>JALMGJ010000001.1:69017500-69617500 GCA_023362775.1 Charina bottae | reverse complement strand
GGAAATAATTGATTTTTTTGTGCTGTGGGCACAAGAAAATTATTATGATCTTTTGAATAATGCCAAAGAAAGGACCATGAATGATTTAAATTGGTATGTGAAGAAGGCTTCACTGTGGATTGCAGTTTGACTGACATCCTGCTAACGTAGTATCTAGATTAGCAATTTTTAAGGAGGCAGCTAATATAAAAACTGGTAAAACAGAAAAACATTGCTAACAGGGATTTTGGTTTTGTTCTCTAGCAAGGGAGAACAATGTGGTCATTTCATGCATGTCGGACAGGCACTATACAATTTATTGCATAAATGCCCTTGCTTTTGTCTCTATGCCATGTGAGTTGAAGGGTACATTTCATCTCGTAAGTTTTACATTTTAACGAAATGCGGAGATACAATAGCACACGCTATGTTGCAGAAATTTTTCAAGCTATCTCAAATCTGAGACAGCTGGCACTTTGCTTTTAGAGGCTCCTCCTTGGAATTAAATCCATAGATCTGGAGAGAAGTTGTTTCCAAATAGCCAGGTTTCCGACTGCAGCCTTACCAAAAGCAAACAAGCAAACCCCAACCCCAGCAAAAATGCATTTTTGAAGAGAGATATTTGCCATTCAATAATCTAGAATTTATTCAGCATTCTCTTATTAGGCTGCTAATTAATTAATTAATTAATCAATCAATCAATTCATTACTTTTCAATAAAACTCCCTATACTGTAGCTAAAAACGAACCTGAATTTTAAAAACCCTTAGCTTTTTGTTAAAAGGCATGGGTGTATTGAAAAATGTCCTTCTTAGTTTTCCATTGCCAACATTATTTTTTTAATGAATTAGTAGGCTGCTCCAAATATCTTTTAAAATCCCCCCCATTTACCATTTAGCACTAGTTGTTTAATCCATCAACTGATTATCATTTATGGTCCAATTTTTAATCTACACCTTCATTTTAAGCAGGTTCACAAAACAGTAAATTCTATTTAGACTGACGGAACTACCTTCCTCATGTATGATTCTGGCCCTGAGCACACAGTCCATTACTGTAATAAAATACCTAATTTTAAAGCAAGTCATCTGTCTGCCCTCAATGAAACACACACACAATTTCAGAAACATAAGAAGCATCTATAATCAAACATGTAAAGGTAGCTTTCATTTAAACCTACATGGGCATCAATAATTGCAAAACAATCCATCTAAAAATCAGGAGATGGGTCTTCAATTTTTCTCCTTCCCCTTTTTCTCTTAAAAAATAGAGCACATTATTCTTAGGCAACCCTCAAATCAGCAGCAAATAAGTAGGTCTCACTGTTTTCAAATGCAATTCCACCTTAAAATGCATACCTTCCAAATCTTATTCTTTAGAGGCGGGAATGTTGTTAATTTAGTTGGTCATAACTAAATAGTTTCTAATCTGGAGCAGGAGTCTGCTGAGAATATTGGACAGTTTAAAGGTTAATCACCATCGCCTGGTTACACAAGTGAGGCAGAACTAATTCCTCCAAAGGCAAATGGCTTGCAGTTTTATCAGCAGTGCAGATTAGAAGTGTTAATATACAGAATAGAATGGATGCTCAAGGGCCAGTTCTCCCTTATCGGCAAACTTTGCAACAGAACTCAGCTACTGCACAACCTCTGCACTTTCCATAATAAGGCCCCCTCGTTTTGCCTCTCGAGCAGAACTATCAAACAATCCTCCCCAAACCACTGCCACCAAAATCAGGGTATTACAGACCACAGCTAATTGGAAGATCACTATAATGAAGTAAAAAGATAAAATACTTTTGGCTGCAGGCCTAAAACGTGGATCAGCCCAACATAGGGAGCTATCTGGCTATGTCACATTCAGAGAGATTTACATAAACAATAAACTCAAACCGATTGCCCTGCAACCTGCAAATACATCTTTGTTTACGGCTAATGCAATCTAAAGCACTGGTTGTAGAAAAAGCAGAAAAGAAGAAGCAGGGAGAGGAGAGAGGGAAGGGGAGAGGAGAGGAGATGTATTTGTGTATTCTGAATTCTGAGATCCAATGGCCACCAGCTCAAACATCTTGGAACTCTGGTTATTCTGAAATGTACTCCACACAGAGAAAATGCACAAAGGCACGCAATACAGTCACGCTACACAGTGTTTAAATATTGATGCCATTAAAAATTTGCCATTATTTCCTTTAATACAACTCAATATTGGCTGAGAATGGACTTTTCTCTCCTCAAAACTGTCTGGAACAAAGCAAGAACAGGAAAGTACTGTAAATATCAACCCTCATTTCTCAAATTATAATTTGTTGACAGGAAACTTTAAAGAATTGTAATGCTTTCCAAATGACTGAAGAAAAGGAAGAGAGTATGCACTGAAAATCATAAGATGAATGCAAAAGGATAAAGTAATCCTATCTGTGAATGTTAATTGCTGTAATTTTCCCCCTCACTTCTTAAAGACCTGATCCTGTGATATTGGCCCCATATTCCAGCAATCTCAGACAAAAGCCAAAGAAGCTTAGATAGGCATGCAACTTGATTTACTAGGCAATATGTATATAATTATAAATGCAATAAGCTAAAAACTCCTTATTACCTGTCTACCAAATGTTGCCATCTGGGGGCCACACCCAGTTGAACCTCCCACCAGCCATGAGCCGGCAATATTGTAATGGCATGGAATGATCACAAATATTCTAACTCATGCTTCCAGAGAAAGAACGTGGACAAACAGGTTTGTAGGAAAAATGAAGGGGCAGTTGATTTAAACAAGCTATTGTACTAAGACTATAGACAGAAGGAACTCTGCAGAAAAAGAAGAATTTTGAGGAGCCAAGATGACTGAAAGCAGGAACAGATCACAGCTTTGAAAGCTCTAAGAATGAATACACATGGGTGCACACACACAGTTGTTATATGCATGTATCTTGAATTTATTTCCCTAATCCCCTCAAAAAAGGGGAGGGAATATTAAAACTGGTGAACATCTAGGGGCATATATATGTAGCAAATAACTCACTTTAACAATATTTCTCTGTAGCTTACTCCATAGTAGTCTGATAATTGTTTACCTCTTAGTTCTTAGTTTACATATTATAAAGATGGCAGAAAGCTGAAATAGGACAACTAAAAGTATACCTGTGTGATTAAAAAATGATGCTTAATTTCATAGCTGGTCTATCTGTTCTGTGGACAAGACTGACAATCTGCAAGATTTGTTTAGTTATGAAAGGGCTATCTTTCAAAATAATTTCTGAAACTGAGCATGTTGGTGTGCAGTTTCAAGAGATCCCACACAGTAATATGCTTGTGGTGGTGTATCTCTAGTGAAAGTTAGCACAGAAATTGTAATCTCCTATAGCTGCAATGAGCTGTGCAGGTCTTTACAGGCACCACTGGATAATGGAAACTATTGTGGTTAGGATGTAGAATATTTTTAGTATGTGTTACAGCAGTGTTTCTCAACCTCAGCAACTTTAAGCTGTGTGGACTTCAACTCCCAGAATTCCGCAGCCAGCATGCCACTTCCCCAGTCCACACAGCTTAAAGTTGCTGAAGTTGACAAATGTTGGGTTACAGTTTCATGCAAATGAAAAAGTACCTATGTAAGCCCTAGAAAGGGGGAGAATAAGAAGGAAGCTAAATTTATTTTTGGTTTAGTTGGTATTGACAGTGTGCAAAAAAAATGCAGATGGAAACTACATGTTTGTCAAGTGTTAATATTTTGCAAATGCACTGTGAATTTCTGTAGAGAATAATTAATGATACATGCAACATTTAGGAATCAGTCAATGTGGCTGGAAAGAGATAAATTTTGTGAGATTAACACAAACTTTCTTCTCAGAGTCAAGAAGCATAGGAAAGTAGGGAACTCATGGGAGAGCATTAAAATACAATATTGTGAGCTACACATATGCCTAGAGTACACCAACTAACTGAAAGTTGGCAGGTCATTTAATTTCACTAAATAGTTAGCACTGTCATTTACTGGCTGGCTAACCAAATCAGTAAGTTGTAGCCCAGTGTTTCTCAACCTTGGCTACTTTAAGATGTGTGGACTTCAGCTCCCAGAATTCCCCGGCCAGCCTTAAAGTGGCCATCTTAAAGTTGCCAAGGTTGAGAAACACTGTTGTAGCCAATGGTATTCATGTACCAGCAGAATGAACGCTACTGGCAAAACATATTTGGATATTCTGCAGAATGTGGGGAGAGAAAGTGACTGGAAACCTTATTGCAAGAGTATAAGTCCCATTCTCTGATGTAAGATAGAGCCCACAGTTATAGCCATCTGTTCCTTCTCCCTGAGCAACAAGGTGCTCCACCACCAATTATCTGAAATGGAAAATATTTGTGCTTTGTCACTGGCTAAAGGAAGAAGAACACATGGAGAAATGTATATACCAGCAACTGATTTGCTAATATGTCACCACCATATACATACTGACTATACCAGAGTCCCGCCCAGAGTCCCTTGTATGGGAGATGGGCGGGGAATAAATTGAATAAAAAAAATATTAAAAAAAATATACACTTATATTTGGCCATGATACTCCACAGTAGCAGTTCTCCTGTATCAAGAGAGAAAAGCACATAAGGCTCCTCTCAATGTGGAATGCAGATATTTTTTCTAAATGCCTTTATACCATTGGTATAACTGTACCAAAGAACAAGCATTCAGTATTGCTTTACACAATTTTTTACACATGGCTGTCTTTTTGAAGTACTCACTGTGCTTGGTGGAAAATAACAGTTGAAGTCCAAAGCTAAGTGGTGAAATTATATCCAGTTTTATTATCAATAATTAAGCATGACTATTATTTTGGTCGTGTTTCATGAGAGTCGTGTCTGAGCCATCTAAAATGTAAATGTGATCAAGCATCTCATCAGGCAGAGTTAGCTCCTCATTCACTTTTTCTTGAATCGTGGCAAAGAACTATGGTCATAATGGAACTCCTGACATTTGGGATTTTCCTGCAGTGGTGCTCGTTACCACAAAGGGTGACACTCCTGCCCTTGAAAAATTATTGGAGAATGTCCCTTTCTGAAAAAATTGGGAGAAATTGTCTCTCCTACACTTGGTGAAGACTGTTGAAATATACTGTTGTGTCTTATTGGTTTATTTTAGCAGTACTCTAGGGCTTGGTTACAAGGCATCTCTTTATTTAGGATTCTCTCCTTCCCCTTTAAAAACCTATAATGATTTCTGTGGATTCAGCATCCTCCCCCCCCCCCCCGTGTCTTGAATGAGGTATAAAATGTTTTCTGCCCTGTGCAAAAATCAAAAAGCCAAAGGAATTCCCAACTTATTGTTCCTTCTCTGTTTTCCAGTCCTCTCTACAAGCCCTTCAGCTGTCAGCTTTATCCTTCTAGTAATGACTGCTCCCTCTCCAACTACATCTGTACATCAGGGATTGCCGAGTGACCTCAACACTGAAAATGAAGCAACATACCCTGGAGCTGGCAAATCAATCAGGTTACACGCCTCCACTTTAAGCCCATTTCCAATTATTTCAGGTGCAGGTTTTAACATGTGCGGCTTGCCCTCCCACTTGGTTCCTTTTCTTCATTAGCATATTAAGACCCCTTCCTCCTCCCATTTCCCCAAAATCAGGAGCCAGAAGGCATTTTGCAAAGCTGATGATTCTCAATTACACCATCTTATTCATCGCCACAATGTCTTTCTTGCAAGGGTATGACTGGATAGATGAACAGCTGGTTTTGAGTTACTTCAATTAGTTTTTCAAAGATATGGCAGCAATATGAATTAATAACTAGTCTCACTTCCCCTTGGAGTGCCCAGATGAAGGTCAGGGAGATATCACTTTGGTCTACACACTAAAGAATATCCTATATTATCACTCCAGAGATTAATATTCAGATTGGAAAAAATACCCTCCGACATACGAAGGGACAAAAGAAAAGCAACATACAGTAAAGGAACAGAACTGAGTTTGCTGTCCCCTCTTCTATCCTGGCACTACCATGAAATCTATTTTTATGGATTGGGAGGGCCCTGGGGGTAGCTAGAGACTTGATGCAAGGAATGCTGCATGTTATGGCTATCAGATCTGGGCTGCAAAAATCACTGGAAAGCAAGAAACGTGTTAGAGTTTCCTTTACCTCTTTACTGCCATTTAGGGATCATCCTGATTTTTGGGGGCTCGGATAACTGCAGAAAGAGGGGAATCAGGCAAAACTTTGTCCCTCCACTTGCATGAATGGAAGAAGAGTTTAGCAACTAAGGCAAGGCAACCTTTCAAGCTGCAGAGATGTGACTGGAGGAGCTTTTCAAGGATCTTTTTCATTCAGCCTTTCAAAACTTTGGTGGAGAGACAAACATAAGCACAAGAATTAATCTTGCAGTGTAAGAGGCCTGTAACTATAGGGAAGGATAACAATATTAAAAATGTGAAATTAAAGGCAGTTGGACAAAGTTCAAGTGAACATAATGGGGTATAAGCAAATCGTATTTTTATAGCCTGGAGACTCATCATCTGGAATCATCAAAGAAGAGAAGAATATACAGTCTTTTGCTTCCTCTGACTATTGGTCTCTTTAGCACAGTGTGCTCTACTTTAGCTGTGGCTCTTTTAGATCAATAGATATACATGCTGGCTGGGGAATTCTGGGAGTTGAAGTCCACACATCTTAAAGTTGACACGGTTGAGAAACACTGGCGTAGAGGCTGGTTATACATATACATATACATATACATATACATATACATATACATATACATATACATATACATATACATATACATATACATATGGTTATATACTTATGGATCCACCGTTAAAATTTTACCTTTGGAAGACAATCTTACTCTTCTACGAGTGATCGCCAATGATGAGAGGCTGGTATTGGTTTGGCATCAGGGAAACCCAGGTTCACCCTCAGCCATGCACTTCGCAGAGTTATTATTGTTGTGCGGGGAAAATAGGAGGACAGAGTGCTGTCTATGCCATCTTGAACTGTACAAAAGGCAGAAGGTAAATCTAACGAACAAATAACATATATATACACATATGCCCCCCCCCCGGAGTTATTGGCACAAGGCAGGTTTTGTGGGTTGTTTGGTTATACAGTGGCAATGAATAACCAAACAGCTGACCCCGTAAATGTATTAGAGATCTTTGAGAAGTAATCTTTTTATTCACCAGGGCCTTTGAAACAACCTGCACTTTAAATAACTCTATGTAAACTGAATTTAATAAGTCAGCTGCCAGATAGCAAATACTCAATTATAATGTTGTGTTTTAAAACTATACTTTTTTTTTGTAAGATCCTCAGGAAATGTGTGCTGAATGGCCATATTTATTTATTTATAACATTGACATAGTCCCATTTTAAATACATAACTCTGGGCAACAAACAAACAAAAACCAACCCCCCATATTTAATATAAAAGAACCCCATGAGCAAAATTAAAAAGAAATCCAATAAAGAGGGAAAAAGCGATGTGCATATAACAATTTCACAAAACAAATATATCAGGCCCGTCTAACATACTGGCCCTAATCCCTGGGGATAAAGCCAGGTTTTAACAGCCTTCCGGAAGGCCAAGAGGACTGGGGTCCTCCAAATCCCAGGGGGGAGGCTGTTCCTTGGGCAGGTGCTCCAACAGAGAAGTGTGCCTTCTCGGTCCCACAAGATGACACTGTTTAATAGAGAGGAACTGCAGCATGCCCACCCTGTCGGATTTAGTAGAATGAGCAGAAACCCTCTTAATATTATTGACAGTATTACTACTACTACTACTATTATTAATAGTAGTTCTGTAGCCTAGAAACACCAGTAACAATAATAATGTATTTTAGTGGGAAATGAAAATGTTGTATAATGCATTGGGTTGAATACTTGTTCAAATGATGTCACTTTATATTGAAAAAGATTATTGATTCATCTGTGACCTTCCATATGTGTGCAGACAAGAACGCTGGCAAAAGAACCTATTATTTTGGCAAGCAGCAGCAGCTGAAGAGGCATTTGTTAGAGATACTTTAGTTTGGATTCCTGCACTAAGCAACAGGTTGGCTTGATAGGATAAATAGCCTTTCCAGTTCTATTATTCTACAATTCCATCATCTCTGAACATCGGTCACACTTGGTTGGCATATCTGGAATGCAAAAATACAGGTGACCACCAGATGGCTGCTTTCTTTATCTTCTTGTCTCCCTCTACAGGTTCCCTAGAGTTTTACAGCACTGAAATGGAAACCTTAACAATACTGTTTGGGACTCATAGAAGCTGAAATTCAACAACTGAAGAAGCCACAGGAATGATCTATCACAAACACATCACACACAATGGTAGATATAACAATCTCTAAGGCAGAGCTTTCCAAACTTTTCATGTTGTTGACACACTTTTTAGACATGCATCATTTCGCGACACAGTAATTCAGTTTTACTAGCAAACCAGAGGTTAAACTAACTAACTTATAAGAGATACGGACACATACATAAATTGTAAAATGTATGGGGACACAACATATCTCATGAAAACAGAGCTCCCCACTTACAGCAGGGCACAAGGCAGGCACTAGGACCTGCGCAGAATCCTGGCAGGGCTCGGAGGCAGCAGCAGCGAGGCACTTGAGGCTCTGAGTGCCAGTCGTTACGTTCACGTGACACACCTACACACTGCAGCTGACACACTAACGTATCGTGACACACAGTTTGGAAAGCTCTGCTCTAAGACTCTCTGGGAGGTCCTACTGCAAGTGCCACAAATTGTGAATTGTCATCCTGCAGTCACTCACAGCAGATGGGCTATTCTTTTGAATTCTCTAGCACCTGTTATGTAAAGGGTGGCTATTATTACATCATTAGAAAATTAAGAATGGAACCACTGAAGCACAGTTATTCCCCAATCCCCATTTCACTTCCATTCTGCTCCCCAGAACCCAAAAAAAGCTGCTTACCTAATGAGCAGAAGCCAAAACACAGTCCTCTTTCACCAGTATTCCCTACCAACTGGTATTTAAGAGATACTGTCTTTGATTCAAGAGGCAGGATTCAGCAATCAGACATAGCTATTCATAGCTCTGTCCTCCATGAGTTTGCTTCAAATAGAGGGATTATCTGGAGAAATACTTCTCCTATATGAAGAAATGAAAAGTAGTGAAGCTACAGACAAAAGAAGTGCCTCCACCCCAACCACTAGATTTGTATCATTCCTCCACAGCATCAAAGGCCAGGCCGCATCTAGTCCCTCTCCTTTCAGCCAGGTGTCTGTGACCAGTCTCTTACTCATCATGACAGGATTGCAGTCTTAAGGATTTCTGGAGGGATGGTCTTTTGTCGCAAAAGCAGCAAAAAGTCCTTTGGCGCCTTAAAGACAAACAAATGTCACAATATGTAGGAAGGGCAGCTTCATTGTTAAAAAGTTAACAAGAAGCAAAATAAACAATGTGGCAATATTGCAGAACTCAGCCTGTGGCATTTAACTGGGTGATTGCTAGCAGCTGGAAAAACTAAGGTACTCAGATTAGCAGCAGCAGCAGCAATTACAGTTGTTCTAAAGAAGCAGCCTTTACAACTGCTTCCATTCTTTGAAACTTTCTTTCCTAAGAAGATCACCACAACCCCTTGCCTGAACACATTTCAGAAACAGTAGGGGATCTTTTTTATTCAGACAAGCCATTGATGGAGAGCAAATGGGAGAGCTGCTTTCACTTTACTGGATAGTGCTGTATTTAATAACCAGGAAGTTTTTGGTGCCAATTTCACCCACCCCATAACCTCTCTACCTCTACCAATACTGTACTACTGAATCATAACTCTCAGCAAACTTCACCACTGGCCGCATTTAGTGAAGTGCTGGGAGATGGAGTTCAGCACCATCTGGAGAGCTTCAAGTTCTCCATTAGTGATTTAGTATTTTCATTATTTCTTAGCCTGTTTCTGGAAGTGATGAACAATAACATAAGAACCTCTCAATCTCATCCTTCCAGCACTGTCTGCAATATGGGAATAATAGCATCAACCCACCTACTAGGGTTATTTGAAGGAAAACAGAATTGCAGCATATGGACTGCTTTGAACATACAAAAACTGTTAGATAATAAAATAATGATGGAGGTGGTGAAGGTGGCATCTTACCTGTTATTTGAACAGAATGTGTTTTCAAACAGATATTAATAGAATAACTTTTTGGGAAGTTCAGGTCAGTTCAGTTGCAGAATACTTGAAGTGCATTTAGTAGCACTTCAGCCTGTCTTTAGGCAACCTTAGGAGTGCAGCCTTAGATGATGAATCAAGTACTACTAAAGAAGATTTATTTATGTGCCTAATAGGACAGAGTGTCTTTTTTAAGAAGTTTTTTGCTCACTGCATTTTTATATGTATTTTAATTTAAAATAATTAAAATGTTTTTAATCCATTAGTCTAAGGAATACAGTCTCGATGACCAGATCCTATGCTGTTTTGACTGCCTGGGCAAGACATTTAAATACATTAAAAAATAAATTATTCTCACAGCAGTTCAATATGTTGAATAGACTTTAGGTTCATGATCTGCTAAATTAATTCAGGAATCTCTCTCTCTCTCTCTCTCTCTCTCTCTCTCTCTCTCTCTCTCTCTCTCTCTCTCTCCCCCCCCCCCCCGGGTCTATGCTATGTAGTATATTGGGCAGTAAGGGTTTTCCAGCATTTTCAGTCTTGGGCGATTGTTTCGGTGTCTTTCCATGTGATATGCAATGCCTTCAGGTCTTCTATCAGCGTTCTTCGCCATGTTATTCGAGGGCGTCCTCGTTGTCATTTAGCGTTAGGAGGGATCCAACTCATTGCCACTTTAGGGATCCGATTGTTCTCCATGTGGAAGATGTGACCAGCCAGTTGAAGCCTTTTACATGCAACAATGTTATGGAGTTTACATGAGTTGCTCCTACGGAGCACCTCTTCATTTGTGATGTGATCAAAATATTGAATCTTTAGAATTTGATGGAGGCATCTCTGTTGAAAGACATCAAGCCTCTTGTTGATACTTGCTGATGCCTTCCAAGTCTCACTGGCATAAGTAACTGTCGGGATCACGATAGAATTGAACAGATGAAACTTAATCTTCAATGATATGGACGACGAGGACCAGAACTTATTCATCCTCTGAAAAATGGCTATCGCCTTCCCAATGCAGCACTTAACGTCCACCTCTGCATCTCCATTCCGGGTGATCAGACTACCCAGATAGGTGAACCTCTCCACTTCTTCTAACTGCTGCAGTCCGAGTACAATTCCCCATGCTGGGTCCGTGGAGCTCACATGCATGATCTTCCATTTTTTGGCACTTATCCTAAGGCCAACTTTATTTGCCTCGTCTTCCAAGACAGTCGTGGAATGTTGTAATTTTAGTTCATCTTCCTCAAGCAAGGCGATATCGTTGGCAAAATCCAAGTCGCCAAGGTGACTTCGATCATTCCAATAGATGCCTGTCCCAGTGCGTACTTCAGCTCACCGCATGACATAATCAAGGGCCACAAGGAAGAGAAGTGGAGACCTGTCTTCCAAAGATTCATTCAGTCCTCTTTTAAAGCTAAGTTAGTGGTCATCTCCGTACTTTATGTTAGTGAATAGATTATTACTATCACTGACCAGAAAAGCATACAGTTACGTAACAAAATGTACAGAACTCTCTTTTTAAAGCAATCCATAAAAGGACAAGCCCTCTTATCCCATGGCCACTAAGTTTAGTCAAGAGCCTTTGATGAGAAACATTCTCATCAATCCTTTCCCAAAGGCTTTTCAGAAATCCAAGTATACAGTGTTGACAGGGCACCTCCATCCACACACCTGTGTTCACACTCTCAATAACTCTAAGGCAGGAGGATTTACCTCTGGGAATTCATGTTGACTTTCCTTCAGCAAGCCTTGTTTATCTATGTGCCCATTTTTTAAAATTATCATTTCTACCAATTTGCTGGAAGAGACATTAAGCTGACTAGCCAATAATTTATTGGATCTCTCCAGGTCCCTTTTTAAAAATTGGTGTCACGTTGGCTACTTTCTCGGGAACTGAACCCAACTTTAAATATTTTTGCTAGGTGGTTAGCAATTTCATATTTTAATTTTTAAAGCACTCTCAGGTAGATGCCATCAGGATCCAAGGGTTTGCTATAATACAGTTTTTCAAAATTTACCAAAATAGCTTTCTACTTCAAGATTTGTTTTCTCACATTTTACTGTGAGAAATTGAAGCAAAGTGACATCAAATGAATACTGCTCAATAAATTGGTAAAATCTGACTTTTGGTTCTTTGATATTTCCTTGATGGCTATTTCTACTGATTATTTCAAATATTTACAGGATGTGACTTAGAGTATCTTCTGAGAGTTAAATTTAATAACAATTACTGACATTGTTAGGAAACTATGCTATTATCTTTCCTCTGTGCAAAGGTCTCTTTTTTTTGGCCAATCAGTCTTTGATTGGGAGTGGTGAGAAGGATATATTGACAAAGCAATCCTGTATGTGTCTAGTTAGAAGTGATACAGGATTCTAGGTTTCTGAAATTCAAAGTTAATTCTATTTGGAGTAGATCATCTTGAAAATAGTGGGTCTTCAGGAAATCATGATTAACATAAGTCCTTTTGCTATCAACAGATCTGCTCTATGTAGAATGAATTTGGGTTTCACTCTTGTTGCCACATTCTTCCAATTAGTTCATAGGGGTAAACCAGATTCTTTCCACACAGTTCTTACATAAGGATATTGCATTCAATACACATATTGCATATAGCAACATATCTTCCAAACATTTCATTTGTATTAATTTTGGTAACTATGATCTCCTCGAACGAAGGGTATTTCTGTATCCATGCACAACACAGAAAGGTGATCACAGCTGATTTAAACACAGTCCACTGCTTCTCATGAGGAACTCTAATGTGGGGCTAGTTTTGTTCTCCCCCACTTCCTTTTTTGGAGACTTATGTTTTGCAACATGCTGTGATTTCTGGCCTATTGATTAATGGGTCTTTCAGCAAAACGCAACCTTAATCTTTCTTTAATTGCCTTAATGGTTGTACAGGCTCTCTTTTATTCTCTCTTCCAACAATGTTGTTGCAAATGCTTTTGTGTCTTAACTTGGTGCCCAAACTAAGGACTTAGAGGGGACTGACTGTGTTCTATTTCTGTTCTTCCTTTCTGTGTGTGGGTGTGTGGGTATGTATGTGTCCTTTAAATCTACTTTTCCAAATGTCTTTTCATTTCTTTAACTAATGACTGGCTCCTTGCTCAACAGCAAATTTTCAGAACTCATATAAATAAACCAACATTTAACACAGCAAACAGGATGTCACAAAGGAAGGACTTGTTTCTGACTGTTTTCAGTGGTAGACTCAAAATTCAGAGATCATGCAAGACAACTCAATAAGCACATGTTATACATAGGTATTTTGTCAAACATAAAAAAATGTCAAGTCCGTACTGAAAATTTCAATTATGGCTATAATCATTCTGTTGCTAAATACTGAGATAATCTATGCATGTAAGACCAAGCCCAGAAATAAATGCCATGAGCTGTAAATAATTCTTCCTAATTTTCCCCCATCCAAGCACTCTTGACTTTAGTGGGTACATACATGGGCATCTACAAAGAAGCCCCCCCCCCTTTCTACCTTTCCCCCAACACTAACACCAACAAGAGCCAGCTCTGGAAAAATGAAAACCACTATAACCACTATGTCCCCCCACTCCCACTCCCTGCAACCTGCCCAGAAGGATACCATGATCAGCGGTATCAAAAGCTACTGAGAGATCAAGGAGGGCCAGGATGGTAGCACCACCCTCATCCCAGCTCTGCCAAAGGCCATCAAGAAGTGTAACCAATGCTGTCTGTGAATTAAATCCCAGGCTGAAACCTAACTGAAAAGAGTCCAGGTAATCTGCTTCCTCCAGGAACTTCTGTAACTACAGCCCAACCACCTTCTCAATTAAAGGTAAAGATTCCCCCGCACAGTCGTGTCCGACTCTAGGGGCCGGTGCTCATCTCCGTTTGTTAGCTGAAGAGCCAGCATTGTCCGAAGATGCTTCCACGGTCATGTGGCCAGCATGACGTGCGCGGAACGCTGTTACCTACCCATCGAAGTGGTACCTATTAATCTACTTGCATTTGCATGCTTTCGAATTGCTAGGTTGGCAAGAGCTGGGGCGAGTGCGGGAGCTCACTCCGTCACGCGGGGCTAGGGATTCGAACCTCCGAACTGCCGACCTTCCAATCGACAAGCCTGGTGTCTTAACCACTGAGCCATCGCGCCCCCTACCTTCTCAATTACCTTCCCTAGAATCGAAAAGCTGGAGACTGGAAGAATATTGTCCTGGATGATAGGGTCCAGGGATAGCCTCTTAAAGAGTGGGCATGCCACTGTCTCCTTCAAGGCCAGCAGAGCCACATCCTTTTTCAAAGAGGACAACATCACAGTATGGAGCCAACCACAGATCATCTCCCAAGCAGCCTTCACAAGCCAGGAAGAACCAGAATCTTACAAGCAGGTGGCCAGGTTTACAGTACAGAGGATCCTGCCTTCTTTCTCAGAAGTTATATAATCAAACTCATCCTGGATCACCAAGTATGACTGTGCCTCAGGCCTCTTGACTGGACCAGCCCAATCAGAGCCCAACTGTGAGTGAACATATATACGTACAGTATATAGAAATAATAATGTAACATAGAAATAATATCAAAATAATAGAAATATAGAAATAATCACTATGTCATTAATTTTTATTTAAAATAAATAATACTTTAAATAGAAACACAATGCATCTCAATGCAATAGTGAGATAATCACTGGGGAGCCATATATTATTCATTAGATTTATATGCCACCTTTATACTCAGAAAGAGAACTGAAGACAATAATGTTTAACTCTAAAAATGAAGTAAAAATATAGAAGAAAAAAAATTAAGAATAAAAAGGTAAAGGTTCCCCCCGCACATTTGTGCAGTTGTGTCCGACTCTAGGGGCCGGTGCTCATCTCCGTTTGTTAGCCGAAGAGCCAGCGTTGTCCGAAGATGCTTCCACGGTCATGTGGTCGCATGACGCGTGTGGAACACTGTTACCTACCCACCAAAGTGGTACCTATTAATCTACTTGCATTTGCATGCTTTCGAATTATAAAAATATAGAAGAAAAAAATTAAGAATAGGAGGATGAAAATATAAATGTTCATGCATTTGTAGGTGCTCGATCTGCATTCCAGGGACTAACTATTGTTTAGGGTCATACTTTCCCTTCTGATTTATCTTTAAATCAAATTTGGACTGGAGAGGTACATGACAGTGCTACAAGTGGACATATTAAGGGTTATTACTCTGCTCCAGTAATAGTGGAGATCTGCATCTCAATCTACAATGTATGTAATCCAGCATAGGATATTCCCATCTGATTGATGAGGACCTTCAGTATTCTTTCTGAGTAGTACACCAAGGAACCATGCAGCAGCTCCCCATCTTCAAAGATATCTGTGCTAGATATAGATTTGCCACATGGCAGCTCCCTATAAAATCACCTAAGTGACTGCTATCATGGGACAACTCGGCCATCTCCATAATCCAGCCATATGGCAAAATATTTTTCCTAGCATTCCTGGATCTACCTGGAAAATGTGGAGGTCTTGTTCAAATATAATCTATAATTGATAGACTCAAAGAATATCCTATTTGATCACACCATATCCCGGGGGCGGGGGGGGGGGGACACACAGGAATTGACAAGAGTTTAGTAAGTGCCCCCAGAGCTATCAGTCCACCTTTTCCAAAAAGAAGAGCCAGGGAATATTCCTGGTTCAGAACTCAGCAGAACAAAGGACTGAAGTGAAATCTGCGGTGAAAGCCAACTTTACACATGGAAAGTACTATGTACCAGAATGAATGAATGAATGAGGCAGGGGAAGGGATCTGCCTGACATATTGGAGAGTTGCTGCCTGTCTGAACTATGCTGAACTAGATGGACACCTGGTCTCTTTCAGCAGATCATAACTTCCTATATGCTTGAGGTAGCTGCAGAGGCTGATATTTGATTTGATCCAGAAGAGCAAAGGTTAATCTTTGTTCTACACTTGATGCAATTATTTCATTTGAAATTATTTCTGACATAGGCCCTCATCATGTGCTTAAAAGCATGTATATGCAAGAAAGGGGATCCTGAAAAAGCACAGTAACTCCATTACCCTCCATTTTCTCCCATATATAGAAAGCAATGCAGTAGGGGAAGGAGGAGGGATATATTTCTTATCCATCAGGTTCTAAATGACATGGAAATCTTCCAAGGATAAAGGATAATGGATAAAAGATAAAGGAAGGAGATAGAGGACAGAGATTCTTTATTACCCAAACTGTCTCCCTGTACTAAGTTTTAGAAAGGGCCACCTCATAAAGTGTATTAGTGTGAGAGAAGTTTCCATCCCTGAAGTGTTAAAGCAGCTGTGTCTTTTGAAAGCACTGTGTGGCTGTATCACAGCTGTGTCATCTACAGCTGCTTATCTCGGCTGATGAATCCTAGTGGGAGTGTTGTCTGTGCATGCATGTGCATACACAAATAACTAGGAACAGCCTTGGAAACAGCCGTGTGAGCATTCCAGAGGACATAGCTGTTTTAATACTTCAAAGAGGGGAGGATCACTCACACACACTTGTGAAACTTCCCTGTCACATGTCTGCAATAACCTAAAGGCACATAACCATTTTTACCCTATAAGTGCCTCATAGTAGTGCTAACTGACAACTGTATTTGTCACGTGAAGCAATAAATCTGTCTTGTTTCAGAACTGAATCTGAAGCATTTGCCAGCATGGACTAAATTTCAAAATTTTTAATATCTATCTTAGATTGTAAGGAATCATGGAGTGTGATATGGGAGAAGTACACTAAAAAGAGGTAGATTAGATAAAGTAGATATGATATGCACATGTTTAATTATCATTTAGTTTGTAAACTTTTTCTCTCAGAAGATGGTCAATTTTGAAGAAACGTGGTATCATTAGGATGATCACAAACCAATATTTCTGCTAAATCTGAAGAAAACTGATATTTCTACAAATCATCAGAGCATTTTATCTTTTATCTATTCATAAATTAGCATATTTAGCATGCATTTTAGGATTACCATAAATTGTTGAGGTTTTTATATAATCTCATCTCTAAAATCTGTGTGTGTCTACGTATGTATATTCTAGCAAACCTACACAGTGTGTCTTTTACCACACTAATACAACTTATGGTCACAACCACATTTCTTCCATTATTTATCAACATACAATCTCATCTACTATGGAATAAAACAAAAATCCTTATGATTCTAATAAATAGGAAGGGAAGGTGTTTGAAAGAGATAAAACATTGTAGCCTTCAAAATTATGAGAGTATTTGGGAAATTGCAAGACGTGACTTACAATTTAGAAAGCCTGGTTTTTGTATATTCAGAATGGACTTAGATGCCATAACATAGAACTTAACAAATAGTGGCCCATCGTGGGCTTAATAAACTTACATCTTGACTGACAGCTTCTAGAACTGTGGGGGGTCTCAAACATCTAGTAAACCACAAATCTTGCCTGATATATTGCATCTGTGACAGGCATTCATACATAGAGCTCTCTCTCTCTTCTAGCTTAGTTCCTGTCAGTTCTCCATGAAATAACATCACCTGTATGTTCTCCCTTCCACATATTGACTGGGGACAAGGGAAGGGAAGTAGACAACATGAGGACATCACAGTTGATGCTGAAATAATACCGTTCTGAGCAATGTCTCTGTGATAAACATAATACGTAGTTCTAACCTGTGTCATCCTTCAAAGCCACAAAGGAGGGGGACAAATTTTGCAAGACGGTGGATGCGGCTTGCCCCTTTGGCATGTGTGTGATTTTGACACACATACACCCTGATGCCCATACCAGGATGTGCTACTGTTTACAACTGCAGAGCTTTCTGACAGAAGGAAACATGTTGCAACTTGTCAGTTCAAAACAAAATTTATCTTTTGAAGTTAGTATGCTGAAATGTTTTAAGTGGGTCATGACATCAAACCACCTATAAGTGGCAATTGGCATGCTCACTAGAAATCCTTTATTGACTTATGATAAATCAAATACACCTATTTCCTTTGTCAGATGAGGAATGTAAACCAATATGTACTGTATATGTATTTCGTGGATCCACTGAGCTTTTGAATAGGAGAATGAAAATAGTACATACTAAGATTATTTACTCTTAGCCATGTTTTTAAAATAAGAAGCAAATCCAGGGATCTGGTTAAAATAGTGCAAAAGTAAATGTCTTGAATATTTGTTTTGCTGTTCATAATATGTATGTTAGCCTTATTGTCCAAGTAAGTTTACTAATCATGCAATTAAGGAAAAGAAGCATATCTTGAAATATTGAAATTGTGTCATATTTTTGCTATTAAAATACATATAATGACTTTTAGATTAAGCTGACTAGATATGCTTAATACTGAGGTTAAATTGCTAATCCTTAGAATATGAACAGAAGAAATCTGAAGCAACCGACAGCAGCAGAAAAATGCAACAAAGTAGAATTTTCTAGGAGCATTTTTCCATGTTGTTTGCCTGGAAACTGGAAATGTAGTTTAGTTTAATATGCTGCATTTTGTGCTTGTTCATCAGATTTGTGGATCATCTCTTTAATGAAAGTATTTCCCAAAGATGTTTTATATTTATGAAAGTAATTACACTACACTGCAGTGTTCGGAAAAGTTTTCACAGCTATTCAGCAATATCATTAAAATCAAAATTTAGTGCACATGTGCATAGTAATGACATTTTAAAATATACTATAGATAGCAAAGATCTCTCCCCCCAAAAAAGCCATTGATAAAAGCTACAGTTATGCACTCAATTGTTTGTGAATAAACTCTATTGAACCATGTGATCCCCCCCCCCCCCCCCGCCGCCGTTCCAGTTAAATATGCATAAGGAAGTGGGTAAGTTTGATATATTTCCCCAGAGCAACAGAATACTGAAAAATGCTTCGAACTGTATCCTTACCAATGATTGTAAATAGAAATATATTGCTTTTGTCAAAAGGTATTATTATAATAACAAGACAGAAAAATAATTATCTCTTTTAAAAAGCTTATTAAAACAGCTAAAGTTAAGAATAATGAAAATGTTGAAGCCTCAAACAATTTGATTAATTGTCAGTATTTCTGAAACTATATATTGATTGTGATCCTAAAAATACAGCTGATAGCTGTAGGATTTTACATCTAGGTGTATTTTTTCAATATTAGAATATTTCCCAAATAAAATGCATAGATATTTATAAAATTACTTGGTATAAGATTCTCTTCACGTGTAATTATTGTCCTCTTTATTGCAAATATATGCACACATTGCAAGTTACTCTTTTTTTATATGTTGAGGGGGACTAATTAAAATATAGGTGAACTTATAGTGCCGGTTTACTTTTAGAATTAAGACTGCAATTCTTTCCAGACTTATTTACCTCAGTAAGACTACTTTTGAATTGTCATGTAAAGAATTGCACTGTGTCAAAGGAGAAACATTCTATATTTATGTTTTAGTTTGTACAATGTCAAACATTGACATGATCCACACCATTTAATATCTTAGAAAATATATTTTCTTATGTTTGTGTATATACGAAAACTGAATACAATTTTATTCAAATAATCACTTCAAAATGACTCTTTTTCCTGAATTAATTTGTATAAATTGATGTTTATTTAATTGATACCAAAAAAATTCTCCTTGTAAGAAGCTTTTGCTACAAGTGATACGTAAGTTGTATTACAGTTGTTTACTTTCCTGCAAAGTTTTAATTATATTAAGCAGCATCTCAAATATTAACATGACCCTAATATTTAATTATCTTTGAAAAGATGTATTTCCTATTTTTATGTAAATAAAAACTAGAATAAATTGGAATTAGCACCTTGCCTGTCATTTCACACAACAATTTTGTAAGGCAATTTCTCCTTTCTGAAGAAATATGTATTCTGTAATCATAGTTCCTTTAGTAAAAATTTGAAAATCTTCTCCCTGAGGGAAGCTTCTTCTAAAAAAGGGTAAATAAGGGTAGTATAATGGCTTTTCTTGTATTTATCATGCAAATTTTCATTATTGTTACCTTAGTTTTTGATGGCATTTTGTTTGTTATTTTTTTGACTGCAGTTGCATGTATTTTCTCACAAATATTAAAAAGTACAAATCCAGACTTTCCACAATAATTTATATTTAGTTATTAAAGCTTTTTGCAAGTGTTAAAATAAGAGTAATTCAATTCATCCATAATACATTACAGAAGGTACTGTTATGGTGATATGTGAAATGCTAATAACTCATGAAAAAAACAAACTTTTACAAGCAAATTTTCAAATTAGCCAAATAATCACTGGAGAACTTTTCCTAGTAGACTGAAAAACTGCATAAAGCATGGAACATTTAAAATAATTTCACCTGAAAATGCTAAATTGGTTTTAAACAGATATCTGCTTTGATTTAGCTGCACCGTTTCCCAGATTTCTTTATGCAGTAAAACAGAATCCATTATTCACACATGAAAAAGAGAGCGTTGAGCCTACCTTTGAAAAATCTGACTGGTAGGGTTACAAGTCACTGCAGCAGTTCCCTTTTGCAAAGACATCAACTCCGTTTCTTGTTTGTCACAAAAACCATTTTTAGGGATGGGGGGGGGGAAGAATCATTTTGTGTCTAAACAAAAAAAGCCTCTTTGATACAGGAGATTTTTCCTGTGAGTTGGCAAATCTCTTGTTCATCACATCCTGAAGCTGATCCACCTTTTCTCCTAAGGCATCTGGTTTAAGAGAAATGAATGGGGGGGGGGGGGGGAGAGAGAAAGAGAGAGAGATCAACTGGCAAAGTCAATGGGCATTTTGTGACTGATATCTACCTAGCAGAATTAGACTCCAATACAGAAAAATATTTTAAAATTCTGCCTATGAGACAATGAAAGACAATGCAATGTTTATTCAAAAACAGGCTCTAAAACACAGACACAGAATGCGGGAATAAGAGAGCCCTGCAGTTAAATGAAAGAGAGAAAGAATTCTGTCTTTCCAGGTTTATGACATACATTAAAGATTGGAGAAGAGGGTAGCACGTTACATGGACAGAAATGTTCTAAGCCTGCTAAGTTACTGCCTAAAGCAGGGATTCTTAACGTTCATGGACCACTTGGGGGCCTGTGGATAGATTTCAGGGTGGGGGGAACTTGGTTGGGAAAAAAATAACATTTTCACTAACCTCGAACTGAAATTTTAGCTTTTCATTCAATAACGTATGTAGACAACAAAGTAACTTATGGCCTCTAGACTCCAAAAACGTTTGTAACCTCAATAAATCTCACTATCTAAATTACTATACTGTAAAAAAGAGTATTGTCTTGTTATTGATTTAATGGATGAATAAAGAAGCACATATATAACTATATTATATATTTGTGGTTTTTTTATATTTTGATCACTATTTCAGCATACAGTAATTGGCCATCTCTTGTGGCCTTCCGAAAACAACTGAAGACCTGGTTTTGCCAGCTCGCTTGGGGCGGGAGGGGAAGCAGCCACTCCTGGGGATGGCTGGCGCCCTAAGATGGCCTTAGATATACATGAGCGGCATTAAAACTGTCATTGCCATCTGGATTTTATTTTATCTTTTCTACTCTACATTTATATTTGTATCTGATATTTATTTATGTATTACCATGTTTTAATGTTTTATTTTTATTGTAAAAATAAGAGTCCCCCCTTTGGGGGGAGATGGGCAGTGGCAAAATTTGACAAACAAACAAATAAATAAATAAATAAATGGGTTTTTTTTAATAATATCTATACCTATGTATTTTATATTATGCATTTAAATACATTTTTCTGAGGTCTGTAGGTTTCACCAAACTCTCAAAAGGGTCCCTGGCACAAAAAGGTTAAGAACCCCTGATTGAAACGCAGCCATTTCATTCTATCAGAAGTAGCACCGTGCTGCAAAACTGGGGCAGCTGGGTATCAGCCTCAAGCTGCATTATTTTCTGAGATTCCCAAATTGGTCAATTGTTTAAAAAGGGACTTCTACCAAATAAAAGTGCTGAAAAAATTGCATGGGCCTTCTGCAACTTTGGATTTTGAGGACAAAGTGATGGGATTTGTGGTCTGGTACACATGAAAAGCACCAAGTTACCTAACTAACTACAGCCATGCAAAAGAAAAACCCTCTTTCAGTTCTACATCCATGATGTAATACAAATTATTCCAAAATGAAAGAAAGACTACAGGCCTGCACTGGAAAACCCTTCAGTTTTACTGTGAACGTCTCTTCATCTCCTTTATAAACTAACATTAAATCTTAAAGGAATCTTATTAAACATCCCAGTGATCTATAATATCATTATCAAATACAAGTCTGTGTTCAACACCACCATCCTGAACATGTTTATTCAGATGCAAATGTCAGAGAGTTTAGTGGGACTTGCTTTATATTCAAATTTACATTATAGTCCTTGCATATGGATTAGCTTGGTTGCATATTTTACCACTTGCACCCAGGTTGGGCCACATAAGTGTAGTAAACTACACAGTATAATTTGTCTGTTACAGGATATGATTGCTTCTCTTTCTGTACAGTTTATTAACTTTATAATAATAAAATGTCAAACGCAACAAGCATTATAGAGAATAGAACCATCGAACAATCTTCCCATTTATCAAACTACAATGTTCCGATGTCAAAGCTCACAGGGAATAAATGTTAATAATTGCAGTTCAGTTACACTAAGAATTATGACTTACCAAAATATCTTGTAATGTGAAGCAAGGTAGGAAAGGAACATATTACAGTGTCAGAGACAAAAAATGTTGCACGCATGCACACACATGTCTATTTTCTGTCTTGAATGGCATCTATTTATTATTTATACAGCTTGGTGTACATGATACTTTACAGGGTTTTCTAAGGATATGAGAAAAGCAAGACAAGGATCTTACTAGCCAAGAATTGCCAGTTGAGAACAACAACAGAAGGTAAAATGGAAGAGAAAAGAGATGAACTGGAGACTGAAGAAACACAGATACAAACACGTTTCGTTAGCTTTGAAAAAAATGGACACATTTGCTTTAACAAAGATTGTTCTCCAGGGGGGGTTGTGAAATGGTTGTTGTTACAGGTGTAGCTGTAGGGAGACGGTCTCTCCCCCATACCGGGAGACATTCTCTCCCTATGGCCACACCTGTATCGAAAACAATGCTGGTACAATTCCCTTATCTTAATGAACTTAATCTTTAATTTCACAGCTTGGCCCTTGTGCTGGGCCTCCTCAACAAAAGGTCTGAACTGTTTTAGTCCATAAGAGCCACCCTTTCCTCCAACAGCTGTGGAAACTTTAAACCATGACAAGGATTTTTGCCCCTTGTGAAATTGTCAAAAGCAATAAATATTTTTCTTTTTTTCCCCATCATTAGACACTCTTCAGAATGCCTCCCTATTGTCCACTGTAATTCCCAGAGCTCACTAGGCAGAAGCGTTATTGTCCAAAATGAATCTTGAAGTGTGAACAATATGGGGGGTGGGGGTAAAGAGAAGGAGCTACACTTTTTTCCCCCTTGCCTTTCTTTTTCTCTCTTTCTCTTGTTTTTTGTGGGGGTTTGGGGGGTTTTGTTTTGTTTTTAGAGGGTGTAACCGTTAGGAATGTGGCGCTTCTCCATAGACAGCTTTGCCAAAAGAGCACTTGTGTTTTTTAACACTGGCCTTTCAGGAGGACGCTCAAGTTAAAGCATTGTGCACACCACTGTAAATAGATGCACTCACTAGAATAGAGCGTCTTCACTCCTAATTAGGGAAGTAACTCTAGAAAGACAGAATGTCACTTGCAAGACTGGATTCTTTGTTAGGTTTGTGTGCATTCCCCACTATGTGAGGTAATTGGAGTTGTACCTTTTAGAAAGCTGCTAATTTCGCATAGGAAGTGCTAACAAGACCTTTGTGTGGCATGTTTTCCTTCTTCCTTTTTAAGGAAGTTACAGACTTGAGTACCAGGGATGGCTGGGCGAAGGCCTAGAGAAGGAAGCTGCAGTAATGAACCACTTCAGTTTGCAGTTAGGAAAAAAAAGGCCTAATTTCAGGCCTGAGAATAGTAGGCTTAACAAAAGATTCTGTTTAAGCTTATTATGTGGGACATTCTTATGGTCTATACAGCTTTCCTTGCAATGACCCTCTTAAAATAAGTGCATCAAGTCTGAGCAAATAGAAACATGCAACTTTCCAGGTTTAGGGTATAGTTTTCTTTATAAAACCATTTATATAATGTACGCTGCAATTAGCATGGAACGGAGCAACAAGATCCAGCTAAAAAAGTTCGTTTAACAAAAGGCACAAAATTAGTGGAATGAACTAACAATTAAACAGTAGCTGCAGATCAGTAGCTGAAATGGACTTTTAAAGTAAAATCTACTCACTATGAATCTTACCTGATTTCTAAATTTAGCTAATGTTAATTTATAGGGGTAGAACACATTTTGGTTTTAAATAAACAAACAACAAACAGACAAAACTCCCCAACTCTATTACACTTTAATGCACATCATCAGTGCAAAACAAGCGTAATGAAATAGTTACTTTCAAAGTTGAAAAAAAAAATCTTGCCAACGCTTATTCTGAATTTGGAATATAGAAATGATAAACATAAACCTGGAAAGGATGAGAAAGTGACCTTTAGAGATTGGACATAAAATTAATTCTTCTACTAAGGGGGAAAAAGAGAAAAGCGCTGCTTACAATAGCTTTTAATGCTTTCTTCTACACACTATCTAATAATAAGGGCAAGGTTAGAGTAAACAATGAAGAGTCGGTTGGCACATGTTGTGCTTGTTTGCATTCTCCATATGAATTTTCTAAAACCCTTTAAGAGAATAGATACATAAACCTGTGACCTTCAGATGAGCTTCTTGATATTGTCAATACTTTTGAATAAAAGAGAGGTCACAAAATTGAGCCATTTTTGCATTGTAATGAATTCCATTCTGTTGGGTAAACAAAGCTAAATTTTAAAACAGAGAGCTGACATCTGTCTGGCTCAAGATGCTTTCCCATTCTTCAAAAAGGGAAGGGTGGCAAAATTAAGTAGTTAATGTAGAGCCAAAATGATTACCCGTATACCCCCCTCCCCCCGCCAAAAAAATCTACCAAAAAGATAAGGAGGGCTGTTTGGTTCAATTCAGAGAGATTGTTGGTATTTTCCAGAGAAGAATAACAAGAAGAAAATGTTCCATTTTATGACTTTAAAAAAAAAAACGCACAAACAATGGCTCTGCAATACAAAGGAGAGGCCAATGCTACCATTATGGCTCTCTTATTAACAAGGCCTCCAAGGGCCTCTAAAAGTTACTCCTATTTCCGCTGGGGCTTTGTCCATTCGTTGTCCTCTCTCAAAAGCTCCCTTTGGTATTGTTGCAAGAAAAAAAAAAGTCTGTACCCACTTTTATTTCCTCCATCCCACCCACCCCCTCCTTCTAATTCATACTCTATATGGTGAGGTTTTGCTATTCAGGAATTGATTGGACAAGAGCAGCGAGAATGGCCAAGTGATTAGTCTCCCAGCAGGGGCCAGGAGTGTGGGTATAAACCTGGGGCTGGGGCTGGGGCTCCAGTTCACCCTGGCATTCAAGGAGGCTTCCTCCAAGCCCCTCTCGGGTTCCTGATTGCTCATCCATCTTTTGTTGCAGGTAGCGCATTCCTTCATACCAGGAAACTGATTCCTTATAATTAGCTTGCCCAGTAGTGTGCACTCTCTTAGAAAGTCAAAGGCCTGGAAGCAATCTC
Organism: Charina bottae; assembly: GCA_023362775.1. NCBI lineage: Eukaryota > Metazoa > Chordata > Lepidosauria > Squamata > Charinaidae > Charina > Charina bottae. Next base: position 69,591,709 of record JALMGJ010000001.1, on the reverse strand, counting down.
CGTGATTTGAGCTGGGATAACACAAAATCCTCCCTCTTCGACACGCTGTTTTAAAATCTGATTTGGGAAGGAAAAGGAACCCTCCAGACTTTTTAGAGGGACCTCTCAAAGGTATCATTGTATGAATGTTTAGCCATTCCATACAACCATTCTACCCAGACTTTTAAATGATGGTAATTTTTGTTTATCCCTTTGTTACGATTATAAACTATTTTAGCATTATGATAGAACTTTATAAACTCCATGCTGGGCCTGACATGATCTTTTAGGCAAGGTGTCCTTAGGGCTGCTGAAGACCTCTTTGCCTTCAGCAAGGGGAGAAGAGCCTGGGCGACCTTGGGCCAGTCCCTCTCTCTCAGCCCTAGGAAGGAGACAATGGGAAACCAGGAGACTGAGAGTTCTAGTCCCGCCTGAGGCATGAATGCTGGCTGGGTGACCTTGGGCCAGTCCCCCTCTCTCAGCCCAACTCACCTCACAGGGTGGTTGTTGTGGGGAAAAGAGGAGGAGGAAGGAGTATTAGGTATGTTCCCTGCCTTGAGTTATTTATAAAAATAATAAAGGTGGGATAATAAGTAAGTAAGTAAGTAAGTAAGTAAGTAAGTAAGTAAGTAAGTAAAAGTAAGTAAATAAAGCGAGGACTTCCAGGGTAGGGAGCTGATACTACCAGTTCCTGAAGGAATGTAAGAAGAGCCCTGCTGATAACCCAAAAGGCCCCTTTAGTCCAGTTTCTTCTTTCCCAGACAGACTAACCAGGCGCTACGGGAAACCTACCAACAGGACATGGAGGCATTGGCTTCCTCCTATTCTTGCTCCACAGCAATTAAAATGGAGAGACGTACTGTCTCTGATCCTAGAGACAATATATAGCCAAGTGCAGCCTTAGCCTCCCCACATTTGTCTACCCTCCTTTGAAAGCTAGCCAAGTTGGTGGCCTTCGGTGCTTGAGAGGGGTCTCTCATTTACCTGGAAGGAGAGAGAAGTGAGGGAGCCCTGCCAAAGGAATTTGTGTCATCCACTTCAGAAGGTGCTTCCAATCTGCCAGTTGTTGATTGTTGTCGTTCTTTGGGGGAGGCTAACATTTCTCAGACTTAATTTCTGTACCTAATAATCAAGATCTGCAGTGACCTGGAGCCATCTAGATCTGCTGCAGTTAAAATTCCAGTGCTGGGTGGGAATTCTGAGAACTGGTCCCAATACATATGGAAGGTACCAGACTGGGGAGGCTATGCTTGTCCTCCAAAATGCCATTGGATATCTCTACTATTTAAGAATGTACAGGACATTTCCCCATCTTACATTACCTTAAATATTTTTATTAAATGTATCATTTTAACCTCATGGACACTGAATTTAAGGTTTCTTTGAAAACAATAGTTTCAAGGACAGATTTCAGTGTGAAACAAAGGAGTTATAATTCATCAAGAGTTTCAACTGCATTTTCTGTGTTTTGATTTTTAACATCTAAACGTATTAATTAGCTCATCAATGCATGAATGTCTATGTCATATCAAACACACCCACAACATTTCTGAATGGCCACTGTCAAGAATATAATTACCAATGTCTGCAACTTCTAGTAATTCTGTAACTAAACAGTAATTTCAATTCCTTCAGTTCTCACGGTTTACAATTTTGAATTTTGCTCTCCCCATCAATGGGATATATTCTAGGACTATAAAGTGTTTCAGATTTGAAGGCAAAAAAAGTGCTTCAGTGAGCAAGGGAGCACTTGTATAGCACTTGATTTTAACTCCCTAAAGTAGCTGTGTCTTTTTCTGGGATTGTGAATCTGCCCTCTACAGCTGCAAGGTAATCCCAGAAAAGATTAAGGAGGTACAGACAGGTGGTACATCTATGCCTAAACACACTGTGAAGCACCTTTTTGCCTTCAAGTCTGAAGTGCTGCATATCACTAATATATTCCTATCTGTAGCTAATATTTAATGCAGCTAATGAAATGGATTCAGTCCACACAAAGGATTAATTAGTTTTTAAAATGGTACAAGAGGTTTTTTTTTTCCTAATAAGCTTTGGGAAAAGATTTTTGGATGATGTCTTTCTTAATGTGTTTGTATGTATTAGAACTGTCATTCTTCAGATCTTTTCCTCTCTGAGTGGAACTAGAAGACATTTTGATCCTGGTATATGCATTTGCCCCTTACATAAAGCTCACTTCATCGCCAGCCTCCCTTATTCCTCTCCTTACTTGAAATTCAATTCATAGAAAACCTTCTGCAGGGCTGTATTTAGAAGATTGTCAGAGGATTGTATATGCCCTTGTTAATAAATCTTATTTACCAATCCCTGGATCAGCATGCATGCAATTGCCAAGGTTCAACTGTTAACCAAATTGATTGAAGACAGTACAGCAATACCCATTCAAAATCTCAAAGGTACCATATTCTAGCACTATTTCAGACCTTCTAAAATATTTAAGTCTAGGAGGAAAATTAGAGGTGCAACAGGGTGTGGTGACATCAAGAGTGAGACCTACAGATCTATCAGTACTATTCTCTGCTATAGTACTGTTACTAAACCATCAATGCCCAAGGCACCTTACAAGAGTAAATAGGCAGGACCCTGATCACAAGAAGCCCGAAGTTAACAACAGTCAATTCAGAAAGAAAAGAGTATGTGAAAATCATAGAATGTATAAATTGGAAGGGATCTTATGGGACAGGGAGTGACGGGGTGCTGGGTCTGGGCAATGGTGGATGCTTCATTGTAGAAGGGGAGGTGCCACAGCCCTGTACACCCCTTCCTTAAGAGGCTGTTCTTGGTCCCTGATATACTAGATAACTATTGCCCAGTTTCCAAACCTTTTAGAGAAGGTTGTGTCCTGTCCCAGCCCACAGAAATCACAGACACAACAGTAAGTCTTACATCTTTACTAAAAAGGTTTTCAAACAGAACTCTAATGGCAAAGGGGTTTGAACAAACAATCGTAGTCCCTCATGCCATAAATACCCAGCCCACAAAAACTCAAACAGCTTAAATGAGAGGCAAGAGAGGGTTCAAATTGGAACCAAGGCACTAGAGGGTCAAACAAACATGGTATGAGGGCCCAGGGTCACTACTTGAGAAGGCAAGCTAAGGAGTTGAGGAACATGGTGGAGAGGTAAATGGAGAGTTGTCACCAATGGATCTGTGAGGCTAGGGTTGTATAGGGGTGGCATGACCTGGGTTTGTTCCTTTGGCGGGGCGGGGTTGCTAGGCAACGCTGCTTTCCCTGCCTGTGACTCTTCCAGCTGAATCCCCTCAGGCTGATGACCCTCCTGTAGCTCCTCTTCATCTTCCGAGTCTGAGCTGGCCGTGACAGGTTGTTGGAAAGGTGATGGTACATCAGTCGCAAAAGACTCTGGAAGAATTAGATTATCTGGACCTTTTCCAGTCAGGGCTCAGGCCTGGGTATGGGATGGAAACCACACCTAGGGTGAGATCTGAATAGGGGGAGTGCAACCCTACTGATCCTGCTAAGTCTTTAGTGGGTTTTCATGTCATGATATCCTTCTGGACTTTTTACAAGGTTTGGGTTTTGGGGGCATCACTCTGGAATGGATATTCCTTTCTGAATGTACAGTTCCAGTCACTATATATAACAAAGGAGAAGTTGAGCTCTTGGACCCTCAGGTATGGGGTGTTACATGGCTCAACTCTCCATTCACATTCTATTTATCATCTACATGAAGCTGCTGAAGGAAGTCATCCAACATTTTGGTATGGATCAGAAGACACAGTGGAAGTCTTGACCTGGTTCTGGGAGCTGTGAGAGTCCAAATGGGCAGAAACAGACTGAGATTCAACCTGAGCTAGACAGACTGCCTGTTCAGAAATAATCCAATTCCAGGATATCATCATCTTAGCTGCCAATGGGTTTCTGTCCTCCAAGAAAAAGTTGGTGAACAATCTAGGAATCCTCATGGATTCTCAGTTTCTGCAAGAGCAAGGTTCAAGGTTGTTTGGTTGTACAGGAGGATGGCCCAACACAGGAGGAGTAACACCACAGGACCAGAGTCAGCAGTTTACCTTCATCTAAAGGAAAAAGGACACTCATTTGAGGACATTAATGTTCACATTTTAGACAGGGAAGATAAGTGGTTTGAAAGAGGGGTCAAGGAATCCATTTATGCCAACTTGGAAAATCCTTCTTTGAATAGAGGTGGGGGCCTCAGGCACAATCTTTCCCCTATTTTCCTTCCTGCTTTGTCTTCTGTGCCTAGGAAGATTAAGACCATTTCACAAGCTCAACAGCAGCATGGTAATCTTAACGATCCTCCTTTGGATGATAAAGGGACTTAGAAATAAACATCTCAAATAACCATGACCTAGCCCCAGGTGCAAGGTCACACAGCCACCCTAGAAACATATTTAAGGATTCCCTTACTAACTTTGCTCAGACTGAAGAAGCTTCTTGGATAAGGAGCGAAACGTTTCCACTGAGAAAATAGAAATCCAGTTGACATGATTCAAGCTACAGACAATTCCACCTGGATGACTGAGAACCTTCATCGACATACTAATTGCAGACTTTCTTGGAAGAGGAGAGGGTAGCAACACTCACACCCTCACACATCAACTACTGTAATGAGCTTTACATAGGACAGCCCTTGAAGACCATCTAGTAGCTAGTGTAAAATGTAGTCATTTGCATGCTAACTGGGATAACAAGATGTTACTATGTAATATCAGTACTGTGGGGACTGCATTGGTTTCTGCTTTGTTTCTAGGTGCAATTCAAGGTGCTGGTTATCACCTGTAAAATCCTATGTGACTTGGTTTTGCTAGGTATAAGACAGCTTATTCCACATAGAATTTATCTGCCTAAGATGTACATACGTACGGGGCTTACTGAAAGTTCTTATTCCCTGCAAAGTACAATGGGAAGGAACTCAGAGTTGAACACTTTCTGCTGGAGCTTCCCTCCTACAGAATGTCTTTCCTCATTAAATAAGATCCACATCCTCACTCTTGATATTTAGAAAGCTAACAAAAATGTGGCTGTTTCAAAGAGCATTGGGGAATTGAGGTAAGATAATTGAGAGCAGAAACATTAATATTGGTTAAGTTGTGATTACTGGATGTGATATACAACAGTTGTTTTTGTTATCATATGAGTATTGTATTTTGTTTAGGATTCTTTCATGTTTATGCTTATACTGTATCATTGTATCTGTGCTGTGGGCCACTTAAGAGTCAAAATTATGTAAGTGGCATAAAAGCACCAGTAATACATACATACATCTAGTTGAACCCCACTGCTTGGTGCAAAAATCTATTAAACCATTGCTAACAAATGGCCATCTAGCTCCTATTTGAAAAGGGGAATCTACTACCATTCTTGCTTCATCACCTGTGAATCACATCAGAGTTCTTGCCAAAAATTCTTTTTGCGTTCCGTTCTAGTACCATACTCAATATAGGCCTTTTTGAATATCGAGTCTATATTTGTTCTTCTCTAGACTTCTGGCAGTTCTCCAGGAGCTTTCCAAAACTATAGCCAGTGGTTCTGCCAACATCTTCAATACCCCTAGATGTAACTCATCAGGGTGTTGCAATTTATACTCTTTTAAGTTAGCCAGGTTGATTCTTACTATACTTTTACTGAAGAAGGAGGAGAGTATATGGACACATGTTAGTATAGGTACGTGGTTAAGTTTGGGATCAGGTTTAAAAAGACAAGTCAAAGGTGGCATGGAAAAGATAAGCTTTGAAAACTGCTGAATGAATGGGCCCTCTCTTTCTCCAAAAGTCCTGTGTAGAATGCACAGGAATTTCCCTGAAGCCAATGAGGTCCCTTGGCAGCATTGCTGGCAGCCTAATGCTATTATATATGAAAAGGTATCCCTGAACAAGTATGAGGTAACAACTCTTTTCCTACTTTTGAGTCACTACAGCAAAGAATAGGATCAAGTTCCCTTAATCCATTAGATTATACTGATTCTGGGAAAAGCATTTGTTTCAAGTAATTTCTAGAGCTGAAAAGAAGATGACTATGCTTCTTTCTCCAACTCTTCTTATATTTAATTCTCACTTTATGGGTAATAAAGCAAAGCAGCTTGTTAAGTCTACAGATGTCAGTCTAAGTGTTTTACATGTCACCTGACTGAATTCATTTACATTTATTTTCCTATTGTTTTATATCTCTTTATGACAATGTACCACATGATACAGTTTCAGTCTTTAATGTACAACTAATTCTCTACCATTAATTTGTCAACATGATTACTGGATATGCCACGAGTTGAGCAGGATGAATTGAAATATGTACCAGACATTCCTCATTCTCTCAATGGATGAATTGACAAAGATTTAGAGAGGAAATCTGTTTTTCTGCCTTGAGACTGTCTATAATTTTATGAAAACTACAATTTGAGATTTTGCAAATGGAAGAATTCTCAATCCCAGACTGAAATAAAAATAAAACATCTACCTAATACATTAATTACCTAAGTTAGAGAGTCTCAACAGAAATGTGAGTTGCAAAACAATCTTGGAGAAGATGAAAGAATGACACTGTTCTCAATCATAGCTATTCAAACCATCTTCTAGGCCAGCAATTTAAACTTTCCATACTTTCCACTAGATTTAACTTCTAACAGCTTACAGAACATAATAATTCAAACTTTGCTGTTATTAATAAACTGCTGTTATTTATAAAGCAAATGTCTAAGAATAAAGCCAATTAAGGACTGGATCATAATTTTACAGGTAGGGAAATTCAGACTGAGAATTGAATTGATTTGTTCATGCCCCATCATCTTTTTATTGAAATGAAATGATGATTTGCATGGGTAAATAAAACATCACATCACAAAATTTTGATCCCAAAATCTTTTCAATGAACAGATAGCTTACTTAGCTTAAATATTATGTGTTGAGAGATAAAATAATGTATATTTCTGTTTTGAAGTGGCCCAGTGTGTCCTATCCCATGCATCACCTTGGTTCTCTATTGGGAGGAGGAATATTTTCATTAATTTCTAGAAAAATAGCATTCATCCCCTATTCTTTCATTCAGGAATTTATGCAAGAGCAGACAGAATTTGAATATTGTTACTGGTTGATCCCCTGAACAAACAATATTTTCTTTTTAGACAAACTAATACGTAGCAATTCCAGTAGCATCTGACTTCAAAGATCTATGTGCAATAAATTATTCCTCCCAATTCAATTAAATGTATTAAATTTGTTATGACCCCCACTCCATTAGACTCTGGGTGGCTTAGAAAATCCAGTTCTTCCCACAGATCTCTTAAAAGTGCTACATAATACAAAAATAACCAAATACAAAATATGTTTAATGTAGTCATCAAAATTGTGCATATTTACAAGCTTGCCAAACACTAGAACCAGCTTCCATTGGGATCGAACTCAGGTCGTGGGGGGAGTTTCGGTTGCAATACTGCCGCCTACCACTCTGCGCCACACGTGGCTCATAACCTTAAAGCTAACACTTTATTATTTTTTAAGATGCCACAAGACTGTGCTGTTTTTTTCAGGAAACATGGAGTTATGAAAATGCTGCAATCTAAAGATCCTCCTATAGATGAATTCTGTTGAGGGAGGGGCAGGGAAACACCCTGCCTTGTTTGCTCTGAGCAGGTAATTGCATCTTTGAAGGGTCAAAGTTAACAGATGTGCACAGCAAACCAACAGCCCTCACCAGTTCTATCTTGTCAATCGCTTTGTGCTACTAGAGTTGAAAACAAACTCCCGACACTCGGAAACAATTGAAAACGTTGGTCATTAGTACTATTAGGTTCAGTTATCCTGAATCAAGGTAGTCACAGGAAAATCTCCTCCCATTGGGTGGTGATAAATTTGAATAATAAATAAACCGCCCAGAGTCCCCCTAGGGGGAGATGGAGCAGTGATATAAATCAAATTATTAAATAAATAAATGAATGAATGAATGAATAAATAAATAAATAAATAAATAAATAAATATAAGTTAAGCATATCAATCAATGGGTCAGTTAGGAGGGACGTGGAATCAAAAAAGTGAAGACAGTGGCCGCAACTTTGTGATCAAAGCCCCACCTCTCTTTATGGGGAAGATGAACTCAAATGGGTGGGGCTTCGATTGCATGGTCTTGGCCACCATTTTCACTTTTTTGACTCCCCCTCCCAGATTCACATCAATGAATAGTCCTAAATATGCAGTAAAAGAGACCTTCCAGTAGCCAGTTTAGTATTACATTTTGCTGTATTTTACTATAGTGAAAACTTTTAGGGTAGCAGAGTCCAAATAAAGAAAAATGGCAGGGTGAGTAGGTGCACAGGACTCTAGTCTCCCCTTTTGTGGACCCTGAAGCCTCCCCATCACAACTGTTGAAAATTTCTGGCATGGTTCTCACCATTTGGTAGTGGGAGTGTCATGCATGCCCTAAAATGACCTATAAAACTTTACAAAACTGAAAATAAGAATCGCATCAAAAGCCGGGAAAAAACTCCCACATCTCTCCTACTGTTCATCATGTCTACACCTATTGCATCCCTCCATCACCTGTTTTGGGCAGGTTCAGGTATCAAAAGGTTGCCTGCCTGTTTTGTCTGATAGGAAACCCGTTAGTCTTGAAGGAGCTACAAGTTCAGAAAGCTTCTATCCTGCCATCAGGGATGGAACTAGGGTCTGTGTCACCCAGGGCAAACATGGATTCCACGCCCCCCCCCCCATGGGTTATTTTGTCATTTTGGTGCCCCCCGGGCATCATTTTGGCGCACCCCCCACCCAGCGCCCGGGGCACATGCCCCGCTTGCCCCACCCCTAGTTGCAGCCCTGCCTGCCATCACCTTGATTCATTTCCAGAACTTTACATGTGACCCATATACAGTACTGTAGCATCTTCTCTTTGTAAACGTTTTATATTCTCCCATGGCATTTTCCATTTCACAAAAGGATGACAAATGAAGGAAGTGGGGTGGCTGCACGCATCTTTCCAGCAGGTTGCCCTTTAAGACCTCCATTTGGACGGACTTTTTAAATGCTTTTGTTGCAATAGAACAATGTTTCTCAACCTTGGCAACTTTAAGATGTGTGGACTTCAACTCCCAGAATTGGGAGTTGAAGTCCACACATCTTAAAGTTGCCAAGGTTGAAAAACAGTGCAATCGAACAACTGGATCACTTCTTTATAAGCTGTTGTGAAGGACTTCATATTTTATATTGCTCTTGCCAGCGACTGCAATTACACTAAAACAATTCTGTTAACAAAAATGGCTATTGTAATATTTTGACCGAAGCAGCTGCAGATTAGGATTTACTCTCTCCTAGGCCCAACATTTTTCTAGGGAAAACAGTTCTAGCAGTTTATCCGAGAGCCATAAATTGCAACTAATAACCATGCGGTTATAAGTAGTTACTGGACACGTCAATTTCTTAGATGGCCCCAAAGACCCAGATTTAAATCTTCACTCAACTGTGAAGCTGTTTGGGTCTTCTTAGGTCACTTTCTCCCTGTGTTTGTACAACACACTTAGCCAGGGATAATTTAACTAGAGTTTACCCTAGTTTTCTAGGTTTTGCACAGGACTCTAAATCAGAAATGGAGAACACGAGCTGGGTACACACAAAATGTTAGCTAAAATGTAGCTAGTTATGCTGCGCTTACCTACTCATTGCAGATAGTTAGACTCCTATCCTGCTTTTCCGGGCAGCTGCAGGGCAGGGGTCAAAAAAATCAAGATGGCAGCTTCAATCATACTAAGACCCTCCCCTTCTCTAACTGCTAACAGTTTATAAACGTAACAAATATAATTCTCTTCCATTGGTAACAAATATAATTCATAAATGGGGCCATGGAGAGAATTTCACCACGCAGAGCCAGATAAACCTCTGATCATTGGATAGGCGCTCAAGGATAAGCGATTTTCTTCCAGGTTGCACCCGCACTACAGAAACCGCTCCGGGGAATGCGACGGCTGCAGCAACCTTCCCCGGGGCCTAAAAATCTTTTGGGCAGGGAGAAGCCGCAGACACACGAAGCCATTTCCTCCGAGGCGAGCTGATTAAGAATTCCAACTGGGACGGGGTGTTGAAAATGAAGACATTTTGTGAACAGAAATGTTTAGACACAGACTGTCTGCTGCGGTTCCTTCCCAAGTCAAGCCTCCTTGCCCCAAGAGTAACTATTCTTGGTTCCATAAATTAACCGAAAATCCCCCTTCTCAAGCGTCTAAGTTATCTCTTCTCTGCCTGCAGCTCTGACTTAGAAGAGGAGCACGTTTGTTTACTGTTTTAATTAATGCTCCTTTTCAGCGCCGAACGGCGGAGGGGAAATGAGCGGGCTCGATAAACAGGTGTAGCTCCTCGCGTTATATTTGTGCTCATTCAGGGCTTGCACCAGATTAATCAGGCTTGACTGGAGATGAACCGCCCTACAGAAAAGGTAGATCAGCTCTACTGGATGCCCAGTAGGTGAGGATTATTTCAACTGCTAACCCGTGATTGAAAAGGCTTAGAGAAAGACAGCCATCAGCTGGGATTTCTTCCTTCCTTTCTTTATATATATTTTGAATCTACACTGCAAAACAGTTAGGAAGGCCTGCGTATCCCTCAGTCGAAGAAGGAGAGAATTGCTATCATTATCTAAACACCCTGGAGAGCTGCGTTTGCGACAGGGGGACCGGAGAGAGACAATATTTTAAACGGAAAAGATTTAGGCTGCAGTTTTAAGTCCCTGAAATATATGCCGATTCCCCCCTTGAATGGGGTTGCACTGTTACATGTTAAAAGTGGAGCTTACGGGGCCTTTGCAAAGTGGGGCAATGTGTGCCTTTTTATTTGTAACGTTCTTTGCACAACATACCAGTATAATGATTGCAAGACATAGTTTAGAAAATAAACATGTTTTAAGAAAATTTAACAATAGAATGTAGATAGATTTGACCAAATGATCTGGTGGAGGCGTTTGGCATATTTACTGCTGGTGTGAAGCGGGACAAAACAGATGAGAGGTGTAAAATCTGTGGTTAAAGATCTCAGGACATTTTCCTTTTTTCATAAAAGCAAATTCAGGGTGACGACATGATAGAGGTGGAGTCCAAATTTGATTGTAGGAATAATGCTGCGGAGTTGACCTTTTTCTCTGTAACAATTTCCCTACTGACCCTGAAGCTTCTGTTAAAGTCTTAAAAAGTAAGATACGGGGGAGGGGGGTGTTTATTTCTTTTCCCCCTAGTTTGAGCTACTGGCGTTTTGGGCTGTTGGAGGAGACATTTTGGGAGTTGTTCAAACACATTTGCAGAACCTCGCCTTGGAAATGGCTGCCATCTGCTTCCTTGAAACAACTGCTCAACTCTTTAAAGCAGTGAAACTTAAAGTGTAAAACTTAAAATTCTGGCGTGCTCGCAAGGGAGCCCAGGGATACTCCAGCATTACATCACCTGCTGCCTTTGCCTTCCGGAATAACTCATAGATGTAGCCAGACCTCAAAATGAGCTTTAGCACCCGGACACAAAACAGCTTGCGCTTCAAGACAGCTTAACTTATTTAGGGGAACATGAATAATAGAAAATGGAGAGACTTCAGTGCAAACAACAGGACAAACATCTTAGAGGTCTGTGCTGCTAGATAGCAACCACAGGAAGGGTTTTATATAATATTGGAGAGAAGGGAAAAAGTGAAGAATGGCAAGTGTTGAATCAGACTGCAATACAGCAACATGTCCAAATTATAAAATAGATTTGTGTGGTTTGATGAAGCAATTCATTTGATCAAGAGATAAGGACATCAGTACTATTTACTTTGTTCTTTTTTCAAAACTATTCAGACTACAATAATACATCATGGCATCTGGTCCCATCACTTCCTGGCAAATAGAAGGGGAAGAAATGGAAGCAGTGACAGATTTTATTTTCTTGGGCTCCAAGATCACTGCAGACGGTGACTGCAGCCATGAAATTAAAAGACGCTTGCTCCTTGGGAGGAAAGCTATGGCAAACCTAGACAGCATATTAAAAAGCAGAGACATCACCTTGCCGACAAAGGTCCGTATAGTTAAAGCTATGGTTTTTCCAGTAGTAATGTATGGCTGTGAGAGTTGGACCATAAGGAAGGCTGAGCGCCGAACAATTGATGCTTTCAAACTGTGGTGCTGGAGAAGACTCTTAAGAGTCCCTTGGACTGCAAGGAGGTCAAATCAGTCAATCCTAAAGGAAATCAACCCTGACTGCTCATTGGAAGGACAGATGCTGAAGCTGAAGCTCAAATATTTTGGCCACCTAATGCGAAGAGAGGACTCACTGGAAATGACCCTGATGCTGGGAAAGACTGAAGGCAAAAGGAGAAGGGGATGGCAGAGGATGAGATGGTTAGATAGCATCACCGATGTAACGAACAAGAATTTGAGTAAACTCCGGGAGACAGTGGAGGACAGGAAGGCCTGGCGTGCTATGGTCCATGAGGTCACGAAGAGTCGGACACGACTAAACGACTGAACAACAACAAATACATCCTTGAAAGTTAGTTCCATTTAAATTCAAGGAACTTATATAATTAGGTATCATCGGAATTCAGGTGACACTGTGGGTAAATAACAAATTATGTTTAAGTAAGAGAAAAAAATCTCACTGGACTAAAGCTTTAATAAAATGACAGCGTGAAAGAAAACTTACAGATGGTCATTTAGTCTCAGGTCAGTTGAATTGTCTTCAGTGAAGCTTACTCCCATGAAAATTTGCACACAACTGCAACCTCATATCACCACAAAAGTTGTACACAACTTTTTACAGAGGAAAAAGGGAAGGAAGAAGGGAAAAAGTGAAGAATGGCTTACTCCCATGAAAATTTGCACACAACTGCAACCTCATATCACCACAAAAGTTGTACACAACTTTTTACAGAGGAAAAAGGGAGGGAAGAAGGGAAAAAGTGAAGAATGGCTTACTCCCATGAAAATTTGCACACAACTGCAACCTCATATCACCACAAAAGTTGTACACAACTTTTTACAGAGGAAAAAGGGAGGGAAGAAGGGAAAAAGTGAAGAATGGCACCGTGTGGGACACAGTGGCTCAACAGGTTAAACTGCTGAGCTGTAGGCTGCAGATCAGAAGGTCTGCAGTTCGAAGCCCGTGCAATGAGGTGAGCTCTCGTTGCTAGTCCCAGCTCCTGTCAACCCAACAGTTCGAAAGCTTTGCAAGTAGATAAATGGGTACCACCTTAAGTGGGCTAATTTGATGGCGTCCTGTCGGGAAGTCAGCACCACCGGAGGAAAGGATCGGAGGAAGATCGAATGGCGGCGGTGATCACAGACCCAGATGCAACAGCTACAGGACGTCAGCAGCCGGCTCAAGGCATCCTGGGAATTGTAGTCCAGAGCCTGGAAGAGTCGGTTCCCTTACCCCCTCCCCTCACGCGTGGTGAAAATGGTGATTTGTAAAAATTGTATAATTAATGTATATATATGCTTGTAAGCCACCTAGAGTCCTCCATTAGGGAGGGGATAGGCGGGGTATAAATACCACAATAAATAAATAAAAACCACCAGAGAATCACTTGCATAGGTAAAGGTAAAGGTTCCCCCCGCACATTTGTGCAGTCGTGTCCGACTCTAGGGGCTGGTGCTCATCTCCATTTGTTAGCCGAAGAGCCAGCGTTGTCCGAAGACGCTTCCACGGTCATGTGGCCGCATGACGCGCATGGAACGCTGTTACCTACCCACCGAAGTGGTACCTATTAATCTACTTGCATTTGCATGCTTTCGAATTGCTAGGTTGGCAAGAGCTGGAGCTAGTGCGGGAGCTCACTCCGCATGCAGGGCTAGGGATTCAAACCTCCGAACTTGCGATCTTCCGATCGACAAGCCTGGCGTCTTACTCACTGAGCCACCACAACGTTTTACAGAGGAAAAACCACCAGAGAATCACTTGCATACTGATGCCTTTAACCTCGTTTAATGTAATGTCATAGCAGTGTTTCTTAATGCTGGCTGGGGAATTCTGGGTGTTGAAGTCCGCACATCTTAAAGTTCCCAAGGTTGAGAAACACTGTCTTATAGGCTGCATTTCTGATAGAGAAGGCCACCAGTGCAGAGAACCTGCTCAGACAAGTGGGATGTCCATCTCAAGCAACTTATATAGCACCATGGAAATTTGCAGAGTTTAGAATTATTACCTACATTTTTCCCTCTAGTGATAGGTCTCAAAGTGACGATTGTTTCTGGGTGACGATTGCACAGAGGCTAGATTTAACACCCCCACCCCACCCTACCCTACCCTATTAACAGAGTTATACTTGGATAAGGGATATTAAGTGTATCAGCCTAGACTTCCCTAATTATTTCCACACTAGAGAAGGGAGAAAGGTACAACAACAACAACAACAAGCCACCATTAGGAGAAGGAGGAGGTCCATCCACCTCCCACTTTGACCAATATGAGCTGGGAGGCTGTTGGAAATCACGGTTCACCTGCAACGTCATTCTTATCCTTGCTCCAGTTACTGCTTTTTCTCAAAGTAAAATAAAAGGCATTGGTATTGATTAGTAAAATAATAGCAGCTCTAAGCATTAGGTATTAAATATTAAAACCAGGGAGCAATACATTCATCTTCATCAACAGTTAAAATATATTCCATACTCTGGAAGCTGATAGGAGGGATGGGTGCCCACTACTGAAAGACAGACATAGTAAGGAAAGGATGTGGCATATTTGTACAGGCAGGGAATCCCAGAAGATTGATGCCACCATGTCTGGTTTCTCTATAGAGGAGATGAGATGATCTCAGCCTGCTTCCATTACTTGACCCCTTTATTTACATAAAAGAAGGGTATTTTTCACCTACAAACTATAATTATATCTCAGAAATTAAAATAAGCTTTAAATCATATATCTGTTTCTGTGAAAGTAGGACCTGATGGTTACATCCACTATATTTTGACAAACAGTTGCAAATCTTTAGAAGGTGGCTCTGATGGGGGCACCAGAAGGGTTTGGGCCCCGATCTACAACCGTGTTCTCATTGTAGTAGCAATTAGCACAGTCTTGGAGGGATTTTCAGACCCCCACTTCTCACCTCCAGACATTACAGAAGGACATTCACACCCAACTGGGGACATAAGTAAACTAACATTCTGAGCAAACTGGGAGTGCTAACAGGTGAGAAACAACGGGAAGTAATTGAAAACTAGAGTTTAGAGAGGTTACATCCTGATAACACTGCTGTTACTTTAACAACTGTCTAATGGGTAAAAAATAAGACTTTTCCAAGATACGGAGGTAAATTTCTCAATTCTTGCTTCTTTAATGATTTTTAATGGAACAGGAATCCTAGTAAGGGAAGAAAAGTTTGGAATTATAAATACTATTTCTGTTTTGATGTTGGATAAACTCACACATTCCACACACACACCCCAAAAAATACAATTTTAACTGCATAATTTTAGCAAATTGACAAGAAAGCTTCTTAGCCAATGCCATCTTCTCTCTGCTGATCCCAGATAAAAGGTAAAAAATAAAGGTACCAGCATGGTTATTTTGACCCATCTTGTGAGTCCAAAGTAAATGCTTTTTTTAAAAAAAAAAGGGGGGGGGGGAGAAACAGGAAGTATCAGTGGCATTAACGTATCTTGCTGCAGCTATCAGCTCAGGCTTCATGAGGGTGGCTGATAGAGTAGCAATACCTACTGACAATAAGCCATTTATCTTATCTGTGTTTATATAAAGCTAAATGCTGCCCTACTGTGTCAAAAACCATGGGGGAGCCCAGCAAAATGGCTTGGCAATGTCTTTGTGAAGTGTGCTATAGTGATGTAGATTATTTGTAACACACATTTATTTCAGTTTGTATCTTCTGTGTCATTCTATATCTAGTACCTAACAACAATAATAAAAGTACGTAGTGAAACATTTTTAAAAGCCCCAATACATGTACCCTATTGAAACAATATTAATTTTGTGTATGATTCCCCCTCTCTCTCTCTGACACACACATAAATGTATGTGTAGAGCATTATGTAGAGTTGTAAGATCGACCCACCCAGCTACGGCACTGTTCCACCCCAGAGGCAGGCTAGTGCCAAGGCTGATTTCATTTTGGCACCTGATGAGGATCTGATGATTGACCAGAGGTTGAGTTATAGGTATGGAATCTTCCTGACAGCTTCACTCATGGACATTTCACTGTACAGTAGGTAAAACATAATGACTTTTTGTCACCGCATAACAAGTGCTTGTTGTGGCACAAACCTGTGTCACATTTGGCCCCAATAATATTGCATTTTTAAAAATCTGTTCAGTCGTGTCCAATTCTTGGAGACTGCCTGGACAAGTCCCTGCAGTTTTCTTGGCAAGGTTTTTCAGAAGTGGTTTGCCATTGCCTCCTTCCTAGGGCTGAGAGAGAGTGACTGGCCCAAGGTCACCCAGCAGGCTTTGTGCCTAAGGTGGGACTAGAGCTCACGGTCTTCTGGCTTCTAGCCTGATGCCTTAACCACTACACCAAACTGGCTCTCAAAAAAGAAAGGAAGAAAGAAGGGAAGGGAAGGGAAGGGAAGGGAAGGGAAGGGAAGGGAAGGGAAGGGAAGGGAAGGGAAGGGAAGGGAAGGGAAGGGAAGGGAAGGGAAGGGAAGTTACTCTCAGCCCTAGGAAGGAGGCAATGGCAAACCACTTCTGAAAAACCTTGCCAAGAAAACTGCAGGGACTTGTCCAGGCAGTCTCCAAGAATTGGACACAATTGAATGGGAAAAAAAACAAGTGCTTGTTGTGACACAAACTGTGTCACATTTGGCCCCAATAATATTGCATTAATAAATTAATAAATGCAATATTGCAGTTGATTTGGTTCTTACATGTGTTATGTTCATGTGAAAGATGATCTCAATCAAAGTTGAAACAGTAAGAATTTTAATCAAGTATTTAATTATTGTTCTTGTAAATCTGATTCATCACAGAATTTAGAAATGACAGTGTTAATATTTAATTTGAATTTCAGAAGTTTTGTATATTTCAGACCAAATCAATAGCACCCAATCCAGTGGATGACTTTTTAAGTCATATTCCCTTTGCTCTGCAATTCTTTCAGTTCTGTCAGAAAAAAAAAACCCCTTGAATTGAGAAACTATATTTATGTTCTGCTGTTTGGCCCAAAGCCCCTTTCTTGATGGGTGGGTGCATGGGCACATATGCATCAATGAAATTATCACAACAATATGATAATGTCATGACAACAGATATCTTGGGGGCAAAAATAAAGACTTTCATCCTCTTGAAAAGTTTGAAAAAAAGGATATTCCACCAGAAGAAAAGAATGGGAAAGAATTCTCTTCCTTCCTGGGGAGGAGAATTCCAAGCTGTAAGGACCACAACCTAGGCTGTCATGCATACCATCTAACAATCTCAAGTAATGGTGGAATGTAGAAGTGGCCTCTTCTGAAGATATCAATTAAGTATTATATATAACCTTTCAGATACCTTGGATTCAAAAAACACCTGGTTGAAAGCATCTTGAAAGCAAAAAACACCTGGTTGAAAGGTAAAGGTTCCCCCCGCACATTTGTGCAGTCGTGTCCGACTCTAGGGGCCGGTGCTCATCTCTGTTTGTTAGCCAAAAAGCCAGCGTTGTCCGAAGACGCTTCCACGGTCATGTGGCCGCATGACACGTGCGGAACGCTGTTACCTACCCACCGAAGTGGTACCTATTCATCTACTTGCATTTGCATGCTTTCGAATTGCTAGGTTGGCAAGAGCTGGAGTGAGTGCGGGAGCTCAGTCCGCACGCAGGGCTAGGGATTCGAACCTCCGAACTTGCGATCTTCCGATCGACAAGCCTGATGTCTTACCCGCTGAGCCACCACGCCCCTTCTGAAAACATCGTAAATAGCCTGAAAATAGGCCATGAACATGTGTAGATCTAAAAGTATAGGTATAATATACTCAAAATAATTGCCCTGCAAGGAATCTTAAAAAAAAAATCCAAAGGGAATATATGAATTATAATAAAGAGTCTTTTTCTCTTAAAGACAATATAATGCTAATTTTTGTGGGGGTCAATCCACTTGCCCAATATATGAAGTGTTATTCTGAGATAGGAATCTCTCTCTCTCTCTCTACGCAGGTAGGAATTAGGGAAAGGAATAGTAAACAACTGTACAATTGCTCTGAAGATACATATTCTCCCAAAGCTGAAGTAATTATGGGTGAATAAAATGCCATGGCTGCTAAGCCTAGAATTCCTTGCCTTTAGCTCTTCCTTCCTGCCTTTTTACAAGCTGCTAAAGACTGAGTTTTCCATACGCATATTCTTTCCATGTTGACAATCTGTAAGCTTCTATGGTTTTTGTTTGGTTTTTTATTTTTATTTATTATTTATTAAACAGATTTATAAGGCCGCCCAACTCACACATGGTGACTCCGGGCAGCTTACAGAATTAAAAACCATAAAAACACAATACACACACATACACACCCGTGGCAGCAAACACATTCATACCAGCCACTTGATTGGCTCCGAAGCAGCTTGGGGTCCCCAGGCCTGTTGACAGAACCACGTCTTCACGGCCTTCCGGAACAGGAGCAAGGAGGGGGCCAATCTTATATCTGGGGGAATGATGTTCCAAAGGGAGGGGGCCACTACAGAGAAGGCCCTTTTCCTTGGTCCCACTAGATGTACCTCCCTAACTGAAGGGACCTGCAACATGCCCTGCCTCCCCGCTCTGGTGGGCCAGGTGGATGTAACTGGGGAAAGGCGGTCCTGCAAATAACCTGGCCCCAAGCCATGTAGGACTTTAAAGGTGATAACCAGCACCTTTGAATTGAATTGGACCTGGAAGCAAATCAGCAACCAATGCAGCTCCCGCAAAAGAGGTGACACATGGGCAAGTCTAGGCTATGTGGGCCACTGCATTTTGAACCAACTGAAGCTTCTGGATACTTTTCAAGGGCAGTCCCATGTAGAACGCATTACAATAGTCCAAACGGGATGTGACTAGGGCGTGGGTGACTGTGAGAAGGGCCTGTTGGTCCAGGAATGGCCGTAGCTGGTGCACAACACAGTTGTGCAAAGGGTCTCCTGGCCATGACTGCCACCTGCTCTTCGAGCAGGAGTCATGAGTCCAGGAGAACCCCCAGGTTACACACAGGGTTTGTCTGGGGCAGTGCAACCCCATCCAAGACCAAAGATGGTAATTCTCTGGAATTATTTTTGCAGTCAATATTAACATTGAAAGAGATTTCAAGTTGAGTAGTGGTATATAAATTCACCTATCTCGAACTTCCTTATATAGATGTTTGGGAACTTGGGCATATTTAGGAGAGGGAGAGGGAGAGGGAGAGGGAGAGGGAGAGGGAGAGGGAGAGGGAGAGGGAGAGGGAGAGGGAGAGGGAGGGGGAGAGAGAGAGAGAGAGAGAGAGAGAGAGAGAGAGAGAGAGAGAGAGAGAGAGAGAGAGATCATCTCCATCTCTCTATCTCTCTATATCTGTTGGTGATTAAAAAAATGTGTTTGTGTAGGAAAACACTTTTTTTGCAATTGTAATGCACAGAACTGCTCTTTTGTCCTGATCTGGCCAAAGGCCACTGTCCTTCCCCATCCCACCCAGAGGCCAATGAGATGCTTCTCAAAAGCCTACAAAGCAGACATGAAGGCCATAGCCTCCCCTGTAATTCTTCTCCAGCGCTTCTTGGAGATAGCATATAATTGCCAGGTCTCCTAATTGATTTTCTCCCATGTTGTTTCTTTGATTTATGGGTATAGAGGTGTGTGTTTCTGCTCCTGGCCCAACAGAAGTATAGAGTGTGTAAGATCTGCCCATTTTCTGTGTCCAACCTGATAACATCCTTAAGGCAGACCAGAACCTTTCCTTAAGAGAAGTTGGTGGGGGAGATATTGTGGTAAACCCCATCTCCTCAATGACATCGGTGAGAAGAGATGTTTTTCTTTTTTTAAAGAATGCTGGATGAAACTCCTTTTGTCTGGTCAAATAATAAAAACAATTTCCGGCCTTTGGTTTATTTGCGCACTCACAATAATTTGCTTTTGTGTTTAGTATTGGATCACTCCTGAAAGCAGTTTACACTGATTTTCTATCTGCATAGTCTCTCAGTTGAATGCAGTTCAACATTTCCCAAAGTATCTGCATTCAAGGAACAACTGTAGCTGAAACCAAAAAAGGAAGGAGAGAATGGTGAAAGTGCAAAAGAATTCTTGCGAAGGCAAAAGGAGAAAAAGGCAAAGAGTTGTTTTGCATCAGTGGCCATGAAGATGATTTATCTACAATCTGACCGTTGGCTCTTAAAAGCATAGTGTAAGGACGGCATTCCTCTTTCTTTCTCTCTCTCTCTCTTTCTTCTTTGCTGTTCTCAGCATTCCTTCCCCCCCAGCACCCCAATCTCATTTATTAAATTTTGAATTAACATGTGTTAAATGCAGGTTGATTTTGTTTGCTCTGCCACATAACCTGCTTTTCTAAGCACTTAGTAATAGCTGCAGTTAATCTATTGACCGATGGCTTAAGCAGCAGGTGGCCCTAAGACCCAGAGGCCAGCTCTGGTGCGGCCTACAGAAAATTCCAGAGGGCCCTTTGTTACCTGGGCTGGAATGGAGAAACTACTTGTTTGGAAAATGTTTCTCCTCCCACACAACATCTTCACTATTTGGAGTCTCTTGTGAGCACAAGTCTGAAGAGGGGGATTATGAAGGATAGCCTGTCACTGCAATTGTTTCCTCTAGACAGATAGCATACAAGTGCATTAAAAAGTTTCCAAGCTCACCATAGGTAATTCCCATTTCAAATGCAATGTACAGCATTTATAATAAATTAACACTCTAGGGCTTCTGCAGATTTAAACAGTTTGTAGATATCGCTCTTTAAATAAGGAGGATTTTTTTAAAAAAATATCTCTGTGAAAAGTGTTTCATATTAGCAGGTTTCCTCGTATTAGGGAGTATGCTGCTGTAATAAAGCAAATTCTGATGCCTGCAAAACCTCAGTATTTATTTTGATTTAATTTCCATAAATGGAATTTAATAATGACAATGTGAATGTTGGTTATGTTTGTAATCACCCATACTGTTGACTGTTTGGGGGATCCTATCTAGTGCTAAAAATGTTAGAAAAAAATTGACTTTTTTTCTTATTAAAGAGATTAAAGAAATTTCATCGTTTATTCAAAGGTAAGTCCCACTTTGATGATACCACTTTGATGGCTGAAAGCGAGGAGGAGCTGTGGAGCCTTATGAGGAAGGTGAAAGAAGAAAGTGCAAAAGCTGGGTTGCAGTTAAACCTCAAAAAAAACCAAGATTATGGCAACCAGCTTGATTGATAACTGGCAAATAGAGGGAGAAAAAGTGGAGGCAGTGACAGACTTTGTATTTCTAGGCGCAAAGATTACTGCAGACGCTGACTGCAGCCAGGAAGTCAGAAGATGTCTACTTCTTGGGAGGAGAGCAATGACAAATCTTGATAAAATAGTTAAGAGCAGAGACATCACACTAACAACAAAGGTCCGCATAGTTAAAGCAATGGTATTCCCTGTAGTAACCTATGGGTGCTAGAGCTGGACCATAAGGAAAGCTGAGTGAAGGAAGATAGATGCTTTTGAACTGTGGTGTTGGAGGAAAATTCTGAGAGTGCCTTGGACTGCTAGAAGATCAAACCAGTCCATACTCCAGGAAATAAAGCCAGACTGCTCACTTGAGGGAATGATATTAAAGGCAAAAGTGAAGTACTTTGGCCACATAATGAGAAGACAGGATACCCTGGAGAAGATGCTGATGCTGGGGAAGGTGGAAGGCAAAAGGAAGAGGGGCCGACCAAGGGCAAGATGGATGGATGATATTCTGGAGGTGACGGAATCGACCGGGAGCTGGGGATGGTGATGGCTGACAGGAAGCTCTGGCGTGGGCTGGTCCATGAAGTCACGAAGAGTCGGAAGCGACTGAACGAATAAACAACAACAACAATGTCCCACTTGTGTTTGGATTGGAACCCAAGTATGCAAAGGGCTCATGACATTTACCTTTGTAATAACTATGCAAAGCTGGTCAGTAGAACTTCTACATTATAGCTGAGGGACTAATACTGAAGCGGAATAACATGTCAGAGTTAACCAGTGATAACTGTACATCAGAAGACATGGCTTGCTGCAAAAATCATGCTCTCTTAATCCACGAGAGAGATGATCATGGAAAGCATCAGGGAAAACACTTGTAGCCTAAACTTCTCTATGTTGTATAAAGAATTCAGTGACTACAGGAACTTGCTAATAGATCTTCTCTATGATACAAATCTGTAGATGAGATTTATACTGCATTAAGTGTCATAGTTTCTCACAAAGAATCCTGTTGGTTGCAGTTTGGGGAAGAGCTGAGCGTTCTTGGTTCAGGTTTAGAGCTTTGCTGATACGTACTGTGAAAAGTAAGGAAGAAATTACTCATAAAGCAGTTAAAGAAGGTAGGATAGTTATGCATAAAAGGGCCTCCCACATGCATTTTAATCTTTTAGATCAGCCACTGAATTATCATGTGATAGTTTCATTGTCAAATGGATAGTATTTCAGTTTAAATTCCATTTTTATGAGTTTTGAAGCAGTCGAGCAATATCAGTAGCATTGGCTTTTTTCAAGCCCTTCAAATTGTCTCCTCAAAATGTTTTGGGGTAGATCCCAATGTCAGTCTTTTTCACCCTAATAATGATGGTCTCCAAATGGTGTCAGTTCAGCATATACTCTTTGGTCAAATTTCTGAGTGAAGATTGTTCTGTTTCCTCATCTCCTGAAGCATCTTCAGAAAGGACATTTTTAGCATGAGGCTGAGCTTATATCTGGGGGATAAGCAGCTCTGTGATATCCTGGGCAAGGTCTGCTGGTGGGGAGAGAAAGAAGCAGCACGGTATAAGCAATGATGGACAGATTGCCATCCCTTAATGGTGGAAAAAGTATGGCTGGAAACATATTTACTGTATCTCATGATAAGCCTGGCTCTTGTTATATAGTATTCCCAATAATCATTGTGGAAAATACGTTTAGTACTCCTCTAAAATTTCTGCAAGTGGACATAGTTAACATTTTGCAAGGGGATGGGCTTCAACTTAATTATAAATAAACAAGATTCCTATGGGACATCTTTCATTCTGCTCAACAGATACTATGATTTATAGGCCATAATTGATCATTTTCACTTCATAGATGCCCTCCCTAGTTCCAACATTGCTGGACCAAGCCCAGCATTCTACCTCTTCAGTAATATCCCGTCATCTCTGGATGTCTACCAAATGTATCTCCTTGATGTGACTGACAACTGTCAATAGCCATGGTAAAGCTTGGGTTGTTCAGTTCACCAAGAAGCACATTTGTTTTGCATTCTTCAACAGGTGGGCTTTGTGCTTGATCACTAGCAAACTAATTAAGGCTACTAGCTTTAGGCCCATTCACATGGGCTTTAGCCCTTGCAGGGGGAAAATATGTCAGCAAATTGGTCCCTTTTTCAAGGTGTCAGATTGGAGGTGGAAGTTTGCTGTTCCCAGCCCAGGTGTGGAAAGGATGTGGGGATTATTTTCCTCCCATGGGGTAAAAACAAAGAACACTATTAAAGGTTGATGAGATGGAAAAAAGGCTGCCTGCAGGAGGGCTAAATCTTCCCCAGGGGAAACCTGAGCTGTTAGGATCTATGGTGAGAGGAAAACCTGCCCTGAGTGGGAGGGGGACACAGAAGATTGGAGGAGCCAAAAATGGGGAGGAGAAGCAGTAAGCCTCAATTCTTGTAAAGGTAGGAATAGATGGAGAAAAACACAGCTATACTGGTCACAATTGGGAGTGTTTACAAGCCATTGAAATTATTAAGAGAAAGCAGATAAAACATGTATTGGTTCTTGTCTAGCTCAAAGAATTGGCAACTCATCCAGTTTAACAACTGTTGGCCCCAACTGCAGTGGACTTCAAGTACCAGAGGGTATGCATCCAATTAGCAGGACCTTGGATGAGAACGGATAAATATCTACAGAAGGTGATATACCTGTATGGTGCTCTCTTTGGGGTGCACACGCAAAAACTGGGGGCTGAGTATTTGCCAGCTTTCTAGTAACTTCTGCAGGTGTGCCTTTCACAGGAGACTTAATTTGAAGCAATTCTCAGTTGATAATATTTATCCTTATGGCTGTGAAAAACTTTACTTGCTCTTTTTATGTATCAAACCATAGATAAGACAAACAAAAATGAGAAGCTGGCAGCCCTCAATAGATATGTCCCGTTCATCAGGACATCCATGAGTCAAGGGAAGAACCAAGGCTTTGCATGTAGAGGGACATACGTTCAGTCAAACGTTCAGGTGGCAGGTGATAGGAAAGACTATAGCCTGAGACTGTAGAAAGAAGCTGTGTCGACACCAAACTAAACAGGCCAATGGCCTGGTTGTGTTGAAGGCAGCCGCATATGTACAAAGATACATTCTAATGTCTGCTTGCTAAGCATAGGGCAATTCAATCCATCTAGTCCTTGGCTGCCTTTATCTCAATCCTTGTCATCGAGCTAGAGCACTTACCTTATGGGTGGACTGTTACATCTTTCTAATATTTAAAAAGATTGGGAAATTGCACTGTATTTCCAGAATTATCATCTACTCCAGTGGCCTTGGCCATGCCACTTATCTTTGTCCCTCACTGTTCCACAGAAAAGGAAGAAGAAGAAGAAGAAGAGGAGGAGGAGGGAATAAAGGCCATAATTACTTATCTCATAAGGCTGTTGCAGGCATTAATTAGTTAGTTTACAGAGTTCTTTGAACATGAAAAGGTGCTATGTTGTGAACATTCTATGCATTATTATAGTTAATTAAATGCTCCTCACTGCTTCCTCTGACTTTGATGTACTTTGTTTACTATTTACTTGGGCTCACTCCTCCTGCCTTGTTGTATTTCAAAATCAAAAGCATTTCAAATCAGGAATCCTATTGCCATGATTAATTCTCTCTCCTGCCCCCCCCCTGCATGTTTGCTTCCTAGAGGAAACAAATCTACAGTTAAGAGTCGAATGAATGATTGCTGCTATTGTGTCTTCATTAGTACAACTGGGAAGACTGATGCTGTTTTTTGGTAGGAATTTTGGCTTTCAAAAGTTGGCTCCACACCCAGCTACCCCAAGGTGCTTCTGGTTGGAGACTAATTCTATCCTCCCCAAGGTTGGGCAATTTATTTTAATGGTCTACCTCTGAGACATTCATCTAAAACTTCTGCTATTGCACTGAATGGATTAGAAGAGTCACTAATAGGAGTATTAGGCAGGTTTTTACACACTTAAAGCTTTTAGCATTACAACACTAGCACCTGAACCAGCTGGAAAGGCAAAAGGGGACCTGAGCTGGGGGAAAAGTTTGTACTCCCCACCCACAGCTTGGGGGCTTAAAAAAAGGCTAGAACCACAACACAAACATGAACAGAAAGTAGCTAATATTGCTAGCTTAAAAAGATCTGAAAATATGTAAGCTTTGAAAATACTGCATAGTCATAGTCAAGTGATCTCTACGCATGTATTTTTTAAACTCTGTGATTCTGCTTGAAACTACTGTAAGATTTATGGGAGTTTTTAAATTGCAGGAGTAAGAGAAGGAAACAATATAACATGGCTCTGATTTCTCCCTCTTGCTGTTGGTGTCCAAATGTTGGCTAGCTGCACGATGTGTCCATTTTTGTCTGGAAGAAAAAGGAAGCATTGGAGAATGTTTAGCTAAGGGAAAAAAGATGATGAAGAGTTGTGGTACACATGACTGTTTTTGAAACTGATGAATGTTAGGGGGAGAAAAGTAGATAGACTGAGATCATTCTCTTGTAATATTAGTACTTGGGGTTTTTAATTGTGAAATTCATGGGCAATAAAATCAGGAGAGATCAAGGTCATCTTCTTTAGATGATATATAATTAACAAATTGCATGGGTTGCTACAAGACTGGCTGAGTGGCTTTAAACAGGAATTTTTAAAACTTACTGGAAAACAAGATTATCAGTTCCTGCAGTTCATGGTAGTGAATTAGAGCCTTTATATTTAGAAAACGGTGCCTTGCCATTGTTTGAAATGCACTACTGCATTGAACTGCCCTTGGCGGATCTTTTGTTTAACTCTTATGAGTTTGGCATACAGATAGGAACTTACATAAGGATATCTGTGCCCTTTAAGAATGAAGCCTTCCCAAAGTGATTTACAAACCATATATTATTAACAATGCAAAGTATGAAACAACACATAAAGGAAGAAAGCCAGGGTGGTCTGGGCAAAATTTATTTATTTTCTATCCCCCCTTTATTATTTTTATAAATAACTCAAGGTGGCGGACATACCTAATACTCCTTCCTCCTCCTATTTTCCCCACAGCAACAACCCTGTGAGGTGAGTTGGGCTGAGAGTGAGGGACTGGCCCAAGGTCACCCAGCCAGCTTTCGTGCTATTGGACTCTTCTTTAAAGCCCTGGATTTTATACTGTAATATCATGTATGAATTCATCAAACGTCCATCAGTTACCATTTAACGTAGCAGGATGATTTTGGACTTGAGGGTGGACCTTTCAGGCCTTGGCTTTTGAATATTTCACTATATCAAATTGGGTGTTTTGGATGATTTGTTAGATTAGTCCATGGTGGTAAATGGGCAATTGTGTGTTTTGGTAGAGTTTGACTTCTGTTTAAAATTGAATTCAAAGGATTACCATTCACATAAAGAATGTTCCTTTCCTGTTGTTTCCTTACCACTTCTACCCTCTATTCCAGCAATCAAGTCAGGGAAGAGACATCATCTAAAGAGGAATGATCCTTGGTGCTATATGCTTTAAAGAATTACATTTCCAGGTACAGTCCCAGGCATCTTGAATTAAAACAAAAAAAAAAACCCTCAGGAGACAGAACTTGAAGAGGTCTTGCTGATGGTAGTTAAAAACAAAACAAAACAAAACATCATACTGGAATTAGGTAGGCTAATAATCTGTCAATGTATGGCAGGCTCATATGCAAAAAATGTCATGTGAATGAGCCCTAGATTAAATTTAATCATGAATTGCCACTAAGAATAATACAAAAGTATCCCTTTTTCCTGGATTAAAGGCTTCCACTATGGATCTAAGATTGCTAATATTAGCTCTGTGTGTATGTGTGTTTGTGCACACACGTACCTTCATATATGCATATCTGAAAGCCATTTTCTCTCTAAAGCTGTAACAACTTGACAACTGTCTTGGTTACAAACCAAAGATTTGCTGAGAACATGTTAGAAGGAATCAGAAAAGCCGAGGAAAGGTCACAAATAAGCACCTTAGGAACAATGAAAGCTTTTCTCCATGTAGCAGTGGGAGCGTTGCAAAAGGAGGGGAGAAAAACACCCTGAAAAGGTATTAATCAGAAGTGGCTATAAATCCTCTGGAGTTTTTGCTCTTATAAAACTCCTTGGAGAAAGTCTTGAAGGAAATGCAGGTCAAAGCCCAAAAAAGCTCTTGATCAGAGATTGCTGGAGGAAAATCTTCCCAGATGCCGTTTAATAGGCTGCAATCACCCCAGGAGTGGGAAAGCCAAGTGTGCTTGAAGCATGGTTGCAGTTCCTAATAGGTCTTGTCACACTTAAGGCCCTGCAAGCGCCATCCACCGAACAGCTGAAGCTGGCTGGTGATTCATAAAGCCAACAGTTTAAAGTTTATTATGATGAAAGCACTTAATGACAGCCATCGCTAGGGGCCCATCATTTATAAAGCTGCGCTGAGTATTAGACATGTAGCATGACCACCAATTTTGTGTCACAATTGCTACCATAAAATGACCTTTGGTGATTTTTGCTGCATGTGGTGGACAGCTCTTCTTTCGCATTAGTGCTCTGTGGCTTTTCTTTGCAGACTATTATGCTGTCTAAAGCTTATTTGGCACTGTCGTGAGCCTCAACCCTTGTTATTACCCCAAAGGCCTGTCGAAGGGGGCGGGGGGCGGGGGGAGGGAGAAACCCTCTCATGCTCTATTATGGCACCCCCAGTCAAGCAATTCCTTGGTTAGTGGAACAATTTAATATACATATTCCTCCATTGTTAATCTCGTTTTCTTTCTTTCTTTTTTAAGTTCTCCTCTTTTCTGTACAACGCACTAAACATCTAATTGGGTGGAAATGAAATCTGAATGCTACCTTATTAGGTGAGTTGGTAGTGAAGATTTTGAGTATTAATTATCCAATGGATAAAAAAGCATCTATGCACCAAGGTAGTCGACAACAAATAACAATACCTCTCAGAAAAATGCACATCCTGGAAGATTATCTTGGGTTTAAATGCTGCACTTTATACACACATGGAACATAATTTACAGGCTAAAGAAGCAGCACACATTTCCAAGGAGAACAATATTAATAACAAGCCCATTCCTTAAGCCTACTTACCAACCAGCCTAAATGCCCAGTGCCTTTAAAATGCGTGTATAATTTTATAAATAATATAAAATTTCTTTCCAGTGTGTCTGATGTGCAATTTCTGCTGATACTGACTACTGTATTAGGTTTTATGTAAAGCTTTTTTCCCCCCAATAAGGTGAATTGTTACATGACAAACTCATCTTCCACCATTATCATCTGCTGTTTGTGTTTAAC
Organism: Charina bottae; assembly: GCA_023362775.1. Classification (NCBI taxonomy): domain Eukaryota; kingdom Metazoa; phylum Chordata; class Lepidosauria; order Squamata; family Charinaidae; genus Charina; species Charina bottae. The sequence continues at coordinate 69,563,181 of JALMGJ010000001.1, read as the reverse complement.
AACAGGAGTCCCTTCTCTAACAAAACTGTTGTAATGGCTGTACAAATTACTCAGCTGAAAGCTTTTCCCCAAACCAAACAGTATTAATCAGCAGTTCTTAGGAAGGTGCTAATTAAAAACAATTTTCTTCCTCAGTTTGCAATACTAAGCCATCTTCACTTGCACTGTTTTCAATATATAGCTACTGTATGCACTCCCACGTTAGGGCCTCTATTAACTCCTGAATCTCCTATTACCTATTTTATTACGTTCCTGTTTTCCAGATCTATGGGCTTGTTGACATTTTGGATGTCACAGCATGATCTGTTTAATCATTTAAAAACTACATGAAGTGAAGATGGGTGGTGGGGGAGAGAAAGCTAAGAGCCATTTACCAAGTCAGGGGGCACAAAGACCATGGGCAGAACACTCAGTTTGACATTTGGCTAGCATATTTTGGTGTTCTTTTTAAAAAATCCCAAAAATAATCACTGTCCCACACTACCATAGTTTGTTTCTGATAAAAACATAACAGCACTAGAAACTTTTCATCTATCATCTATCTATCTATCTATCTACCTACCTACCTACCTACCTACCTACCTATCTATCATCTATCTATCTATCATCTATCTATGGTTCCATTCCTGGAAAAAATAACTCAAATGTTAGAGGACTTGGCAATTGTTGAATCTGGAGGTAAAATAATGTATGACAAGCCAGGAGTCTTAATGAGAAGCATCTTTAAAGAGGGATCATGTTCAGTCAAAACAGAGGACTGATTCTGCATCAAGGTTGGACTATCAGATGCACCCACTTTATCTTGACAGCCATGCTTATTGGAGATATCAGTAGAAAGAAACTACAGAAGAATGGGAATTACAGGTATGTTTAGTCTGGTGAAGAGAATACTAAATGGAGATATAATAGATTTGTTGTGTAGAAAATGGAGCAAGCTTGTTTGTTGATCCAAAGAGCAAGTCTAGAACCAGGGGGGAACCATCAGGAGAAACAGTAAGAAGTTTCTTACTGGCAGTGCAAAAGATATGGGAAGGCAGTGGGCTGTTCATTCCCGAGAATATTGAAGTAAAGGTTGGATGGAATATGTCTGAGGTATTTGCAAAATGAAAGTACTGAGCAGAGCAGTGGACTTGATGACCATCAAGAATCCTGCCTCCTATCTGGACAGAGAGACGGGATATACATTAAAATAATATAAACCAATCTTGATACCAACTTGTCGGTTTGTTATGGGGCATGAGCTTTTGTAGATAAGCTGCATCTACCTCAGCAAAACCTTATCTGCACAATTTCCAGGTTACTTCATGCTTTTGTTAATATGGGCTGCAGCTTATGAAAGCACAGCTCCAATAAATCGTATAGGTATTCAGGTGCCAAAGGTATCTTTGTCATTGTTGCTTCAACAGACTAATGAGGTATCTGGATCTTTGACAGAAATAACACAAGCTGAATTGTTTCCAAAGAACTGTGTGTGCAAAGAGCTCACATAATGCCACAGTGGGATGGTGTTGTGTAGCAGATCTTATGCATCTGGTTGTGCACGCAAGGGGGGGGGGAAGCACCTTTGGATTTAGTTTGTGTCATTGTGGAACTCTTAGGAGAAGAAGATGTTTTTCACTAGGCTGGCCCTACCATTAGACAGAGTGATTTGGAATGTTATGAGAGAGCAAAAAAGTCTCAATTATTTTTAATGAGTGCAAATGTTGCATATGGCAGGGAGAGAATAAGAAGAGCCAAAAGAAAGAAAGAAAAAGAAAACCTCACTTGATATTAGAGTCATTAAATCTGTAGGGGAGATATTCTGGGCTTTTATAACATCTTGCCCACAAGTTTGTGCATATTTTGCTGTCCCTAAAGAAGGTATTATCTGAGTATGGATTTTGAAATAAAACAGAATATGCTTCCCTGTAATCCCTAACCTATGGCTCTCCAGTAATTCCCATATGGTTCTGTAATTACCTGGATTTTTCCCATATCCCTTTTGCCCAGCCCATCAAAGATAATGGTTTATGGAATGACTCTGCATATCCCAGTAGCTGTACGCTTTTAGAAATCCTGTATTTTTATCGGAGCACGTAATACAATTTCACCTTCTCAAAAAGGACATTTTGACCCTTTCAGTCTGGTTTCAGACCTGGGTATGGGACTGAGATGACATTGGTCCACTTTTGGATGACATCTGGTGTGAGCAGGATGAGAGTAGTGCATCCATCCTTGCTCTGCAGCTTTCAATACTATTGACCAAGGAGGCTTCTGGATCAGCTCCGGGGATTGGGAGTGGATAGTACTGCATTGTGCTGGTTCTTTTCCTTCCTCCAGGGCAGGTTCCAGTCGGTGTTGCTTTTATATTGCAGTTTTTTGTTTTGTTTTTAACTGCTGTAAGCCGCCCAGAGTCATGTGTTTGAGATGGGCAGCTATATAAATTGAATAAATATATTTAATATTTGGAAAATAAACCAATTGAAAAATAACCACCTTGCATTAGAACTGTTTGATTGTAGGTTCAGCAAATGAAGCAAATGACACTCTTTTTCAATTAACTGGATTAAATGAATGCATGGGAAGGTAACCAGATTGTCTTAAAGAACTTACTTTCTAAAACTGCACATGTAGTTAATCTTTGATTAATCTGCAAGCATAGTTTGTACATGAATTAGCATGGTTCTCACCTGTTACTAAATAATGTAGTTTCCTTGGTTTAGGCTTAGAGTGATCCAGGAACATAAACATAATGGCTTAGTGTTATCTGTGCACTAAGTTACTTTGGGTTACTTAAGAAACTGGTATAAAAATACTGGTTAGATTTAATATGCGGAATCAGGCATTGGCTCAATTAAAATTCTTGTCCAAGTTGATGGGGGAGGGGACCAGCAGGTAAGTTCCTTCTGCCTGTTCATTGAAGTAAAATGTCCACCTGAGCAATCCTCCCAAAAATGGCCTGTTGGATGGAACCTAACTTGATAAGGCCTAGAACATTACCCATTGAAATCAACTGGATTTTACTTTTTAACTAAAAGTGTTTTCCATAGCTAAAGAAAAGGACAAGGCTTTAAATTCATTTTGACTGAACAAGTTTATGATGACAATCCTATATGTCTAACCAAAGCCAAATTTTTCAAGAAAATATTTCCCCTCTACCTAATCCTATTATTTATGATCTTCTACTAAGAAATAATAGAAAAAGGGAGAAAGTAGTAGAAACTAAGGAGAGAAAGTACACAAATTGTCCTGCAATCAGTGGGAAACACTAGAAGAGGAGGCTGGGATCAACTTGGGATGGTGATGGGGTTAAGTGCAACAGCCCTTTGATCTCAAGCATTGGAGAGTCTTAAAGTAAGTAGATAAACCAGGAATTCACAGTACTTTAAGTTCTAATATGGATGAATATTTATTTCTAGTCTGGTTAAGTATATAGAATCATAACGTGTATGAGGAGATGGGCCTGTTACATGCAGATGCATCTACTTTTTATTTATTTATTTTGCTGGAAATGACATTTGTACCAGACCGTCTGGCATGGCTCAATTGCATATGTGATTTTTTTTGGAAGGGGAAATATCCTCTCCAGCTGAGGGATGGAACTACACTGCTGGAGAATGTTCATATTTCTTTCCTAAACTCTTGATTGACAAGGGTGAGAATGTTACAAGTACTCACACTTGTAAGAGCATGTTGCGTTCAGTCCTTAGGGATGAATAACCAGAGACTTTCTGCCATCTTCGTGCTTTTGATCCTATCTTGCCCTACTGGCTCTTCTTTTTCTCCACCCAACCTCATCTTGCCTTTGCCTTTTGTCTGCTTCCTTCTCTCCTGCCTTGATCTGAATTGATTTAACTGGAACTTGACCTTGCCCTCCATTAGTCTCCACACAAGTATTGCCTTAGATTATACAGACTCTTCGGCTGAAGACGTGACTTATTGTCCCTAGTGCACCAGTTGGGGCAGAATATCCTTGTAATTTATGTAACCTTGCAAGGAAAAAAAATCAAGGGGATACTAAATGTGCAGAGTACAAGCTAAATATTCAGAAATTAAAGGGAAACGATAGTTATTTTATCACAGTATGTGCATGGCAATAGAAAACAAAACAAACCTTAATATTGCATGTAATACTTATAATATTGCCCAACATAATCTTCAATGCTTCTTACTAATCTCTTCTTCTTTGAAAAAAATTGCATTCTCCTCATCTTTAATCTTGGAAAGACCACTTTGCAGACTTTTAGAAAGTCCCTTTTAGTAATCATGTTTTAAAAAATTATTTCTTAAAAATTTAAAGGTGTCTTTTGCATGCCCGTTCTATTGTTACTGACATCAAAATCTTTCCTCCTGCAGCTTATATCAAGAAGAGGTTCAGAAACTATCATTCAGTATGAAAACGCCCCTTCTCCAACAGCTTATATGCCCATGAGAAAACTTTCACCAATTTATTGTTTCCATTGATTGTTGATGATTGATATCTTCAGTGATTTTAACTTTAAGCTGACTCATTCAGTTTAACTTCCATTCAAACAAAACCCAGCATGTATCCTACCCCATTGAGTGTGTGTAACAGAAGGTTGCTTAGATTGTTGTTCAAGTCAGTTTATGCCTACAATCACTGTTAATAAAGATCACCTTTTCATGCACAATTTGTGAGATTTTAATTTTAAAACATCAATATTTGGGGGAGCAGAAGCAGCATTCAAAGAACTAGATATATGCTTAATTAAGCCAGTATAGAGATGATGATGATGATGATGATGATGATGATGATAAAAATTCAGAAGGGATATCCCACCATAAAGCAACTTTAATTTTTTTTCAGTAGAAATAGGGGGAAAAAACCCGGTGGATTTTATACAAGATCTTTAGCAGCAAATGCTACAATCTAGGGCCTCTGGTCCTTTCATCAATTATATGCATGAGTAATTTAGTTTCTCTATTCAGCCTCAATGCATAAATGTTTGCAGGATCGTGTTCTTAAGACCCCTTCAATTAAACCCTTACGGGATAATAGCCTGCATTTGAGACACTAGCTTGTACTGACATGACAGATGGGGAAAAGAAACAAACAATAATAATTAGTTGTTCATTTTGATATACTTGTTATCTACTCAGAGGGAAAAAAAAGAGTGAAACAATAATTTCCAGGGTCATTATGTAAAAGTTAGCAGATATATCTATTTATCATATTCTTGAATACTTTTGTACTGATACGGGAAGGTTCATACATGTGGGTGCTTTTTGTGCCTTTCCTACTACTAGATTTTTACTAAATAGATATGCTACATGTACCTGTGAGAAACACACTGCTGATAAACCTATCCATCTCTAAATTCTTGCCATTTCTGAGCAGAAATTCCATGCAGTTGGCGTCTCAATGTGAAATCCATAAAATCCATAAAAGGAGATCTACCACTGAAATACTAGGATAAATGGCTGGTTTGCATTGCCCCTGGTCTTTATCCAACACTGAGAATAGACTGCTGTTTTATCAAAAGAGGAATAAATTGCTGTTATTGTGATGTTAGCCCATCACTTGGCATTGCAATTCAGGTTTTTGTGAGAAAGAAATGTATGATCTAACTGCGATTTGACCTATGCCTTCCACGATCCATATAGGTGCTCTAATGGAGCATAAAAAGTGTGGAATACAAGGACATGCAAACTGGTGGTAAAGAAATGCATTTGAGGGAAAGATGGAAGGGCACGGGACTTTGTGTGCAACTTGTTAAATCAGGGAATTGAAGCAACAATTCAGAGGTAATTATTTTATTTTCATATACTTTGCCAATCAAGCACATAATGATGTGTATTACTATTTGATTTTTTTCCAGAGGCTTTTTAAAAAATAGGGTTTTTTTAAAAAAAAAATGAGATGGTAAGCTTCTTAAGATGCCAAAAAGGGTTTCTTAAACCAGCAAGAAAACAAATCCAAATAGTCTTGTATTAGGCTTTGAAAGGCATGTTTTGCTTCTGGGACAAAAATATTAATGAAATGATGTGGGCTAAGCTCGATGTTTGGACATATTTTTGGGGAGTGAGGGAGCAAAGGAAATCCCACAATTGCTACAGCACCCAACCTTTCTGAGACTAGGACCTGTTTTTTAACAGAAAGTCTAGGGAACAGTTGCAGTTAGATTTCAGGATTGATAAAGACTCACTTTTCATTCATAGTCAGAGCACTCTTCTTGTACCTAAACAGATAATAAGTACTCAGCACACTCCCCCTTCTTGACACAACACACTGAGACTAATCACACATAATTGGAGAGGAGGAGCAGAGGGCTGGCCAATGCATTGTGTCCAGAGGACAAATGGTCAGTTTATGAGGCTTAGGTCTGAAGCCATAATTTCTAATACATCTACTGAGAGAGGACCAAAAAAAAAAAAAAAAAAATCCAACAACACCCCAAACCCCAAATCCTGTTCTCAAAAAAAATCAAAAAAAAAAAAAATCAAATAAACAAACTGAGTTTGAAGCATTTTCACTCTGAAAAGAAGAAAACCCAAAAGGTAATTTTCAAAAATAGCCCAAGGGGTAATGGTAAAATAAAATGAAGCCTTTGTAGAATATGATATGATCTCAAATGTTGAACAATTATCAGTATCTTTTTTTCCCACTTCCTTGAACAATAAATCCTTTAGCATTTTGCAGTTGGTCGAACACAGTCACAGAACACATTCTTCCAGATGCAACAGAAAAAACATTTTTTGTCACAATGAAGAAATCATGTGCGAAATGACAGCCACAAAGGAAGGAAAATCGAGCTCTTAAGACTAGGATTATCAAGCTCTCTTTTTAATACAATGGACACAAAAGTTCCAAGAATAATCTACTGTACTCTGCATTGCTCAGAATTTACCTTTCCCAAGAAATTACTATATACATTTTGTTTTGTAATAAAAATATCTTCTTCCCATATTCTATCCTTCTTTGGTTAAAACAAGAAAAAACGGGTAGTGGAGGTTTGGATCATAAATATCTTTTTCTTCTTTTTTCAGCTGCAAACAAAGAAACAGAAAGCAACAGTCAATTTGTTGTAATGACAGAAACAAAATCTTTGTTGCTGAGTCTGATTTTTTTAGGTGAGTGGGTATCAAAGGAGGAAGTAAACATTGTTTGGCATAACTTTTACTTTCATTTTTTATAACTGCACATCAAAACTGCTGATGAGGAAATTGCATGCAGTGGAGTACATACAGTTAGTCTGAAATAGACAAGTAAGTGAAAGCTAAACTGCCTCCTAAAGAGTAAGGCTTTAAATTTATGATTGATAGAGCACTAAGATCACCAACTACTGAAGGACTTCAGTAATAGTTTTACACAGTAATTCAGACTTACCTCTCTGAATACAGAATTAGTACAGTGCGTTCTTAGCAACAAGAATAAAGGTTATGTGGACCTCCATAACTCAGTGCAATGTAACATGTACTCATTCTTAAAACAAGTACTCATTTAGGCAGTTCTCCAATAAGAGCTTATTTACCAAGTAGTTAAAATTGGCATATATTTTCTATAGGCATAAAGCACTGAATTCAGGAAGCTATCCAAATGAAAATGAAGTTATCTTAACATTTAAAAAGACTTCACTGAAACAATTTCCGTGTCTGTGTGTGTGTGTGTGTTTGTGTTTGTGTGTGTGTGTAGAGAGAGGCCAACACAAATCTGAAAGACAAGAGGCAAAGAATATGAAGTTGTGCTCCTTTTTCTTTAATATATAATATTCTAGTGTACATGTGTGTGTCCTAGAATATTATATATTCTAAATGGCTTTTAGCATTTCTTTTCAATCATTATATAAACAGGAACTTCCCATATCCTATTCTCTAATTCTAAGGAATAATTTACCATTTATGAGCAGTGCAACGTTTCCCAATAACCATGATTAATTTCTTCAAATTCTCAGCCATTTTAAAAATGACAATTTGGTTCTCTAATATTTTTAACATTAGCACAAAGAGTTCTGTGTGAATAAAATGGCTCATTAATTTTATAATAATATGCAGCATTTTAAATAATATCCAACTCATTGTTCAAGTAATGTTATTTCTTAGCAGCTAATGCACTTTGTTTTAAAATGGCATTGCAAATACCAAAATATTGATTAATACTAGAAATTAACTGATTTTTTTGGGGGGAGGGGCATGAATTTTCATGGGACACCATCCAAATGATCTCTTAAAGGACCAAAAACCACTCCATGTTATAAATATCGATGATGATGACAATGAACAAACACTTCCCTTTTTTTAAAAAAAGTGTACAAAACCATTTCCAGTTAAAAGTTTTCTTCAGTTGCATCTTGAGGTCTGTTTTTTAGAAAGGAAACTTCATTTCCTTGAGGAATAAACTTCAAATGGCCATTCCTATTGCTCATAATCCTCTCTTCCCTGGTGTGTCTTGGGTCAGCAGCTTCACTAACCTACATCCAGAAATAATATCTTGTAAACCCATAAGAAAAAAAAATGTTCTTGTTTAGGAATGCAGCAGATCTGGTCTGCCCCCATGGCTCTTTTAACCTGAATTCTCTAGTGACCTCTGGTGGCCAGCCCAAAGGATCCATTACAGCATTTAAGCACAATCCAGGCCCAGCTTCACCATTCCAGATTAGCAGGGGGATGTTAAACAAATAAATGCCACAAAGGCATGTATTACTGCAACCTGTTATCCAGTCGTAAGTGCATTGGAAACATAACATTATTGAACTCATATATGCATACACAGAAGCATTTGTAAACAATGCATATGCTTCAGTCCAGAATATTATGTAGAGTGTTATTGCACACATCATGGCTGCACTTCTGAGCCCAATTAATTATTGTAATTTTATGAACTGGGGGAAAAAAACCCTTGTAAACCCGCCCTTTGAATCGCACGAGCAACTAAAAGCAGATTGTGAATAAAACAATTTTTCAATTTTGGAGGCAAGAAGAGGGAGGAGAGCAAGAGAGGCCTAGCAGAACTGTAATAAATTATATGGCTACACTTAGTAGCATTATGCCTTCCCTCCTAATTGGATGTAACACACTCAGACCCACGGGGTGAACAGCAGCAACGGGAGCGGAATTCATACTGTTTACCCTTTACAGTAGCCACAATTATTAACAGCACACCGTACACATTATAAGCCCCAGCCACTCGCAATGTGGTATTTCAAATAGATAAGGAGAAAGGCAATATCACTATGCTTTCAAGATCCCATCCTGATCTCATACCGGAGCTTCAGCCTTTGCTTTGTTTTCAAAGCCATCACGACTTCCTTTGCCCCTGTTAAAACGTGAATCTGTGCTAACTACATGTTTATATTTTTATTTCTTATTTCAGGAGAAGGGACATACTGAATCTTTAATGAAACATACCCGGTTTGCGATGTATGTTTGGCGAAGGAGCATAACCCACGTCTGCTTATGTTCTTTTTTTTTTTTAAATCAGGTATTAACTATTAAGAAAATATTCCAGACGTTAGCGGGAGAGTGATGTGCTGTGAAACCCAACCTCGGAAAAGGATGGGCACCCCTATGATGCGCCTATAGTTTTTAAACAAAAGCACGTATAAAGTATAGGCCCAGTTTTGATTACAGGCTTGTTTTTTAAACGGAAATAAAATTTCACAGCTAACAATGAGAGGTGAAAAGTTTAAGAGGCAAAGCTGTTCCTCCTGATTGCTGCCTGTTAATCAGCTTCATGGGTGGTTGCCTAAATCTGTGGATTTTTTTTTTTATTGTTGTTACTTGCACTACTGTCAAGATTGTAACTAATTTTTCCCCCTCTTGTAAGAGGAGGGGTGAATAACTCGCCATAGAAGGCAGCTGTGGATGAGTGACATGAAGCACTAATGCAGAGGACAAAATTAAAATTCATGAATCTCTTCACAACCATTTGTGTAACAAGATTAAGACGGGACAGCAGAAAATAGCTGCATTATCAGGCTTCTTACAGTTCTCCAGCTGGTTACGCTCTATTCCAAAACAGTAGGGATAAGAGGATAACACGGAGCCGAAAGGAAAATGCCTCTCCTTCATTTGGGAGAAAACGCGTCCTAGGGAAAGATGAGGTTTGGACACACAACCAGAAAGCACGATCCTACTTAACAATCAAACTTTTCACATAAACCCAGAAACAAAAACGAAGGTTCCAGTCAAACCCAGCAGCGCTGTAGTTGGAAATCCCCCCTCTTTTTCTTGAAAGAAGAAAATTCCAAAAAGTAGGTATATCAGCCATCATCAGTTACTTAGGAGAAAACTAAGTAACAAGCTAGAAGGGTGGGGAATATTTGCAATTGAGCTTGGAAAGAAAGATTGATATCCAACCATATGAGCATACTAAGTGTGCAGCATCTCCATTTTCAGCCAACTCATCTCTGCCTGAGCCTCCTCCCATTCTTGCACGTTGCTGGACTACCTCGACTGCTGTATGCTGTGGTCACTCACTCTGTTATTGTTTCTATCATTCTATCTTAATCCTCAAGAAAAGGTGATTCTTTTGTTTCAAGCTCCATTTGAAATTAAAGTTACTATATTCCATTTACTGACCAAAAGGTACACCAATATTTGCACTGTACACTGCACGGTGACTCACAATGCAATCCTATACCCCTTATGTGGAAGTAAAATGCACTAAATTCAGTGAGACAGTTTTAAATAAATAGGAGAAAAATCACACTATTAGCATTTATGGGTAATGGAGGACACAGAAGAGATAATTTCCTTGCTCACTCAGTTATTCTGTTATGAAGGAACTGATAATTAAAGAATGCACCATTAGCAACTTCTCCTAACAAAATGTTAACACATCCCCAAGTTGCCCAAGCCCCAAGTTCTGATCCTAACCCTTTCTCAATCATTAACCCTTTTTTGCAATTTTAGATTTCCAGCCATACCTGGAGAACAAGTAACAGTATCACATGATTCGTGAGTCACCAAGAGTCTTTTGTGATTGATACATTTGATTAATAAAATAAACAAGTTTACACACAATTCACTGACCTCTAAGCATAAAGTTTATAACTTAAATATGCCCATATAGTGGGAAGTGATGAGTGCAATTTTTTCCTCAAAGGGTGGTATTTCATGATTCTCAAAAGACAAAAGGCCATGCAGAACGTCTGGCTGCATGTGAATGGCGTTGGATGGCTTAAGCCCACTCCCTTACCCTGGGGGCCTGGTGACTGATCCAGCTATTTGTGATTAGGGGTTAATGGTGTCACCTGAGCCCTGGATTGGATGCTTCTCCTGACTGGCTCCTTCCTATGGTTTCTTCTGCCGTAAGTAGCAGGTGTCTGCCTTTGTATGACCTGCTTAACTATCAACAAGCAACAGTGCAGGGAGTTTGGGAGATATGCTGCACGGGGATTGGGGAGAGGGGTGGGAGGTAGCAGGAATGTTCATGGAAGCCCGCTTCATACAATTACTTCTCTGGTGCCACTATTTCAGAATAGCTTTGCTGACATGGATTTTGCTAGCTCTGAACAGCGGACATACTGTATCTGGGGTTGATGCATCTCATCAGAGCCTCTCCTACTGCAGGAGAAACTGGGAATTGATGTAGCTCAATGTGTGATCCACCAAATTAAATGCAGCCCATTATTAGTCGTATAACACATGCTGCCAAGCCAACCCGACTATACTTCTATTTTTGCTGTCTCAGAAATGCAGCAACACTTGGAATTTATCAACTGGCTATTCTATCAAGCTCCACCCTATTGCCTTGTATTTTCTTCTAGCACCAAAGGGTCCCCAAGTAGACTATTTTCTTCCCAATTCACAATGCATTTCTGTTCTAGTTTTTTGTGAAATCCCAAAAAACTATTTTTACTATACCATTCTATCCATCAGGCAACATTTAATGTAGATGGAACACAATTACCCTGTCATGATCCTTAAACTTGGAGTTGATCAGAGGTGAATGAATGAAGTATAGCATCAAGACCCCAAACTGCCTGATGAAATTGTTTTCTATCTATCCATCCATCCCACAGTCTACATTTCAGTGTCTGCAATATGAAATATTGTACAGCTGTTTTTGGTTACTGATTGTATGATTTTAGAGTTTGATTTAAAATAGGGAGAAGAGCTTGGAAAATTCTTCTGACAGACTTAATTCAATAAAAAAAACCCCACCTTTTGAGCCTTTAACACAGGGCAGCACTTAGCCAGCACCTGAACACAGAGTAAAGCAAAAAGAAATAATTGCCCATTGCGAGGTCAGGCTGTGCGCCAGCTCCCTGTCTTCCCTTTGCCTTAGGGGCTGTTTAACATTGAAAAAAGAAAAGGAACTCATGTGAAGCGTAACATGATAGAGCCATGGTGATATCCTCTGCTAATTTCCTTGATCTCCCAAGTCTAAGGAAAGCAGCAGTGAAGAATTAGCCTCTCACACAGGAACTGAGCACCCAAAAAGGTTTTCTGTACTTCTATATTCCTGAGACCTGGAAGAAGAAGGAAAGGTGAATGGGAACTACTGTGCCTCTGGGATGCTGGGCTGTACAACCAGGAAGCAAAGGGAGAACTAAGAAACTATTATGAGCCACCTTTTAATCAACATTGCACTGCCATGGATCAGGCAGCAGAAAACAAAAAAATCAAATCCCCATTTATGCCTGAAATCTTAACGAGCATCCTAGACCCAGAATTTATTGTTGCAGACTGTCGGAAAGATTTTGCTCAACAGTGACACAAGGCATCTCCCATCACCAACTCACTCCATAGCAATTACCCATCCAGGTGAATCACTCAGAAAATAGGGAATTTGTGTAGTCCTTTCAACCCCCATGAGAAACTTGAGAACATGGAATCAAATCCAATAAACCGCACAGCCCTACGGAATATGGTTTTTGAAAGGAAGTTGCAGATGGGCCTGCCATTTTTATACGTTTCTCTTCTGGAATCCCTTTTCCAGTACAGTGGTGGTACTGTATGTTTCCTGCACATTTAGCATGTAGGGTTGCTACATCTGAAGACAAATGGTTAACGTGGATAATCCATGGATCACAGGTTTCATACAGCCCTTGAAGGCCTATTTTATTATCCTTTTGAGCTACCACTCTTGCTCCTGTTACACTGCCCCAGCACTCCCAGCATTAAAATGCAGTTAACAGAGCCGCTCAGATCTTGAGAACATTTGTACCACTCTGGCAGCAACTCTAGCAGGGCCCTATCATTTGTCATTACTTCCTTTTAAAGAGCTGCAGACATTGCCATTCTGGCCCATAAGAGTTAGCAGGTACTCTGAAAAGGATCTGTGATACATTGGAAATCTTTTCAGTATGGCTACCTAAATAGAGATTCTCAGGTCTTGAGACTATCTTTAGAATGGTGTATGTAGTCTACCTTCCTTTTCTTAAGCTCTCAGACAGAAAGGTATGAATGAGCAACCCTGCTTACCAGTCACTTGGCTGTTTTAATATCAGTGGTGGTAGCAAAGGAGCAAGATGGAATGGTTAAAGAGGGGAAATTGCTGTTGGTCCACCTCCTGTTGGTCCACCTCCTGTTAGATAGGGGAAGGATCAGAGGTGCTTAGTAAGTATGCTGGGAGAAAGTCAAAGCCTCCAGAGAGGGAATGTAAATGTCAACCTGACGATGGAATCTAGAAGCTCAGGCAAGGATATCTGCCCCTGAAAGCCATCATGTCTTTATGGATGACAACTGTTACACCATCGCTCCTGCTCTGGATTCATGGCCAGTGCCAGACTCGAAATCCAGGCAGGCATATCTCTGCGGAGGGGACTTCCCTCTGCACCTACTCAAGTCTTCGTTATACACGCCAGGTCAGCTGCTCACCCACAATTAGGTCATGGATGAGGATGGTCTTATTACCTGGCATTCAAAATCAGCAGCCAGAGTCCATACATATAATTTCACCCTATGGAGGACAAGATGTATGGGTGTAAACACATACAAGAAAAGAATGCCTTTCTGCTTGGCTTCTGCTCTTGACTCTTGGTGAATTCATGGACCTGTCCATATAGTCTTCTTGGCAGCAATGTGGAAGGGGCTTGCCACTGCCTTTTTCTGTGAAGTGTCTTGTCTTCCTAGTGGCCAGGTCTGAAACTGCTTAGCTTCTGAGCTCACCCAGGTGGCACAAATGGACTTTCAAAATTCTTTACTATAGTCCTTGGTATAGGAATTGGTGGATGATTTCTCTGAATTGTTCAAGGGGAAGGAGAATTTTTCAAACAATTTCTTAAAGTGTAGGATTCTGCTTTAGAGATGACATTAACACTGCTGAAAATGCCCATTGGGAAATATCTTTAAAGTGGGGCTGGATGTATAATGTTACAGAGTTGAGAATCAGAATATCTGCTTCCTGTTCCTTCTTACAGTATAATGAACATCATGGAGCTAGTCCATGGGTTGAACTGCATGGGATTGGGAGCAGTTATTTAGGAAAGCTAAAGATTATAAAGTATGAAAAAATAAGGGAATGAGTTTTTTATGAAGTCTTCAGTGCCATATAACACTATACCTTTTTTTACACTAACTGTGATAAAAGAGGACAATGATAATGGTTACTTTATGAAAACAAGTTTAAAAATCATCCTTAGTAAAGGTAAAGGTTCCCCCTGCACATTTGTGCAGTCGTGTCTGACTCTAGGGGCCGGTGCTCATCTCCATTTGTTAGCCGAAGAGCCAGCGTTGTCCGAAGATGCTTCCACGGTCATGTGGCCACATGCTTTTGGCTAAATATTGTAATGTAGAGATCAGACAGATATAGCTTATAACCAGAACATTCTATATGAGATTTTTCCATCTGAAGCTGCCATATGACCTACCCATAAACCAAATGTGGATTTAAAATATGATATGACACAATTAGACATTCACCTCCTAATTATTTTCACATTTTTTGATATTCAATGGAGTTAATTGCTATAAGCTTCAGGCTCAAAATATATATGGTTGTTTTTAATAGATGTGTACGAGATGAACAAAATGAAATACCTGAATGTTTTGAATTAGATCCCTATGAATGAACAGATTAATTCTGAGGAAATGGTGAAGCAAAGCCTCTGTAAAGCTCTTCTAGATATGCAAAGATAAAGGATGGTTCTTACACACAAAATAATCAGATACAAAAAAATAGCTATTTAGAAGCAGCATACCTATGAGTACTTTAATCAAACATTTAGGTTACCTGCCAAAAGAACCATGATCTCTTCAAAATGCAATGTGGATTAAAGTGTTATCTACCATGAACAGAAAACTAACCTTGGAGTGGAAGTTTGAGATGTGTTCATCATAATTTTCATGTCTTTGGATAGAAAAACCAGCCTTTTCAGCTAGACTGCAAAACTGGTTTAGAGTATCTCCTCTAAGTGGAGCAAATATCAGAGCTTTCCCCTGGAACATTAAGAACATTTATACATTTTTATTTAATTGTAACATAAAATTGATTAAAATGTTAACAAATTGTTAAGGTGGACAATGGTTTGAAAAATAGGAACAGGAAGATCTTGAAAAAAGATAAACAAACAAACTTCCCCAAACATGAATACTTGTACCAGTCAAAGAGAATACTTGTACTTGACTGTTAACAAAATGTATTTTATCTTTTCCACACTATACTTACTTACTTACTTACTTACTTACTTACTTACTTACTTATTTATTTCTCATATTTCTGCACCGCCAATCTCGCGAACGTCTCTGGGTGGTTTACAAATTTTTGTCTAATTATTCTATTAAATCAAGCTGCTAAAAAAAATTGCTGTAAGTTGTAAAGAAAATTGATCCATAGTCATATTTAATTTCTCTTAGAATTAGGGTAAGTGTATAAATGGTGTTGCATGTAAAACTGTGTAAGTGGGAGGTGTTTTCACACTGAATTTTCTGTACTTCTACTTCCATTGCAGGTACCAGAAAAGACTCTCCTAGTGATTGTAGGATTTACAAAAAATGTCTTGGATGAGGAACAGAGGAGCAGTAGTAGAGGAAGGGGTAAGTGGAAAAACTGGGTGGAAACAACTGGCAAAATGTGAGTTTTGCTTGCTCAAGGCACTTCCATCTGATGTTCTACAATGAATGTCTGCTATCACTGTCCCACATGCCACATCTCAGGCCTTTGCTGTGGGCCCCAAATATCCCTGAAAGTTTTGTCAGAACTGGAATGGAGTGGAGAATGCAGAAAAACTCACAGTGAGAACAGCCTTCTCTTGGCATAAATTTGGAATTTAATCCAATAAATTTAACTGCTCTATAATATCTATTTTTCTACTGTTTCAAGATAGATTTTCATAATGAAACAATATTGGTAATGGGTTCGACTTGTATTTCGCAGTGTTCTTCAGTGCACCAAGAAATTGCAAGTCTTACTGTTGGTGCATTTTGGTAGGAAGTGTTCCATGATAGAGAACCTTCAGATTCATGATGCAGTAAGAAAAACAGCCTCATCACTGAATTCAAAAGCTACTAGAAATTACAAGTCAACAGAAGGATACAAATGGTTTTAGCTGGGATCATATAGAGCACAGGTGGCAATCCTTGTGCTTTATGCAGCTCCCAAATCATGGTTTTATCAGCCCCAGGACCCCCAGGATTGTACCACTGAAACTTGGCAGCAAATTGCCAAACATCAATTTTGGGAGTTCCAGTTGTTTTCTGTCAGGAAAACAAAGAAATAGGGCATGTTAAGCTTTTGAATCAACAACAACAAACAGACATTTGTTCTCACTGGCTTGCCAACTTGTATGAATCATTATCACCCTATCCCATGCAAACTCTAGGTGCTCAAATGAATAAATATGGCCTCAACCACAAAAAGGTTGCCTATCCTTGATATAAAGTCTCCATAACTGGGGCTATCTATGCTCACCACCTAGATATTCTGAGGAAAGGAAGGATACAGATGTTTCATAGAAATAAAATAGTGTACCTCAACAATTATGGCTCAAAATCTTAATTCTCAGACATGGAAGAAAAAGACATTCAAGTCCTTGTCAAAGCAAAGCAGGATTTCTAAACCAAATGTCAGACCCGCTTTGCTTGCCTGCCATGTATTTGAGCCAACACGTGTCAAGCAGTATAGGAGCCGACTCGTGTCAGCCTTCTTTGTAGCTGCTACTTTGCACCGAAAAGAACCGCCTCCCTCACATTCCTTCGCTGACTGGGAAAAACCAAGGACACTGATAAGACACCTGAACTCTCATTAAACTTAACAAGTTGGGAGGGGGGAAGATCAAGAGTGAGAAAACGGTTGTTTTGAAACTAACAAGGGATGAAGTCAGAGGGATGTTCTTAATTTTGAATGCTTGGCGCCAAATCTGGTATTCAGAGCTTTGCAGCCGTTCCATGTAGTCGTATTTTAATAAATGAATTCTTTTAGCATTCTGATGAATTGTCTGGAGAATTTCTTAAGTTAAGATACTGGCACTGGAACCATCACAGAAAGCTCTGAATCACAAATAATGGCACCCTGCCCTGAGGACACTGTTCTTTCTGAGACAGCAGTACCTTATGTGGTCCCAGGGTTGTCAAGCAATCTGGAATTAGCTGTTATGGATGAGTGGCAAGAGGAAGAACTCATATCAGCGGGAGTAAGACTTTCCCAGTCCCCCATGTCAGAATAACCCATGGTGAGCAATACCATGATGGATTTATTGGCAGGCTTTCCAACTGAAGAAACCTGGGACATGTCAAGTAGAGAGCCCCAGGCGAGGGAAGAGCTACAGAAGAGATCCAGATCTGGAACCAGAGGGGATGTTAGTCATCCCATGATGGGGTGGCAGGACTCTGGAGCCTGACCCAAAATCCAGTTCGCAGAGATGGAGATGGGTCCAAACCCCCCATTATGGGATGCGAGAGACAGATGGTCAACAGCAATTGGATGCAATGCAGATCCAGAGGTTGCTTGGCATGTAACTATGGAGTGAGGATCCCGATCCAAATCGAGGCAACAAATCGGGGTGGTGGAACTTCAGGTATCAGAGCTCGGGAGTCACATGGAAGGCTTACAGGGCATCATCGAAGCGATGAGTCAACAAGTGAGGCAAATAGCCATGGCAACTTTTGTTGTTTTGTTGTTGTTCAGTCGTTTAGTCGTGTCCTCATGGACCGTAGCACGCCAGGCCTTCCTGTCCTCCACTGTCTCCCGGAGTTTACTCAAATTCATGTTCATTACATCGGTGATGCTATCTAACCATCCCTTCCAATGAGCAGTCAGGGTTGATTTCCTTTAGGATTGACTGATTTGACCTCCTTGCAGTCCAAGGGACTCTTAAGAGTCTTCTCCAGCACCACAGTTCGAAAGCATCAATTCTTCGGCACTCAGCCTTCCTTATGGTCCAACTCTCACAGCCATACATTACTACTGGGAAAACCATAGCTTTAATTATATGGACCTTTGTCGGCAAGGTGATGTCTCTGCTTTTTAATATGCTGTCTAGGTTTGCCATAGCTTTCCTCCCAAGGAGCAAGCGTCTTTTAATTTCATGGCTGCAGTCACCGTCTGCGGTGATCTTGGAGCCCAAGAAAATAAAATCTGTCACTGCTTCCATTTCTTCCTCTTCTATTTGCCAGGAAGTGATGGGACCAGATGCCATGATCTGAGTTTTTTTAATGTTGAGTTTCAAGCCAGCTTTTGCACTCTCCTCTTTCACCCCCATCAAGAGGCTCTTTAGTTCCTCTTCACTTTCTGCCATTAGGGTGGTATCGTCTGCATATCTGAGGTTGTTGATATTTCTCCCGGCAATCTTAACTCCGGCTTGTGATTGGCAACTACCAGCCAACAATTCACAAGAGGCCCCGGCCAACAATTTGCGACAAGCCCACGAGAAGAGGGCACGTCAAAGCACCATCAGTGTTAGACCCCAGCCTGTACCAGGGCTGGAACAACAAACTGGTGGTGGAGGTGTAGGAATACGAGATCTGAAAGTGAAATTTGGAGGCAATCCGAAGCAATTAGCATGCTTCATGAATCAGGTTCGTGGATTCATGGACGCATGGGGAAGAGATTTCCTGGATGACAACTCGAAAATTCGATACATTACAACACACTTAGAAGACAAAGCGGTCAATTGGGCAGTGGATCTGTATGACGCTGAAGCACCAGAGATAGAGGACTTCGAGAAACTCAAAGCATTTAGCATTCTGATGAATTGTCTGGAGAATTTCTTAAGTTAAGATACTGGTACTGGGACCATCACACCAAAGACCAGTTTTAGTTAATATTGAGTCCAACATATGTAGATAAATATACCTTTGGTTAAGTCTTCTGTACTGGTTTTAGGAATATTGAACTATGCATATGGAAGGTAATAATGATTCTGCAATTTTGATCTATAATTTCTACAACCAGGGTAGACTGAATCTGATGATCTAACCAAGGAGGATGATAAATCTGGATTTTTTCCAGGGGGTCTTAGGAACTCTGCTGCTGGTTTAGCTGGTAATCCTGCCAAGGCCTTGGATTGTGTTTGGAATGAGGGGTTTTCAATATATTCACTCTTAAAAGTCCTCAGCCCAGTTATGGAGCTGTGTTAATAGCTTGGTATCCTAAAGCAGGGGTCCCAAACCTGTGTGCCACGGCCTATTAGGAAGTGGGCCACGGGGCTCCTGCCTGCAAACCTCACCCCCTGGTGCACACTATTACCCTGCCCCTGGTGCACGCAATTGGCTCCTGCCTGCAAACCCCGCCCCTGGTACGTGCAATTGGCTCCCGCCTGCAAACCCCACCCCCTGGTGCACGCAATTGGCTCCCACCTGCAAGCCCCACCCCACCCAGTCCGTGGAAAAATTTTCTTCCACGACCGGTCCCTGGTGCCGAAAAGGTTGGGGACCGCTGTCCTAAAGAACTGAGGACAATAAATATCAGGTCTGACAAACAGAGTACAAATGGCAGAAGATTTGTAATAAGCACAACTGGACATGGCTGAGAACACATTTTTTATTTTATACTGTAGTGATAGTGATGGAAATCTTACTTCTCTGTTACTATTATGTCTGCCCAAGGCCATTCATTGGGGATTTGCGGGGAGTTGACTGAAGTAGAACCTCAGGTTGATTCCTTTCAACTTATGGGATATTTTTCAGACAAAAACATTCTTACTCTTGCTGATTAGATTTCAGTAGAGTCAGAGATGGATGTTCTTATACTTACTTGCTTAAGGGGAGCATTTGTGAGGCCACCTTCTAAAGGTTAGATTCTATTGCTCCTGGTAATTGCCACCCAGTGTTAAATTTGCCATTCTAGGATAATCTATTGGAATGTGTTGTGATTATTTCATTGTTGTTTATTTCCAAGCAGGGTTGAAGTTTGGCTTCAGGGCAGAAGTGGCCTTCAACACCCTAATGAAAATTTTCTTATTCTGGTGCTCTCCAGGTGTCTTGGTCTACAACTGCCAGTTGCCAATTGGCATGCACATATGGAGGGTATCAAGTTGAGGACGCTGCCTAGAAGGTTATTTACATTAGAATATAGTCAAGGAAGAGAATCCAGGTTAGAGCAGCCACCTCTTCCTTGTCTTGTGCCATGTTAGGCATTCTGCAATGTAGCTCTTGAGGTATATTTGAACTGTTGGCAACTTACTGTCAGATATATTTTCCTACTATCTCTTTTACCAAAAGAGCAAACAGCTCCATGATTTTTAAACTGGTAAAAAGCAAATTAATACAAAAATAATGAATATAAATAGAGTAGACAATTCAGCATTGTGTAATCCTGGGAAAAGATTTATATTGTGGAGTCCTTGGTGCTCTCTGAGCCTTGTTGTTTTCTTGCAGACGTTTCATTGCCAGGCTAGGCAACATCTTCAGTGCGAAATAGGCAACATCTTCAGTGCGAAATTTTTCGCACTGAAGATGTTGCCTAGCCTGGCAATGAAACGTCTGCAAGAAAACAACAAGGCTCAGAGAACACCAAGGACTCCACAGTTCAACCCTGAGCTACAAATATTCTCTTCAAAAGATTTATAACTTGATATAGGGTGTTACATACAACTACTTCATGTGGAATGTTATAAGCTGTATACCATGGGTTGTTCTTAATGCTAATGATTTTATATTTTAAAAATATAATTTTAAATACTGTTCCTCACTTAAATGGCAAAATCTCAGCTATTTAAAATTATAACATCTCTGAATAAGTAAATCTTGCTAGGTTAGTACTGTATGAAAGCCACCAAAGATTGTTGGCTGCATTCTAAAACATACTTTCAGATAATGTAAAGCAATATTGAATTCTGACTTGGGAAGTGCCTTGAATTAGTTAAGTATGCCCTGTGCCATTCATCCAGACCTTTTGCAGAGCCCATTTGTTTTTGTGAGAGATAAAATCAGCCTGAAAGGATTTATCTGAAGGTACTGTAGGTAGTTTGAAAAGCACTGCCCTCTAACAAGATTTTTGCTCAGTTCAATAGAAACATAGTCTTCCAGGTAATCAAAGTTTGACCATTCTGATTGCATTGGATTTCCAAGTTTAATGTGATTAATCATTCTGGTATGGCTGTATAAATTGCATAGTTCTTGAATTCTGATCATTATTGCTGCTATTGCAAAATCATTTGGTTCTTATTTACTACTAAAATCCTAAGCGAATCCTATAAAACTGGACCTTTAGGGACATATGAAAAGGGATGGCAGCATTCCCACCTTCCTGGATATTGCTCTACAAATGGAGGCTCTGATATAAATGCTGTCAGCAGACTGTCCCTGAAGCAAGGGCATAAACAAACACTAAACTGTTCATTTAGGGAAAGTGGCATCAAAATAAATCATATAAAAATGAACAGAAGGTTACAGTGGCAAAATGAAGCTCATTTTGGAAAAACACAAATGATTTATTTATTTATTTATTTATTTATTTATTTATTTATTTATTTATTTGTCAAATTTATCACCGCCCATCTCTACAAAGTAGACTCTGGACGGTTTACAATAAAATATTAATTCTTTAGGAGTGAATACAGAGGAAGATATATGTACATAAAGACTAATGCTGGAAAATGAAAATGTTATACGTGACGTAGAGAAAACTACAAGATATGGATTAAACGTGAAATTACAATGTAATATAGCTAATAGGTTTTGGCTCATTCTCAGATATAGGAAAAAACACAAGTTGAGGGGCATAGAGGCAAACATCTCACTGAAGCTCAGAGCTAAATGTTAATAAAAACACCATTTTTATGTTCCTCTATGGTCTGAATAACCTTTTGTCAAACAATAGGAAGAATGGTTTGGGTGGCCTCGCATGCCACAGAAAAATTCTCAGTGCACAGACTATAGGACCTGGATTTCCTGTAAGGATGGATGGTAGTAGAAAGGTCTAGGGCATACTGCTCAGGAGATCATGAATTTTCCCCTTCAAGGGATTTCAGTTCTCAGTGACATGTTAAATGTAAAACTTTGCAATACAGGTATGTCAAAATTATTCTATCAGCTCTACATGCATTCTCCAAAGACTTGCACTATGATGAGTTGTTCAGAAAACAAATCTATGAATGTCTCCACTCAGAAATAATTCTTTCTAAGTTCAGTGGGAGTTATTCCCAGGTAAATATGTATGACTGAAGTTTAAGTCTATAGTATACAGGTAGTCCTCACTTACTGACCACAGTTAGGACCAGCAACCCCATTGCTAAGCGGCATGGTCATTAAGTGAAACATCATGTGACCGTGCCCAACTTACAATGTCAGTTCCACTGCAGTTGTTAAGCGAATCATCCACAGTTGTTAAGTGCAATGTCACATGACCACAACTTGCGACTTACTGCTGGCTTCACCATTGACTTTGCTTGTCAGAAGCCAGCTGTGAAGGTTGTAAATGGTGATCACGTGACTGCGGGATGCTGCAACTGTAGTAAATGCATTCCAGTTGCCAAGCACCTGAATTGTGATCATGTGATTGCAGGGACGCTGTGATGGCCATAAGTTTGAGGACTGGTCATAAATCTACTTTTTCAGCACTGTTGGAAGTTTGAATGGTCACTGAGAGAGGCAGTCATTAACCGAGGACTACCTGTATATTGTTCCGGTGTTTCAGAGAGCAGTCATCATCATCTCCAGATAAGGATGTAAGTAAAATTCAATTAGAACAATAGACAAGAAAATGCTTGAAGGCGACAACTCCGAATCCATAAAGTTAATGGATCACTTCATCAAATTAAAGTATATGTCCTTTCAGTATGGTCCTCAGAATTTACTCTTCCTGAAATAAGCAGTCCAATAGCATTTAGGCTTTTAACTTTTCCAGGTATACTAGATCCCTGTTCAACCTAGCTGTTGAAGGTCAAGAATGAGAAGCTGGGGGAGCTGTTTTTTAAAAAAATACTATTATTATTATTGTTTAGTTGTTGAGATATAACGAACAACTACAACAATAATACATTAGACCTGGTGGTTGAGACTGGCAATGCCTTTCTTCAGAAAAAGAAGTTTTTAATTTGTTGTTATTCATCTCACCTCCCAAATATGGCTTTGACAAGGTTAAGTTGTTTTTATTCTGGCAATAGCAAGAACTTCTTTTAAGCATTGACTGAATGTAGTATACTACATATTCATTTATTTGCTAAGTGTTTCATACATTCAAAATCTGTTTTCTTTGGGTTAGGTTAAGATTTTAACTTATCCATCTGTACATATATAAAGATATTAAGGGTTTTGTTTTGTTTGTTTTGGTCTAAAAGAAAATTTCAACATACCAGAATTATTTTGTTTACAATGAGCAGTAGCATAAAACACCCCACCCCCACTCACACACAGTTTATTTAGTTAAAAAAAAAACAAGAAAGGGAGGAAGAAAATACAATGATCAGTTTTAGATCACTTCAAATATTAATTCATTTTCTATAAAATTACTATACAATAAAATTCATTTAGTGTAACTAGCAATAAAAATAGCACTTCGTAACAAATAAATACAGAATGACAAAGGTTACCATTGAAGGGATTACACATGACAGAAGCTAACATAAAAATTTTCAATATCAGAATTTTACTTTAATATGAAGACATTGTTATCAAAGGGAAATACTCAAGAAATGCTTTGATAAAAATAATCTCACAGTATCTTTGAAGCGGTTTCATTTATTTTACTACCCACTGTGTTCCTTATCAGAAGGCCAAGTATAAGAAGTTTTCTAGTTTATGATTAGGAAGGAATCTGATAGATTAGAAGACTCAATTGAAGTTGGACATAATAAGTATTAAAGTATTACATGACGTTAATCCTGCCATTCCATTACTCTCTCAATCATTGTGCACAGACTAATTATTCTGAAGCCCATGTTCAGGAGAAAATAGAAACATACTTACACTGTGATGAAGTAATCTCTTTATTGCATCCACCAGGCAAGCTCTGTACTGGTCCAGAAACAGGCTGACATTGAAAAGGGAACAGTGTTCAGATTAAAAAGGGGTTTCAATTCTAATGATTCTAATGCAGATAAGGCTAATTACATATGTTTACACACTGCTATGAAGAAAAACTGAATCTAAATTCTTCCCAGTTCATGCTTTCTAAACAAATTCTGAAACTTGTAACCATTTTTGTCTGAAACTAAAGACCAAAGGATTACCAAGAAATGCTTTTCTATGAAATATTCTTAATATAAGTAGTTAGGTTATACAATCAGGATTAATACAATATACAATGATTAAATCTCATTCTGTTTCTGGAGGAGAAATTAATATTACAACAGACACCTCCCTGCATTTTATTTATTTATTTATTTATTTATTTATTTATTATTTAAATTTGTATCACCGCCCATCTCCTCCATACCTGGGGACTCTGGGCGGTTCACAATAATAAGATAAGATAAAAATATAAAATTACAGCCACAATAATTTACATATAAAATCCAAACAAAAAGATGTTAATAATAAGGCGGGTTTCATGGCGCCAGCCACTCCCAAGAGGAACTATTGGCATTCCCGTCCCAAGCCAGGCGGCAGAACCAGGTCTTCAGGTCTTTCCGGAAGGTCGGGAGCGAAGAAACTCGCCTCAGCTCCAGGGGCAAGATATTCCAAAGGGCGGGTGCTACTGCAGAGAAGGCACGCCTCCTGGATCCCGCTAGATGGAACTCTTTAGCCGATGGGATCCTTAGCATGCCCTCTCTGCATGACCGAGTGGGGCGGGTCAATGTTCCGGGGATGAGACGGTCCCTCAGGTAACCTGGTCCCATGCCATGTAGGGCTTTAAAGGTGATAACCAACACCTTGAATTGGACCCGGAAGCAAACTGGTACCCAATGCAGCTCGCACAGCAGAGGTGTTACATGGGCCGATCTTACAGCACCCATAACTGTCCGCGCAGCCGCATTCTGGACCAGCTGAAGCTTCCGGATACTCTTCAAGGGTAGCCCCATGTAGAGCGCATTACAGTAGTCTATATGGGAGATGACAAGGACATGAGTGACTGTTCGGAGGGCATCTCGGTCCAGGAATGGGCGCAACTGGCGCACAACCTGAAGTTGTGCAAAGGCCCTCCTGGCCACGGCTACCACCTGCTCTTCAAGCAGGAGACGTGAGTCCAGGAGGACCCCCAAGTTCTGCACCGACTCTGAATGGGGCAGTGCTACCCCATCCAGGACCAAAGATGACAACTTCCTGGAACCCGAGAGGCCATCAATCCACAGCCACTCCATCTTACCAGGGTTCAGCTGAAGCCTGTTGTTCCCCATCCAGACCCCCACAGCCCCCAGGCACTGAGAAAGGGCATCGACTGCATCACTTACTTCACCCGGGATGGTGATATGCAGTTGAGTATCATCCGCATATTGATGATACCTCATCCCGTGGTGACGGATGATCTCACCCAGCGGCTTCATATAGATGTTAAACAGGGGAGGGGAGAGCACCAAACCCTACGGCACCCCACATAAGAGGGGTCGCGGGTCAGATCTCTCCTCTCCTATCACCACCGATTGGGAACGGCCCTGGAGGAAGGAGGTGAACCAGCATAAAACTACGCCGCCCACTCCCAACTCCCTAAGCCGCCCCAAAAGGATACCATGGTCGATGGTATCAAAAGCCGCCGAGAGATCTAAGAGAAGAAGGATGGATGCACTCTCTCCATCCCGCCCTCGCCAGAGATCATCCATAAGCGCGACCAATGCAGTCTCCGTTCCATATCCCGGCCTGAAACCTGACTGAAAGGGGTCTAGATAATCTGTTTCCTCCAGGATCCTCTGAAGCTGCAGTGCCACCACTTTCTCAACCACCTTTCCCAAAAAGGGAAGGTGGGAGACAGGACGAAAATTGTCCAGTACGGTAGGGTCCAGGGATGACTTCTTGAGGAGGGGGTGCACCAGCTTAAAGGCCTCTGGGAACACTCCCTCCCCCAGAGATGTATTAATCATCCCCTGGACCCAGCCACACGTACCTCCCTGGCCGATTTTACCAGCCAGGAAGGGCACGGATCTAAATGGCATGTGGTGGCATTTACAATTCGGAGGATCCTGTCCACTTCCTCAGGTCCAACAGGATCAAATTTTACAGAAAGATTCAGCTTACTTTGCTTATTTCTAAATATATAGATTTATATATACTGCACACTCATTTTTAGCTCTCAAACAGGTCTTTTTTATAGCTGAAATATTAAATAAAATTAAAAACCTATATAAAACTAAACAAGACACCAGAAGACAGAAATAAAAATAAACATGGCAGTGGCAAATTTATTTAGCCAACTACCACAGGGGGCTTGCAGAATAAATAAAAAGAGAACAAGGATACCTTACTGATAGGATAGTTCACATTTGCCCAATATATTTTATATATTTATTTATGTAGTTCTGTATATTTAAGCATTCTTTTTTTGTATTTGGAGCATCACCATGGAGATGGCTCTCATTCTTGTTAATATCAAAACTTTTTTGTAAATCTATTTTAACCTTATTGTTTGAAACAAAATTCCACTACATTTTACCCAAGAAGCATAACAAAAACTGGCAGAAAATTCATTTTCTTCCCATTATCAACTTGCTAGAGATACTGATGCGATTCCATGGTACTTCCAGGAAGAGGTACAAAGAAGTCACCTCTGTGCAAAGCATTACAATGTTGCAATGCTGCAGTGCATGTTGCTATTACTTACATTAATAAGATTCAATTGCTTTAATTTAATTATATTTAATTATAAATTAAATCTGACTTAGTTTTGTTGTGTCCCCACTTTTTTATCCTCACACCACTTGTAGGGGTGTGGCCCCTGGCATGCCACTCAAAGGTCCAAGGCCCCACAGCGTTAAACCTAAATGGAACATTGAATTTTCCTGCAGAATGTGAATAAAAAAGGAGGAGAACTGCTCTTTCAAATGGGAGTAAAACCAATTGATTTTGCATCAACCTGCAGATCCCTAATTAGGACTAAGGTGGTGCTATTTTCACTGGCCCAAGAGACTCACCAGCTGAAATGAAGCTGGGGTTTTATCAAAACCGGTTGTCCTCTATGCCCTTTCAGTACGAAGTGTAGAGAGGATGGCTGAAATGGCTTGGTTTAAGCATATATAGAAACTCGTTTAGGTGAGAGGCAGGCATTCCAGAAAAATCAATTATAGGGAGGTATTTATTTATTTATTTATTTAATCAAATTTATCACCGCCCAACTCCCCCAAGGGGGACTCTGGGCGGTTTACAACAAAATACAATCAACAATGTACAATTATAAATAGAATAAAATACAAATTAAATAACAATTTAAAATGTAAAAAAATATAAATATGATATAAGAGGTAATATGATATTATTTGTTGAAGCCCACAAACTTTATACTTTGTGAATTATTACTGGCATTTCTGGAGCACTGATATCTGTCTATATTTAATAAGTTACAATGTCACATCTTTTTATTTTGCATGTAATATGACAGCCAAGTATCACCTTTCATGGTTGGTGCTTCTGATATGAATTTGAGTTGTTCACTCTTCATCGTCATTAGCAGTTTTGCATAGCTTCAGTAAACAGCAAAGCTGTCATGCACTGAAACACATTCATTATGGGGAGAAATGCATCCCTTATTTCTAGACCATCAGATCATTATAGAAAATGAAAACAAAAGGGAAAACTTGATTGAAATGAATAATAAATTGTTACTATAAAATTCAACAAGCTCGTGCATGTATTCTTGGTGGTATGACCTATCATGCATATTCTGACAATATGCAGTTTGTGCCAACTACAGGGAGAGAGCTTTCAGAGGAAATCAGAAATGGAATTCACATGAACCAGTCTTGAAACTAAAACTATCTGTAAACGGATGGACTGATGCCTGAAATAAATGTATACTTGCCATTCATACAAAAATTGAAGAGATAGAGATACTTTCTTTAGTAAAATCCAGTTGATAATCTCTGTGTCCCCCAAACCCAAGTCATCTGTACTTGTCCCTTGCCATCCCAATAGCTCTGTACTTTCTAAAGTAGGATATCACTGTTTTTATTTATTTTGCTTTCCAGCAGGAACTCCATTAAAAACCCCTCCTCCTTTACATTAAGTAAAGCCACAAAAACAGTTCCAATTCCATTCTCAGATACCAACGATTACTATAAACTACTGTTTATATGGCATAACATATTGAACTAACATTTTTCTTTAAAAAAAAAACCTGCACCAAATGCCTGAACATTTGGCTATACAGGCTAAGTTCATAACCATGTCACTGTAGCTACTTTTTAAAATGCGGTGTGCCATAGTTTTGATGCAGAAAAATGCCACTGTGACAATCCTGCTCTGCCCATAGATCCATCAAGTTTCAATAACCCATAGGAAGTACAAAATACACCTGACTTAATAACTCAAAGAGAAAAAAGATGGGGCACCTAAGTACTGCCAGTCAAGGTTTTCCAAATTCCTGGGCGTTTAATAGCATTTCAGCTGCAGTGGCATAGGTCAGTTGCTCTGGCAGCTACAGGTAAGTCAAGCCATGATTGAAGGTGTCAGGACAAATTCACAGGATAGGTTTAGATTTGGTATGGGACTGTTATAGCTAAAAGGTGAAGGTTCCCCCCGCACATTTGTGCAGTCGTGTCCAACTCTCATGAGCCGGTGCTCATCTCTGTTTGTTAGCCGAAGAGCCAGCGTTGTCTGAAGATGCTTCCACGGTCATGTGGCCAGCATGACGCGCGTGGAACGCTGTTACCTACCCACCGAAGTGGTAACTATTCACCTACTTGCATTTGCATGCTTTTGAATTGCTAGGTTGGCAAGAGCTGGGGCTAGTGCGGGAGCTCACTCCGTCACATGGGACTAGGGATTCGAACCTCCGAACTTGTGATCTTCCGATCGACAAGCCTGGTGTCTTACCCGCTGAGCCACCACACCCTTATAGCTACAACGTGATAAATGAATGGTATAAAGGTGTTAACGTGGATCATTTACTTCCAGTTACCATTCTTTATCTAATGGTTGGAGAAACCATTTGCCCCTCTGGTATTTAGTGTGCCTTAAACTGAACACCCAAACGTGCCCTTCAAAGTAAGTCCTGTATTCCTTTTACCTTATTCTATACTGTAAGTATGCAATACCATGAGTGTTTTTCTCTAATATTTATTATTTTTTTTATTCTTGTCTGAATATTCTTTATTCAGTTACTCCCCAAATTTCCAGTGGTTAGCTAGCTGTAAGTTATTTAGTCTTGTTTCTTATTTATTTTGTACGTGGCCTGGCCTGATTTAGGTAATAGATAATTATTGTAATTGCTAAATATTGTAAACCTTCTTTAATGTCCTTTCTGTCTCTGTGCACCAACTACTTCAGTATCAGAATGCAAGCATAGATATGATTTAAGAATCTTAGCAGAACACTGGGTTTTATAGCCATTCGTATTTTTACTTGAATCTAAGTCTGACTTTGGAATGCATTTATGAATGGAGCTTGCTTTTTTTCTTCTTTTAATAAATGGGATCAAGTAGTACCAATGGCTAGCTAATCAGAGCATTGTACTATGCCAATTTTCTTGGAAACAGCACAATAGGAATCTGTCATTTCCCTTAATATTTAAACCAAGGTTTCTGCTTTATTCTAATTCCAGAGCTTAACAGCTGACAATGATCTGGATAATGTTGTTAAATGGATATTACAAAATTATTATACCCATTTTTTGTTTTCATTTCTACAGAGTTATGAAACCTGTTAAGTATTAGCATATATATTCACAGCTATAAATTATTACCCAATGTGATTGTTTTGAATGGAATTCCATATGGAAAAAATTGAAAATACATTTTAATGTGATCCTAGCAGTCCAGATTATATATCACACTATAAACACTGTAAGTAATTTAAAAAAATAAAATGTGATATTTGGCTCATCAAACAAATATGTGGGTATGCTAAAATTTCATCATGTAATCAGTTTTTAAATATTAAAAGCATCTGTTACGCTATTCTTTTGGTAGACATTAATTGAAACATGTTTTGTATTAATACTGGTAAATCCACAAAACTAGGTGCATTTCATATCTATACGTGAATGGATATCTATTAAGCTATATCTATTAACCACAATTCTTTGTTTTCTAGTGAGGCAACAATTCTTCTTGGAATTCCAGCAATTTAATAATCAGACAATAGAACAATAGAGAAGTTTTTTTTACTGAGTTTTTAGAAAGTTGAGTTAAATCTTGTTCTTTCTGATATTCTCTACCAAGCAAACAGGATGACATGGGTTAAGTATTAGGAATAAATGAGATACAATAGTCAGGTTGTTTTGATATTTGTGTGAAGAACAAATTTAACTTTAAATCTCTTGGCAAACCTTGCTTCACCCACATAATCTGGAGAACATCCCTATGCAAGCCTTGTCTAAGCCTCTGAGAAGACTGCTGCCCTCCTGCTCGTGTCCGCCAGAATCTGATCTGACTTTCATACTTAATCTGGTCTAATCCTGTCCAGCATTAACTTCATCTGTGCAATGAAACCCAGAGTATCCATTCTAATATTTGGTGTGGAAGGCATTTACTAAATTACTTGCTGAAATCATATGGTGTTGTTTAGCTCCTTATTTTAATCAGATGATGCATCTCTGAGGCACATTATCAGCGATTAGTTAGAAACCCATGTCTGTCCTTTTTGGGAACAAAGAAGTTTTTCTGAAAGGCTACGCATTGGGGGAAAAAAGCCTGTTTCATTCATTGGTTAGTCATAAAAGGAGAAAATAAAGGACAAAGAAAAGCATTATACAGAACTGGAAATATTTTATTAAGAGAAGCATTTTCAAATTCGCTTCTATAGCTCATGAATTTAGTTCACCATTTTAAAGGACACAATGATTAGTTTCTTCCTTAAATTGTTTAGATTTCACAGTCACTTGTACTATTTTTATAAAGAACGCCTACATAAAAAACATTGTGTATTTATTCTTCTTATCTTGCATGCCATTTGCTTCACTGAAGTCAGTAGCCAAAATCTCATGGACTGTCTCAGACTAGCATCAAAGAAGCTAAACAAAACTGAGTTATGTATTTATGTGAAATAATATTTATGTTGAAATGTATTTTCAAAGCACACTTCAACTGAAATCATTGCGGAATTTATACAATTAGGTAAGTCACCAGAAATAAACATTATTTTATATCAGCAGCCAAATTTACTTAGATACATAACAAAACATTCTGTAACTTGTCAATCAACCAAAGGTAAATATGTTTTTCTCTGATTTCTCTTTATTACAATTAATTTAGTATTAACTTTAACATCTGGGTATCACCCAGGAGATGCCTGTTGTTATTTTCTTTGGCAGCTTTAAAAAATGGAGAGAAAATTCCCAAAGATTTAATAGGGAGCACAGAATATATATCCTCTTATATCAATAGTCAGATCTTTCCTAAGAAGTAAGCTAATTGAGCTGTTTGTGTTGATAAACTCCCTTTTCTCCAGACTGTTCCTCACTGAGCCATAATTATTTGCAATTTGCCTAAGTCGTCCATTTACTGATACGTCAAGCATGAAACAGAGGCAATTCCAGAAAATGGAAATGCTTCTCAAAATCAATCTTTGGGAAATAATGTGGTAGAAGTTACTGTGTGATAGAAGACTACCTTAGAACTGTCACATGGAGATGAATATTAATTTGTTGAGGTTAAGGTGGCTTTGTGCTTCATTTGTTGACTTTGCTTAGCCATCAGCAAGCAGCACAGTACAATTACTCCAGCGAGGCTATTTTTTTCTCACGTGAATTTTATGATTTTTATGTACTTACCAGTCAGCACACATAACAATGTCAAAATGTCCTTCCAGTTGAGAGACATCTGTCTCATTATCCCATCGTAAAATGCTAGAAAGAAAGAAAAGATTTTTAAAATTAGAGTAATATGTTTTCATCTTTTTCACTTCTAAAAAAGGTGCATTTAGTATGTTTGGCATAGAGTCAAAAGAATTGATTTATTAAAAGTACATAAGGTGATCATAAAGAGCACATATACTGTACATGTGTAAGTTACATTTCCTATAAAATATAGCTTTATATGGACAGCTGGTTAAAAAGATTCCTATAAGTAAACCAATATATACAAGAAGCCTAGAGTTTTGCCCTTTACTAATTAAATTGGTATATAGTAAATTGCAGTATTGCTTATTGAATTGCAGTATACATTTACAAACCAAAATATAGCTTTCTTGTCTCTCTGCTGCTTCTGATAAGTATTCGAGCTGACTTTCTCATTGATGAAGAAACTGTTTCCTCTAGCTTTATAGGAAGGACAGAGAATGCCCAAGCATAAACATCCTTGAAAATATGCCAACACTACGCTGTTAAGATCTGCTCTTGACTAGTTCATGACGTTTATTTCTAACATTTGGAATATTAGAATTTAAAAAAAGTTTTATATTTCATTTCCAAAACAAAATTATGAGTAATCGGAACCAATAAAATTTATATGCATATTGTTTAAACTTGCTTTTCTTACAAAATCTTTTATTTTGTTTTTATTTTGTGGTTTGTTATCAAAAGTAAGAAATATACGTTTCATTTGCAATCACTGGTACAAATAAAGCTAGAAAAAGAGGAGAAGGATGTATTCAGTTTGAGCATATTTATTTCAGTTTTAGGACTTTTTATTCTCTACTGACAACCGTTTCTGGTTAAGATCATCTGCAGCAGTGGTTTATATGATTAATGTTTATGGTTTACTCATAATATTTTCTTTGTGAGAGATGGTTTTTATTGTTCAGCAATATGTCTTATGTACATACAAGATTATTGAATAGAATCCTTGGGGAAAAATCAGTGTTGCACATTTATTTGTATAAGTAAAAGTGTAACATCATGGGGAAGATTGTGTAGAATATCAGACTAACAAAATAATATTGTAGAACTCACTCACTAATTTACCCTCCTGGAATGTATTGTGCCATTCCAAGGGGGAAAAACAGTAGGTTAATTTAATCACCTCACAACCCCGAGTACATATATGCATGCATATACAGACCCATATGTTCACACCCATTTAAACTATAAAGCGGGTACACATTTACGAAACCTAGGTGGCTTTGCAAACTGGCACTTTCAGGGCTCAGCAGGCATCCACTCGTGGAAAGTGACAAAGGAGACTTCTCACTCTCAGCTGCTGGCTGCCTGCTGGCTCCTGGCGGCTTTTTCAACCCTGTTCCCGTGGAAACTTAGGTTACAACAGTGAAAATTAGGTAAAGGTAAGTTGGTGGGGTAGCTAGTTCTCATTTGATTTTGATTTTTTTAAAAAAACCCTGAAGCTGCAATAGCAGCTAATGGTTGAGTTGCTAGCTTTAAAGGCCATCACTAGTCTGTCATTCCACTGAAAGGCAATCTATGAAGACAAATAAGAACCACAGTACTTGATTATTTTTTTCTAAATCCTCTTTATTTGTGGCTACCTGTCCTAAATATATTGAAGATGACTCAGTAATTGTCCAACATTAACCATTGCACTTCAAAGGCTTGTGGATTCTTAACCTTGTTCTTGCATTACACATTTCATTGGGTTTTTTGAATTTCAAAAAAGAACAACACTAGAATAGAAATCTGGAAAATTCTAACAAAATAACTGAACTTGAGTTGTTTTTCTACTGTTTTGGCTACTCCAGTCCACACACACACACACACATATCCTACATTCATAAAGGCTAACTAACTGGCTCAAAATACATTATATTGCCGCCCCCACCCCCAATTTTGAATAAATCACTCTGATTCTTTTTCATTTACATAATTTTTCAACCAGAAGAGAGACATGGTTATTTAGATTATGGATAATGGAATCAGCTCTTGGAGGGAGGTGAGAGGAAGTAACATATGCTTATTTCTGCCACCCTCAGATAGTACTTTCCCTCTTAGCTATTTTCACTGGGGAAGTATCAAAAACTCTTTTGCACAGGATACATACAAGAGAGATTTCCTGGAGCCAGCTCAGGATAGTTTATTTTTCTCAGGCAGTATAGAAATTCTCTCAGTCAACTCAAGATCCTTAAGACACATTCAAATGTGAGAAAAAACACACTATACTACACTATACTACTAGACAAACTGAGAGCCAGTTTGGTCTAGTGGTTAAGGCAGGGGTGGGCAACGTCAGGCCCGTGGGCCGTATAAGGCCCACGGGGCTCCTGCCTAACGCCCACGGGGCTCCCGCCTGCAAACCCCACCCCTTCCACACGATTGGCTCCCACCCACAAACCCCGCCCCCAGTGCTTGTGATTGGCTCCCGCCTGCAAACTCCGGCCCCCAGTCCGCGGAAATCCCAGAAACCCATCCCCCCACCCCCCCGGTCCCCAGTTATAAATATCCAAATGGCCCTTGGCAGAAAAAAGGTTCCCCACCCCTGGGTTAAGGCAACGGGCTAGAAACCAGGAGACTGAGAGTTCTAGTCCCGCCTTAGGCATGAAAGCCGGCTGGGTGACCTTGGGCCAGTCACTCTCTCTCAGCCCAACTCACCTCACAGGGTGGTTGTTGTGGGGAAAAGAGGAGGAGGAAGGAGTATTAGGTATGTTCGTCACCTTGAGTTATTTATAAAAATAATAAAGGTGGGATAGAATGAATGAATGAATGAATGAATAAATGAATAAATGAATAAATAAATAAATAAACAAACAAATAAATAAATAAATAAATAAATAAAAACTTCTATTCTAGAGGTTCCAGCTGCAGATACAAGCTTACTTCTTTGAGGATTTCTCAAATACGCTTGTAATAACTCTATGTTAACTCTCCATATGTAAGGGGAGTAAATCATAGCTCTTTAGTACAGGACATGCAAAAGGTTCTCAGGTTCAATTTCAGTTAAGGATAAGGAAATTAAAAGGATAAAGGAAGCAGGTGATCTCTGCTCAAGATAAGAAAATTGCTGCCATCAAAGCAGACAACAGTGCAACTTAGGAAACTACATTATGCCAAGCCAGACAATTGAACAGCAGCAGCTCTCCACGATTTCAGACATACATTTTGGCCAGCTGTATAAATTCTTTCATGTTGAGCTAGATGAACAAGTAACACAAACTCTTATCCAGAAATTTTTGATGGAATCCAATCACTGATTTAAATAAATTAAACAAGGACACATTACTATAACTATGACTGGAAAATATTTTCAGAAAATAAATTCTTTGTTTAGAAAAAAATTTATGGGGTTCTACGATTCTGAGAATAACTTTAAAGAAAATGCAATTACCAATTAATGAAGGGGGATTCGGTTTTCTGAATCTGGATACTTTAGTATCTCTGGAAACAATTATGTCAGAAAGCTATGGAACGTATTGTCTAATAAAAAAAGATTCAATCCTTTTTCCCATGCTAAATTGACTTTATGGGGAAACCCAAGATTAAAAATTGGAAAAAAGATGGTGATATGGAAAAATTGGATGGAAGCGGGAATATTGACTTTGGACCAATTAATAGATGATGAAGATGAATTTTTAACATATGTTGTGTTAAGAGATAAATATCTTCTACCAGATGTATCCCAATGGCAATATTTACAGTTACAACATTTGTTAACATTGTTTGGACTAGCAGAATTTTCAGCTTCTGAGACACCTGAGATATTAGAACAACTTGTTAAATCCTTTAAAACTAAAAAAACCTACTATTAGCTTTTATAGATATTTGTTATCAATAAATCAATTTGACATGCAGATGTTAAGAGATGAGTGGAATAAAGAATTAGAGGTTTTTATATTGCCTAGACAATGGGATAGTGACTTAATTTCTATAGCAAGGTCAATTGGTAAATGCAAGGTAAATTATGACTTATACCAGGGGCCCCCAACCTGTGGGCCATGGCCCACTAGTGGGACGTGGCCTGTTAGGAAGTGGGCTGCACAGCAGGTGAGCGGTAGTGGTCTGCATGATTTGCTCCCGCCTGCAAACCCCGCCCCCGGTCCATGCAATTGGCTCCCGCCTGCAAACCCCAGCCCCCCGGTCCGTGGAAAAATTGTCTTCCACGACCGGTCTCTGGTGTCAAAAAGGTTGGGTGCCCCTGACTTATACAACAAAAAATAATATTTAGAATTTATTGGACTCCATTACATTTGTATAGAAAAGGACTAAGACAGCATTTTGTTGGAGATGTAATAAGGACAATGCCTTCTTAAAACATATGTTCTTACAATGTCCTATACTTACTACGTTTTGGGAGAAAGTAGTGGATTATATAAATGTGTCTGTGTGACAAAAGCTAAAATTTTCAGAGGACAATATTCTCCTAAATTACATACTTAGTACATGGAATTTGACAACTGGACAATGTAAATGGATTTTCCGTGCCCTTACTATGGCTAAAAGACTGATATTGCAACATTGGAAAGATAAATGTATGGCCCCACATACTCAATGGATTGAGGACCTGGTTACAATTGCTGCCTATGAGCGGATTGCCTATAGATGTCAACTTTCTATGGATAAGTACAATGAAATATGGGACTCATTTATATAAAATACAGTAGTTTAGGGAAAAGCATGATGGTTGTATAATTGTATTATATATATATATATATATATATATATATATATATATATATATATACACATACACACACACACACACACACACACACACACACATACATACACACACACACATACATACATACATACATACGTGCATCATAGTTGCATTAGATAAATATATATAGAATTGTAACTGTTTACTGTTGTAATGACATTATATTTCATATTTTTATTTTATTTTTTCTGTTATACTTTTCTCACTTTTTAAAGCACCTGTTATGTATTTATTTTTTTGATAATGTATGTATCTTTGTGTATTGTTTCTTTTTCTTTTTTTCTTTTTCTGTTATTATTTTAAAAAGCAATAAAAGTAAATTAATAATAATTAAAAAGATCATATTTTCTCCCAGTAGTATAGTTGAAACCACAATTTATGGTAATTATCATTTGTGAATCTACATTTATAAGGCAGTAGAAAGCCTGAGAAGAAGGTCTATTCCCTCATCAGCCATGGAAGATATGACCTGTGTTTATCTAGGAGCAAGTCACAACATCATTCCAGAAGTATTTAATCCAAACTAAGGAAACACAATATATCAAGATGCTCAGCATGGGGTCATATAATTCAGCCCTGGTGTCTATGTAAACACATAGTAGAGACCTTAGTGATAGCACATGTAGGATAAAAGTAATTGTATGCCATAAATAACAAAAGTGAAGTTTAAGAAATAATCAGGAAACACAAGTACATTATATACAGATACTGTGACTCTCCCTTACTCAGTAAACTAACTCATACAGAATTTAACCTATCCAGAGGAATCAGGAAATGGCCATAAATAGGAATATGTTGCTAACTAAATCCCCAAATGCAGGTAAGCTCCAACTATACATTGTGAATAAGGTGTGGGAATATTGCACCTTGATGAGCTACCAAGCATCCTCCTCCAGCTGCTGCGATGGCAGGCCAAAGGTATCTAACTCAAGGTTCTTTACAGGAACATGGCAGCATAACACATATTTACTTCAGAGAGTGCTCCCTTAACTCTCTTGACTGATCCTGTACTATCTATTATATTCCCCAACAGATAAATTCCCAGATATGGAGAACACAGGAAGTATAAGTAAGCGCACACCAATGAAAGAATGGAAGCCTTGCTAAAGAAAATATGGAACAGTATTTAAATGGGATACCATTTCTCCATCAGTAATTTTCAGTGAGAATCTAGTCCCAGGTACTGTTTGCTGTAGGTGCAAGGCAAGAGTGAAATGAATTGTTTCATTTTTGAACTTTTTTGCACTATTTCCTTACAAGTGCAGAAAAGACTAGGGATTCTTTTCAATCACTTGAAAAGAAAGATAATAATGCAAATGGAAGCCATAGAGTTAAAATATCACTACAATTTAATTAATATTTATTACACTATGAAATATAACATATTTGTGTATATATGTATTTTTAAATGTCAATATTACACATTAACATTCCTGCTCCCAGACAAGTTAAAAGAATAAAACCATTAAAACAATAAAATAAATTATTGACTTACAACTATGGTAAAGCACTAAGGAGAGCCAGTTTGGTGTAGTGGTTAGAAACCAGGAGACCGTGAGTTCTAGTCCCACCTTAGGCACAAAGCCAGCTGGGTGACCTTGGGCCAATCACTCTCTCTCAACCCTGTGAACTTACCCAGGTCACCTGTGAAGATGTGGAGAGGGGTCAAAGCAGATGCCCTTTTTCTATTGCTTCAGCTGAAGATAAATGAGGAGCAACGTTATGCTTTGGAGAAGAAATGACGTTTAAGTGTGTGATCAAACTTAACATCAGTTATATGCAATTCTCCTGGCAGCTGCCATATGATAAATACTCCTTTTCTCCCCTCCCAGCCTAGAACGTAGGTTTTCAGAGAATTTCAGAGGAGTGGTAGCTGCCATTTCCCCTCAGACTATCATGTACTGTTAATCCAGGGATTGGGGGGGGGGGGGAGGCAGGAAAAGGAGGAGAGAGAATTATCAGTTGGCAGCCTCTAAATAGGGTTTTTCCTCTGCCGTTGAATGGGCAGCTAAACAGAGAATAAGGTACACAAGAAAATGTTGCTGCATCTGTTGCCAGTCCCCTCCTACCATTAAGCTCAAATGTTTACATCACTTCACTAATACCTTCTTTTCTTTCCAAATCTCTCCACCTTCAATTTTGGTCTTCCTCTGACCCTGCTAAAGGTTAGAAAATCCAGATGTTTAGCTTGGCAATTAACAATCAAAGATCAGAAAAATGAGATATTTTATCACTGTGATGGTTTTGTATAATTTCATAAAATCAAATGGAATCAGAGTAATTTGATTCAAATTAATTCAATCCATCTTGAATAAATACAAAATAATAGTCTTATTCTCTCCATCATGCACATATTAACATCACACGCTACCACCTTGCCCAGGTTACACAAAGGCAATATATGAATTGTAAGTAGAATATTATTGTTTGGGATAAAGCATAGGTGATCAATATCATAATTCTAATGTCTGTCAAAACAATCTTTTTTATGGGTGGGTACAATGTAATGCTCAGATACAGATTCTCATCTGAGAACCTTGACCACATATGTAAGCAGGGAGACTGGATGTGTGTCTTTGGAATTAACTCTGTCCACTGTCCAACTGAGATTCATCAATATTTTAGATAACAGTTTTGCCCAGCTCTAGGCAAAAGGATGATAGGAATTGATCCTCAGATCTTTTGCATACAAAGCTTGTATCTGCTATTGAGTTAAGAGCCTTCCCCTTATTTATTACTTTTGATACAATTACAGGCATGGGCAGTTATATCTTATTTGTCATGAATATATTGTTTATTTTTCCAAAACAGCTTAGAAATCTGAAGCATCATTATTGAAAATCTTGATGTTAGCATTGTCACAAGATCTTAAATATTCCGGTAATAAAACTAAAAGTTTCCCCCAAAAAATAAGTAGTTTTGCTGTACAGTTTTGATCAGATGCAGCTTTGTTTTCAACCAGATAGCTTGCTGTTTCTTCTGATCCTGTTAACAGCACCTCTTATGGCCAGGGCTAGTGGAGAAATCTTCAGATGCTTAGATTATTGTGCTTTGGCTGCTGTTCCCAGAGATGATACTGTATGTTAGTCATCATGGATCACCTTTGGTGCTGGAAAGCCCACACTGATGATAAATGACCAACTGAGTTGTGAAACGTAGCCCATCCTTTGAAAATGTTGCAGTAAAGATCTTGAAGTAAAGGCTGGCTGTGAAACTTCTCTGTATTTTTATCAGTATAAAGTATATAAAGTCCAGTATATGGCCATTAAGGATTAAAACTGTTACAGATTTATTTATTTATTTATTTTAGATTTAGAATAGGAAATAGTTTACCTCTAAATAAATAAAAGAGAGCCACAATCAAAATTTGCAGAACAGAATTCCTCCAACTAGCATAGGAAGCTGATGAACATCCTTCACTTTTATAGATGATTTTTAGAGATTGGTAACCAAGTACGGCAATAACTACTGCTACCTCTAATCATGTATTATGCTGGTTGGGGCTTAGGAAAGCTGTAGTTTAGGGAATGGAGTATACAGATGACATGAAATTAGAAAGAAGAGCAGAAAACTGAAATAAAACTCAACAGATAAAATTCAATTAAGTGTTGAACTGCTGACAAAAGACTTTCATCAGTACCATTTACCGTGTCTTCCTACTGATCAAATATGGAGCTTTAATGGCAATGTGTGATATCTTCCCATCACTCTGCCTTCTGCTGTTCTTCCCTTCATATTCCAATTAATGGTGTTTTAAATTCTCCTTAATTTGCTCCACGTTCAAAACCAATCAGACTGGCATCAACCATTTGATACTCTGTTCCTTCAACATTTCCTCACTGAAGGAAAGGGGAGCCACATACACCATGGAAAACAGCAATTTACTGGAAACCTGCCAGAGCTTCTGCTCCTAAAAGTAAAAGCAATGACCTATCCCCCAAACAAGCCTTTCTGAGCACAAAACTCCTCCAGTAGTGTAACATGCCTCCTTGACATACTGCTGTGTACAGCGATAATTCAAAATATAACTAAAGCCTAGGTTTCATAGGAACGTGTGCTCCAAAAATCATAGTTAAACTCATTTGGTTGCAAATGAATTTTATTAATTGTAACAAAAATCTCAGCAACTTACAGATTAAAGCAATATAAAAAGAAACCAATAGAAAAGAAATACGTTAAGCTTGAGTACAATCTTATCTTGATATTTGCGTACTGTTCTGGATATTTAAAGAATACAGTAGGCTATAAAAAGTCCTATTTATATGAAAAGTTTTAAATGGGAACCTATAGGTCATAAAAATAGATAGAACTAGTATGACCTATATTGAAATGCAACATCATGTATCTTTCTGTAATGAAATTATTTCATGCATAAAAGCAGAAAATGCTACTGTACTCAGTGTGTTAAACACTTGACATTTTCCAAAGCAGAAAATACAACATTTTAGAAATCTAGATATGTTTATTAATTAGTGATTATTAACACCCAGTAAACAACATTACGCCTTGTAAAAACACAATCTTTCTTCACAGCATGGAGCTAAAATCTATTATTCACTGATTCCATATGCTGAAATACACTCAAATGATCACAAATGACCTTAAACATTAGATAAATGTAAATGAGGACATTGTTGAAAATGTGTTTTGATTGATATCTAAAAGACCAGGTTGGAAATCTTGACAAGAGATGGTCCTACATATACTGCATGGCAATTTGAAGCCTACAGAATATATGGGTGCACAAAAAACTAAAGAGGGGTTTATTCACAATGAACTAAAACCTGAGAACTTCTTGGAAATTCAAAATGAGTTTGAATATAAATATATATACTGTACATTTATATATACATACACACACACACTGTATATTTGATACACACACAAACATATACACATTTTATGCTTCGCAAGAATGGCAAGAATAAATAAATAAATAAATAAATAAATAGCCAACTGTCCCAAACCTCAAATTAGTATCAAATTACTGACTTAGCAACAATATTTTAATAAATATTGGCTGCAAGTGGCAATGATAATATGATTGCAAAGATTTTTTCCCAACCATATTTTTCAACCTTTACAGCCTCTGGCTTGAAATTGAAATATTAGGCAGATATCTATAAAAAAGAGGGATTCAACTGCATTGGGTTATCAAATTTAAAACAGAATTATTGAAATCCACTAACTAATCCTACTCTTTTTAGTGGTTCATAACTATCAATTAATCTAGACCCCACCCATCCTCTTTTCATTATTTCATGTTCAACACAAGCAAATATATCTCTACTCAAAAATAAGTCTCTTTGAGTTCAATATCCTTATTACCAGGTAATTGTATCTAAAAGACCACATGTGGGAAAAAGAAACTGACCTGCAACAGAACCAAGAAATGAGAACATGGACTCATACTACAGAAATGGGGTAAGTGGTTAGTCATTATCTGAAAATTGTTTGCTTCGTAACACTGAACAACTCAATGATACTAGGTCTTTGCTCAACATTATCTAGATACAGATACAAATTTTTCAGAAATGCACTGGACTAATGTTTCTTGATACCTACATGATTAGGTTTAGGAAACCGTTATCCATTATTCAATTGCATCAACGCATACTTAACAAATACCATTAAGAACATAGGAACATCTGGATCAGAACAGTGGCCTAGAGGCCAGGATCATGTTAGCCAATGAGATCCTTGTGGAATCGCTTACAGATAGGAAAATAAGGACCAAGGAAACTGCTTTATGCCGTTGATTTGTCTAGAAATAATGTCTACACTAATTGGCAGAAGCTCTCCAGGTTTTGGATAGGCTTTTCCAGCCTTAACTTG
The DNA here is from genome assembly GCA_023362775.1 of Charina bottae. Classification (NCBI taxonomy): domain Eukaryota; kingdom Metazoa; phylum Chordata; class Lepidosauria; order Squamata; family Charinaidae; genus Charina; species Charina bottae. The sequence goes on along the minus strand of JALMGJ010000001.1, from coordinate 69,520,456 downwards.
AAATGTTTGGGATTGAATCTGGGACCTTTGGTACGCAATGCATATGTTTTATCCCTGCACTATGCCTGTTTCTTCATGGGATGCAGTTAAACAGAGAAAAATTATTTCTGAAGTTCAAAAATGATTGGTACACAATTAGTACCCTGGTTGTGGATAGATACAGAAAAAGATGGCTTCAAATATTAATATTTTTCATCAACAAAGTTCATAATAATTCTGTCCTTAATGATAATAGTTCCTGATATGCTATAAAAATGTTTTTGCATGTAGCTGACATGACAACTCATACCTTGCAAAAGATAAATGAAGTAAAGCAAGTTCGCTTTTCAGAACTTTAGAAAAATCGTATCGATGTACAGAGATATGCATATGTAGTCAATACATATCGCACAATTGATTTATAATTTTTGCTTGATAAATCTGATTTTGAATGAGGATCGAGCAAGTTTCCAAGCAAGCTAGCACTTCATTTCACTTTGATTTAAGAGTAGTAATATAAAATAATATGCATGAAGAGTAGGAAACATCTTACCTGCTTGAGACCGCTTTGGCTCTGAACACTCCAGCTTTTTTATTTCTTTTGATGATATCACTTACATCTATAACATAGGAGTTAAGAATCATCTGTAAAAAAATGTTCCAATCAAATTATTCTTTTTTCATATTAAACATCTTCAACACAATAGGGCTGTTGAAAATTGTAATAAACTGTATGTATATGTATATATTTACTATGCCACCCCCTCACTCAGAAGTCTTGTTGAGTTTTACTTCATTGATTTACTTTAGTACTATTTTTGATTAATTAATCAAGTAATTATATCAGAGCTGTTGTCTAAAGTAGGAATGGATGAATCTGCTGATTTAAAATAATTTCAGCTAAATTTCTGCAGTTTTTTTAATTCACACAAATAAAGCATCCTTAGACACTTTTTCTGATACACGTTTTCTAGAATGCACTTTTTGCAAGTGCTTTTCCCCTTAACATGCTTCTAAGCATTCTTTGCCCTGACATGTACATTTATGTGAGCACTTGACCTTAGGTTTAGGGGCTTTTGCTTATTTTTAGTTGTAAAGTATGTTGAACAATTTGGAATAACAGAATTCTGATTGTATGCATTCCAATTTGCCTATAGGTATGTTCTAGCTTGAATCCAGCAACTTTGTTGAACTTAAATAGGACTAGGTCTGTATCAGTTCCTAGATGGAATAAAAGCAGGATAGCATTATTTGCACAAACGTAATAGTAATAATAATTTGGATATGAGTTCTGCTAGAAGACATTGTCTTAGATTTCATCTCACTTTTCATTTAAAGAGGAAGAAATGTCTCTTTTAAACTGATATTCTTGCCATATAGTTTTTCCAAAATGCTTCAGTTTTCCTTGCAATGGGAAAAAAGTTGTTTTAAACTAAACTTGTAAATTAAATTCTGATTTAAAATGGGTTACATTAAAGAGTTCTGATGTAGTTAGTGAGAAGAATTATTTGTAATTGGTATAATTTCCCAATTTCGTGAACGCCTAAACTAGAAATTTTTTTGTTCTAAACCAGATTTTAAACCAAAATTTTAAAATGTTTTGATGGAGCCAATGAAAAAGGTTTCTTTGTGATTAATGTAAATTCTGATTTCTCATTTTTCAAACTAATTTATTTGTTTATTTGATATATTTTGAATATTATTATGGGATCCATAGTTTGGAAAAAATATTGAAATACAGCAATCAATAAAATATTGATCTGAAATGTACTTTAAAAAGTGAGGCCAGGAAGAATAAAGCATTCACATTTGGCATTCGCCTCAGGAAAGCCTGGCTGAAGAGGTCAGTCGTCAACTATAACATTGTGTGTTCCTGAATATTAGAAAAAGATATTTTCAGAGAGCAAGCAAGTAACCTCAATATAATATTCTGTAAAATATGCCTTGTGTTTGTACACAGACCCAGCATCTTTTGCCCCATATCAGAGTCTGTTCCTTATGAGGACTAGTGCAATGTTATGTCTTTAGCAATCTGTATAACTAACCTCTTTATCGATCTTTACAACCTATTTTGGGAACCCTTGTGGCTGAAGAGTCAGTATAACTGATCAAATAAAGAAATAATCAAGCAGCTTCGTTTTGTGTGCCAGTTGTGCCCGTTCCTGAATCAAGAGGCTCTACTCAGTTACTCGAGCCCTGGTCACCTCCCAAATGGACTAATGTAACACGCTCTACATGGGGCTGCCCTTGAAAAGTATCCAGAAGCTTCAACTGGTGCAAAATGCGGCGACGTGTGCAGTTGTGTGTGCTCCTAGAATGGCACGTTATACCTCTGCTCCACGAGCTGCATTGGTTGCCAGTTTGCTTCTGGGTCCAATTCAAGGTGCTATTTCTGACCTTTAAAGCCCTACATGGCATGGGGCTGGGTTATCTGATGGCCCGCCTCTCCCCAGTTACACCTACCTGTCCCATCAGATCTGGCAGGAGGGGCATGTTATGGGTCCCGTCTGCTAAAGAGTTCCATCTGACAGGACTCAGGAGATGAGCCTTTTCTGCTGTAGTACCCATCGTTTGGAACATCATTCTCCCCAAGCTGAGATTAGCTCCGACCTTATTGTCCTTCCAGAAATCCCTTAAATCATATTTTTTTCAGCAGGCTTGGGGATCCCATGGTAATGAGGAGCTTGTGAGATGGTTGTATTGTATGTGAGATTTTGGTGCATTATCCCATGATCTTTTTATATTTTATTAATTGTTTTAATGGTTGTTTAAGATTTGTTTTAATTGTTTGTTTTATTGTACGCTGTCCAGAGTCACGTGAGATGGGTGGCTAGATAAATTTGATAAATAAATGCACAACAATGTGCATCCCACTGAGTAGACTGATAGACATCCAACATGAATGAGCATTCAGAAGTTCATTAAGCATCTTCCCATAGGTTGCTCAAATGCTTATTTATCCTGTCACTAATATAATCACCCTAACAAAAATAAAAGAGCTAGAATTAGACATAAGAATCAGGATTATTGTGGAGCAACAGGGTTTTAAATGGACATCAAGTATGGCAGTATGCTGCATCATCCCTATTCTAAATAGATATAAATGAAAATCTTTCTTGATAATCCAGTGCAAAGGTAGCTAACCTGGTGCCCTCAGATGTTTTGGATTACTGTTCCCAGATGCCCCATGGACAAAGATCAGAGATTATGGGAGTTGTAGCATAAAACATGTGACCAGCACTCAATTCTCTGTCCTTGCCTTGATAGCATCTACATATATAAACTATATTAAAGATGTTATCTTAAATCCATTACCTTGAGATAGATAGATAGATAGATAGATGATAGATAGATAGATAGATAGATAGATAGATAGATAGATAGATAGATAGATAGATGATAGATAAAAATATTAATCTTCTTTAAAGCATCATTCTTGCCAAAGCAAGCCACTATACTGTACAGTTGCATGCTCCAAACTGAGATGGCCAAAAGTTGCCCAGATGGAGAATAGATATAAACTTTAACCATTAACATGTTTACGTAGCAGTGAAGTTCATGGCTTTCCTCAAGACTAATTTCTAGGTATTTGAATTTAAAGTTACATGATCTGGCAATAAACCTCATCTATTTCAAGTCATCCATTTCATGGATAATTTGAATTTCCTTAAACACTAGTCCAGAGTTGCCTGGCAAGTGGGTAGCCATATAAATCAAACAAACTCTGTAGATACACAGACCTTTTTCACTAAAGTAGCAACAAGGCATTTTGTACAAGGCCAAAGAAGCAAGTCCATCCTTTTGGCAGGCTACTATCAAATATTCAGTAGGTAGGCTTGTGCTGATTACGATCCAAAAAATACATAAATTTTGTTTCCCTGTTCACAGCACCACATCTTCATCAATGAATGTGTCAAACTTAAGTTTTAAGACAATGTTATTATGGTACATATATAGATCTGTGGATAATTCCAGTACAGTGGTGTTTGGATAGAATGGCTGCTACTTGAAAACCATGCAAACAAAGTTTACCAAGAAAAGCTCATTTTTTAATGCATTGCAGCTGAAAGAAACAATTCATCAGAAAACCATGCCAATGAAATTTGTGAATGTAACAGTTATTTCTTGTATGTGACAGAAGATTATATAACAGTAGTGATAATGGTCTTGAAGATGACAATGATGGCGATGACATTTGATGATGATTATGATGATGGTGATGATGATGATGATGATGATGATGATGTTATTGTTTACTTTTCCCTGTATTTTAGATTTGCCTTTGGAAACATTTTCATGGCATTCTATATAATGACATTATCTTAATCATAGGAAATAAAAAAGACTTAACTAATATTATAACTGAATGAAATCAACCCTGACTGCTCATTGGAAGGACAGATCCTGAAGCTGAAGCTCAAATACTTTGGCCACCTAATGCGAAGAGAGGACTCACTGGAAAAGACCCTGATGCTGGGAAAGACTGAAGGCAAAAGGAGAAGGGGACGGCAGAGGATGAGATGGTTAGATAGCATCACCGATGTAATGAACATGACTTTGAGTAAACTCCGAGAGACAGTGGAGGACAGGAAGGCCTGGCATGCTATGGTCCATGAGGTCACGAAGAGTCGGACATGACTAAACGACTGAACAACAACAAATATATATATATATATATATATTTGTAATATATATATATATATATATATATATATATATATATATATATTACACACACACACATACACACATACACATACACACATACACATACACATACATACATACAGTGTATATATATGTGTGTGTGTTAATTGAACAAATAGGCTAATAAAACTCTCAAAGTATTGTCAAAGGCTTTCACGGCCGGAGTTCGATGGTTGTTGTGGGTCTTCCGGGCTGTGTGGCCGTGTTCTGGAAGTTGTGGTTCCTAACATTTCGCCAGCATGCTGGCGAAACGTTAGGAACCACAACTTCCAGAACACGGCCACACAGCCCGGAAGACCCACAACAACCATAAAACTCTCAAACCTAGGCCATATAACATATTTCAATAATTTTAATTTCAATAATGTTGATTTAGGTATAAGTTGTCCTTAGGAATTCAGCCCTGTATCCAGTTATACACATACAAACATCCCATTGTTACTGAACACAAATCTCATTGTTGCTGAACATAACTAACCTACATTACTGCAAAAATCCATATACTCAGCATACGCAGCTTCAACCTGGACTTCTTTAGATTACTGTAGTCAAAGTTCCACACACCATATATTTAAGAGCTACATTTGTATTATGTAGTACACATGTTTTAATTGCACCCTAAACTTACCCTTTATTTCTAAATTCCATGTGCAAATAATGTATATAAGCACAGGAAGAAAAATAAAATAGAGAGCAGATGATCTTAAGGAATAAGTTAAAAGCCTAATCTATGAATGTGAAAGTTCACCGAACTTTTATATTTTTTAAACACACTGTGTAGCACAGAATCTTCACAATCAGATCAACGATTATTCAAGTTTACAAGATATAAATCTTATGTTCAGGGTCATTACTAAATTTCATTTTGGCATAGTTTGTTTCTCTTTGGATATTTTATCTAAAACAATAAAGCTCTTCAAAGAATACCCACACAAATTCCTTGTTTCTCTTACTAAAGATTGCAAATAATGTTTTATTTTCATTGTAGTTAAAAAGATTCAGATGTATTAGGTGCTCTATATGAACAGTGGTAGAATAAGCAGAATGTATTTACAGTATGTCAGACACTATTACTCAGGAATATTATAGACAGGATTAAAATATGATATGATATGAACCAAAATGGATTAAAACCTGAAATGCAGAGGGTTTTTTGTTCGTACTGTATATCAATTGATATTGATTTTGTATTTAGAGAGCACACGGTTTGACAACTGAATAGCAAATGAAACTACTGCTCTCAGAAATGAACTGACAGCAAAAGCATCAATGACTGATGGGATGTGAATGTGTGACTTTGAATATACATATACTGTATATACTGTATATATACTGTACATACATACGAGAATGATACATATATATCTCAAATCCTCCCTCCCCCAAATGCAAGATTTCATAAAAGCAGGACCCTTTGGTATCTCCTGTGAATAACACTAATAAGAGCAAAAATAATAAGTAGGATAATGACAATAATATAAAAATGGATGCGCAGACCCAAAGCACTATTGCCAGGTCGATTTTCAATGACATTTCTCTGATGCAGTCATTTGTTGCTGAACATGTTCATCTTGCCTATTAAGAATAATTAGCAGCCTTGCTCAGCGATTTCCTGGCTTCTTACTGTGATTCTCCCTCTTCCCGGGTTGACACCATTTTGACTTTTAGAAGGGCATTTTTTGATATGATAGTGTTACTGGCATATAATTTGGAATTACAAAAAAGTTTAAAAGACAAAAGTAAACTCTAATTTTAAACAAGAAGAATGTTTTAATTTAATTGCTTCATAACAGAGCACAAAACTAAGCACTTAGTTTAGAATCCAAAGAAGCCATACATGCAGGATATTCACTTGGACAGGTTGTGGACAATTTATTGGTCAAGTATCACAGAAATAGTGCTGAAAGTTCATTGTATGAATAGGATATATTTACAAAACTATTTTACTGGAAATATATCTACTTGATTTTTCATTTTAAGTGGATAATGCTCCCCCCCCTAGAACTCAGTTACTGGGATCTATTAGCCTTATTTCTAAGTAAGCCTGCTTCAAATTCTATTTGAAATAAGTTAATTTTGCTACGTTGCCTCCCAACTATTCAATTGTAAAGATATTTACCTAATGTATGTGTGTGTGTTTTTACAGGTGTAATGTAAAGCATAGTATGATACTTGACCGTTGTGCTACACAGCATACAATTGGATCTTATATTCTGAAGTAGGAAGGGTCATATTTTCCTGGTGAAATACTACCACAAGACTCTCCATTCCATTTATTTTAAAGCTCTTGTACATTATATCTTTAAAAAGATAGACTGTGTTTGTTTCTAGTTAGGTCTGCTTTCATCCCTGAATTCTCCGATGATTTGAAACAGTTATAGCTACCTTGAGAGCCCACAAAAAGAACAAATGTATCCTTTAAGTCTGCTAGCCAATATCCTGTATTGGCATTAAACATGCATTGTAACCACACTTTTTTTTCTTTTTTAAAAAATGTCCCTCTAAGGCTTGAATAAACTTGAGAAAGAAGATCATTTGATAGCACTAACAAAGATTTCTCTAGAACTTTGACATTAGATACCTCCTGGCAAAGGAAAGTCCTTAACATGCAAATGTCATTATCATCAAGAACCAAAGCAAACAGATACCTTCTGCAGTTCCTTCTCAATTTCTGACAGCCATTAATATTCACTATGGGACTCGGCTCTTGTGCTATTGTGGACACTTAGTTAACTCAGGGGGAATAATTTGCAGTCACATTAAAGTGTAAATTGTTTACCTGCATATATACTAATAGGATTAAGTATAAAATGAATTCAAATTCGATAATAATATAAATCTATGGAATGGACGGGAATATTTGAAAATCTTGCTCCAAGAGAAATATTGGACAATGCTCATTAACTAAATGCAGATCCACTTTGCATGAAGTTAGGGACAGGTTACAAGGAGTGATACTGTGTACACATGATTAAATACAAACCAAATGTAGAAATGAGATAAATATGCATAAGGGACATATTTATGTACTATAATATCTGAAAGCAAACTCAATGTATAATATCTGAAAGCAAACTCAGCAGACTTGCAATTTTTAAAACTGCAACATTGGCTGTAATAAATATTCCATTTTCAATGTTGTTGGAATGAAATCACTGAATATTTACAAATAATTATCCCAATATTTATTAAATTACTTGCCATTTCCTCTCTAAATTGAAAAAAATAAAAATAAAAATGGAATAATTGAATATATTCTCAGGAATACTGTATGATTATATAATTAATTTGTACACCACTCAAAATCACTTATAATTTTTTCAAATAAATAATTATTCAGGATGTGTGTCTGTGTGTATGCTAAACAGTATACAATTATACATGTACACCCACCCACAGATAATACATATTGTTATATAACCCCTTGTTCTATTTTTATACTGAGCATGAACCCAACAAAACGGAATGAATCCAACAAACCAGTTTTCTAACTGAATAAGGATACTTTTGATAGCCTTTTCATTTCCATCAGTTAACAGAACTTCTTTGACATCTGCAGAAATAGCAACCTGGAAAGGGGGGTGGGGGGTGGGGGAAGAGGGAGAGAGAAAGAGCACAGCAAACAATGAGCAAATATGCTTGTCTGTGTGGAAGTGAAGACAGGAGTGACAAGCCTTCAGTATCATGCTTCCTCACCTATTTCCCTGTAACAGTCTTCAATCTTTTTTCATTTTATGTCTGCATTATTTTAATCATTCAATCAAATCAGTCAATACTTTTATCATTCCATTTGCGGGAGCCTCTATCTTGCTATCATTCAGTTCCGTAATTGCATTGTGACAGCGGATGATGGTATTCTGAGAGGCTTTCATTTGCGGGCTTCTGTTTATCTAGTAGAGCCATCATCCGAGGCTGTCACTCTGCCTTTCAGCTTGCTTCTGTCTGACTGCCTGATGCCCTTCATATAACTTTGCATTGCAGGCAGATGGCTTTGTAAGGGTAATTTTTTTGTGAGCTTTGACATGCTCGCACATTGGGCTGTAACCTCGACACATTGTGTAAGAACTACAGGTTTGTCAAATGCCAATCAGTGTAACAATATGCTTTTATTTGTAGAGACATAAAAACTTGTCTAATGCACTGCACTGCTACATAATATCTCCTGAATACATGACTCAGAACCTAGAGAATGGTGAATGACGCTTCTGAATGGCCAATCTAATTCAAAAGAATCTAATTACCGAGAGCTCTGGATCATGTTTGTTGGTGTAATAATGCAGGCAAAACATTAGCAGCTATATCATGGTGCTCCAACTGTGATTCGCCAGGCTATTCCTGTATCTTAGCAAATGGTGAAGTATAATCTGAAGGGGGGGCGGGGGGAGCGCTAGCTATGGCTCTGAAAGACAGAGTGTCTGTGGCCTGGAATGTCACAATAAGAGATATTGACTACACTGAGGTAAAATGTTTCTCCTCGTCGAGGCAACCATAAAATCGATATAATACGAAAGCCAGTCAAGTCTAGAAGGTCTCTGAAGATTCTGCAGCTTGACCGCAGCTGATTCTGTTGACAGTTCTCTGACCCAGTCGTTGGAGGCACTGGAACATTTTTCCCTTTTGTTCCCCCCTCTGAATAGAAATGGGATTGAGAAAAGACCTACCATAAGCCCAGCCAAGCATGTCATGCCACCCCCCAGCTCACACACAGCAAGGCCCCTGAAAGAGAGAAAGGAAATGGTAGAACCCATACAAATTAGATGAAAATGGTCAGAGAGACATATATGTTACAAGAACAAATTGCCATCTGTAGTGAACACCGAGGTAGCAGGAAGTAGCAGAGGCATGACTGGGCTACCTCATGTCGTTTTGCGTTTTAAAAATAATTATGAAATAGAAAAGTCACAAAGCAGGCAAACCAGTGGGGGTTCCCTCATTAGTGTTCAGGGCAACATTACCACCGCTGAGCTGAAAAAATCCGCGAAGGTTCTTTTTTCCCCCTTGTCAATGGCTCTGTCTTTTAGAACTAAACTAGCTAGAGTAGCGAAAGATAATTGTTAGGAAAGGATAACACTGTTAATTCACATTCATTCCTTCAAAAACAGTTAGACAAGTAAATGGAGGAATTAATATTATTTCTCTCTCTTTCTTGCTCCCATCCTCTGGAGAACTATAGAATGAAATAGTTAGGAACTGTAACAGAAATTACAACATAGAATGAACTATATACCTTAGCTTTAAAAAATAATAACAGCATACAGGTGAAAAGGTAGCTTCTACATTAGCACTTTAATTAGAAAAAGTTTACAAAAGATTGTTTTAAGAAGTCTGTTAGAGCAACCACTTGGCAAAAATCCTGTTGCTCATAAGTAAGATTTTTCAAAAGTAAGCATGTCTGTGGCACAACTGAAAAACTTACTGCAGTATCAGTCATTTGCTTATGATGGACTTAAACATGTATATGCTGAATACAGATTCAAAAGTGTGTTTTCATTTTTTTTAACCTCCTAACAGAAAAACAACTTACAATCCATGTTTATGGTAAAATATCATTTCTATACAGCCCTGCACTAGCAGTCATGACAATTAAATATATTTCTGGTGATATATCATAAAAGAGGATATTCTTACAATGGTTTTCTATTTTCCAAGTCTTAAGGGCCTTCTGATTTATTACTGCACAGCTTACTCCTTCCCTTTGGATTAGCAAAGCCGAAAGGGTTTCCAAGAAGTGGAGTGTCCCTATCCAATCAGACCCAGAGGGTTCATAGCTCAGTGGTAGAACACACGCTTTGTGTTCAGAAAGCCCTCTGCTAATCCCTATCATCTCCAAGTAAGACTAAAAAAAATCCTGCCTAAAAACATGAACAGCCACTGCCAGTCTCTAGAGATAATACGGGCTAGATGGATTAATAATTTTATTCACTATAAGTCAGCTTCCTATGTTTCTGTGATCAATACTGGAAAAGCAGAAAAAAAAACATCTACAACACATATTAACAAGTCAGAACTTTGGCAAGCATTCAGTCAGAAAAAGTTAAATGATCTTAGTGGAATGTATTCTGAAAGTAACAAAAAGCATCTGTTTCTTCTCCTGGATTTCTTTAGAGCTTGGGATGTATAAGAGTAACATGCATGTCCAGATGAAACAGTATTTTCAAGTCATCAGCACATCTTTCTTCTAAATGTAGCAACTGCAAAGCAGTATTTTTCAAAATCATAGTGTCTGCTAAATTGCATGTACAAAAGCCCATAGACCTAAACTGCTCCAAGGAAAATTTGCTACAAAGAAATGCTAATGCTGATATTCCTCTTCTCACTCTTTACACCTAGGACTCTTCAATTCTTCAAAACAAAGCTGATCTACTCAGTTGAAGTTGAGGACCTGTCACATGTTCAAACTATGCCAATTCTTTTTTTTCTGGAGGGTGGATTTACAGTAGAAAGATGGCAGTATCCCCCTTTCTGTGATCTCTGAAAAGTGGAACTGACCTTAATATGAATGATATATCAGAGTTTAGCAACATCTCATCATCATGAAAAATGCATATTGAAGTTTGAACTGATGGATGTCCTGGTTCTGACATCCATGCCACCCAAACTAGTTTTCACAGTAAGGATCTTCAGTTCAAATGTGTCCCAAGACAGCAGGAAGAAAACTTCTATGTGGAACTTGTATGTGGGATATCCAATGAACTCTCATGTTTAAACACAGAGCAAGTTAGAATATTGCGTAAGCATTCATATGCATGTTTCTGCCTCTGTTGAGCTATTGCTGGTGTCAGGATTTTGATGAACAGCTTAAAAATTGATATAAAAGTGAAGGACTTTGCTCTGTCAAAACACTTTTTGTGTTATGCAAGGCAAATGTATTTACTACAACTGAACTTAACTGACATATGGAGCGATGTCTAAGAGATATATGAATGCATAAGGTCAATGGGGTATTGAAGATTAAAATATATATAAATTGATATATTAGACAGGAAAGGTTTTTTGAATGTTATATATAGAGCTAGCATGTATGATAAATTTGTTAAATTACTATGACCAGAGATAAATCGGAAGTTAACCAATTTCTATTTCTTATCTTTTTCTTTTTTTCTTTCTTTTTCTTTACTTTACTGCACTTTCTTTTCTTCTTTCTTTGATTTGTATTTCTATTTCCTTTTCATTTCTAACTTTAAACTATGTATATCTAAAACTTTAATAAAATTTATATAAAAAAATGAATGTATAAGGTCCTCTTTAGATATGACAATTACAAAGGAATAATACACAGTATACAACCTGATGGAACATTCAGTGTTTGACTGGGGCCTTGGATTTAGTAGCAGCTCTGAATTTGTTCTGATAGTGATGTTAGAACTTGAGGGTGCAATCTGTGGAACACTGTGGTGGACTGTTTCCTGGGTGAATCTAGTTGGAGATGAAATCTGCACTCTCCATTTTCTTCGGAACAGGCATAAATGGCATCAATAACAATTTTGTTTCTTATGGTTTTGTATTAGGCAAAGTTGAATGTTGACTGTACTAGTTTCCTGGAAGAATTTTGAGAGAAGGTTCACTTATCTGTGGATCTGGAAAAATCCCATCATTTAATAAGAGGCTTGGACAAGTAAAATAGGTACAGAGCTTGCTCTTAAAATCATCTCTCTTCATTGTAAGGGAGAACTTCCTTGTATTGGCCCTGGAATCCTATATCAGTTCCTTAATATCTTCAGTAAACGAATTCCATATAATCACAATATCATATAGGTATAAGAGCAGTAGAAACAATAAAACATAGGAAATAGCCTATTTGTGTTCTTGACACATTAAAAATAATATAGATTAGAAAAAGCTGACATGAGTTAGTGGCATTGGATCTCAGAAAATTCAATAGGGTCAGGGTCAATAAAGTGGGAATAGACTGGGAGCTGGCAATGTAAAAAATCAAATGATAGTAGTTCAAATGTTGAGTCACAGGAAAAACTGTACACATGGAAAGGAGAATTGGAAAGGAATGGTTACATGCTGAATTGGTTCAAGTCCTGATGTCAGCATGAACAAAAGCTTGCACTTTTGACCTATCCCTAGTAGGAACTTGGTGCTTTCCCAAGGACATTTCCATAACCTTTTTGATCCCATACATCTGATAGAGCCTGATAGTTTCCCTCTGCCCCTTCTTATACCAAACACTATTAAGGTGGGGTTATCTTGAGTTTCTTTCTCACTCCCTCTTCTTTCCCAAGGCTAAGTTATTTACTTAACGGTTCTCACATTCCTTCTCCAAGGTTATCTCCATATTCCTGAACACCCTTCTTCTATTCTGATCAAATATAATCTTTTTTAGTCTATCCATCACATGCTCCAAGTATGTGAGTTTTTGCATGATGATCACTGCCTCAAGGAGCAGTCAGCCTTTATTTGCTCCAGGACTGATTAACTGAGTCTTACAATCCATGGTACTTTAAGTAACAATCAACAAATCCACAATTCAAAGGAATCTAACTTTTTCTTTCACTCTTTCTTGGTGTTTACCTTTCACAGCCATACATTACCCCTGAAAAGAACAATAGTTTTATTATCCTGACCTTTATGTCATGGAAATATTTTGAGCTTGTATCATGATCTTTTCTAAGTTTGTCACTGCCTTCCTTCATAGGTTTAACCCCTTTTACTTCTCCAGTAGCGTCCTGTCTATTTGTATTGTACTTCTTCGTCTTCTATGTCTTATTATGTTATCAATTTGATTCCTACATTGATTGCTATGAAGGGGAAACAAAAAATATATTACTGTGGGAATGTGCTATAGGCCACCACGCCAGGCATAAGATCCGGGTAATACCCTCCTGGACCATGTTACAGAACTTTCAGGGAAAAGAGCCATAACAGTAATGGGAAACTTCAACCACCTGGGCATCTGTTGAAAAACCAACCCATGCAAGCCTGCAGGGTCCCCCAAATTCCTATGTGGTATTGTTGACTGTTGCATCTCCCATAACATTGAAGATCGGCTTTCCTACATTTGATCCTAACCAGTAGGAAAGAGCTCATTGAAGAGGTAGAAGCAGTGGGAACTTTGGAAGAAGTGATCATGTAAGTCTGGGGTTCGAGTTACTTCAGAAAGAGAAATTGGAGCATGGTTGTACACGCACACTAGATTTTAGGAGAGCCAATTTCAACAAGTTTAGATAAATATTAGGCAGAATCCCATGGAGAGAAATCCTCAGATGAAATGAAGCACAGGACTGGGAGCTTCTAAAAATAGGATACTGGAAGTAAAATAGCACACCATTCCAATGAGAAAAATATGGGGGCAGTGTTGTTGTTGTTGTTGTTCAGTCGTTCAGTCGTGTCCGACTCTTCGTGACCTCATGGACCATAGCACGCCAGGCCTTCCTGTCCTCCACTGTCTCTCGGAGTTTACTCAAATTCATGTTCATTACATCGGTGATGCTATCTAACCATCTCATCCTCTGCCGTCCCCTTCTCCTTTTGCCCTCAGTCTTTCCCAGCATCAGGGTCTTTTCCAGTGAGTCCTCTCTTCTCATTAGGTGGCCAAAGTATTTGAGCTTCAGCTTCAGCATCTGTCCTTCCAATGAGCAGTCAGGGTTGATTTCCTTTAGGATTGACTGGTTTGACCTCCTTGCAGTCCAAGGGACTCTCAAGAGTCTTCTCCAGCACCACAGCTCGAAAGCATCAATTCTTCGGCGCTCAGCCTTCCTTATGGTCCAACTCTCACAGCCATACATTGCTACTGGAAAAACCATAGCTTTAACTATACGGACCTTTGTCGGCAAGGTGATGTCTCTGCTTTTTAATATGCTGTCTAGGTTTGCCATAGCTTTCCTTCCAAGGAGCAAGCGTCTTTTAATTTCATGGCTGCAGTCACCGTCTGCGGTGATCTTGGAGCCCAAGAAAATAAAATCTGTCACTGCTTCCATTTCTTCCCCTTCTATTTGCCAGGAAGTGATGGGACCAGATGCCATGATCTGGGTTTTTTTAAGGTTGAGTTTCAAGCCAGCTTTTGCACTCTCCTCTTTCACCCTCATCAAGAGGCTCTTTAGTTCCTCTTCACTTTCTGCCATTAGGGTGGTATCGTCTGCATATCTGAGGTTGTTGATATTTTTCCCGGCAATCTTAACTCCGGCTTGTGATTCATCCAGCCCGGCATTTCTCATGATGTACTCTGCATATAAGTTAAATAAGCAGGGTGATAATATACAGCCTTGTCGTACTCCTTTCCCAATTTTGAACCAGTCGGTTGTTCCATGTCCGGTTCTAACTGTTGCTTCTTGACCCACATACAGGTTTCTCAGGAGACAGGTAAGGTGGTCTGGTACTCCCATCTCTTTAAGAATTTGCCACAGTTTGTTGTGATCCACACAATCAAAGGCTTTAGCGTAGTCAATGAAGCAGAAGTAGATGTTTTTCTGGAACTCTCTTGCTTTTTCCATGATCCAGCGAATGTTGGCAATCTGATCTCTAGTTCCTCTGCCTCTTCGAAAACCAGCTTGCACTTCTGGTAGTTCTCGGTTCACATGCTGCTGAAGCCTAGCTTGTAGGATTTTGAGCATAACCTTGCTGGCATGTGAAATGAGCGCAATTGTACGGTAGTTTGAACATTCTTTGGCATTGCCTTTCTTTGCAATTGGAACGTAAACTGACCTTTTCCAATCCTGTGGCCACTGTTGTGTTTTCCAAATTTGTTGGCATATTGAGTGCAGCACTTTAACAGCATCATCTTTTAGGATTTTAAATAGCTCAGCTGGGATACTGTCTTCTCCGCTAGCTTTGTTGTTAGTAATGCTTCCTAAGGCCCACTTGACTTCACTCTCTAGGATGTCCGGCTCAAGGTCAGTGACCACACCATCGTATTTATCAGGGATATTAAGATCTTTCTTGTATAGTTCTTCTGTGTATTCTTGCCACCTCTTCTTAATCTCTTCTGCTTCTGTTAGGTCCCTGCCTTTTTTGTCCTTTATCATGCCCATCTTTGCACAAAACGTTCCCTTGATATCTCCGATTTTCTTGAAGAGATCTCTAGTCTTCCCCATTCTATTGTTGTCCTCGATTTCTTTGCATTGTTCATTTAAGAAGGCCTTCTTATCTCTCCTTGCTATTCTCTGGAATTCTGCATTCAGTTGTTTATATCTTTCCCTTTCTCCCTTGCCTTTTGCTTCCCTTCTTTCCTCAGCTATTTGTAAAGCCTCATCAGTCAGCCACTTTGCTTTCTTGCATTTCTTTTTCTTTGGGATGGTTTTAGTTGCTGCCTCCTGTACAATGTTACGAACCTCCATCCATAGTTCTTCAGGCACTCTGTCTACCAGATCTAATCCTTTAAATCTATTCGTCACTTCCACTGTATATTCATAAGGGATATGATTTAGGTCATACCTGATTGGTCTAGTGGTTTTCTCTACATTCTTCAATTTAAGCCTAAATTTTGCAATAAGAAGCTCATGATCTGAGCCACAGTCAGCTCCAGGTCTTGTTTTTGCTGATTGTATAGAGCTTCTCCATCTTTGGCTGCAAAGTATATAATCAATCTGATTTCGGTATTGACCATCTGGTGATGTCCATGTGTAGAGTCGTCTCTTGTGTTGTTGGAAAAGAGTGTTTGCTATGACCAGCGTGTTCTCTTGACAAAACTCTATTAGCCTTTGCCCTGCTTCATTTTGTACTCCGAGGCCGAACTTGCCTGTTATTCCGGTTATTTTTTGACTTCCTACCTTAGCATTCCAGTCCCCTATGATGAAAAGGACATCTTTTTTTGGTGTTAGTTCTAGAAGGTGTTGTAGGTGTTGCATCTCCCATAACATTGAAGATCGGCTTTCCTACATTTGATCCTAACCAGTAGGAAAGAGCTCATTGAAGAGGTAGAAGCAGTGGGAACTTTGGAAGAAGTGATCATGTAAGTCTGGGGTTCGAGTTACTTCAGAAAGAGAAATTGGAGCATGGTTGTACACGCACACTAGATTTTAGGAGAGCCAATTTCAACAAGTTTAGATAAATATTAGGCAGAATCCCATGGAGAGAAATCCTCAGATGAAATGAAGCACAGGACTGGGAGCTTCTAAAAATAGGATACTGGAAGTAAAATAGCACACCATTCCAATGAGAAAAATATGGGGGCAGTGTTGTTGTTGTTGTTGTTCAGTCGTTCAGTCGTGTCCGACTCTTCGTGACCTCATGGACCATAGCACGCCAGGCCTTCCTGTCCTCCACTGTCTCTCGGAGTTTACTCAAATTCATGTTCATTACATCGGTGATGCTATCTAACCATCTCATCCTCTGCCGTCCCCTTCTCCTTTTGCCCTCAGTCTTTCCCAGCATCAGGGTCTTTTCCAGTGAGTCCTCTCTTCTCATTAGGTGGCCAAAGTATTTGAGCTTCAGCTTCAGCATCTGTCCTTCCAATGAGCAGTCAGGGTTGATTTCCTTTAGGATTGACTGGTTTGACCTCCTTGCAGTCCAAGGGACTCTCAAGAGTCTTCTCCAGCACCACAGCTCGAAAGCATCAATTCTTCGGCGCTCAGCCTTCCTTATGGTCCAACTCTCACAGCCATACATTGCTACTGGAAAAACCATAGCTTTAACTATACGGACCTTTGTCGGCAAGGTGATGTCTCTGCTTTTTAATATGCTGTCTAGGTTTGCCATAGCTTTCCTTCCAAGGAGCAAGCGTCTTTTAATTTCATGGCTGCAGTCACCGTCTGCGGTGATCTTGGAGCCCAAGAAAATAAAATCTGTCACTGCTTCCATTTCTTCCCCTTCTATTTGCCAGGAAGTGATGGGACCAGATGCCATGATCTGGGTTTTTTTAAGGTTGAGTTTCAAGCCAGCTTTTGCACTCTCCTCTTTCACCCTCATCAAGAGGCTCTTTAGTTCCTCTTCACTTTCTGCCATTAGGGTGGTATCGTCTGCATATCTGAGGTTGTTGATATTTTTCCCGGCAATCTTAACTCCGGCTTGTGATTCATCCAGCCCGGCATTTCTCATGATGTACTCTGCATATAAGTTAAATAAGCAGGGTGATAATATACAGCCTTGTCGTACTCCTTTCCCAATTTTGAACCAGTCGGTTGTTCCATGTCCAGTTCTAACTGTTGCTTCTTGACCCACATACAGGTTTCTCAGGAGACAGGTAAGGTGGTCTGGTACTCCCATCTCTTTAAGAATTTGCCACAGTTTGTTGTGATCCACACAATCAAAGGCTTTAGCGTAGTCAATGAAGCAGAAGTAGATGTTTTTCTGGAACTCTCTTGCTTTTTCCATGATCCAGCGAATGTTGGCAATCTGATCTCTAGTTCCTCTGCCTCTTCGAAAACCAGCTTGCACTTCTGGTAGTTCTCGGTTCACATGCTGCTGAAGCCTAGCTTGTAGGATTTTGAGCATAACCTTGCTGGCATGTGAAATGAGCGCAATTGTACGGTAGTTTGAACATTCTTTGGCATTGCCTTTCTTTGCAATTGGAACGTAAACTGACCTTTTCCAATCCTGTGGCCACTGTTGTGTTTTCCAAATTTGTTGGCATATTGAGTGCAGCACTTTAACAGCATCATCTTTTAGGATTTTAAATAGCTCAGCTGGGATACTGTCTTCTCCGCTAGCTTTGTTGTTAGTAATGCTTCCTAAGGCCCACTTGACTTCACTCTCTAGGATGTCCGGCTCAAGGTCAGTGACCACACCATCGTATTTATCAGGGATATTAAGATCTTTCTTGTATAGTTCTTCTGTGTATTCTTGCCACCTCTTCTTAATCTCTTCTGCTTCTGTTAGGTCCCTGCCTTTTTTGTCCTTTATCATGCCCATCTTTGCACAAAACGTTCCCTTGATATCTCCGATTTTCTTGAAGAGATCTCTAGTCTTCCCCATTCTATTGTTTTCCTCGATTTCTTTGCATTGTTCATTTAAGAAGGCCTTCTTATCTCTCCTTGCTATTCTCTGGAATTCTGCATTCAGTTGTTTATATCTTTCCCTTTCTCCCTTGCCTTTTGCTTCCCTTCTTTCCTCAGCTATTTGTAAAGCCTCATCAGTCAGCCACTTTGCTTTCTTGCATTTCTTTTTCTTTGGGATGGTTTTAGTTGCTGCCTCCTGTACAATGTTACGAACCTCCATCCATAGTTCTTCAGGCACTCTGTCTACCAGATCTAATCCTTTAAATCTATTCGTCACTTCCACTGTATATTCATAAGGGATATGATTTAGGTCATACCTGATTGGTCTAGTGGTTTTCTCTACATTCTTCAATTTAAGCCTAAATTTTGCAATAAGAAGCTCATGATCTGAGCCACAGTCAGCTCCAGGTCTTGTTTTTGCTGATTGTATAGAGCTTCTCCATCTTTGGCTGCAAAGTATATAATCAATCTGATTTCGGTATTGACCATCTGGTGATGTCCATGTGTAGAGTCGTCTCTTGTGTTGTTGGAAAAGAGTGTTTGCTATGACCAGCGTGTTCTCTTGACAAAACTCTATTAGCCTTTGCCCTGCTTCATTTTGTACTCCGAGGCCGAACTTGCCTGTTATTCCGGTTATTTTTTGACTTCCTACCTTAGCATTCCAGTCCCCTATGATGAAAAGGACATCTTTTTTTGGTGTTAGTTCTAGAAGGTGTTGTAGGTGTTGCATCTCCCATAACATTGAAGATCGGCTTTCCTACATTTGATCCTAACCAGTAGGAAAGAGCTCATTGAAGAGGTAGAAGCAGTGGGAACTTTGGAAGAAGTGATCATGTAAGTCTGGGGTTCGAGTTACTTCAGAAAGAGAAATTGGAGCATGGTTGTACACGCACACTAGATTTTAGGAGAGCCAATTTCAACAAGTTTATATAAATATTAGGCAGAATCCCATGGAGAGAAATCCTCAGATGAAATGAAGCACAGGACTGGGAGCTTCTAAAAATAGGATACTGGAAGTAAAATAGCACACCATTCCAATGAGAAAAATATGGGGGCAGTGTAGCAAACTGATATGAATGCATAGGGAGTTCTCAACTGAGCAAAGAGTTAATATGGAGTTGTATAGGAAATGGAAGATTATCACCAAAGAGATATATTAGCAAGTAGTTAATATCTACTAAAAGAAAGTGAGGAAGACTAATGCACAAAAGGAATGTAGGCTCAAAAGGGAAGCTAAAAGAAACCAAAGTCTTTTTTTATTATGTCAATAGCAAAGAGAAAAAAGGAAGGGGTAGGCCCACTTTTGGGGGCCAACATTTGCAAATTGCCAACATTTGCAATTGCCACAGAATTCCTCAATATCCTTCTCCATCACATTTATAGTACATGGGTGTATCCTTTGTATGGATTCATACCCTAATTGGTACAGTATATCACGCAGGACTCCTCATTATGAACAGAAAAAGGGATTCTCACGCATGAGCAAGCTAGCTCTGATTTTATGTATTCAAACTGAAACATTTGAAGAAGGTAATATATTCTCAGAATCCTAAAGGCTAAGAAGATTACTTGAGAGTATTTGGTACCAATGTATACAGAAATACAGTGGGCACTTCAAAAACCAGATGGAGTAAAGGGAATGGGGGACTTTACTGAGGGTACAATTTCTTTGTAGGGGCTGAGTTTGGGGAGGTGACATTTGCCACTGCAGAATTCTTTATAAACTATTTCCTTATCCCAGATGGAAATGACACCATTTCCCCCATAAATAATGCTTTGGAATAATGTTAAGAAACTCAGTTGTTTCTTTTTCTTGCAAAATAAAAAACAAAGAAAACCCCCACAATAATCAGAGTTCTGTATGATTACTTCCATTTCCCCATTAAGCTGCCTCAGATTTTTAAAGAATTTTGCCCTCCTCACACTAACCATCTCCCAGGATCAATTAATCAAATTAATTAATTGAAGGAACCTGGAATGTGCCAATCCTGCCAGGTCAAATTGGCTGGGCAGATATTATGGGAGACAGGTGGTCCCTCAGATAACCAGGCCCTATACCATGTAAGGCTTTATAGGTAATAACCAAGACCTTTAGTTGCACCCAGAAGCAAAATGGCAAGGTGTTACATAGGAATACCACGTCATGCCCATTCTGCACCAGTTGAAACTACTGGGTGGGCTTCAAGGACAGCCCCATGTAGAGTGCATTGCAGGAGTCTAGCCATGAGGAGACCAGGGCATGACTGACTATCCTCCAATCTTGCAACTGGAGCACGACATAAAGTTGTGCAAGGGCCTTCCTAGCCACAGTTGCCATCTGCTCATCAAGCAAGATCTGTGAGTCCATCTGTGAGTGCCACCCCATCCAAGGCCAGAGGTGGGATATTCCTAGATCTGGGCAGCCCAAATGCCCACAGCCACTTGGGCTTGATAGAAGTGAGTCAGACACGGTTTCTCTTCATCTAAACCTACACAGCCTCCAGGCACTGGGGCACAATCTCAACAGCCTCCCTTGGCTGGCCCGGGGTCGAAAGATATAATTGGATATCATCTGCATACTGATGATACTCAACCCCAAGCCGGCAGTTGACTTCACCCAGTGCCTAAGGCGGGACTAGAACTCTCAGTCTCCTGGTTTCTAGCCCAGCACCTTAGCCACTAGACCAAACTGGCTCTATGGGGTTAATCTTATGGAGGTTAGGTTCTTATCTTATCTTATGGAGATTAACCTAGGCAAGTCTTGTTCCTTTTTATGGTCTCCTTCTTCAGTACAGTGATGATGTCACTTTGGACAACCAGTAATATAAACATTTTCTGAACCTTCAACCACTGCATTTTTAACAATGCTTTAGTTAACTATGCTATACTGAGTGTTTCTTTATTCTGTTTATACTCCACCTTTCTACTTTAGTGAATCTTGCAGATGGATAATAAAATGTAAAACCAAAACAAACTGAAAATTAAAACTTAAGCAAAAAATAGTATTAATTAACCATTAAAAACCTAGTGAAAAATCAGGAGGAGTCTGGTACCACCTTTTCAGAGAAACACATTTTATTTAAAGGCACCAGCTTTTGTGAGGTATAGCCAGTGATGTGGTGGTAAATATTTAACAACTGGCTCTACCAGCTCCATTGCCACTGCTACCCACCAAACAGCTGACTGGCACACTAGGCATGGTGGTTTAGCTCTGGTGTCAACTGGCTGGCAAAATTCCAGAAAATTTAACAATCAACTCTCATGAGCCACTACAAGCTGGCTCCAGCACATCACTGTCTCCAGCTCACTTCATCAGATCAGGTCATGGAGTGGCTAACCTGATGCAGGATTTAAATTGGGATGAGGTCGGGGGAGGAAGGGAAGGGAAGACTAGGTGGTTATGCAGATGTAGATTATACAGGAGACAAATTACAGGTACCTATCAATTAACAATTTTTATGTGTTAAAAGCCCATTGTGTTTGTTGAGACCTTCTGAGACAGCCTGAAATCTTTTGATGTATGGAAATTCAACAATATCTTGCTTGATTGTGCTGCTAAAGTTTCTTTTTTTTCCAAAATGGCTACTTTGAAATCTGCAGTGGAATGTCCTGGGAGGTTGAAATGTTCTGATATTACCTTGTCCTTGTTTTGAGTCCTGATGTCAAACATTTGCCCATTAATTCTTTTGTACAAACTTTGGCCTGTGTAGAATCCAGAGTGGCATTGTTGGCAGATGATGGCATATATTACATTAGAGGAAGAACATGTGAAAGTTCCTCTAATGTATGTTAAGTTGTCAGGGCTGTTGGTGTAAATGTGGGGGCAAAGTAGATATCTGGGTTTCTTGCAAGGTCTGGTTCCAGATCCACAGCCAATAATTCATAATTATGATTAACTGAAATGTAGAGTTTGGGTGCAATGCTACTCATTGATTGCTTGACAATGGAAGTGAAAGCTGCAGATCTCTTTGTGGTCATGACAGAGGGGGAGAAGAAGTTGTGAGACTGAGCAATATGAGTCCAAGGTTCAACCATGCTTATTTATTCACATAATGCTAGTTGCTCGTTTCTTGTTAACTCTGAATGCAAATAATATGTGATTATTTCTCGGAAACAGAAATAGATTATTTCTACCTATTATGAGGTATAAAAATTACTATACCAAATGCCACAAATGTCTATATATAGCCTGTATCAGGCAGCAAACTTTTCAATCTCCCCCCTCCCAACACCACCACTGAAATAGCATTTACAATGGTTCATTGAGTTCTTATGATTCAGTTTTATTTTTAATTATTTTTTTAAAAAAACTTATTTTACAATTGTAGGCTCTCTTATTAGTAGACATCTACTGTATGTGCCTACTAATGAGAATCTTTCTCCTTTCAGGTATTGAAACTAAATAAACAAACATGAAAACACCACATAAGCCCCTCAAACAGATTAGCAAAGCACATCTGCTACTTAAAATTTTCAAAGGATTCTGTAGTTTGTGTTCAATTAAGGAGAAAAAAAAAGAATAATTGTTTTAAGAAAAATGTTTGAAGTGCTGTTTTCATAAAAATATTAAATTAAATTAAATTAAATTAAATTAAATTTCATTTACATTTATTGATTTAATGTTTTCTTTGTGGCACCTGCCAGATGGAATAATCTCCCTGCTGAGATTTGTCTGTTCCCAATCCTGTTAGCCTTCAGGAAGACTTTGAAGACCTGGCTGTTCTCTCAGGCGTTGGGGCCAGGATGTTAGATGAGCTTGTCCTGGGAAGTGTGGTATATGTTGGTGTGACCCAACTATGTGTTTCATTGTTGTTAATTCCTGGTTGGTTTTGCTACTGGGGACAGTAACAAATTCTATTTTATTGCTGTATGGTGCCTGGAGTTGTAATTTTGTGAGTTAGGCGGTCATATAAATCCTTTAAATAAATTAAACAAACAAACAAATAAATAGATGTTTCATTTATGTATGTATGCATATACTAGGGAATTGTTGACCCCGGTGGAAGGTTTGTTTTATTTTATTTTCAGGGCAGTGATGCAGATATGATGGAGGAATAAAGATTGTGTGGAAGGAATACTGAATGATAGGATTGGGGAAGTGAATTGGAAAGAAGTATGTCGACAGTCATGGAATGAAGAGGAATGACTGACCATGGAGGATGGGAAAGCAAAAACACAAAGAGAATGAACTGACCAGACTTAAATTGGAGTTGATCCCACATAGAGGGAACAATTGGATGGCCTCTGGACAATGACAGAGGTAGTAGTGAGTGAAAGACTGGTGAGGACAGCTGGGCTCTCTTAGAAGTTGTTGCCATTGGGGAATGGAGACAGAAAACAGTGGTCATCATGGAAGCCATGGAGGAGACTGGTGACAGAAGAACTGGCTGAAGCAAACAAAGTCAGAGCCAGAATATCAGACCAGGGAAGGCTGGTGAGAATGGTGGTTACTAGGACAATACGTGAAGAACGGTTATTTTATTTTATTTTATTTTATTTTATTTTATTTTACTTTACTTATTTTATTTTATTATTTTATATTTTATTTTATTTTATTTATTTATTTTATTTATTTTATTTTATTTTATTTTATTTTTTTATTTTATTTTATTTTACTTTTTTATTTTATTTTATATTTTATTTATTTTATTATTTTATTTTATTTTATTTTATTTTATTATTTTATTTTATTTTATTTTATTTTATTATTTTATATTTTATTTTATTTTATTTTATTATTTTATTTATTATTTTATTTTATTTTATTTTATTTTATTATTTTATTTTATTTTATTTTATTTTATTTTATTTTATTTTATTTTTTTATTTTATTTTATTTTACTTTTTTATTTTATTTTTTATTTTATTTATTTTATTATTTTATTTTATTTTATTTTATTTTATTATTTTATTTTATTTTATTTTATTATTTTATATTTTATTTTATTTTATTTTATTATTTTATTTATTATTTTATTTTATTTTATTTTATTTTATTTTATTTTATTTTATTATTTTATTTTATTTTATTTTATTTTATTTTATTTTATTTTATTTTATTTTATTTTATTTTATTTTATTTTACTGTATTTTCCGGCGTATAAGACGACTTTTTAACCCAGGAAAATCTTCTCAAAAGTCGGGGGTCGTCTTATACGCCAGGTGTCGTCTTATAGGGCGGGTGCTGAAACCGGAAGCGCTGATGGCGCACCGCAGGGGTGCAACTTCACTTCCCCGCCGCACAGCTGATCCCCGCTGCACAGCTGATTGGCGCAGAGATTTTCCACCCGGGCCTTCCCCCCCCCCCAGAATACATCTCCAAGCTTTAGCAGAACAAACCGTGAAGGAGGAGGAGGAAGAGGGTGGTGGTGATGATGGGGGGAGGTTTGAAAAAGCAGATCCAAGCACAAAAGTTAGTGAGTCATTTCGGTGGCAGCTGGAACAGTATTTTTTACTCCGGCCTCCCTCCCTCTCTCACTCTCTTTCCCTGGCAATGGATCAGTACGGGGGGAGGGAAGGGAGGAGAAGGCAAGGGAGGGAGCGTTCAAGAGAAGTGGATTTAAAAGAGCGGGGGGGGGCTTTGTATACAGATGCCCGCGTGTTAATTCTTCCGGCGGTGATGCGATTCACGCCTGTGATTTATTTTTAAAGCCACCCCCCCGCTCTTTTAAATCCGCTCCTCTTGAACGCTCCCCCCTCTGGTCCCACCCTCTGCTCCCTCCCTCCCTTGCCGTTTCCTCCCTTCCCTCCCAACCCCCCCCCCCCGCACTGATCCATCGCCAGGGAAAGAGAGCGAGAGGGAGGGAGGGAGGCTGGAGTCAATAAAACTGTTCCAGTTACTGAAATGACTCAGTAACTTTTGCGCTTGGATCTGCTTTTTCAAACTTCCCCCCATTACCCTCCTCCTCCTCCTTCATGGTTTGTTCCGCTAAAGCTTGGAAATGTATTCTTCACCCCTCTGCCTTGCCCAGGTAATTAAAGCTTTCTCACCCCTCACCCCAATATTCTCCTTCACACACACACCCCGCGCTGCCGCGCTTCGCATTACTATTCGCTTTCTACTCCGCTTCCCTGTTTTCTCCCTGCAGTTTTTTACTTTCTACTCCGCTTCCCAATGCATTGGGAAAGCTTTTTTTTCCCAGTGCATTGGAAGAGGAGTAGTCTTATACGGCGAGTATATCCCAAACTCTATATTTTAACTGGAAAAGTTGGGGGTCATCTTATACGCCCAGTCGTCTTATACGCCGGAAAATACGGTATTTTATTTTATTTTATTTTATTTTATTTTATTTTATTTTATTTTATTTTATTTTTTTATTTTATTTTATTATTTTATTTTATTTATAACTCAAGACAGCGAACATACCTAATACTCCTTCCTCCTCCTATTTTCCCCACAACAACAACCCTGTGAGGTGAGTTGGGCTGAGAGTGAGTGACTGGCCCAAGGTCGCCCAGCCAGCTTTCATGCCTCAGGAGGGACTAGAACTCTCAGTCTCCTGGTTTCTAGCCCGTTGCCTTAACCACTAGACCAAACTGGCTCTTTTTCTATTGTTTATTTTTCTATTGTTTATGTTAAATTATGGATTCTACTTTCAGACTCTTTTTGGACCTCTCTCACACTGCCCAGAGTTGTGAGAGGTAAATTCCTTTTGAGTCTTCACCTTTGTGGTATATTGATATCCCTCTGATTTTCTGTAATTATGCAGATACTGGCAAGCCTATTGGGTAGGCATGCACCACTCATTAATTTTCATTGCTATTTGAAGAATCCCTTTTGAGGAATGATATCTTATCTGGCAGTCCTTTGGTTCTGGAGTCCTCTGTTGCTTTCCTAGAAGTATGATGTTTCATTCTTCTGGTGCACTTCTTTGTTTTTTGCAGCCAGCTACATGTTTGGACTGAGGGAGCTGCTAAATACAACTGAAGGAAAATGAGTTCTTCATCTAAAAACTTTGGCAGGCAGTCTCTTGTTTTTTATTACCCCTCCCAGAAGGAACAATGGTCAAGGTTATTGAAGTTAAAGATGCCTATTAATTGGCAGGATGTGGATTTATTTTCCTTACTAAAAATATCATGCAAAGAGGCAGAGGAGGGTGATCCAAGAAAAAGGGTGAAGGAGAAACCTAAGAAAAGCTTTTTAAAGCTGGATTTACTGCATGTATGGGTATAGTGTAGGCTGCATAAGAAGGCGTGTGCTCTGTTGGAAATTAGGTCACCACAGAATACAATGAAGTATTCATGGAAGGACATCACACAGTGCTAGGGCCAGGTGGGACATCTGAACAATGAACTATGAATGGGAAGTAGCAGCAACAGAATGGATTTCCAATACAAAGTTGCTGAGAATACACTCCAGGAATATGCCTGTCACAAGTTTGATTATAATTGTAACAAGCACTTCGGCCTTCATTCTAGGCTTTCTTTCCCTGTAGCTATAATTTTCAAACCTCCTTTAACAGTCACTAGCCAAACAGCAATGCTGAAGAGAGGAAGGAAAATGTGACTGTAACTACCAGAAAAACTGTCTTTGCCATGACCCGAAACAATGTACAAGGAAACAATTCAAGGGTCTGAACCTGGCAAACTTCACATAGAAAGAAAGTTTACTGGCTTTTTTATATAAAAAGGTTTCACACAAGGTTTCCAAATTCCATTCAGAGGTCTACATATGCTACTCATTTCATTTCTCTCTGCTGTATGCTAAAGGTTGCAGCAACCATGCTTGCTAAAAGATATGCAGCTGGAAGAATCCTAGTGTCATCCATCCCCATCAATCATCTCTGAATTTTCATTTAGTATTGTTCCCCAAAAATCCCAACTGTCCTACCACAGGGCTCCACAGCAATGATGCTATTCCAACAGAATTTTTTTCTTTGTGTTGTACTTCATTTAACTCTGCTGTTAGGTTGATTGGGCCTTACAGAGTGGGGTCCTCATGGCAACATTGCATATCCTATCTGAATTCAGACTCTTTTTGATTTACCCACCTGACTTCACTTGTTTGGCATTAAGTTCAACAGCAATAAGACAATGCTAATTAAATATCTGTAGCTTTGGGAGAATTTGAAATGTTCAGTACCTTTTAAAATATGGCAGTAAGGAACAGAATGGATCACCTATACATAGCCATTACCAAGATTACCTTTTTATTTGCTGGTTCCTCAGTGTTCATTGATTATATGAACTGCTTATATAGCTTTCAAGCTCTGATACTTGTGATGACAGTGTTATTGGTGGATGCCAAGACTGACAGCTAGAAATAGCAATTTGTACTTCACATCTCCCAGAGAACAAGCTAGTTTCCCTATGAGCACCATTCTAGCACACCCTCAGCTGTAGCAATTATGGTTTAGGCTCAACATTGCCGGTAGGGTGGTTATCCTGGGAAGAGGATTCTGTGTCTGTTTAGCCACGACCATGGCTGAACTTTTGTCACACTCATGGCTGGAATCTGTTCACCCTCACCTCAGAGTCTCAGCTGGCATGAAGGAAGATCTTAGAGGATATGACAGCCATTGTTAGAGACCTGTGACAGGATCTCTTTCTGGCAATGTCATCTATTGGAGAGACAAAGCTGCAAGTCTAATCCAATGCAGGGGATAGTCAGGTGGCAGGAAATCCCACAATATCATTTTCCATTGGAACGGGTCCAACATTATTCCACTCCTCAAGTTTTCCTTAACAAGCATGTTGAGAGGTAAGAGGTATTGAGCAGGATGCAGGCTATAAGAACTTTTGCCAGAAACTGGGCTGGGTAGGAATATGGGGTCCTTAAATGGGATGAATGAATAAGTTTAGACCTGAAGATTAAACACAGGAACATGAGCAATGTATGCTATCCCTGTTATAGATTTCTGCTTTAGCACTGTCATGTATCTTGGTTGCAGTATTAGAACTCCTCTTGGCAGAAACCAGCTGGCAGCCATCATGTTTTTCACTTTATCCAATCTTAGTGCACTTTGGGGGGGAAATGAAGCCAAAAAGAAAGCTTATTTTTTAAAACAAACAAACAAAACTCAAAACAAAAAAGGAGGATGGGAGGCATTGCACTACTAACTTTCACCTATGGTAGCATCCAAACAAACTATCCCTCCCCTCACCCCCCAAATTTGGTATCTGTGAACAGTGTTATAAACTAGGACGTTTGCTCAACTATGCAGAATAGCATGGCAGGCAATCTAGGCAGCAAGAACAGTTCCCCAGAATGAATGTGTTGAAATCTTTTGAATCACCCTTGAGAAACATTGATTGCAAGGGCGTATATGGCCAATGGCTGTAAAAGTCATCCAGCTTTTGTTTCACCCGCGTCCCCTCAACTCAATACTTTCTTACTGTCCCTGAGCAACAAATTTTTCAGGGATTCCATCAAATACTAATTCTTAAGCCCATCAAGACTAAGAAATCTGGCTTATTATTTTTCCTGTGTTGTACCAGCATGTCTAGAAAGATGGGGCGCCAGGGAGCCAATGAAAAATACATGGAAACATAATGGTAAAAAACATGCAGAGAACACCAGAATTCTCTGGTGCCAGAGTTCTGCTTTAAAAATGTGGCCCATCTTCCTAGAGAACATTTTGCTGACTTTCAGAATAGAGGTCAGAGTAAAGGATGTCATTATTTTTCTCTCAAACTTCACAATCAGTATCAATTGATTGATGCCTCACTTTTGTTTCCCAAAAATCAAAGTGAAAGAAAATGCATTGAGTGGAAATCAAAAGGCTTTGACATGTAGCAGAAAGCTTGTGATGCAATATTAGTACCCAAAGGCAGATCCCAATTCTTTGTTAATAGCAACACACTTTCACCTTGAATTTTTTTAAAAAAAATCAATCTTAGGATTTAAATCATAGCAAATTTTGCTATGCAAGTAAAATAGAAACAATGGATTGAAGATGGTCTTTTGTGGTTTGGTTTTGTACCTGAACATTTCATGGTGCTTGAGGCAGTAGTAAGCTAGTACTTCTTCAGAAGGCCAGACACCTATTAAAGAAACAAGAACAAAATAATATTTCAAGGCATATTTTTACATCTCCATAAACGGATCTTGTGTTGCATTTTTAAACATAGAACAGAACATAAAAGGCAAAAACAAAAGAAAGAATACTCCCCGCCCCCGCAGGGATCTCTTGGTGGAAGGGATAACAAAAAGTCAAGATGGTGGTTATGATGGCATGATCAAAGCCCCACCCCTTTCTAACATGTATGGTGGGTGTGTATGGGCGGTGATATAAATGTGAATGATAAATAAATAAATAAATAAATAAATAAATAAATAAATAAAATGTCTTCCTGATCCAGCATGTATGTATAAAATGGATTGAGATACAGATAATGCACTATTGTAGCAAGGCATTTTTTATATACTGTTTTCCTGAAGAACGCATAAACAACCCTACATCAAGAAAAGACCAGGAAAAAGTATTTTGATATCATACTATTGCATCCCTTTTTACCAGAGTGTTATCATTATATAGTTCCACACAGTATATATTATATTTATACAGTCCACATGTACAATCACATCATCATTTTTTCAGCATTTCCTGATTCATATTTGCACATACAAGGAGAAAGAGTTGAAGGAAATAAAGACTGGCACATAATAAAAAAAATGCATAAAGAAGAAGAATAGAAAAGTTCTAATGTATCCTTGGAAACGAAAGATAATTTTAAAAAAAATTAAATAAAATAAATTTAGAACTCCAAAACAGAAGGCGAGGGGGTGGTGTGGATGTGATTGGATGGTGGGAAGGTAGCTGGTCACCTGAGCATAGGGCACCAAGTGCCAGGCAGAAACGCCCAGGCACCATGACGATCAGTCCATTGGGAGGGCTATGGGATTGACTTCCCCTTTGACCTGGGGAGGGATGGCAGGACAGAGGGAAAGATCAACTAACCATATAATGGGTAAGCTAGGGTAAGCCCTTACCCACCCACCCCATCTCCCCTGTCTCCCATTTGGGAGAGAATGAACAGCAACACCGCCAGCAAGCCCAGCCCCACAAAGCATTCCACCAATATCCAAACTGAATGTAGATCTTAGGTCTAGAAATCATCTCCAACTGAGGCTTTGGAAGGTGAAGGTGAAAAACCTGAGTCACCACTGATGGATAATTAATCCAGTATATGCTCAAGCTGCTTTGATGTCCACAGGTCCCACTGTGATGTGTAAAAGGCAAGATAGCTATTGTCTCCTTTGGTACACCTTGCGTCTGCTGCAGGATGCAGCCTGGCCCTCCCACAAGACCACTAGCCAGTTCCCGTTCCCACTGCCACCTAGTACCAATTCCTGGCTACGCAACCCTCTGAGACACCAAGGGTGGGCAAACCTGAGCTGCCAGTCTTGGTTCCATAACGCTGAGGGAGCAAATCACAGCCTTATTTGCTTGGCCTAGCTTGGCCCTGTAGAGTCAGTGAAGCCCCAGGTTTTCTGACTAACTCAGCTTGCTTGTGACTCCTGTAAGGGCAAGCAGGATGAGATTGCTGTAGTACTGACTGGAAAGTTCTCAGCTACAAACGTCTAGTTCAAACTTAGAGGGAGGGATAGAGGAAAGACAGGCATGAAAAATACCTCTTTATTTCTCTTCCACACATTTCCTGGAAGTTTCTCCTCCCCATCTTCTCCCACTGACATGACATGACATGACAACTTTTGACCATCATTATACACTCTAACACAGACAGTATTTAAATATTGAAACATGTGAAAAGGAGTTGTTCATCACAAATCAAACCAAACTACTGCTAGTTGCAGAGCTGTGAAGGTATCGCATCTTCTTAGATCAGCCAAGCTTATAACAGCAGAGAAACTGGTCATTTGTATTTCAAAACATACTTTGTGGCTCATACTTTAAATTTTACATCTGAACCCCCAATGAAGTAATTGGCTAATTTAGAACATATGGTGCTTATTTCAAAATTAATCTCTATATTTAAATCAATATTTATGTCAGACCAAACACATGGCATAAAAAGCTCATTTATTATCATCTATTACACCTATATCTCTCTCATGTTTGCAACAGTGGTCTTAAGCTTCTGCATTTCTCCCTTTTAAATTAAGATACATTCTACCTTGGTCAAACATATACTAATTTATTTTCCCCTGGTACTACAACTTCTGGATTACTCTCACTGTACACCAGGTACATGTCATCCACTGATCCCAGGAAGATTCCTTACTCTGTTCTTGCATTTTACAGGCCCCTTTTTATGAGTCTTTTTCATTCATGGTTTGCACACTTTCTTCCTTCTTCATCTTTCCTCTCAGGACCATGGAAATACTGCAGTTCTCTGGAGAGAAAATAGGGATCTACCTTCTATTTGGTGACCAAAGTACCTTTAGACTGGATGTTCTATGGTTCTTGGTCAGCTTATTGAATATAAGCTACCTGCAAAAATATGATTAAAATAGCAGCAGATTTGAAGGGAAAAAAAGAGAAAACATCAGCAGGAGTTTCTCTGGAGTCTCTAAAAAAACATCTGGGCACAGTGTTTACACAGCCTTCTGGGACAACTTCCCTGCCTCCTTCTGAAGGGCTTTTCTACTTCCTCCTCTCCTTGCTCAATGAAACCAAGCCTGAAATCAGTGTTGTTTCTTCTTAGCCTTGTTCCTCCTGTTTGTCCCTTTATTATTGCTAAAAATAAAGTGCCTGAAGTGACAGAGCTCATCTTAAAAACATCTACCACTTGTTTTTAAGACATATATGTTCAGTTATTTAATGACCAACATGCATGTTAAATAATTTAACACTAAGACAAGTAGTTTTGCAAATACTGCCCATTTCTTCCACCTTGGAAGTACTACATGGTTGGTCTATTGTGCAGAAAGGCAGTATAAACACAATGACAACAGTGCATCAAGAAGCTATTGTGCTGTCAAAAAAATACCAGCAGAGGGAGAGATGCCTATATTTTGCTTGGAAGACTTATTTGCTGCCCCTAATACAATTCAAGTTAGGACTCAAGCCAAGTTAGTAGCTGTTGCTAATAACATTAGCAGGAAGATCATGGACAGGGTCCTCTAAATCCACCCAACTAAGTCAGGTACCAGCTATGTACACGGCTTCTTTCCATTATTCTCCAGGACTACAAGGAGCTATGTCAGTATTAATTCCAGAAGCTGGCAGGTAAAAGGAACAGTGGTCAGTGGTCTCTCACAAACAGGTTTCAAATATGGAAGCATATTCTAAATATGGAAGCAGTGTTACCCAGTAAAGCATTAAAGGAGCAGCAAGACTACCTTTGTTAATTTGAGTAAAAGGAAAAGCTTCTCTTGCTTGAACAGGTAAGTAATCCTCTTTGATGGCTTTCAAAATAGGGATAAGCTTAACAATCCATGTGGAGGGGTTTGCACTTTGACTTCTACTCTGTTGTACTGACGTATATTTTATAATATGCAGAGTTCGAATATATCTTTATATCAAGAACCTATTCAGATGAGAAATGTTCTCATTCATCTCAAACACTGAATGCAGTCCCAGCTTATGTAAAGCGTTAGAAGTGTTCATTGAAATCTGTGGGAGAACTAATAAACCCCCTATTTCATATTCATATTCAAATCAAATCAAATAATTTTATTATGATCTTTGACCAGCCTTTACAATAGAAAAAGAGAAATAGTTTAGTACAATAATTCATTATCAGGGGAAAAAAAAGAAAACAATAAAACAGTAAAACAA
Source organism: Charina bottae (assembly GCA_023362775.1). Taxonomy (NCBI): domain Eukaryota; kingdom Metazoa; phylum Chordata; class Lepidosauria; order Squamata; family Charinaidae; genus Charina; species Charina bottae. The sequence continues at coordinate 69,487,227 of JALMGJ010000001.1, read as the reverse complement.
CATATCTAGTTAAAAGTATGACCTGATAAAGATATTTGGCTACCTGGTGTGTGAGTGTAGAGTTAGCATCCCTTAAAAAGTAATAAACATAAAATCTATCAGTATTGACTCTAGAGATGACTAGGGAAACCAGAGCACGTCTTGGGGCATCATAAAATGGACACCGTATGAGGACCTGGGCAAGAGTTTCTACCTCCCTGGATCCACAAGGGCAAAGTCTCTGTGAATAAGGAGTCCCATGAAATCTTCCTTCCAGCAGTGCTGAACGGAGAAGATCCTATTTCATATTTAAATCAAAGATGTTTTAAAATACCCAACGTTGTCCAAATTGTACCCAGTGGCTCTAATCCAGATGAATGTGAATCAAGTCAAATATGCTTTGACAGAAGCCTGTGGTTATCATACTCACTCAGTTGACTCTACTGCCATTAAATCAGAGTATGCAGCTGCAATAATCTCATATTCTTCTGTTTATTCCTGCCTTTATTTCTTCCTTCTTCTGTGGTCTCCCTAGTGTCATTTTCTATACTGTAATCCCCTTCAGAAGAGAACAAGCCCTCTCATTCTTTGTAAAATGCCTGCACACAGATGACACTATATGAATAATGCTAATAGCTATTAAGGGCAGAACTAGATACAAGAGAAACATTGGGCTCTTAATCAGAAACCTCTTATAACTGCAGGGGATAAGGAGCAATTGCCCAACAAACAGTGGTTGAGAAGGGGCTTTATTCTTTCCTATTCTATTTTCCCTTGCAAAAGTGCATCCCAGGTACTTTTGTTTTTTTAACCCCATCCCCACCTGCCTCTGAAATCAAGAGGGAGAGAAGCCTTAAGGGATTTGTAGAAAAGTTTGAAAGAGGGATCATGCAATATTTTTTCTAACCACTGTTCCCCTCTTCTGTATTGTTCTCTAATATTCCATTTGATTTTAGCAAACATGATGTTAGGACTAAGCATTTGTTCACATACCCAAAATTAAGATTGGTTGATTAATTTTTTAACAGCTCAGCCATGTCTTTTTCTGGATTATATCAACAAGCCTACACATTCTTCACTGAAATTTAAGATGAACAGCAAAAACACATATCAGATTCAGCAAGCATTTGCAATAAAACTTCATCTTTCCATTCGTGGTCTAGTGGTTAAGGCAATGGGCTAGAAACCAGGAGACTGAGAGTTCTAGTCCCGCCTTAGGCATGAAAGCCGGCTGGGTAACCTTGGGCCAGTCACTCTCTCTCAGCCCAATTCACCTCATAGGGTTGTTGTTGTGGGGAAAATAGGAGGAGGAAGGAGTATTAGGTATGTTCGCCACCTTGAGTTATTTATAAAAATAATAAAGGCAGGATAGAAAATTAATATTAATATAATATAATATAATATAATATAATATAATATAATATAATATAATATAATACCTTTTTTTGTATGTGCTTTCTGCAACACACAACTCTGTGTATTTCCCTTTCCTGTGCATTTGATAGTTCAGTTTTGCTCTCATTAACTAAATGGCATTCCTATTTCTAAGTGCAACTGTCACAAGTAGGTGTATTATAAAAACTTTATGTGAATATAGAAATCATCACTCTTCCAATCAAAACACTGAAGAAAAAAATGATACTGGGTGAAATTTTGACTATGAAATAAACATGCAAAAGAAACAAACAATACATTATTTATGTTCCTGTCTTATGAATGAACTTGGATTTTTTTAAGAAATTGATGTTTCAGGGAGTGCTTAATAGGTCATTCCACAAAAGGAAGGTGGCATTTATTTATTTATTTATTTTCTATCCCGCCTTTATTAATTTTATAAATAACGCAAGGCAGCTAACATACCTAATACTCCTTCCTCCTCCTATTTTCCCCACAACAACAACCCTGTGAGGTGAGTTGGGCTGAGAGTGAGTGACTGGCCCAAGGTCACCCAGCTGGCTTTCATGCCTAAGGCGGGACTAGAACTCTCAGTCTCCTGGTTTCTAGGCGTTGCCTTAACCACTAGACCAAACTGTTGTCTCCTCCTCCTCCTCCTCCTCCTCCTCCTCCTCCTCCTCCTCCTCCTCCTCCTCCTCCTCGCATTGCTAATTGGTCCATGGTAAGTGTTGTGTCCTTTCTTAGAGTATGTTATAACTGAACAGATTTTATTACATAATGGTTTTAGACATAGTACTCTCACAGTTCTCCATTTTGTCTCCTTCTCTAATCCTCTGATAAGCCCTTTTCCTTGTCTGCTGCAATGCCTCCTTGAATTATTACACTACATGGACTGTGAAGTGTTCCCTTACACACCCAGTAAAACAAGCACCTGCCTAAAATAGAAGGCCTTTACCATATTTTAAACACAATTAAAGAGGATGCCAAACTGGCCTCCAGGACAAAGAATTGTAAAGTTGAGGTGCAACAGCAGAAATGGTCCTTTCTCTTGTCTTCATGTAAATCGGATTTCTATTACTGCTGAGGGTAGCAGCAATATTAGAGTGGTTCTTAAAAGTATGCAAACCTTTTTGAATTTTCAATCTTTCTGGATAAATATGATCTAAAACATGACCATTTTCCATACAAGTCTAGATAAAACTAGATAAAGAGAACTCAGTGAAACAAATGAGTCAAAAAATCATACTTGTTCATTGATTTATTGAGGAAATTGATCCAAAGCTACATATTTGTGTGTGGCAAAAGTGAGAGCCAACCACTATTCTTCCTGCTGCATTCTGGATCTAAATGAGTTCATTGCAGTTATTTACTTCTAGATATAAATAAGGCATGTGTCACCATGGCCAGATCAGATCTTATCAGTGATAGAAGATGAGTTGCTTGGCGGGACAAGGACAAGCTCTGACTAAAGCTGCCATCTGAACATCCAGATACAAAACTGAAACCAGAAAGAACACCAAAGTATGGGCCTTAGAGTTTGATGTGACGGGAACTTTTGGCAGGAAAGTACTGAAGGTAGTATGGTGCATCTTAGTGATATCACTTGAAGGGGTAGAAGCAGAAATTTGGGCTATGTTTATTTATCAAATAAAAATAAACCTAGTTGCTTAGGTATCATTGAATCTGGCTCTACTTCTGTGATTTCATGGACAAATACTTATCATCTTGACCTATCTCTAATAATAATCTATAGGTCTTCTTTGATCTTATTCATCTACCTTATCAATTAGCTTCCTCTTTTTATATTTATCTCAGTTTGCCGAGAATAGTAATTTTTTTTTCTAGTCCATCATCCATCTGCATTGTGAGGATCACAATCTTATGGCCCAAACTCAGTAATTACCAACACAAGCCACATGGGATATGTGAAATTCTTTATTGGACCAGCATCATGCCACGTTAAAGCTGTGAATCGGGTCCCTTCCCGCCCGATCTCTCTTTAAGCCCTTGGCTCCCTTCTCATTCCGCCCATTCTCCCAGCCTTCTTCTTTTGTTATTCAATTTCTTTTTCGCGCCCTCTGTTCTCTTCCGGTCTCTGTGCCTGCGTGCGCTGGTGGCTCTTTTGTTGGTGGCTTCTCGTGTCCTCTGGACCGGATGTGGTGATGGCTGTCTCTTCTCCTGCAGGCTAGTGCTTCCCCCCCCCAGCTTCCCATCGTCTTCTTTCCCCTCCCCGTTCTCCCTTATTTTATCCTGTGTAAGGGTGGAGTATCCAGTCCATTGCTTCTGGATTCTCCATCCTTACATGCCGCCTCCCTCTGGAAAATCAACCTCCCCCCGTTTGTTCCTGGCGAGTATGTACCTGAAAGACAAACAGGGATAGTTAGTGCAAGGATGTGGTGGCCTATTTTTTGTCTTTTGGTTTCGGCTTTTCTGGTTATTTTTTGTGGAAGGCAGTTACTAGTTTGGGTGCATGGACGTGTTGGCTCTCCACCCACTCGTTTTCTGCTTTCGGGAGGTGTTTCCATTGGACTAGGTACTGCAGCGCCCTTCGTCGTATCCTGGAGTCTAATATAGCTTGAACCTCGAAGTGTTGTTCTCCCTCGATTAGTGTGGGGGTGGGTGGAGGGGGTTCAGGGTGCCAGCGTTCGGAGTTCTGAACTGGTTTGAGTAGGCTGCAGTGAAAGACTGGGTGGATTCTGTTCAAATTCTTTGGTAATTTGAGTTGTACTGTTACATCATTGAAGATTCTTGTAATCGGGAATGGGTCTATGTACTTTGGGCTTAGTTTTTTAGAGGGTTGGGCGGATTTCAAGTACTTTGTGGATAGGTAAACCTTTTCTCCCACCTTCATGGGCCATTCTGGGGCTCTTTTACGGTCTGTGTATTTCTTATAGTCGGCTTTGGCATCTTCTAGTGCCTTTTCGATTATTGGCCAATTGGTTGTCATTTCTTTGATCCAGTCATCTAGGGAGATCATCTAATCATCTAATTTCGTCTGTTCTGTTGGTAGTTCGGGTATGGCCACAAAGTCCTGGCCATTTGCTACTTGGAATGGTGTGAACCCCATACTTGCGTGCACCGCGTTGTTGTATAAAACTTCCGCATACGGGAGTAAGTCCGTCCAATCATCCTGTTGGTAGTTGATGTAGCACCTCAAGTATTGCTCTATGATTTGGTTCTGCCGTTCACTTGCCCCGTCTGTCTCCAGGTGGTAGGCGGAGCTTAGGCCTTGTTCCACTCCGATTAATTTTAGGAATTGTCCAGTCCACCCTCGGGTTCCTGTCCTGGAGCCATGCTAGTCCTAGGATCATGGGGTGGCTGGCGATTGGGGCTACCAGGAACCTCAAGACCTCCTTGTGTGTCCCCACCCGCATGGTTACAGGTTCAGTGTAATATTCTACGGGTCCCCCTTGCATGTCGCCCCCGTCTAGTTGGGTGAATACTATGGGTTCTCGCAGTTTCTCCACCCTTAAGTTTAGTCTGGCTACTATTGTGGGGTGTAGCAGGTTGCGTGTGCACCCAGAGTCTATTAGCCCTGTTAACTTTGTGTGCTCCCCGCCCCTCAGTGGCATTAGCCATACACTCATCCCCAACACGGGGCATTCCCCACTCACCATGGTGTCCTCACGCCCACTCTCCCAAGCCTGCCCGTCGGTGCCATTCAGGGCAGGCTCTCTTTGTTTCCCGACATCGGGGAGTCTTCCTCAGTCGAGTCATCTGGGCTGCCGAAGGTTTCGTGGCGTCTCTTTTCAGCTGCCGCTGCTGCCATTCCCTTGGCTATGCGGGGTGGGGCTTTCGCGTTGTCTTCGCTGGCTTTGGTTTTCACTTGTTGGTTGGGGGTTGCACAGTTAGCTGCTCGGTGGCCTTCTTTCCTGCACTTGAAGCATAGGCCTCTCTTTGCCCTCCGTTCTCTCTCTTCGTCCCATGGTCGGTTTGTTGTCTTCCGCTCAAGGGGTTTCTTTGAGGGTGGTGGACACTTCTCTGTAGCATACGCCCTTTGCTGATGCCGCACTTGGGCTCGCACTTCCTCTACTTCGCCTGTGAGGCATATCCAGTCCCTCAGTGTATTAGGGCTTCCTCGGGCTAGGGACCATTCCAAGATTTCAGGGCGCAGGCCTCCCTTGAAGTATTCTATCTTTAGGGATTCTGGCCAGTCAGTTAGCCTCCCTGCCAGTGTTTTAAAGTCCATGGCGTAATCTGACACTGACCTGCCCCCTTGTCGGATGTTCTGTAACCTTGTTCTTGCTCTCATCGTCTCCAGCGGGTCCTCAAATCTCTCCTTCAGTGCTTGCATGAAGTTTTGGAAATTGTGTAGTTCTGGGGCTGCCGTCTGGTGCAGCTGCTGTAGCCACTGCGCGGCCTCTGCCCTGAAGCGCCCCGATACGTATCTTACTTTGGCATCCTCCGAGCTGAAGGACCCCTCAAATTCCTCCATGAACCCCCTAATGTGTGTTAGAAAACATGCTAGCTGCTTGGGGTCTCCATGGAATTTGATGCTTAGGCCCCTGTCCCTGAAGGATTCTGCTCCTCTCTGCAGGCCACTTGGTCTCAGGGCTGTCGTGGATCTCGTTTCCCAGGGGTGGGTTGTGGTCCTCCCCCAGGTGGTGGGGTCACTTGCCTCAACCAGGGCTGTTGGATACTCATCTGCAGGGGCTGGCCGTCTCTCTATTGTTGTTGTGCTGCCTGCTGCCATCCCAGCTTGGGTGTAGGGTAGGGTTCTTGCATCCCAGGGGTGTGGTGTGGCTCTCCCCCAGGTATTAGTGTCTGCAGGGGCTGCCCGCCTCTCTATTGTTGCTGTGCCGCCTGCTGCCGTCTGAGCCTGGGTGTAGGGTAGGGTTCTTGTGTCCCAGGGGTGTGGGGTGGCTCCCCCCCAGGTAGTAGGTGTACTTGCCTCAGCCAGGGCCATCGTGGTTTCGCCTGCAGGGGGCGCTCGCCTCCCTGTCATTGCTGTGCCGCTTGCTGCTGCCCCAGCCTTGGTTTCAAGCCTCCCGGCCTCACATGAATGCTCCCTTCCCCATGCTCCATCTGCCTGTCCAGGGCTCTCTTCTGCTGACGCTGGGATCTCCAGGGGCCTGGCATGGCCCTTCCCCAGACAGTGGGCCCTCTCGGCCCAGGTGCTGCTGGGGCTCTCTCTTGTTTGCAGCGCGCCCCCCTTCCTATAGGTGTCGTGCTCCTCCATGTTGCTCCAGCCCGGGTTTTGAATTTGACGCTCCCGGGTGGCTCCTCCCCCCCACGCTCCATGCGTTGGCCTGGGGTTTGTGGTTGCTCCGCCCACTGCTGCCTTGGCCTGGTCTCTGGATCTCCTGCTCTCAGGTGAGTCTTCCTCCCTCCACGCGCCGTTCGCTAGGCTTGGGTTTGGGGCCCTTGCATTCCAGGGGTTTGGGGTGGCCTCCCCCCAAGCTGTGGGTCCCCTCACCTCGGCTCCTGCTGTCGCTGTCGCGGCTGTTCCTCTCGCTGCCGCCTGGGCCCAGGTTCCCACTGTCGTAGCTTCCCCCCAGGGGTTGGGCCTTCTCACCTCCATTCCTGCCATTGCTGGTGCCGCTGCTACGTTCATCTGGCCTTGGGGTCCATGGCTTAATGTCCGGATCAGGCCCTCCATTGCTTCTCTCAGGGTGAACACATCCTGCTCCAGCCTTGCCATGCGGTCGTGCGATCTGGCTGGTGAGTGCTGTGCGATGCAGTCAGGGCTCGCCACCATCTCTCCGCTTGCGCCTGGGTGCTGGGGGGTCCCAGGTGTCTTCCAGCCATCCTGCATCCACGGTTCACTTGGCGGGGTCCACATGGCTTGTGTGCTATGCCCCCCATAGGGTCGGGTTGCCATCAGCAGGGCTGCCAGTTGGGCTGCCCAGGCTCCTCACTGCTCCCTCTGTTCTCTCAGGGTCTGTTTTGGAAAAACAGCGTCAGGTGCACAGTCTGGCGTCTCTTGCCCTCTTGGTGTGTTCATTGCTGGGCTTTCTGGGTCGCTCGCGCCGCTCCTTGGTGAGGTTGCCATGTGTGGGCTGCTCCCAATCCACTTTGCGCCCAATTCACTTTGTGCCCTCCGGTAGAGTTTTCATGTTGATTCACAGCTTTTTGTGAGGATCACGATCTTATGGCCCAAACTCAGTAATTACCAACACAAGCCACATGGGATATGTGAAATTCTTTATTGGACCAGCATCATGCCACGTTAAAGCTGTGAATGGGGTCCCTTCCCCCCGATCTTTCTTTAAGCCCTTGGCTCCCTTCTCGTTCTGCCCATTCTCCCAGCCTTCTTCTTTTGTTATTCAATTTCTTTTTCGCGCCCTCTGTTCTCTTCCGGTCTCTGTGCCTGCGTGCGCTGGTGGCTCTTTTGTTGGTGGCTTCTCGTGTCCTCTGGACTGGATGTGGTGATGGCTGTCTCTTCTCCTGCGGGCTAGTGCTCCCCCCCACAGCTTCCCATCGTCTTCTTCCCCTCCCCGTTCTCACTTATTTTATCCTGTGTAAGGGTGGAGTAATATCAACAACTTCCTGTGTAAGGGAGAAATATCAACAACCTCAGATATGCAGACGATACCACCCTAATGGCAGAAAGTGAAGAGGAACTAAAGAGCCTCTTGATGAGGGTGAAAGAGGAGAGTGCAAAAGCTGGCTTGAAACTCAACATTAAAAAAACCCAGATCGTGGCATCTGGTCCCATCACTTCCTGGCAAATAGAAGGGGAAGAAATGGAAGCAGTGACAGATTTTATTTTCTTGGGCTCCAAGATCACCTCAGACGGTGACTGCAGCCATGAAATTAAAAGATGCTTGCTCCTTGGGAGGAAAGCTATGGCAAACCTAGACAGCATATTAAAAAGCAGAGACATCACCTTGCCGACAAAGGTCCGTATAGTTAAAGCTATGGTTTTTCCAGTAGTAATGTATGGCTGTGAGAGTTGGACCATAAGGAAGGCTGAGCGCCGAAGAATTGATGCTTTTGAACTGTGGTGCTGGAGAAGACTCTTGAGAGTCCCTTGGACTGCAAGGAGGTCAAACCAGTCAATCCTAAAGGAAATCAATCCTGACTGCTCATTGGAAGGACAGATGCTGAAGCTGAAGCTCAAATACTTTGGCCACCTAATGCGAAGAGAGGACTCACTGGAAAAGACCCTGATGCTGGGAAAGACTGAAGGCAAAAGGAGAAGGGGACGGCAGAGGATGAGATGGTTAGATAGCATCACCGATGTAATGAACATGAATTTGAGTAAACTCCGAGAGACAGTGGAGGACAGGAAGGCCTGGCGTGCTATGGTCCATGAGGTCACGAAGAGTCGGACACGACTAAACGACTGAACAACAAAAGGGTGGAGTATCCAGTCCATTGCTTCTGGATTCTCCATCCTTACATGCATTGCATATTTAAGGTATGTGAGTTTCTGTTTGCTGATCATCTCAAGATGTCAGTTTTTATTTGGTCCAGTTCTTCTTGCTATCTATGGATCTTTGCTGACATAGAATTATCTTTATCCTTCATTATCTTGTCTAAGTTATTTATTTATTTATTTATTTGATTTATCACCGCCCAACTCCCTCAAAGGTACTCTGGGCGGTTTACAATCAAACATAATTAATTGTAATACAAATATAAATAAAATTAGATAAACATTAAAATAAACAATTCAAAAACATAATAAATATAATAAAATCAAGATGGTAGTATCTTCTTTAAAACAATGGAAAGGGCATTCTAGGGCCATCCTAAGGTATTAGCCATCCCCAAGAGTGTACACTCTTCTTCCCGCCCCAGGTCTGTTGGCAGAACCAGGTCTTGAGTTTTTTTCGGAAGTCCAGGAGCAAGGGGGACTGTCTTAACTCCAGGGGGAGAATATTCCACAGAGCAGGCGCTACTGCAGACAAGGCATGCTTCTGTGAGCCTGTTAGATGGAATTCTTTAACCGATGGGGTCCGTAGCATGCCCTCCCTGCATGACCGGATGGGACGGGATGATGTAATGGGGATAAGACGGTCCCTTAGGTAACCTGGTCCCATGCCACGAAGGGCTTTAAAGGTCATAACCAACACCTTGAATTGGACCCGGAAGCAAACTGGAACCCAGTGCAGCTCGCATAACAAAGGTGTTACATGTGTCCGATAAGGGACTAATCGTCCACGCAGCTGCATTCTGGATCAGCTGAAGCTTCCGGATACTCTTCAAGGGTAGCCCCATGTAAAGCGCATTACAGTAGTCTATATGTGAGATAACCAGGGCATGAGTGACCGTTCGAAGGGCCTCTCGTTCCAGGAAAGGTCGTAACTGATGCACAACACAAAGTTGTGTAAAGGCCCTCATGGCCACGACTGCCACCTGCTCTTCGAGCAGGAGTCGTGAGTCCAAGAGGACCCCCAAGTTATGCACCGGGAATGCAAGTTATTGCATTCCTCCCTAAGATTAATCTCTTATTTACTTTTCCAACACACTATCTATCTCTATCTTGCATCCAAGAAAACAAAACTACCACTTTTATTTTGCCATCAACTGTAGCTCCACTAAGCATCCTGGTTGACATTACTATTGTCTTCTCAATATTTATATTAACCTAGATTTTTCACTTTCCATTTTTAATTTTCACTTTCCATTTTATTTTATTTTATTTTATTTCCATAGTTAAAACTTTTTATTTTCTCAAAATATAATTAAAATACAAACAGTGAATACAGTAAAGATAGAAGATAGATCTAAAAAAAAAGCACAAATTAGAAGTGTAGAATAGGTCGAAAACAAAACGAATAAGTGACTTCCGACTATCTCTATTACAGATATAGATATAATTAAATAACATAATCTCTTACCACTAGTTCATTCATAGTAACATTATTTCTATCAAAACAAACCCACTAATCAGTAAAACCCACAATCATAACATCATTTTTTTCTAACATGAGCAAGTGGTCCAGAAACGGTTGCCATAAAGATACAAATTTAGAAACCATATTGTCTCTTATCAAAGCGGTTAACTTTTCCATTTGCGCCAGATCCATTAATTTAATTGTCCATTATTTTATTTTATTTTATTTCCATTTTATTTACTCTCCTATGTATTCCTTGCCTTTGGTTAACAAATGATGTTGTCCAAATATCTCAAATTGTTACTCCTCTTTCAGCTCTCATCTTTTTCACTCCTGCCATTCTTTTATTGAGTTAAACAAGTATGGGACAATATGCATCTTTTTCTCACTCAGTCTCCTGTCTTTTGTCATTCCATATGTAATCTTCTATGAACCTAATATTCAAGGGATATCCACTGGTTCCAGGAGATACATTTATTGGATTATACTGTAGCTGATCATAGAGTTAGCAATGACATTTTTAAATGACTTCTTTTTAAATATAATTTACAGTGGCCCATTCTGTTTTACCTAAAACATCCACTTATTTCTGCTCTGACAATCTCAAGTTTTCTTTGGCTCTCACCTTTCTTCCTTCTGTTTTTAGGCCACTTCAATAATTTGATGCTAAGCATCTTACAACCAGCATCATACAAGTATACAGCGATATACTGAGTAAGAAAGTATCAATATAACAAACAGTAATCTATAATCAACAGTTACAATAAAATTTCCCCTTAGTTCTGAACTTTTGAAATGGCTGAAAGGCATGCATGTTTATCAGATTAGGGTCTCAGGGGGATTTACAATCTGATTCAATGTAGAATGGGCATGAATATTGGTACATGAATAAGTACCTATTTTGATACTTAATAGATACTTAACAAGTTTGAATATATAGTAATATATAGTAACTATTCATATTGGTATCCAGTCCCTCATTTTTCACATTCTCATCAATCTCATCATATTGGAAGAGAGTATGCTGAGTGTCGGAAAGAAAGAGCAGTCTCTTCATATACAAACAATCAGCTAATGGGAGATTCCATTACAGGCATATCAAATAAATTGACTCTTAGTCTGTCACACAAACATTCTGGGAGAAAGAGAATCAAAAGTTCAAAGAGACCCTGACTTAACAAACTCACTAATAATCGAGAGCTGGAAGGTTCCTATCTCAGATCTCAACATTCTATACTCTAACTCCTAATTCTCTGCATTAAAATTCATTAAAGAAAGTCTGTGTGAATCTTGCTTCCTTGATTGTGCTCTGCAATTGAAGTTGCTACTATTTTTCATGCTTTTTCAGATGACCTTTTGGTTGTTTATTTGAATGATTTCCTTATTTACCTTGAGAATCCTGACTTCCACAATGAACAAATTTGGACTGTCCTTCAATGCTATCTTTATTAGAGCTTGTAAGCTAAGCTACAGACATGGGCCTTTGATCTCCCTGCAGTGGAGTATTTGGGCTATTTTATTTCCTTGGAAGGACTTCAGATATACCTAACATGGATTTCATTCTGTCATGGTGTGCAAGCATACACATATACATACAGCAGAGCTTTCGAAACTTTTCATGTTGGTGACACACTTTTTAGACATGCATCATTTCGCGACACAAGGCACAAGGCAGGCACTAGGACCTGCGTGGAATCCTGGCAGGGCAGGTTTGGAGGCAGCAAGGCACAAGGCAGGCACTAGGACCTGCGTGGAATCCTGGCAGGGCTCGGAGGCAGCAGCAGCAGCTGCGACACTCCCAGACACTGCAGCTGACACACTAACGTGTTGCGACACACAGTTTGGAAAGCTCTGACATACAATATTAAGGATGGAAAGCATTTTCTGTGTTTTGCTAACTTTTACTGTAACTTTGTTCCTAATTTGGTTGCTCTGATTACACCTTTCATTCATTTTACCAAGAAGGGAATCCCCTTTAAGTGGAATTTGGAGGGCAACAAGACTTACTCCTGCTTAAACAGGCATTCACTTCTCAACCTACCAACATGCTCCTTTGTGGAGCAGGCTAATGCTCGATTTCCTCTGCCCATCAACCACAGCTGGATGGGGAAAAAGAAGGAACAAATTCCACTTTGATGCAATACCTTCACTGCTGTGTTATCTACCAGCAAGACAATTGGCCTGACTTTTTTTTTAACCTACGAATGAGTTATCTTATAATAATTCAGCTTATGCCTTTACTCAGATACTTCAGGCTCTGCTGGCTTCACTCATACTTCCTGCCTAATTCCAGGCCTTCCCTCATCCCAGAGGTTTCCCATTTTCTCCAGGAACTGCAGGCCATTCGGGTCCTCAAGGAGGAACTGAATCATGCCAAGGCCTCCTACAAATGCTTTGCTGACTGTCATTGCTCTTGGAGACCATGCCTGACTTTTTACCAGATTTCTTCCCTCCACATGACCATATAAAAAGCTGGATGCCAAGTATCTTGGATCATTTCCCATATCTGTATAGATAAATCTGATAGCCTTTTGACTGTAGTATTTACCTACACTGAACATATCCATCCCCTGCTATGCAACTCTACCTTTAGTAGGGTAGGGAGGAAGCATTTGGGGTGAAACCTATTTTGGACTCCCAGAGCAGAAGGGATAATCTGGAATATTTGATTCACAGGAAGAACTACCCTAACACAGAAAGATCCTGGGAAGCAGCCAAGAATGTTCATGGCCCTACCTTCTTTAGTAGTTCCTTTTCCAATTCCCTCTACAGACCCAAGCCACCTGACTGGTCACACATTCACATCCACATCTATATCTGTCAGCAGTTTCGAAGACTGGCAAACAAGTAGCCAACCATCCACTAATTTGAAAAGGAAGGAGGAAAAGACCCAGGATTCAAACCTTAGGACCAACATATATAAAAGGCAGAATTCCTGGGTGTTGTAGATTGAGAAGCTCTTGTATGTATGGCTTCTTACTTTTATGCAATAAATCTAATAATCTATACTCAAATTAGCTTTGGAATGCTGAACAGGGAAAGTGTCTAATCACTGTACCAGTTTGACATTACCCACTGTTCTCTTTCTTTTTTTCCCCAGACCAGAGTGGGAAAGAAACTTATAATAACATCAAGGAGATAATTGCCACTTACTATAAGAATAGTCATAAATATAATAATAAAAAGCAAGTAGGCAGCTATAAAGGTAAATGTAAAGGTTCCCCCCGCACATTTGTGCAGTCGTGTCTGACTCTAGGGGCCGGTTCTCATCTCCGTTTGTTAGCTGAAGAGCCAGCGTTGTCTGAAGACGCTTCCACGGTCATGTGGCCGGCATGACGCACGCGGAACGCTGTTACCTACCCACCGAAGTGGTACCTATTAATCTACTTGCATTGCATGCTTTCGAATTGCTAGGTTGGCAAGAGCTGGAGCTAGTGTGGGAGCTCACTCCGCACGCAGGGCTAGGGATTCGAACCTCCGAACTTGCGATCTTCCGATCGACAAGCCTGGCGTCTTACCCGCTGAGCCACCATGCCCCTGTATATACATCATGCCTGTATAGGCAGCTATACAGAACAGCAAATGTTTCTGCATTTTTTTCATGTTTTATACAGCCCCCTTTCCATGTCTTAGTCTAAAACTGAATTTATACACATACACACACACACACACACACACACACACACACACTGACTAAGTCCTTTAGTTTGGCCAATATGGCTTGAATAATTTATTATTCATGCAAAGGAGGTAAAGTTGATGTTTTGCAATCTGCAAATTTCTTTTGCAGCATTAATTTAGGGAGGCCTGTGGACTTGCAAAAGAAATGCAGTACTAAGTCAAAAATTGTAGATACTCTGAAATCTGGACTATATGGCAGGGCTGCCAAATCATGGAAGCTGCTTGTAAGGTTGTTTTTGCTTTTTGTGTGTCAACCGAATGAATTATTTCATTTTCTTTACCCAGTTTTCAAATAATCATTAAAAATTAAACAACGCTGGAACAAGTCTTTTGTGATTATAGCCTTCACTCTTCAGCAAAAAGCTGGATCTATAAATTTACTTACCATTGTAGATGTAAATTGCAAAATTTTATATTCAACTATATTAAAACATCTATTCCAAAAAATGATTACCAGTTGTGAAAAGCAGACGGGCTTATCACTTGCTGTCAGTTGTTCATGTCTAGTTAAGCAATAATGTGCTAAAACTGCTCTTTTGTTTTGTGGAAGAATTTTGGCAATAGAAGAAATGAACACTCGCTTAATAAAAACTGAAGCTGCCTTTTGCTTTGATGGAGGAAGCAGCTGCCTGTTTTCATTTGCTGCAGAGCAGCAAAATCCATCAATATAATAAGCAGCTTAGATGCATCCATCCACAGCATCTGTAAGCATATAGGGCTATTCGCTCAAAACCAATCCTTGGTTTAATTTTAACTAAGATGTGTCTGACATATTTGAAAAATGCATTATAATAGGGTTTTGGACATACTGGCAATTTCTCTTTAAATACTTTCCACAGATTTCTGAAAGGACAAGTGTATGTATCTAAGTGATGGGAAATGATCAAAGACACTCTAGTAACCATCTCCAATAAAGATTTAATGGCTGCAAACACAGCCATTAAAAGCTTGTCTGTTACTTTATATTCTATGCCCTCTCTTCCAAGTATCAGGGGTTCACAGTCAGCTGATATTGTTTATTCAACCAATGTAGAGGGAGACTGAAAAGTGTAATACAGGAACTAGTGATCAGTTATACACCGCATTCTGATAAACTACTGTAATTATCTGAGTTATAATTCCCAATATATTTGTAATTCATTTTCAGCTGAAAATTTGAGCTGGTAAATTTTCCAAGGAAAAAAGAATTGCCTGAAAGAGAACTTTTAAGTACAAAAGAAAAAAAAAACTAAATGAAAGCTCACAGATGTTGATTTCTACTTCTATTGTCTATCACCTTAAATTTCATGGAGAATTGTGACCCTGTGCATTTCAGCTATTAAAATCCTGAGGTTATTATTTTGCTGTTGCACAGCATTCTAAGACCTTTCTGAGCTGAGCTTTGAGATGATTTGCACATTAACAGAGAAGTCAGATAATTCTTAATCCTTCTTTTTTTCAGATCCAATAATGGATAAGGAAGCATCTTAGCATGATCAAGTGGCAATCTGCCTAGCTAGAGCAGTAGTATACCTGAATTTAAGATTAGCTATCATTTGGGTTGTTTTTTTGTTTTGTTTTCCCATAATATTCTATTTAAAGGAGAACACATTACCTAAGCCAGCAAGGTAGCTGAAGTGACAGTTTTTCCATTTAAACATGCAGTCATGAATTCTGTATCTGTATGTTCACATTCTATGCATAATAAGAAACAATTATTTTTAAAGTATTTCCAAGAAATATTTGTGGTGCTTTCAGTTAATCAAATATGTTTATAATAAACACTTTATTTTATGAATATACTATCCCATAATATAATTCTGGATCATCTAATATTTTAACTGTATTTTTGAGTTATCAGTTACAAATAGCACTGTTAAGTGACGATATTTTTCTTTAACATGATACAAAGACTGCTTTCTATTCACTCCAATTTAGCATCAGGGATACATGGTCAAAATATTTATCTATTTCTTACATTGATTCCCTCCTTCCTACTTTGGTGAGTACTCAAGGTCATATACAACGAAAACAAAAACAAAGACTAAAGATAAATACATAAATTAAAGTAATAACTAAAATTAATACTAACATTAGTTAACAATTACAAATCTGGTGGAAGAGTACATCTTTACATATTTCCTAAATACTATGATAATGGGGGCAAAGATCTCAAGGGAGTGTGCTCCAGAGCCTGGGATGATGCAGGTAAAAGTCATCTCTTAAGTACTAGAAAGATGGGCCTCTGATAATGGGGGCATCTTCAAAAGGGCCTCTCTTACAAATCTTACTAACCAGAAAGATGCAGTCTCTTAGATAATCTGGGCCTAAGCCATTTAGGAAGGCCTAAAGCCTGGACTGGAAAGATTAATGAAAACAGCATCTCTTGAGTTCCCTTCCAAGAGCTTGTGGAGATAGCAGTTCTTGGAATTATCAATTGTCCATGTGGATGAACAGAAAGGAATAACTGTCGATGGGCTTGATTAATTTCAGTTCTTGCTCTGTCATATCTCTGATCCATGCCTCCAGAGGAAACACACGTCATGATGCAAAAGGTCTTGTCAGCAGAAATGCACTGATCATCTGAAATACGGATTCTTTTCCCCCCCATTAATTCTGAACATATCTCAGCATTGTTTGCCAGTCCCAGTCCTTCGTGTCACCCTCTCTACCGTTCTCTCTACAGTTATATATATCTCATATAGGGTTTTTTTAGAACTTCCCTAATTTTTGTGTGTGTAGCTACATGGGTTTCTTCTGCTTTCCCTGATTGTTTTTGTCTCAGAACATGCTGATCTGGTAATTCTGGGGTGGTTTGTCATTTTCTGGAAGTGATTATCCTATTACCAGAACATGGAATTTTGCACATCCTTGCTTTAAAGGTCAATTACAATAACTTAAATTGTGCCTTGTAAGTAATATGATCCTTGTCCCATTCACTAGTTAGTAATCTAGCTACTGCCTTTTTCACCACATGCAACTTCCAGTTGTGGTGATACAGCCACATGTACAGCATGTTGCTATACCTAAGGTATGAGGCAACTGAAGAGTAGATAATCATAGCCAAATCTGAACAGCTCAGGCAGTATTACAGCTGATACATCAGGCATAATTGTGCAAAGGTGCTCTATCACAGCCATCACCTCAAATCCAGTGGCAGCTGAAGACGCTTCTAGGCTGCAAACCTGTTCTTTCAAGCAGAGGGCAACCTCATCCCAAATTGGCTGAAATCCTCAAATCCAGTTTCTTATTTACCAATATCACCTCTATCTTGTGTGCACTTAACATTAATTCATTCTCATCATTTTCATCCTTCATCCAGCCCATTCTTGAACTTAGGCAATGTCCAAAGGTACCAACTGCCTCTTTGGAACTGGATTATAAGAAATGTTTGTTTGCTCGATTTGCATTATTTATCTTCACAATATCCCCATGGAGTTGACTGCACTGAAAGACAGCCATCCAATGAAGTTCATAGCTGAATAACAAAATCATTATGACTGCAAAATATAGGTAATTTTTGTATCTACCCATTCACATATAAAGAGGAGGGGATGGCTTATTTGATTGCTTCTGGGAGAGAGTAACCAAACATTGCTGCAAATTGCAAACCATATTTGATTTTTCTTTAGTCTGTTACTTGTTTCTGGTACTAGAGCTTAGAATAGAAATAACATGGGAACTAAAAACTATGGGAGACAAAAGCTGTATGCATATTTCAGTGCTGCGTTTCCCTTGTGTTCCTTTTTTCTGTTACAGTGAAACACTTTCTCAAGCTCCCACTTAATGGAGTGGACATGAGACAATAGTGTAGTCACACATTGTTAAACACACTTTGTTAGCCACCAAGCAGAAATGCGAACAGTTGTTTTTCCATTCTAAATTCATGATTCGGTCCAATACATCACACTGATCTCATGTATCCTCCATAAAAACCATGCTTCTTACACTTTTTAGTTTGTCCTGAACATGAATTTGTTTTGTCATTATAGAAGGCTTGCCAAAATGTCTAAAACAATGATTAAAAGAATGAATCAATTCACTGTATCAGGAATAGTTAGCCTGAAATCTAAAGCATATACTGCACATACATATGTATTATCTTTCTGCTTTATTATTATTATTTTTTTTAGAAATCCGAAGTTGTCTGGACAGTTGGGTAGAAGGACAAAGTACTGCAGAGTGGCTAAACTGTTCAAGGAAAATCCTCCTGCTCCAATGGGAAGGTAACATCGTCATTATTGTCAAGAGGGAGATATTTGTTAGGAACGCAGAATGGAGCAGAAACCTCTTCCCCTGTTCTATAGTTCTGGTCCTCAGTGCATCTTCACTCGTAGCTACTACTTCATGTTTGTTTTGGAATTTCAAATTCAAATTGAGGCCAAATGATATATTTAACATAATGTGTAGTTCTGCCTAAAGACACAACTGCTGAACGTTTTCCCTTCCAATCAGATTTTAGCACAAACACATTGGGAGGGGGAGTGGAGAAGCATGAAATTATGGAGGGGTTCTGTCTTTCTCCTAATGGATAAAACATTTGGCAGGTTGATTTTGAGGTGAAAGAAATGAGAATGGAAAAGGTTAGGAGGTTTTATCTGCATACTCTTTCTCTATTCAGGTTAAAATATTATACAGACTAAATTGGAAGAAACAGTGTGAACAATGAGATTTACAGTATGTCAGAGTTGTATTGTTGGTTGTTCAATCTACTAAAGCTACAGAAGTCAATCTAGCGTATAGTTTGTGCTCTGTCACCATTTTAATTTTAAAAATTGGAAAAAATAAAGCAACATTATGTTTCAAAATTAACTTACAAAAAAATCACAAGTAAATTAAAACTCTAACAGTTTTGTGTACTAAACCAGGTAACTGATTGAATGAATTTCAGTTATGCTACTTATAGATCTAACCTCCAAATGCTAGAAGACTCTGTGAGAACTGAACTTCCAAATTCTATTTCATGGGGACTATGCATAATGTATTTTATATATTTTACAGACTTAAGCTTTTGAATTACTTCACAGTCTCCTAAAATGCACTTTATGAACTCTAACGGCAACAGAGTGAATTGCAGTATTCCTTCTTTAATACAGATCTCATTTTCATAACATCATGACTGTATATTCTGATGTGGTAGTACACCTTAAATATTTAGCAGATAAGATCAGGTGCTGGTCTGGACATATTTTTCTAAATGAGATCTGAATTATCTGTTTCTAAATTGAAAAAGAGGCTTTCACAAAAGATTTTTAGTAGGATAAAGAAAGAGTACACTAGATTACCAGCTTTAGTCATACCATGCCACATGCAGCATTCCCTGCTAATAGAAAGGGTTTTGTGCTTTGAATGTTGCTTATCTTGAAATGGAATAGCATGATGGGTATGGATGTATATATGTACCCATGTATGTAAAATGAGTGCAATATTTTGAAAAACAAGCTCCATTTTTCAGGATTAAATATATATTTCTGTGGCACTACAATAAAGTTCTCCACTGTCAATGCGTTGATTCCCCTCTAATAACAGGGAAAATATCATTATTTTTATTAATCCTGTCACTTGTTTGTGCAGCATCTCATGCACTGAACAGCTAACAACTATGTTCCATGCTGTTGTTTTTTTGCTGGAGATTCAATCACAACAAACAAGGAAATTTCTATTGTTTCAGAAAGAAAAAAAAATCAACAAAAATATATACAATTTACATGCACACACACACACACACACACACACACTTCATGATATCAAAAAAGGTAATTTACTTTCTTTTCTATATTCTAGGATTGTCTGCTTTCTAGAAAAGGAATGAAATCTCCCCTTTGGTATTTCTCTGAGGCTGTGATAGCTCAGTTGTCTGCCTCCAAAATGCCAAGATAGGAGAATCTCATCATCCAGAGACCAGCTACATGATGGGCAGTTAATAGATATATCAAACCTTAGGATATATGCTAAGCTGAAGAGATGATTGGTTGCTTAATACACTGATTGATTAGCATAGAGAGAATGGGTTTCTTCTTGACAACCTAAGATTATGCTTCAGCTAAGCTCAAATTGCTTACACCTCTTCTATTGGGTTTAAAATTACAGCCCTGTCATCTAAAACCTCTCTTCAATGAAATTTTTACCATATATAAAAATTAAAGGGAAAAAGAAAGTAGGAGTATTGGATAAGAGTAAATCGGAGATATACATTTCCCACTGCTATTGTTGCTACTACTGGAAAAAGCTGATAAGTAAATCCACTTGAAAAAAAACCACTCAGTAAACTATTAGAGAGCCATATGTAACAATTTGGAGGAAGCAGGAGGACAGAAAAATGAAAAGAGGGCTCAGGATGCACAGGAGTCTGCTAATGGAGTCATTGTCAGACATCAAGTAAACTAATTTACTTCACCCCAAATTTGCCTCCAGAAGAATATTTTAAACCTCTTGTTGCTTCCTACCAGTCTAGATGTATATCAAGGAATTAGTTAGATCATAAAGATGACAGAGTCCAACCTGGAGTTTCTCCAGGGATTAATGAATTACTAGGTCCTTATGTACTCAAATAAGACTATGTGTTATAAAAATATAGTTCTTCCTCTGAAAGTGGCAGCAAAATATTCAGATCATTTCTCATCCTCTTTAATGTCTAGTTTGAGTTTTGTATGTCTTTATTCAATTACAGTTTGCATTTCCCTGTCCATGCTTCACATGACTGGTAGGCAAAGAAAATGTGTATGGTAATGAGGTCAGTAGAGGGAGCATTTATTTCAGTAGGGACTTTACACTGCCTTTTGAGTAGCACTTCTGTGGCTGTACTACTATTATTGTTATTTAAAATCAAATAGGACAAATAATAGAAAAACAACATTATGAATATCAGGGCCATAAATCAAAATAACACCATTGGATAAAAGTAATGACTCCTTTGAGTTGGGTGAGAAGAAACCTACCTGGAATGAACAGCAGGTGATAAAGAATGGAATCCTCTAAATAGAAACATACATTATACCAAGGAATATACCAAACAAACATGCGCAATGATAAACAACATTTTTCTCACATTCCACACATGATGGTCAGTCGAAATCTGTGAATACTTCTAACCCAAAAGGGAAAGGCTTTTTTTTTCATAAATAAGTGTTAGGTTTATAAATCTAGATAGGTATTACAGTATGTGGGTTAAGTATGTTGGAAAATGCGGCTGAATTCTACTGTTTCCCTTCCAACTCAAACAATTATTGTCTGTGCACTTGTATTGAATGGTTAATACATTTTCTGTTGTTGATACTGTTGGAATTCTAAAAAAATAAATAAAACAATTTCTTCTGAACATTAATTCTGCTACCTTAAAGCATTGCCTAATCTTCTGGCTGGTCAAATAAGAAATCGGTGGAAGTCTAACACAGCCTAAGTAGTTCATTGAGAATGTTAAAATCTGCATTAATAAATAGCCTGAGCTTCTCAGACATTTGTCCTCCTCCTTTTTTTTTTTATCTGTTACCAGCGGTAGGGGATCAGCTGCAAGTCAAATCCCCAGCTGAACAACCCAAATACAACTGAGTGAACAGACTTAAAACAAGGCCATTTATTGATGCCTGTTATGCAAGCAAAGCATCCAAGGCTTTGAAACAGATGTCAACTGAGGCATATGCCTACTGTAAACTGGAATTTGATTCTCTTTATAAAAATAGACTTAAATGGGCCTTTGGAGACCAGGCTGCCTCTTGTTGTATGCCACAAACCAACTTGATTCTGTCTTAAACCTTTCAAAAGATGAACAGTCTGATATCCAAGGGCAAAATAGAAAAGCGGGAGATAAAGAAAAAGAAATTAATGATAACATGTTGGAGAAGTTCCCAGAAGCATTTTTACAGATTTTCTCTAAAAACACAAGACAGGAAGTTAAAAGCTTAGTGCAGATCATCCACGGCATGTTGAATTATCATTTTATATCACTTAGGGTGAAAAAAGGACTTGGTGTTCAGGTAGTAAGTCTAGTACAGTGCTTGCTCGTTTTGATGTTTTTTAAATGTCACTTATTTTACATGAGGCAGTTGGTGGAGACATGAGTCAACAGTAATCAGAACCATTATCCCCTGCAGTGAGCCCTGGTCCTAATGCATTATGACACCTTAGCTGGCCAGCTGCCGATTTACCTTCCTGTTTCTTAGGGAATTAAGTGGCATCATGTGAAAATGGTTGTGATATAAACAGCATGGGCATAACTGGTATTAAATTTACCTCTCAGCCTAAGTGAATTTTCCTCACATGTGACTAATCAAAATGAAAGCTTGTGGACATAGGCAGATATGGCCACCACTTCTCCACCCCTGGGACTGGGGCTATTTTGTTTTATCTCTTTGTACAAGCTGGCAGAAGTTTAAAGTGAACGTGATAATCCAGTGCTGGTGTCTTTATGAAATAACATCCTTACATGAAGAGGCTTTTAACTGTCTGTCGCTGTCTTCTCTCCCTCTCTCTCTCCCTCTCTCTCTCACACACACACCCAAAAGGAGTGTGACAATCTCATTTTGTTGAGCATCCTCCCATGAAAAGAGAAAATAATAGCCGTAATAGCTACGGCTAGAACTGACCTTACCTGATCCATTATCCTCTAACCCTTTAAAAGTCAGTTTTACATATGCCAGAGAAGGGGATGGCAGAAGAGAAAATAGGAAACTATCCTGAGAATTGATGACAATGATGAACATTTAATGAATTCGGCATAAGCTTGAAACCCAGGTACTGGGATCTCTCAAACCCAAGTATGTCTGTTTTGCTCCTCAAATGAAAGAAAAATGTCTTCTTTCAAATAGAAAAGTATCAACAAAGGGAACAGAGGGGTGATGGGAAAGCACTTTTCAGGAAGCAAAAGCATATTGAAAGTGTGAAACAAACTGGCCTGCCAAAGTCAACCAATATTTTTGGAACAGCTGACACACATACAAAAAGTTATTTACTAATGGTTTAGCAATGATTGGTGGGTGCCAAAGAAAATGCAGGCAGAGCAATTATCATCCTGTACAAAGACATGTTTATTGACAGACAAGAATGCTATGAACCAACTGTGAATATTGCTGATAATACATGCACAATGCTAAATTTCACCAGAATAGGCTAACACATTCTTCTTAGTATACTTCCCACACCTTATTTGTTAAAAGCAATCAGGATTGAAATGCTGGAGCTTTTTGTCTGCTGTTTAGAATTTCAAGCCTTTTGCTTTTCATGTTTTTGAAGAAATAGTTTGCATTCTACTGATCCCAGTTTTTATAGAATTCTTGGTATGTCTTTTTTGTTAAATCCTGGACAGTGTTCTATTTGATAAATGAGTTTTATGATTTCATTACAGCACATTCTGTTAGCCTATCTATGAAGATAACATTTCTCTGTGTTTGTTCTAATAGATTTATTTATTAAAACAATAGCATATACTGTATATTAAAATATATCAAAAATCAACATTAAAGCAACACATACCTATAAATAGATTACAAATTGTATTTTAAAGCCCAATCTGTTTACCATGTAGAATTCTAACTTGTACTGGTCAGTGACCGTAATAAATTGAACTTTGAAACCTTTACAAATTGTATTTAATTATATATCACATTTATAAGGCTGTCCAACTCTGGGCAGGATACAACACTAAAATAGAAAAGAAACAATACAGCGAAGAAGAAAGCACAATGACATTCAGACACAGAAATAAAACATAAAACCAACATAAACATTCCCGTAAAAGGCTCACTACCCACCTAAGCCCAAAGCCTTGGGAAAATCCCTATTTTTAAGGACCATTTGAGCAAAGGCAGGGTAAGGGTACAGTGACCATACGTCCTTTATTATAAAGGACAGTCCTTTATTCCAAAAAGCTGTCCTTCAGATGTATTTATTTTTCACAAACTCACTTTTGTCCTTTATTTTGGTCATTTAACTTTTACCATACAAATGGTACCACTTAAAACATAGTCTTTCACATTCAGGTGTAAAATATGGAACTTGAATTGTCTTTTTAAAATAAATTTACATATACTGTTTGATTTTAGATATTTTACTTAGAATATGCATTTTTGTGAAGTATTTCTTGGTTTTGCTCTTGAATTTTCCTTTGTAAAGCAAAGTTATAAACATAAACGTGTTTTTTTATCCTTATGAACCTTTTTCAGATTTGCCCCTTTTTCAGGTTTGTCCTTTATTTTTCCCAAGAAAATATGGTCACCGTAGGTAAGGGCCATTTGAATATCTGGGCAAGCCTATTCCAGCGGGCAGGTGCTGCAATAAAGTTGGGGTCTCATCAGATGACACTGTCTGATTGGTGGGACTTGGAGCATGAACAGAACAGGCAGAAACTACCAGAGACAGATGATCCCTCAAAAAAGATAGGCCTTATATCGTGAAGAACTTTATATGTGGTAACCAGCACCTTTAATTGCACTAGGAAACTAATTGTCAATCAGTGCTGCTCACGAAGCAGGGGTTTTATAGAGGCATGCCATGGCATGCCCATTACTTCTCATGCCACTGCATTCTGGACCAGCTGCAGCTTCTAAGTGGTTTTCAAGGACAGCCCCATGTGGAGCATATTAGACTATTCCATTTCTTTTAAGTAATAATAATATTCTCTGACACAATGAAATCTAACTTAAGGCCATCATCCTCCAACTACTATCCATTTATTTCAGGTGGACATTAAAGAATTTTATAAATTCTCAGACGCTGCTATGCTCTTCGGCCTGACTATCAGCCTGAACAAGACTGAAGTACTTTACCAGCCCATGCCAAATACCAACCTCAGAAGAAAAATCACTGTTGATGACACCCAGCTGACAAATGTAAACAGCTTCAAATACCTGGGAAGCATCATCTCGAGTGATGGGTCTTTGGACAAAGAAATTGACTCCAGGATTAGCAAGGCCAGCCAGGCTCTGGGGTGGCTACGCACTAGAATGCTCAATCAACACAACGTCCGTATCTCCACAAATCTGAAAGTCTACAGAGCTGTGATTATCCCTTCTCTCCTATATGGATGTGAATCCTGGACTCTATACCAACAACACATCAAACAGTTGGAGAAATTTCACATGCGTGCTCTCTGCTTCATCCTTGGCATTCATTGGCAAGACCATGTCTCCAACCTGGAGGTCTTGGATTGCACGAAGTCCACCAGCAGTGAGTCCTTGATTATCAGAGCTGTCCTGTCCCAGCCCAATCATACGCAATACACCAGGGAGGCAGTTGTAAAACTTTACTGAGAAACTTGTGAGGTAAACTTTGCTGAGAAACTTGTGAGGTAAACTTGTGAGGTAACGAACAGGCGGCAAGGGAGTGTGAGTGCAAATGCACACACTCTACAAAAACAAGCCCCAAAAGTCCCATGAGCTTGCCTTAAAGGAGTTTCATGTTCAAAACATGAGTAGTCAAGTGAGTCCAAGAGTCAAGAGTCAGGTCACGAGGTTTTCCGATCAGGAGTCCAGGCACATGGAGTCCGGTAAGCAGACACTTGTCCCCAACAAACGGTCTGGGCTTGTGGCTCCCTTTTTATAGAGGCAGACCTGGGTGGAGCTTATTTAAGAGGGCGGGGCTACTTTCTCGCACGTAGCCTCACCAACCTCCACTGTTCCTCTCTCCTTTCCGCTCTCCTTTCTCGAGCACTGGGAGGGGGGCAGCTCTGAGTCTTCGTCCTCACTAATCAGCGGCGTCTGTGCCTGCTGCTCGCTGACCAGCCCCACCTCCTCTGACTGCTCAGGCGGCCATTTATCTAGAGCTGTCTGCTTGACCTCCATCTCTATGTCAGAGGCTGGCCACCCATCCTCGTTGTTTGACTCTGACCTCGAGCCCGAAGCCCCCATGGAGTCCGAGCCTGAGCCCCCCATGACAAGAGCCCAGATACAGTGGGTGGGACACGTCATCAGAATGGACAACCACCATATGCCTCACCAGTTGCTCCATGGTGTAGTGGAGACTGGAAAGAGACCTTGAGGTCATCCACGCAAGTGCTACAAAGATGCTGTGAAGGAAACCCTACACCACTGTGACATCCAGCCAAGGTGACTAGAAGCTGTGGCTGCTGTCAGAACCCGCTGGCAAGCCTTGTGCTATGATGCCTCCACCAGCCTTGAAGACAGGCACCACCAAAAACTGATAGAAAACCATGAGCAGCGTCACAAAATAACACCCACAGTTATAACAACAATGGACTTCCAGTGGCCCCATTGTGCTAGACTCTGCACTTCCAGACTGGGACTACAGAGCCACCTCCATGTCCACAAATGAACTGCACAACTGCATGTCTTCTTCAAACCCAAAGGACTACCTATATATGCATACAATTGGAGAAAATGAATTAAAAGGCATGAATGATTTGATTGCTTATGATAAAAGACTGAAAGAATTAGTGAAGGATTCAAGGGTGAATTCTAAATATGGAATAAACCAAAATTTTATAGTGACAAGAAAAGATATTGAAAAAAGACATGGAAGAAAAGAAAAGCTGTGAAAGAGTCTTGAGTGAAAGTAGAATGACTGCAGGAATGGAATGTACGTGTCCCATATGAAAACAATTCAAAGAGAATGAATGGGAAGTGGACATAAGAAAAGAAACTGCAGGAGCTTCTTGGAAAAGAACAAAAATAATGATCATACAATTGTTGTTGTTCAGTCGTTTAGTCGTGTCCGACTCTTCGTGACCTCATGGACCATAGCATGCCAGGCCTTCCTGTCCTCCACTGTCTCTCAGAGTTTAGTCAAATTCATGTTCATTACATCGGTGATGCTATCTAACCATCTCATCCTCTGCCGTCCCCTTCTCCTTTTGCCTTCAGTCTTTCCCAGCATCAGGGTCTTTTCCAGTGAGTCCTCTCTTCGCATTAGGTGGCCAAAGTATTTGAGCTTCAGCTTCAGCATCTGTCCTTCCAATGAGCATACAATAATAATAATAATCATACAATTAAGGTTATCCTAATAAGGAGAATGAAAAAGGGTGGTTGGTGGAATGAAGTGAAGGAGGTTGTGGATAAAGAAAAATGAATGTAAGATAATTGCACTGCTGCAAAAAATGAGAATGAACAGAAGGTACTGTATAATGTGTAAAGGTAAAAGGTAAAGGTTGAGGGGATAATTTAAATCTGTACAGGATTGATGGTGATATATTGAAGAGTGCTATAAATGTTATTAAAAAGAAAAAGAAAACCAAGAAGGCAAGATGGCTGTCTGCTGAAACACTGGAAGTAGCCCAAGAAAGAAGGAAAGCAAAAGGCAACAGTGATAGGGGGAGATATGCCCAATTAAATGCAAAATTCCAGAGGTTAGCCAGAAGAGATAAGGAATTATTTTTAAACAAGCAATGTGCGGAAGTGGAAGAAGATAATAGAATAGGAAGGACAAGAGACCTCTTCCAGAAAATTAGAAACATCGGAGGTAAATTCCAGGCAAAAATGGGTATGATCAAAAACAAAGATGGTAAGGACCTAACAGAAGCAGAAGAGATCAAGAAAAGGTGGCAAGAATATACGGAAGATCTGTATAAGAAGGATAATAATATTGGAGATAGCTTTGACGGTGTGGTCAGTGAGTTAGAGCCAGACATCCTGAAGAGTGAGGTTGAATGGGCCTTAAGAAGCATTGCTAATAACAAGGCAGCAGGAGACGATGGTATCCCAGCTGAACTGTTTAAAATCTTGCAAGATGATGCTGTCAAGGTGATGCATGCCATATGCCAGCAAATTTGGAAAACACAAGAATGGCCATCAGATTGGAAAAAATCAACTTATATCCCCATACCAAAAAAGGGAAGCACTAAAGAATGTTCAAACTATCGAACAGTGGCACTTATTTCACATGCCAGTAAGGTAATGCTCAAGATCTTGCAAGGTAGACTCCAGCAATTCATGGAGCGAGAATTGCCAGATGTACAAGCTGGGTTTAGAAAAGGCAGAGGAACTAGAGACCAAATTGCCAATATCCGCTGGATAATGGAGAAAGCCAGGGAATTTCAGAAAAACATCTATTTCTGTTTTATTGACTATTCTAAAGCCTTTGACTGTGTGGATCATAACAAATTGTGGCAAGTTCTTGGTGGTATGGGGATACCAAGTCATCTTGTCTGCCTCCTGAGGAATCTGTATAACGACCAAGTAGCAACAGTAAGAACAGAGCACGGAACAACGGACTGGTTTAAGATTGGGAAAGGAGTACGGCAGGGTTGTATAC
Source organism: Charina bottae (assembly GCA_023362775.1). Classification (NCBI taxonomy): domain Eukaryota; kingdom Metazoa; phylum Chordata; class Lepidosauria; order Squamata; family Charinaidae; genus Charina; species Charina bottae. The sequence continues at coordinate 69,459,208 of JALMGJ010000001.1, read as the reverse complement.
TCTCACCCTACCTATTCAACCTGTATGCAGAACACATCATGCGACGTGCTGGGCTTGAGGAATCCAAGGCTGGAGTTAAAATCGCTGGAAGAAACATTAACAATCTCAGATATGCAGATGATACCACTTTGATGGCTGAAAGCGAGGAGGAGTTGAGGAGCCTTATGACGAAGGTGAAAGAAGAAAGTGCAAAAGCTGGGTTGCAGTTAAACCTCAAAAAAACCAAGATTATGGCAACGAGCTTGATTGATGACTGGCAAATAGAGGGAGAAAAAGTGGAGGCAGTGACAGACTTTGTATTTCTAGGCGCAAAGATTACTGCAGACGCTGACTGCAGCCAGGAAATCAGAAGACGTCTACTTCTTGGGAGGAGAGCAATGGCAAATCTTGATAAAATAGTTAAGAGCAGAGACATCACACTGACAACAAAGGTCCGCATAGTTAAAGCAATGGTATTTCCTGTAGTAACCTATGGCTGCGAGAGCTGGACCATAAGGAAGGCTGAGCGAAGGAAGATAGATGCTTTTGAACTGTGGTGTTGGAGGAAAATTCTGAGAGTGCCTTGGACTGCAAGAAGATCAAACCAGTCCATACTCCAGGAAATAAAGCCCGACTGCTCACTTGAGGGAATGATATTAAAGGCAAAACTGAAGTACTTTGGCCACATAATGAGAAGACAGGATACCCTGGAGAAGAAGCTGATGCTGGGGAAAGTGGAAGGCAAAAAGAAGAGGGGCCGACCAAGGGCAAGATGGATGGATGATATTCTGGAGGTGACGGACTTGACCGTGGGGGAGCTGGGGATGGCGACGGCCGACAGGAAGCTCTGGCGTGGACTGGTCCATGAAGTCACGAAGAGTCGGAAACGACTGAACGAATAAACAACAAATAAATGTTATTATCCAAGAAAAAAATGGATGAACTGCAAATCGTGAATACTATGTTAAAAATGGCAATGGTGCAGTTTAGATGGTGTAATGGAGAAATGTAACATAGATTACTTCAGAAGTGATTAAACAAGAAAAGATAGTATCAAGAATGGGTGCTGAATGCATGTGGATTGAATACAAAACTGAGTGACTAGTACAAAAGAAGAACATTGGGATGGTTTGGTCAAATAGAGGATGAATAAGAACTGAATTGCAAAATAAATATATGAAAGAAAAGTGAATGGGTCAAGAGAAAGGGGAAGACTGAGAAAGTTATGGGTGGATGAAGTTGATGATATCCTCAAAAGAGAGGGGTGAGAAGTTTAAAGAACAAAAGAGCCAGTTGATTATAAATACAACTTAATTTTAATTTTAACTACAATATTGTATGACCAGATAATATAAGGTATAAGTTGTATCTCTTTAAAGAAATTCATCAACAAAACACCATGCTTATTTTAAACATTGTCAGAAGGGGCATCAATCTGTCTTGTCTTGTCTCTTCTTTTCTCTATATCAGGGCTTTCCAAAGTTTTTCCCGCGGCGACACACCAACCGGCGTTGTGCGGGAAAACCCGGAAGTGTGGCAGCGCGGAAAAACCCGGAAGCGCTGAGGATGATCAGCGCTTCCGGGTTGTCTGGCGACACACCAGACTGTGTGTGGCGACACACTTTTGTGTCGCGACACACAGTTTGGAAAGCTCTGCTCTATATAGTGCTTATCTCCTTTTCCATTTTTTACCCTGTCCAACTATCAATTGCCACCCTCTCTTCAAGTTCTCTTAGCTTTCTGGCTCCTTTTGTTATAGCAAAGTGATCATTAACCCTTTACTTGCTTTAGTAATCTATGATTTCATCACATTCCACACTTCTTTGGCCCATCATAATAGGAAGTTTGACTACCCCTATCAAATAAATATAGAACACTTGTCCTCCTACGTATATAGGACTATAGCTTTAAATATAACTAAATTGAATTTAAGTTGGAGTTAAGAAGGTAGGTGGCCCTGTAACACACCATAACTCAGTGTAAATATATCATAAGTATATAGTAAAATAAGGGCGTTAGTTCAGATACAAGATTGTATCAAATGGTGTCACTCCATCAACGAAAATGGACATCAGTGGCAATGATCCAGCATCACTTGAAAGGTGCAGAGATGCTTGTGATAGAAAATTATAATACATTTTTGTTTATGTGCACTGAAATAGCTACAACTTTTCATTAAAAGAAAATATTCCCAAAAACACTGAACAATATCAGTATAAGTTTATTTTGGTAAGGAGAAAATTCTAGACAACTTGATTATATTTAATATTTGATCCATAGAGAGAGGGACATGAAAACACTACCATAGATGAAGTAATGTTCCTTTCCATTATCCACATATCTACAGAGAAATAGTTTTAATACTGTAGTAAACTGCAGGTATTGTATAAATCTGGCAAAACATAGCATATACTGAAACTTAAACAGATCTCTTACAGAATTTTACTATGCACAAGAACAGAAGCACTATATCCAATCTTTGTGTGTGGACAAACATAATTTACTCTGACCCTTTTGCTACTAATCTATAGTAAACCACCAAGCACTGTTGTTCTATTCCTTTAAAAAGCATACCCACCAACAGGCAGTACTGTAACATTTTTAAGTGAGTGATTGTCAATGTTTGCAGCATAACTGTTCTAGGAAATTCCTTATAAACAATTATGACTGATTCTTTGTTCATTTTATCCATGTTATGAAAGCTGAAACATACCATAAATATATTCCACAGGGATTTGTTTTTCCCAGTTTCACTGTGCGTCTGTATAGTATATATTACAGTTTGCACTTGCCCCCCCCCCCAAATATTTTGATAAATTCAGAAACTGATACACTGTGAACTCAACTCCAGTGGAAAGGAGGCCAAGGAAAACCAAAGACCTAGGGGAAGCAACAGGAAGACAATTTGCAGCTAGCAAACCCTTTAACCCCAAAGTCAGCAGCTTTCACAGGGAGGGTCACACTCTGCAAAACGCCAGGTGCTGTGTCACAATCCAAGCCTCACGCTTTTGTACATGTGTTGCCTGCACACATTCAAAAGGGGTTGGAAGGCAGTGGCTTATGGAGGGCAGTAGCTTATGATGGTTCTCCTCCTTCCTTTGGGGCTGGTTCCAGTCAGTGATGGTAGCAGGGAAAGGTCCAGCCCTACATCCCTGCATTGCAGGGTGCTCAGTGCTCAACTCTCTCCTTAGTCCTATTTAATATCTATATGAAGCTACTGGCTGAGGTCATCCATCAGCACAGGCTTAAATACCACCAGTATGCTGATGATACACAGCTGTACATCTCTGACCTAGGCTGCCCAAGTGATGCCATCAAGGTTCTTTCCAAGGGCCTTGTTAGCCCTTCGAGGTAGTCCAGACAAGAAGCACAACCAGGAGCATCAGCACTATCATTATTGTAAGGTTACATTAAACAGAATCTTGCAAGACTGAAAATATTTCTCCCCTCCTCTTTTTAGTCTCTGAAAAACCATGGAGGGTCGCTTATGAGATGCTTCCCATGCTTTTCCCCCACCTGCAGACTGAGCTGCCTCTTGTTAGACCATTGCCCTGGCTGTGGGTCTTCCTCCTGTCTCCCAAGGTCATTCCCATATACCATCACATGCCTGGAGGCTGTCAAGGTTTAGATGGGAAAGGACAGGCTTTAACTCAACTCTAGCCAGACCAGGTGGCATTGGGTTTTAAGTCCCCCACCCCAGGTTTGGAGATCTTCCATCTTTGACTCTGGATGGGGTTGCCCTCCCTTAGACACAGTTGGTGTGCAGTTTGGGGATATCTTCTGGACTTATGGCTCCTGCTCAAGGAGGAGATAGCAGCTGTGGCCAGCTGTGCTCAAATCTATGTGGTGGGCCAATTGAACATGTTCCTGGAAAAGGAAGCTCTGTTCATGGACAGACATGCCTCAGCCACCTTCTGGTTAGATTATTGAAATGCGCTCTACATGGGGCTGAACTTGAAGAGCATTCAGAAGCTGCAACTGCTCCAGAATGCAGTGGCACAAACCGTTTTGGGCACACCTCCGTCACCTATGTAACACTACTACTTTGCAAGCTTCATTGGCTCCCAGTATTCTTCTACATTCAATTTAAGGTACTGGTGGTTTCATATAAAGTTCTATTTGGTAAAGGACCAGGTTGTCTGAAGGACCATCTGTCCCCATTTGTGCCTGTCCCATCAGCTCTGACAGGGTAGGCATACTCCAGGTCCCATGAAATATGCCATCTTAGTGGGACCCAGGAAACATGCCTTCTTTGCCATGGCATCTGTCCTATGGAACAACATCCCCCATGAGATCTGGAGAGCCCTATGGTGTTAGCCATCAGAAAACCTGGAAGGCATGTGTTTTCCCTCAGGCATTGGGGCCAGGCTGCTGGTGGAGCCTATATTGCATAGGATTTTGATTGGGAGATTTTTTAGGAGCCTTGGTTATATTGTAATGTTTTTATAATATTCTGTGGTTTTTTTGTTTTTTGTATTGTGATCTACCTAGAGTTACCTGCTGAGTTGGGCGGCTGTATATATTCTATAAATAAATGACTATTTCTGTTTTTTAATTCTATAAACGTTTGTCTGAAATGTTGTAGCAGGTTTAAGTTAAGCATGTCACAAATGCAAAAAGTACTAATGGGAGTCTCATGTAAAACCATTTGAGTATAGTGCTAGTAGTTTTACCATAAAATTGGTGAGGAGGTATTAGTTAGTGTAGTGTACTTCTTTCCCTTAGGTGCATGGTACATAGAATTTTATATTTCTATGTAATGGTTGAGTATGTGATACAGAATTAAACAAGCATTTTTTTGTCACTGAAGGGTATACTTTATTTTGCTTTGTCCTTGGTGGGACACCTGTGTAGAGTAGGATGATTCTCTCTCATCATCAATAAAACCAAAACCTTGGGAAACAGATACTCCTTAACTTTGACATTGTCACATCACCATTTGATATAAACAAATACTCCTTAACCTTTATGGTCTCATTCTTGGCAGGACTAAACAAAGCATTCCTAGATAAGATAGACTTGTCTTGGCAAACTCCAGTGAAATGAGACCATCAAAAACATATATCAGTAATGGTGGTTCAGAGCCTATATAAACTAGTTAGAAACTCCCATGGGATATAACTTCAGTGCAAACCTAACCAGAAGGATGCTTCATATTTGCTGGCTCTGAAGGAGTCTGCCTGCCATCATCTCTTTGGGATTCCCTGTCTGGCCGAAGGGGCGTACAGTCTTTCTTTCTTTGTCTTATTGTATTCTCATATCCTTGAATATTCCTTGATTGCTGTTTCATGTATTATTATGTTATTTATTATGTTATTAATTATTAATAATTATGTTATTGTGAGCCAACTGCAACGAAATTTCATTCTATTGTGCACTTGTATAGTGTATAGTGGGATGACAATAAAGTTATTATTCTATTCTATTCTATTCTATTCTATTCTATTCTATTCTATTCTATATACTGCCTTGGAATAAAGCCTTAACTACTCAACTGCTGTGGTCATTGCTTCCAAATCCAAAAGAACCTGTGACCCAACCCTGCTGTGCTGGGGACAGATCAATACACTGAGTAAAAATAAGATACAATGTAGTAAGATAAGAATGAACTACTCTCTTTTGTATAACAGCGGTAGTCATCAAGGAGAGAAAAATTACATCTTAATCACAAATCTAATGCCAGTAGCAGGTGGAGTATGTAAATAGCCTTGATGATCCCCCAATGTCAGATCTATGAGTAGAGCAGACCAGGAATAGGATAGCTAGAACTATACTTTATTGAGATAGGCTATAGTAACAGAATCTTGCCAATCTGCCCATGTTTTCCTTCCCTCCCCCCTCTTATATCCCAGGGAGGAGCCAGTCTGAGTCTTTTCCTAATACTTTCCCAACTCCCTGGGCTTAACATTTGCTTCAGCACCTGTTGTCCTAATAGCTTCTAGATGCCTTCTCCAAGGTTGTTTCCATGGCTTCCTCCACCCAAAGCCAAGAAGGGTCAGACCTGGCTTGAATTTGTATGGGAGACCATTAAGAAATCACAGGGCTGTCAGCTAGACTGTTAAGTCAATAAAACATCCCAGAAGAAGGCAATGGTAAATGTTCTCCATACTGTGGCCAAATATATATGACATATCCATATAGTCACCACGAGTCAAACTGTACTTGAGGAGTCTTTACATTTTAACTTCAGTTATTTACCTGCCATGAGTTGGATTTAATCCTGGTAACTATATGGTTATATGCTCACCATCTTAATCTGACTTTTTAAGAACCTGTAGTTTTATTCCCTTAATCCTTTTGATCCCTTCCACTCACTTTATCTGTTGTTCCTCTTCTATTTTTCTTAACCTTGCCAACATAACATATCCAAAATCAGATTTACCCCTGCTTGCATGGCACTCTGAACCATATATTTAGATGCTTGTCCCTAATGATAAATAAAGCGAGTAATGCAAACTATGACAGTGGTAAATATTAAAACTTGCAAATAGAAATAAGCTACATTCTTGCCTGTGTCTGTTTGTCTCTCTCTCTCTCCACATATATTTAGACACATACACACATACACACATACATACATATATACATACATGTGTGTGTGTGTATACAGTATATATATATATATAAATAAATAAATGGATAGCTCCACAAGTGTGCAAAAGTGTATGGATGGACCTGTAGCTGTTCTGCATAATGGTGGATATCTTCCAATAAGAAGGCAACTTAATCAGTCTGACTGCAGGGTCTGAGGATGGCAATGAATGTTGACGAGGTGGTCTGACTTAGATGTGTTGTTTTCAGAATCTGATCCCATTTCAGATCCACTTGCTGGGGAGGTTATGCAAGATGAATCAAGGGAAATGCACAAGAAAAAAAAAGGGGGAGTCAAACTAAAAGCCCCTAACCCAAATATATATTTCCAGGGGAAACAAATCACTAGATCAGCTCTATGATATAAAATTAAACAATTACCTCCTCACCAAATATACTTTCCCAGGAAAACGAAATTGTCAGCTTCCCCATAAAATATTTAGAAGGCCAAGAAATGCTGATGAGCCAGGAAAAGATACAAAGTGAACATAGACTTTGGAAACTAGGGAATGCTTAATGAAAGAAAGAAGTTAGGTTCTTGAAATACTGCCTCTTAAAAGCAATACTGTACCATTCTCTCAGAAAAATCCCTTGTCTTTATGGTCCTGCCCCGCTACCTCACAATTCCCTAATTGCCTCACTTTTCTCACTAGATATATGATGTGCTATATCGAGTTAAATGCTCACTGTTGTCTATACTCAATCACACTTCTACTCTAATTTGCATAAGTCTATAAAGAGGGGCTGTAACCCTTCCCGTCTTTAGGCCTGTCTTTGCCTCCAGTACTGTCAATAAACTTCTTGGTGAGACCTACCCCATTTACTCTCAGGCCATTTATCCCCCATGATTCACATTCTTAGGGAAAGAAAAAGTCTCTGAGGAAGTTTTGGAGTAAAGGATTTGGCTGTTTAATTGGGGGCAGTATTTGGAGCCTGGATGGGAGTCACCTTACATGTTGGAAATTTCATTATTTATTTATTCTTGTATTTATACCCTGCCCATTTCCTCCCTAACGTAAGTAATTATCTTACTCACTTGGGAGATGTGGACATGGTTGGAACTGAGTGAAGGTTGGACTCATGTCTTCCTTAAGTTAAACTGACATCCACCCTGATGGCATCCTGAAATTCATTAAAATGGAACTTTTCGAGAGAACTTTGAAGAATGATGGGACTGGAGCTAACTTTAGTTGTTATTGCATGAGATTATGTTATTATTGTTTCAAGTGTTTCTGTTATATTTTATGTTTTTATGACGTTAACAACTAGGTCTGACATAGAAAAGTATAAATAATAAACAAAGAAATTGTCATCTGCAAACACCTAGAGCAGGAGCAGATAATGCCATGGTAATTACCTTCATGGTCAGTTCCTAGATTGAGGCACCAAGGCAAGATGACCAGTACATGGTGTAAAGTTTTAACAAGGGCCACAGGTATCCACACAAGGTCTCTTGTCAAGCCAAGAGACACTTTCACAAGTGGAACACTTCTGAAAAAAAGGCCACAAAGACATAAACCTTTGTGCAAAACAAGGCTCAATAACAGCAACAATAGCAATTAGGCCTGTGCAGATTGTCTTGGAGTTGTCTCAGTCATGTACTTTACCTCTCAGTGATGCATTACTCCACCTAGACAAATGTTGATGACAGACCAATTTGCTTCAAAGAAACATTTTGAATGCATGCAGTGGGGTGGAGACATGGCTGCTCTGCTGAATAAAAGCAGGTGCCATTTTGTAGCTTTCATTCAAAGGTATGTTTTCAGTTGAGCTTTTGCTGAAGCTCTCTGAAAATCTACACCGCCCTAATAGCTATCAAGATAAAAAACAAAACAAAACAAAAAAACCATCTCTCTCTCTCTCTCTCTCTCTCTCTGTGTGTGTGTGTGTGTGTGTAAGATAACATGACAAAGACTTCTCCTGAAGTTACTAACAGTGGAAAAAGAGTAGTTGAGGCATTCTGGCAGACCAGGCATATGTAAGTGGGCAGGGCTTCTGCCTTTTCAAACAGATAGAGAAACCCCCAGAACCAGAGTTTGTGTAGGCTCGGTGTAATCTCTGGCGGCAAAGAATGGCCAAGACCCCTTGGGCACGTACTCCATAGCTTGCATTAGCTAAAGGATTTTTCACATTTTCTTTAAATAGTTGAGAAAAACCTAGTTCTACAATTAGATAGTAGGCTGATGTTTCTCTGCCAGGTATCGAAAAGCAATTGTGATATAAAAAAGGGCATGAATTTTATTTATTTAAAAAGTCTCTAATTCAAAGAAACTTAAAAAACAAACACTCTCAGCAATTCAACATTGCTGTTTAGGCAAACCTTATTATTTTTAAACATCAGTAACAAAAATCAGAAGCTGGGGAAGAGAGATATTTCTAATGACCTTTCCTTTTATAGTATTAAATATAACTAAAATATAACACAAAGAAAATAAACAATTGAATTTATGGCTTGCTGCATATAATTTACTTTATAGTAGATGCAAACAGATTAAGCCAACACAATGTAGTTGTTATAAAGATCTAGAGAAATTAAGAATCAATAACTACAGCTTGACCAAAATGGATTACTCTACATCTAAACCTGTATCTGTACAATTCAAAAGATCAAAAGACGTTCCTCTGCAGCTTTTAAGCTTTAAATTAGAGCCCATGTGTTAATAACATTTGTAGTCCTTCATGCTACAACAAGACATCAAACCTCTTGCCTAGGGACATCAACAAGGTGCTGCAAAGTTAAAGAAGGTATTTCCCATATGTAGCATCGCACAATTGTCCACCTATCACAAAGGTTGCTCCTGTTTTTCCCCAGCATCAGGTGTTAGCCAATGCTAGAGGCAAGAAATCAGCTTGACAGACTGCTGTTCTGATCTAGTATGACAAACACAATTCTCTTATGGAAAGAACAACAGAAATGTGTATGACCAGAGCATGAGATCTTCAATTTGTAGCTGCTTTGGGTCTTACACTGTTTGTGCAGATAGCATTAAAGAAAAGATTCAAACAGTACAACTGACAATTTTTGATAAGATCACTGTCATACAAATCCTTTTTGAAGTGAAATTGGACCAGGTCAACTGTACATATTCAGTGAATACTGATACATTAAAGAACTCAGTAGTTATATTTCTATTCCAGATTCTATTCCCTGATTTCTGAACCAACTGGGCTACTTGGTTTAGATTCCTTTATTCCAATTTTCATACTTACATATATGCAGGGATAGGACACATAGGTTAAATATGTCATGTTATGTGACTTTTTTTTCAGTTAAGAATTTAGAGAAGGGTCAGCTCAGTATTGTCTTATGGCCTAATTAAGACAATACAGCAACTTTGTGTGCATTTAAAGTATAACAGAAGATTGTGAAAAAAATAGTGATAGAAGAAGAGCCTTGTTGGATTATGGGAAAAAATAACGATGATAGAAAAGCACTGTATAAAACAGGACCACACGTTGCTGTCCTGTCACTAGTTCATTAACATATCTGTAAGTCAAATAAATACTTTCCTCAGCCCATGCAGCAGCTGTGCAAGCCCAGAAAAGGGCACTGCTCCTTTAAGGAGCAACCAGTGGCGTCTGTAGGGGGTGTCAAAATCTGCAAGATGGAGGGCAAGGCATCACAATGCAAGCATCAGCAAAAGGGGTGGGGCTTCAATTGCAACGCTGCACCCACCAACTTGCCGATTTTGACCCTCCCTGCAGACACTCCTGGGAGCAGCCAACAGGTACACTGAGGGTGCCCAAACCAGCCCCTTTGATTGTTTCAGATCTGAATACTGCACCCTGTGCAGTAACGGTACTGAAACAGCCAAAAAGGTCCAATCAGCACAACTATTATGGCCAGTGCAATGCTGGGCTATTAACTATCTTTTCCAGAGGTGGTCCATCTTGGTTTAAAAAACTAGTGGGAAACAAACATACTTTAAAGTCCTAACATCCAGCTGTCTTTAAGTCACGATATCTTAGGTATGTAAATAGATAATATAATGTGTGAATGTATTAAGCTGTAATAATTCTCCCATGAATATGAATTCACTGGTTGTATTGGGTTTCAGCTTATTTAATACTGTCCTTTAGAAAAAGTCTAAGGTAGAAAATATTCCTCAATTTATTCCTTATTTATTTGCAGTGCATATAGACTGCTCTAATCACAACTGACTCTGAGCAGTTTACAATTTGCTCTCTGTAACTCAGATTTAAAAAAAACAACTTTTGTTCCAAACATTGGCCCATTTGTTTCAGTTTTTAAGATTAAAAAAAGATGTTATTTCTTCAAAGTATTCATATGCCGCCTATCAAGCCAAAGCAATTTTTTTGATATGGAAATACATGGAAACAGGCATGCTAGTTTTCTTTATTTATAGCTTTTGACAATTTCCTAGAAGTAAAATGTATGGTTCCACATTGCACTGTGAAACAATAAATGGTTCTAATTTTAATGTCCATTACTGAACAACCCTTGGTTAACAAACGGCATTTAAAAAATGAACACACTCCAATAGTGTTGTCCCTAGCACAAAGTAGTTGGATGACAACAAACGGTACACATAGCTTTTATGAGATTCATCCATTTCTATTTGTAACTCACATCATGTTTCTTACTAAGAAATATAATTTTCTGTTCTATCATGTTTAAAAATAAGTCCCCATTAAATACTTAGAGGAAACATGTAATGATCCTCAGGAAGATTTCAAAGTGATGTGTCCCACTTAGTGAATGCAACAGCATAATTCCCAAAGGATACCCGGGATAGGAGGGAATGGACTGTGACAGAAAGAGTTCAGGATCATGTTGCCAGAAGATAGCAATCAAACCATTCCTTGAGAAAACATTAGGCCACAACCGATGCTGGGGTATAAACAGTTGAATATGCTTTTGAGAAAGATAGATTGGATCAGGTGTGTGTCCATGGACACTATAATCCATCTTTTTAAAGGTATATCTGAAGAATATTCAGATGCTTTAATAGTGTTATTTTCTGTTCTGTCTTTGTATTTTTGATATTGCCTTTATATTGTCTCATAGCCATAAGACAAAGTGTTGTTATATATACATTCATTTATGGATTTGGGCCCAATAAGTCTAAAATACAATTTCTTATTTTATTTCTCTCCTGACAGCGCCTAGCTAATCTTGGATGTTCTAAAAAAAATAAACAGGTCAGACTAGGTTAATATTAGGATACGAGTCAATTAGGAAATCCCACAGCTATAGGCCAGCTTGGAGAGTAAAAAAAAAAATCTGAATCTGTACTGTTAAGCAAGAAAGCTTAATGGCTGTGTCCAGGAAGTTATGAGAAGTTTAACTTGAAGACTTCACTCACTCCATATAGGATACATGTGTATCTGTTTCTATGTTCTACTTCTTCATGAATTACACAGTGGGAACCTCAGGAATGTTGGGATTATGACCTATATTTTTGAGTTTTATGTATTTTAGGATACTTCTGTAAGATCTCTATTAGTACCTAGAAATTATAATCCTATTATTAGAAAGATTTGGACTGAAATTTCATCTTGGTATATTTGCCCTATAAAGTTCTCCCATTAGAGTTTTGCCAAGTTCTAACTCCAGGTACTGTATGTTTTTGAAATTATATTGGACTATTCTTGTAGTGACAGACTCGACCTTGGGGGAGCTGGGGGTGGCGATGGCCGACAGGAAGCTCTGGTGTGGGCTGGTCCATGAAGTCACGAACAGTCGGAAGTGACTGAACGAATAAATAACAAAATGCTTGTAGTATGACACCTTTCTTTTCCTGAGCAGTGAGAAATTCCAAGGGCAGTTTCATTTCACTGAGAGGACACTGGAGATGTCAGGTGCTTTTGGAGATAGGTCTGTTGCAACCGTTGGGACAACAGTTCAGAACATAAAATGTTTTGAAGTTGTCAGGCTGCAAGATTCAAATTGAAATTCAAGACTTGCATACTTTTGCTGCATCCTAGATACTATGCAGAATTTACTGTATAACTGAAGGGTGCTTTCAAGGAAGTTAATAGTGTAACTCCAGCTTCACACTGTGCATGAAAGGAGAAAGTAAGGAAAAGAAACTATTTACATGAGAGGGAAAATTATGGTGTAGATGAAATCATGTTATAATGCAAAAGAAAAGCATTTATAGGATATAATTATGTCAAAGCACATATCTTTAGCATTTTGTAAAACTGGACTATAACTCTAAATAATTACATTTTATAAAGAACTATATATAATTATTGTGATGTCTTACAATTTTTATTTATCCCTTCAGTAAATAAATAAAAACAACAGGTTCTTCTAACTGTGATGTACTCATTTGCTATTACTTCAGACCAAAGATAACTGAATTCTAAAACTGTAAAAAGGGGGATTTAATTACATCATTTAATGTATAAATGACAGCAAAAAGTCTGGCACTTTTCTGTGAATTGGTCTGTGACAGTTTGTTTTTAAGATGGTGTAATTAATAAGAATAAAACTGAAAGTAGGTGTGGCTACAGTACCAAACAGTATCAAAACCTGTCTTCAGGGGAAAAAGTCTGGATATTTTTTCAAAATTATAAGCATGAAAATTTAAATTTTCTAAGATTTCTACTAATATTAATAGGAATTACTAAAACAAAATAAGAAATAATATTAACTAGCACAGAATGTCATTTATAAACATGGTGAATTTTTTATCAGACCTAGTGTAAATATTTTTCCTCAGAACGTTTATATTCGAGATACTGAATTTCATCTAAAGAATTTAAGGATTAATTTATAATAAGCTTTTAAACAAATATCTATAATCTGCATTATTTTTCAAAAAATTTAAACTATCCCTGTGGACTTTGTGTTGACTGTTGTAGACTGACACTTGTTAATCTATCTACTACACGATGGTAATGTCACTAGAAAGGATGACCACATCTGACATTTTTTGGCTCATTTTGGCTTTATACATGAAAAATTATGCTGCCAGATTTGGTGGTATGATGTGGAAGTGCTCTTCATCCTGCAAAAATGTATATGGGGATTGTGCATTATAATTTTAGTAGATATTAAAATTGAGTATTCTACTATGGAGAATGGAGAACCACTCTTCTCTTTCAGCTTTCATGATATTGCTTTTGCTTCATGTAACTACTTTTGTTCTTTTTTAATTTTATTCCTCAGTACATCTCCTATTCAGTTAATGTCACTTTTGGTGAATTGAACATTTCTATTATACAATATAACAATGAGGGCCTGCCCACCACTGATCATATGTCCTATTCAAGGAGAAGAATTTAGACTTTTGCAAAGCTACCGTCAGGTGAGACAATAAATACCTAAAAACTGCAGAGAAGAAGAAAACTAGTAATGGATATGAGGTGGGCAGGGCCACAACTAGGGGGGGGCAAGCGAGGGATGTGCCCTGGGCGCCACACTGGGGGGGGCGCCAAAATGCCTCTTTCGAAGGCCAGCTCTGAGGGAGGCCCGCACTCCTGTCGCCGCCGCCCGCGAAGAGGCCCACCAGGGCGTTGTGCGGCTGGGCTCGTCTGCTCCCCGGGGCTGGCCACAGGCTCTGGGGTGGCCTCAGGGCCATGCCCCCCCCAGCACTGCTCCGGACTGTCCCGCTTGGGAGTGCAGCGGTGGGCAGCTCGCTTCGCCCGGCCCGGATGGGCAGATGGGAGCGTAGCATCAGCGGATCCTGCCCCCAGAGCTGGGGGCGTGCAAGAGATCACAGCCAGGAGCGGGGCGCTTGTCCCGGGGGAGCCCTGCGCTGCTTCATGGAGGGGGGTCTGCGTTGGGGGTGGGGGTGGGACTTGACCCTGCAGGCGGGGGCAGAATCCATGTTTGCCCCGGGTGACACAGACCCTAGTTGCAGGCCTGGAGGTGGGGGGGATGGACCAGGGATTCACCTGAAATTCTAGAGAACAAAGCAGGAAGAATTGTTCTCCCTTTGCCATTTTCCTTCATTCAAACTTTTCTATCATCTTCTGGACCATCTGCCTACCAGAACCCTCTTCCCTTTCTTTTCCAATGAGAATATCTTCCTTTGGCAGCTTCTCTAGCTCATGCCTTCTCCTCTAATATATGGCACCTCATGATCTTCTGTGTTGCAAATCCAGGACACTTTCTCCTTTTAAATCCCTTGGGAACAATTCCCTATCTTCCCCACCTCCATCCATAAGTTCTGAGGTAAGCAATGCTTCTTCAGTCCTGTTTTGCTGGCAGATTTAAAAGATGGACTGACAAATAGGTTTAGACCAGCTCTATTTCTCTAATACTCTTTTTCAACCCAAAGCTCAATAAACTTGAGTAGGCCTATCTATGGATCCTAGCAAGACTTCAAATGAGAAATTCTGGGGGGAAAAATTCCTCAGTGACTGTGTCAACAGAGGGCACTGGCAGTTATTTACTCTTTCAATCTCTCTCTTGGTATTTCTGTGCTGTGGGTTACTTTTCAATGAATTCCTGACCATTTTAATTTGAAGAAACAAGAAATGTTTGATGGCTGTTGTGGGTCTTCCGGGCTGTGTGGCCGTGTTCTGGAAAATGTGGCAGAGGCGCTCTGAAGATGCCGGCCACAGATGCTGGCGAAACGTTAGGAACCACAACTTCCAGAACACGGCCACACAGCCCGGAAGACCCACAACAGCCATCGAACTCCGGCCTTGAAAGCCTTCGACAATACAAGAAATGTTTGCTTCAGAATTTCAAGTGCACTTTACCATCCAAGGTAAATCTTGAACAAATAGCTTGGCATAGCTCACAATGCTTATATGTAGCATTTAAAAATGAGTGCTGCACATATGAATAGCAAAGCCCAAGAAATGTCATGTTTCATTTAGCTAGAAATTAAATTCAAAATCTGTAGCTTCTTTTTAACTACCTACTATGTTAACTTATTGTGATTCCTTTTTCAGTAAGATCAAGTAGAATGGATTTGTGGTGTCAGTTTAGATAATCAGGCTTTTAAAAATCTTGTTTCTTTCTTGGCAAGTAAATAAATATTTTAAATGTAATTGGTGCAATTATGTTTCATTAAACAACTTTATGTTGCACTTCATGTCATGTCAAATTTTACTCTTACTGTAGTGCATTTCTTGAACATTTCAGTTTAATTGTACATAATATACTCCCAAAATAATTATTGCCTCTGCTCTGTGATAGAAGAGGCAGAACTATTGTTAAAATCTGAGCCTCAGCTAGCTATTCATACACAGTAACAATGACAATTCCGTTATGTGTGGTATTCTTCCACCTAAACGTCCCATCAACTCTCTTCCAATAATAAAGTACAGTAATGTTAGCACATTACTAACTTTAATAATTTTAATGATGCAAGTTCAACCCCTGGTGATTACATGGACATATCCACATATTTTTCTTGGCAGCAACAGAAAATTGATTTGCTATTGCCTTCTTCCAGAATGATTGTTTTATTTCTTATTTTGTTTCTCTGGCTTTTCTTGGTCTTTCATTCAAATACTAACTCAGCTTGGTCCTGCTTACCTTTTCGAGATCAGCCATGTTCAGAAAAGTGCTGCTGCCACCCACTATGAACGTAGACAACTTATTCATACTTAACTTGTCTAGCAGGTGAGGGAAAAAGGTGTCAGCTGAATGGAAAATGTGGTGAAATGTTATTTTCTTATACATGCTTAAAAGCAATGTTGCAGAGCAATATGAAAGAAACAGATCTAATAGAGATGTGGTAAAATGATTTTCATGATGATACTATAGCAGTTGAAGGCAATAATTTGTTCAAAAGGAACAGAAGAAGTAGAAAGAGAGGAGTTGCACTCTATGTTAAAAATATTGATTTTTGCTCAAACATTGGGTAACTTAGTTTAAGTAAGTGGAGGAACAAACAAAAGTAATATTGTTGTTGGAATCTACTAATGCCTTCCCAGTTGAGGAGATGAGGACCATCCTTCCAAAAGCAAATTGCGGATCTTTCCAAAAGGCATGAAGTTCTAGTAATAGGAGACTTTCATTATCAAGACATGTGTTTGGAGATAAACTCTGCCAAGCATAGTCCTTCCACAAAATTCCTGACTTGTCTTGCTTATAACTTTTTTTCCTTCAGAGATAGGAAGGCATGAGAGAATCAACTGTCTTGATTTGATATTAATCAATAGCGAAGACTTAGTTGAGGAACTAGTAGTAGCAGGAACATTGGGGAAAAGTGATAATATAATGCTGGAGTTCTCGATTTTCAGGGAAATTAAAATTGAATGTAGTCAAGCTCTTGTCTTGGACTTCAAATATCAGATTTTAATAAACTCAGAGCACTGATAGGATCCTATGGCAGGAGAAGGTAATTGGAAAAGGATCAGTGGATCCTTTAGAAGAAGATAATAAAAGCACCATAGTAAACAATCCCAATGAAGAAAAAATGCAGGTTGGTAGATGCCAATGTGGCTATACAAAATGTTTCATGAAATTCTGAAAACAACAAAGGATATCTATGCAATATGGAAAGAAGGTAAGAGCACCAAGGAAAGGTACAGTCAGGTAGTCTAGGAAAAATCAAACTAAATCAAATTTTATTTACAGTCTTATACCAAAACAAAATATAAATAGCCATACAATTAAAAAACGAAACAAATTTACTGCAGCTGTAAAATTTAACTACTTCTAACTAGAGTACAACTAAACTAAATCCTTACAAGTTCTGCACGCTAATAATGCAAATTTAGCCACAGTGTATGCTATTTTGCAGTTAATAAGACTCTATTACAGGTAGCCCTCGCTTACTGACCACTTATTCACTGATGGTTCAAAGATATGAGGGCACTGAACAAGGAGACTTACGACCGGTCCTCAGAGTTGCAGCTGTCACAGCATCCCCACAATCACATGATTGCAGTTTGGCTGCTTGGCAACTAGCGCACAATTATGATGGTTGCAGTGTCCCACGGTCATGTGATCACCATTTATGACCTTCACTGCCGGCTTCTGATAAGCAAAGTCAATGGGGAAGCTGTCAGGAAGCTGCAAGTCGCAGTCATGTGATGTCACGCTTAATGACCGTGTGTGATTCACTTAATGACCATAACCATAACCGCCAGAACTGCCATCATAAGTTGGCGCAGTCATGTGATTTTTCACTTTATGACCGTGTCACTTAGTGATGGATTTGCAGTACCCCCTAGTTTGGAGGAAGTCAGTAAAGCCACTAAACAAATGAAAAATAACAAAGCTAGTGGACCTGATGGGATTCCTCCTGAAGTCTTTAAAGAAGCCGGGCCTGAACTTACACAACAACTTCATAAGCTCATCGAAAAAATCTGGATGAGGGAGGAGATTCCAGCAGACTTTAGGGATGCCATAATTATCACTCTCTTTAAAAAGGGTGATAGAACAGACTGTGGAAACTATCGAGGCATCTCCCTTCTAGCCACAGCAGGCAAAATCCTGGCAAAGATCATCGCAAACCGTCTCCTATCTGTATCAGAAGACATCCTCCCTGAAACGCAAAATGGCTTCCGCCCTTCCAGGGGAACAGTGGATATGATCTTCACCGCACGACAGCTTCAAGAAAAATGCAAGGAGCAAAGCCGCCCTCTGTACATGGCGTTTATTGATCTGACTAAAGCTTTTGATACTGTAAATCGTACTGCTCTCTGGACCATCCTTCTGAAAATCGGATGCCCTGATAAATTTGTGAACATCTTGCGGCTACTCCATGACGACATGATGGCAACAATCCTGAATAACAATGGCTCTCAAAGCGATCCATTTAAAGTGGAATCCGACGTTAAACAGGGATGTGTTATTGCTCCAACCTTATTTGCTATCTTCATCGCTATGATTATACACCTTGTTGAAGAGAAACTTCCTACTGGTGTAGAAATTATATATCGAACAGATGGAAAGCTTTTTAATCTTAGTAGGCTGAAAGCAAAAAATAAGGTAATCACAACTTCTGTTATAGAACTTCAATATGCTGATGATAACGTAGTCTGTGCACACTCCGAGGAAGATCTTCAAACTATCCTAAACATCTTTGCAGAAGCATATGAAAAGCTCGGCCTCTCTCTTTTTTTAACAAATTTTATTAGGTTTTAAATTTACATAGATAAAAGTTTGAAACAGAAAGGAAAATGGAAATACAAATCAAGAAAAAAGAAAAGATAAAAAAGATAAAAAAGTGTAGTAAAGTAAAAAAGAAAAAAGATAAAGCTGAAACATAGAATTTAGTCAACTTCCGATTTGTATCTGGTCATGATATTTTAACAATTATATCTTACATGCTAGGTCTATATAAAACATTAAAGAATATTTCTTGTCTATTACATCAATATAAAGGTAAAGGTTCCCCCCGCACAGTTGTGCAGTCGTGTCCGACTCTAGGGGCCGGTGCTCATCTCCGTTTGTTAGCCGAAGAGCCAGCGTTGTCCGAAGACGCTTCCATGGTCATGTGGCCACATGACGCGCACGGAATGCTGTTACCTTCCCACCAAAGTGGTACCTATCCATCTACTTGCATTTGCATGCTTTCGAATTGCTAGGTTGGCAAGAGCTGGAGCTAGTGCGGGAGCTCACTCCGCACGCAGGGCTAGGGATTCGAATCTCCGAACTTGCGATCTTCCGACCGACAAGCCTGGCGTTTTACCTGCTGAGCCACCACGCCCCTTATGACATCAATTTTATCACTTTACATCAATATATATATATATATATATATATATATATATATATATATATATATTAATCTTCAAATCCCCATATAAGCTTTGTTCCTCCCGCATCTTGTAAATAGTCAGTTAATGGTTTCCACTCTTTAAGAAAATAATAATTTGAATTTTCTTTTAATAAACCTGTCAGTTTATCATTCTCTGCCATATCCATCAATTTTAACATCCAATCTTGTATCGTAGGCAATATTTGATTTTTCCAATTTTGTGCATATATAAGTCTTGCTGCTGTAATCATGTATTGCATAATTCTTGTAAATTGCTTCCCAGGTTGTCCATCAATTATTCCCAATAAAAAAAATTCCGGTTTAAATGGAACTCGAATTTGTAATATATTTTGCATCAATAAGTGTATTTGAGTCCAAAATTTCTTTGCAATCTCACATGTCCACCACATATGGTAAAAAGACCCCTCTTTTTTTTTTACATTTCCAACATAAGTTGGAAACATTCCCATACATTTTAGAAAGTTTTTGTGGGGTCATATACCATCTGTACATCATCTTATAAATTTTTTCTTTTAAATTATAGCACAAAGTAAATTTTAGTCCTTTGGTCCACATATCTTCCCATTGTTGCATTTGAATGTTATGACCAATATTTTTAGCCCATTTAATCATACAGTCTTTAACTTGTTCCTCTACCATTTCACCTTTTAACAATAATTTATACATTTTTGCAATTAGATGATCATCTGTCTCACATAATTGTAACTCAAATTCTGATTTTATTTGTTCAAATTCAAAGTCTTTCTTATCTAATTTAAATTTCTCTACGAGCTGCATATATGAAAGCCATTGAAAAGTATATCCCTCTGATGCCAATTCTTCTATTGATTTAATTATATATTGTTCTTTCTTTAAAAAGTCTTTGTAAGTTAACCATTTATCTTTATTTCTTACTTCTGTTGTATAGAATGCTTCTTGTGTAGAAATCCATAAAGGTCTTTTATAACATAAAATTAATTTATATTTGTTCCAAATTCTTAACAAGGATCTTCTAATATAATGGTTTTTAAAGTCCACATTAACTTTAACTTTATCATACCACAAATATCCATGCCAGCCATATCTTAATTCATGTCCTTCCAAATTCAATAATTTTTCATTTTTCAAAACTATCCATTCTTTAATCCAAACCAAGCAACAAGCAGCATAATATAATTTCAAATCCGGCAGTCCTAGTCCTCCTCTTTCTTTAGAGTCTTGCAAGACTTTATATTTTACTCTTGGTTTTTTCCCTTGCCAAATAAACTTAGAAATGTCTCGCTGCCATTGTTTAAAAGGTTCTTCTGATGCCAATATAGGTAGTGTTTGAAAAAGATATAAAATTCTTGGCAAAACATTCATTTTGATTGCTGAAATTCTACCTAATAATGATAATTGCAATTTTCCCAATGTTCCAAATCTTTTTTAATATCCGTCCAAAGTGGAATATAGTTATTCTTAAACAACTTAACATTTTTGGCTGTTAAATATACTCCCAAATATTTTACTTTTTCTTCCATTGAATATCCTGTTATTTCTTTCAATTTTTCTTGTTGGTGGTAGTCCATGTTTTTAGTCAAAACTTTTGTCTTCTGTAGATTCACTTTGAACCCTGCTAGAGACCCAAAGTCTCTTAGTTTCTGTATTAATATTTCAATTCCTTCTAGTGGATTCTCCAAGGTAATGACTAGGTCATCAGCAAAGGCTCTTAGTTTATAAACTTCTTTTTTAACTTTGATACCATGGATACCATCATCCTGTCTAATAAGCTCGGCCTCTCGATTAACATTAAAAAAACCAAAGTGCTTTACCAGCAAGTTCGAACCAATCCCTCCGCAGCGCCATCAATCCAGCTTAAAGGTGTGTCACTAGAAAATGTCGACCACTTTTCTTATCTCGGCAGCCATCTATCTACAAAAGCCGACATCGACGCTGAAATTCAGCATCGCCTGAGCTCTGTGAGCGTAGCTTTCTCCCGAATGAAGCGTAGAGTGTTTGAAGATCGGGACATTCGCAGGGAGACCAAAATGCTTGTTTACAAAGCCATTGTACTACCAACCCTTCTGTACGCCTGTGAAACATGGACCCTCTACAAACGCCACCTCCAACTTCTTGAAAGATTCCATCAATGCTGCCTCCGAAAAATTCTGCAAATTACTTGGGAAGATAGGCGGACAAATGTTAGCGTATTAGAAGAAGCAAAGACCACCAGCATTGAAACAATGATCATCCAACATCAACTTTGCTGGACCATGTTGTTCGAATGCCTGACCATCGTCTTCCAAAGCAGCTACTTTACTCCCAACTTAAGAATGGAAAACGGAATATTGGTGGACAGCAAAAGAGATTCAAAGACACTCTCAAAGCTAATTTAAAAAAATGTAATATCAGCATTGAGAACTGGGAAGCCCTAACTCATGAGCGTTTCAATTGGAGGTCAGCCTTTATCAATGGCGCTATGGACTTTGAAGAAGCACGAGTACAGGGCGAAAGGGAAAAAAGAGCTAAAAGGAAGGCACGTCAGGCAAACCCTCATCATGACCGTCTCCCACCCGGAAACCTATGCCATCACTGTGGTAGGTTGTGCGGATCCAGAATTGGCCTTTATAGCCACTTACGGATCCACTGTTAAAATTTTACCTTTGGAAGACAATCTTACTCGGCTACGAGTGATCGCCAATGACTTAGTGATGGAGTTCCCAGTCCCAATTACGATTGTTAACTGAGGACTTCCTGCATTGACTGCATTCAATAAGAGATATTGAACATAAAATTAATCAGGACATTGGAGGGTGTCTTAAACAGGGGTTCCACCAGACAGTCAGCTGCAGAAAGCACAAATAGCAAGGAAGATCTGCCATGGCACACCACTCATAGAAAACAAAGAAGTAGCTTGCCAGTTTGGGAAGCAAATAGGAAGAACTAGCTTGTCTAAGCAGCCTATCTTCCTGGTGTTAATTAAAATGCGGATCAAACACAGGACATTAGCTGTTGAGGCTAAAAGTCCATAGAATTATATTTCTGCACCTGTGAGGGTACAAAGAATAAAAGGGATAATGAACTGCACTTGCTTGCTGTCTGCTATTTGAGCTCTTCTTAATTGTCTGAAGGCCCCCCTCTTGAGAGGGGAGCCTATGAAGTTTCTCATAGATGTGGCTCTCGAGTGATTTAAAGATTTATTTGCAAGGTAACTTGCAGTTCCACAGGTGCAGCACTTTTCCATCTGACTCAGATGAAGCAACTTTAGTGGGACAAGACATGACTAGGTGTCCTAGAGCTCCACAGTAAATGCATAAACTGAGATCCCTCCGTCTTTGTTTCTCTACTGCAGACAAGGATCTTTTCACTCCTCCCATTTGCATGGGTTGTATGGTGTTGGACTCCAAAGAGGTAATGGGGCGTAATGGCAACAAAAGGCTGTAAAACTACTCCCCCTATTATTTCCTCTGTGCCTTGACTCCTCCAATCCCCCACTGATTAATACACCATGCTGAAACTTTTATTCCATATTCTCTGGTGTGCCTTGTTTTACTAATTCATCCCTCGTTCATCAGAAAGTCCTTTCTGAAGCTAGTCAATCAGGGCAAGATCATTCCAGTGCACATCTCTGGCATACAACTGTAAATCTGCTATGTACTCACAAATTCAGTGATTTTCTTGCTTCAGCTTGTGAATCTCCTTATTTATTATTGTTCTTCTGGCTGAATTGCCAAAAGCAGCTTTAAATCTTTGCATGAAGTTCTGGTAATTATCTAACAATGCATAATTGCCCTCAATGAGTGGCACAACTCTTTTGGCTGCCCCTTCTTTCAGCAGTTTAAGTACAAAGGCAACCTTGATCCAATCTGAAGGAAATTCTACTGGCTAGCCATAAAAATTTCACACTGTGTTGTGAAAGTTAGGAACTGATCTTGACCCCCACCCCCACCCCAAACTTCTTCAGTAGACTTCCAGGAGACGGAGCGATACTGGCTGTGAAACAACCTGTGGGGCCACTCCCAGTTGATGTAAGCCTTGACTCAATTGCTATGGTAGCTGTATCATGACACTGTGCAGGTTCATTATTTGTTTTTTCCCCTGTTGTTGATGCTTCAATGATGCTTCAGCAACGTGTTCTGCAGACAGGGGGTGCCTCAAGGATCTGTTGCCATATTCTATTCTCTTCCTTCCCCTTTCTCAAGGCCAGGTCTACATTTCTTCACATTATGCTCTACTTGCACTTCCACATCAAGAATCCTTTTCTGAAGAATTAACACAGCCTGGTCCTGTGTCAGGGCAGTAATGTCCCAGGGGACAATCCCCAGGGTACACCTTCAATTTTCTGCCTTCTGGTGGAATGAAAATTATCCATCAGTATAAGTGGAGCCGAATCCTGCAGTCAAAATGTGAGCTTTAGCCAGTATTTAAAGATCTTTATCCATATCTTGGCCTCTACTCTAATAAGTCCTGCTTCTTTGTACATTTGACATGCAATGAGGCACCTGAAATAGTTTCCTTGAAAAAGTAAATTGAACTCTCTCCAATTTAGTGGGATTGCCCTACATGGCATGGGACCAGGTTACCTGAGGGACCGTCTCATCCCCATCACATCAACCCATCCCACCCGGTCATGCAGAGAGGGCATGCTACGAGCCCCTTCTGTAAGAGAATTCCATCTGATGGGGTCCAGGAGGCGTGCCTTCTCTGCAGTAGCCCCCGCCCTCTGGAACATTCTCCCCCCTGAAATAAGATTAGCCCCCTCTCTCCTGGACTTTAGAAAAAACCTAAAGACCTGGTTTTGTCACTATGCTTGGGGTGGGGAGGGGAATAACCAGTCTTGGGGTTGGCTGGTTTCTTAGATCTCCCTCGACCAGCCCTACCAGCTCATGGGATAAGACCTACTATTGTCTGGAACTGATTGTAACTATGTATTTTAATGATTATTGGTATTATTTATGGTTTTTTATTGATTTTAAACTATTTCATTGTGAACTGCCCAGGGACCCTCCTTGAGAGGGAGATGGGCGGGATATAAATATGATAGATAGATAGATAGATAGATAGATAGATAGATAGATAGATAGATAGATAGATAGATATAGACAGACACCAGAGTTTAATTGAGCCTCATAAAGAAACTATGTCAATACTTTGGCCTCAAACAGTTTAATGCTGGAATATACCCTGACGAACTCCCCCCAAGCATGGAAAAAGAATATAACCATTGTTGAAGACTTTCAAAGTGGATAGAGCAATGAGGACCTTTGGTATCTTTAGGACTGGATTACAAAACCCAGGCACTTAAAACTGCTAGCCTGTCCCTCCAAAATCCATGGCAATTTTGAGGGGCCTTTCATAGATAATAGATAACTTCAAATGATTTTTTTTCTCCAAAATTGATTTGTACTGAGTAGTTTTTACAAAAAAGGGTCAAAAACCTTATAGCTATTCAAAGCAAGGATGTCTATTGGCCCATTTGGGGGGATTGATATTCTTCCTTATTAAGGTATCCAACTATTGCATTAATATAGTAGTTAAATAAAAGTGGAGCAGGGATGAAGCCTTGTTTAACTCCTTTTCTGTGGGCATTAAATCAGAGTTGAGGCCTGCAGCAGCACTGCATCTTACCTTCATGTTTGAATTAACTTGTAATACTCATACAGTAAGGGGCGTGGTTGGTGGCTCAGCGGGTAAGACGCCAGGCTTGTCGATCGGAAGATCGCAAGTTCAGAGGTTCGAATCCCTAGCCCTGCGTGCGGAGTGAGCTCCCGCACTCGCCCCAGCTCTTGCCAACCTAGCAATTCGAAAGCATGCAAATGCAAGTAGATGAATAGGTACCACTTCGGTGGGAAGGTAACAGCGTTCCGCGTGTGTCATGCGGCCACATGACCGTGGAAGCGTCTTCGGACAATGCTGGCTCTTCGGCTAACAAACGGAGATGAGCACCGGCCCCTAGAGTCGGACACGACTGCACAAATGTGCAGGGGGAACCTTTACCTTTTTACTCATACAGTATGAGGGTAAGCAACTGGTGATCAATAGTGGAGGCTTTTAATTTGCACCGTAATATCACTCTAGATATTGAGCCAAAGGCTTGAAATCAACAACTATAACGTGTAAAACTGTTTTGGAAGCATGCATATATTTTTCAACAAGATGGTATAGCACCAAATCCGGGTTTAAAATCAAACAGCCTATTCTGAAGCCTGCCTACTTAGGAGTTAAAAGATTCTCCACTTCTAGACTCTCTCTGAATTTCCAATATAAGTGCCTGGTGTAGATTTTGTTGAATATACAGTACTAAGGAGGCTCACTGGGTACTAATTGATGGAATCTTCTTCCTTATCCTTTTTTAAGTAGGGATAATTATAGTCACAACCCATTCATTTAGAACCTGGGCTGATCTAAGGATTAAATCTCCTCCTGACGTTTTTTTGGGTTACAGTTTATTTATTTTATTTTTATCTCGCCTTTATTATTTTTATAAATAACTCAAGGTGGCGAATATACCTAACACTCCTTCCTCCTCCTATTTTCCCCACAACAGCAACCCTGTGAGGCGAGTTGGGCTGAGAGAGAGTGACTGGCCCAAGGTCACCCAGCGGGCTTTCATGCCTCAGGCGGGACTAGAACTCTCAGTCTCCTGGTTTCCTATTGGCTCCTTCCTAGGGCTGAGAGAGAGTGACTGGCCCAAGGTCACCCAGCCGGCTTTCATGCCTAAGGCGGGACTAGAACTCTCAGTCTCCTGGTTTCCTATTGGCTCCTTCCTAGGGCTGAGAGAGAGTGACTGGCCCAAGATCACCCAGCCGGCTTTCATGCCTAAGGCGGGACTAGAACTCACAGTCTCCTGGTTTCTAGCCCAGCACCTTAACCACTAGACCAGACTGGGTCTAGTGAAAGTTGTTTAACTGAAGTATGGAGTTCTGAAACTGAGGCTGGAGGCCATTCAGGCAGTGGAGCCTCTCCTAACATCTAACTCAGAGGAATGAGATAGCCAAGAAGCATGAGCTGCAGGTGTCAGGATAGTGAAAGCTCAGCATGAGCTGAGGTTTGTGAAAGATGCTACAAACAACAAAAATGAAAACTTATATATGTTCAAAATAAAATGAAAAGACATGAATCAGTATACCAGCTGCTCACTGAGGAGGGAAAAATGCTAATATGAAAAAAAGAAAATGCAACAATTAAGACTATTTTTATATATTTTTCAACAAAAAACTGTGAGTTCTACCAGGAAATTGCGATGGGAAGGATGAAGGGACAAGAATGAAGACAGATTGATAGGAAACATAGTCAGAGAATACCTCTTTACTTTAGATGTGTTTATATATCCAGAACCAGATGAATTGTATCCTAGGATTCTGAAGGAAGCAGCTGATCATCTTTGAGAAATCCTAGTGAACTGCTAAAGTGCTAGATGATTAGAGGAGGGCATATATTGTCCCTATCTTCAAAAAGGAAGAACCATCGAACTACAGCTCAGTCTGACATCAGTACCTGGGAATATTCTAGAGCAGATCATTAGAAAAGTTATCACAATGTGATTATTATTAGAAGTCACCATGGATTAATTAAGAATATATCTTGCTGGACTAATTTTATCCCATTTGCTTGATAGGGTAACTTCTTTAATTGACTGTGTGAATGTTGTAGGTCTGAGATTAAAGTACCAATGACATGCTGAGTAGAATGCTAATTATGGGCTGGATAGTATGACATTTAAATGGATACACAGCTGGCCCAAATATTGTGCTCAAAAAGCATTCATCAGTGGCTCCTCATAAAACTGGGGAGAGATAGTAAGGTACCAGAGGAATCAGTCTTAGGACCTATTCTTAAGTACTTTGACTAAATATCTGAATCGAGATATGAAATTTTATATATGACACAAAATTGGGTAGGGTAACTAATAGCCTGACAACCTAGAAGACTGAAAATTCAAAACAGTCTCCATAGGTTAGACAAATGGGCTGAAAGTAGTAGAAGGAAATTTAACAGAGACAAGAACAAAGTTCTTCAAATGTACTCTCTTTCTTCTCTACCAAAGAGGGAGATAAGAGCAAAACTAAAAGAAGGAACATGTATTTGCCTTTCCACTTATAAAAGAAACCACAAGGGTAATGTAAGGCCACCATCCGATAGTCAGTTTGCAAAGGCCTTGGCCAACTGAGGGGTTTTACCAGATTATAACCTCCAAAACTTAATTGGCATCAAAAAGGTCTGTTTAAATACAGTATCTACAATATTTTGTTAGAAAACACACCACAGTAAAGAGAAACATAGGCTGATATCAAGCTAAAGAGAAAGGATTGGATTCAAAGTGCAAGTGGAATCATAGAATGGAATGGTTGGAGTCCAATCCCCTGCCGAGTGAAGAAATCTTACCCTACAACAGCTCTGACAAATAGCCATCCAGCCTCTCTTTAAATACTTCCTGTGAAGAAGAATCTACCATCTCAAAAAAAAAAAAAAACAGCTTTTATTATTAGGAAATTTTACCTGATGCCCAACCAAAATCTACTTCTTTGTAATTTATTCCCATTGTTTCCCTCCTGTCTTCTGGAACAAATGAAGTATCATCTGCAAGACAGCATTTCTATTGTTGTCCTTCTGGAAAAGCAAAGTAAGAGCCGAGGAGCTCTCTTTTCTCTCCATTGCCGGTTACTATCTTACTGCCTTCTCCTAGCACCAGCCCACCTCTTCCTTTTTCTTTTGATTACTACTAGCCAAAAAAACTCTCGTTGTTGCTTTTAGCTTCCATTGAGCATCTAAGTTCTTTTTGTTCTTTAATCTTTCTATTTTTTTTCCTGTAGATATTAGCCACAAGCTGGTATACCTCCTTGATCACTATATGCATCTTCCATTTCCTATACACGTCTCTTTTCATTTTTAGCTCAGTCTAGAGCACTCTACGCATCCACAACTGTTTCCTAAACTGCCTGCATTTTTTCTTCATACTTCTTTTTTCTGAAAAGTTCCCAACCATCATATGCTCCCTTTGACCTGAAGATTTCTATCCATAGGATCCTGCCTAGTACTTCTCTAAGCTTGTTAAAATAAGATCTCCTGAAATCTAGTGTTTATATGTGACGATTCTGCATTTTTCTTTCTGTAGTATTTTGAATCCCAAGATGCTATGGTCACTAAGACCCAAAGTTCCCATGGCTCTTCAACAGCTCTTCCACATTAGTTAGGATGGCTGATTCATTTGTCTCTTCATCAACCTTCTGGAAAATAAAATAGTCCAGAAGACTTCTGAAGAATTTTTGAGACCCTGCAATCTTAGTTTTCCAACCAATGTCCAGGTGGTTGAAGCCTCCCCTTATTACTATGTCTCTCCTCTGTGAAAATTTTATAATATGGTCCAGGAAGGCATTATCCAGATCTTCAACCTCATTTGGTGGTTCACAGCATTGTTGTTGTTCAGTCGTTTAGTCGTGTCTGACTCTTCGTGACCTCATGGACCATATCACACCAGGCCTTCCTGTCCTCCACTGTCTCCCGGAGTTTACTCAAATTCCAGTGAGTCCTCTCTTCGCATTAGGTTGCCAAAGTATTTGAGCTTTAGCTTCAATATCTGTCCTTCCAATGAGCAGTCAGGGTTGATTTCCTTTAGGATTGACTGATTTGACCTCCTTGCAGTCCAAGGGACTCTCAAGAGTCTTCTCCAGCAACACAGTTCGAAAGCATCAATTCTTTGGCGCTCAGCCTTCCTTATGGTCCAACTCTCACAGCCATACATTACTACATTCACAGCATAAAAGGTAAAGGTAAAGGTACCCCCCGCACATTTGTGCAGTCGTGTCCGACTCTAGGGGCCGTTGCTCATCTCCGTTTGTTAGCTGAAGAGCCAGCGTTGTCCGAAGACGCTTCCACGGTCATGTAGCCGCATGGCGCGTGCGGAACGCAGTTACCTACCCACCGAAGTGGTACCTATTAATCTACTTGCATTTGCATGCTTTCGAATTGCTAGGTTGGCAAGAGCTGGGGCAAGTGCGGGAGCTCACTCAGCACGCAGGGCTAGGGATTCGAACCTCCGAACTTGCGATCTTCCAATCAACAAGCCTGGCATCCACATTAAAATATTTGTTGTTTCCCCTCCCTTGTATTCTTATCTAAATGCTTTCAACTGACCCTCAACATTCCTGGATCTCAATACATGCATGCCCTTCCTTTGCATACAATGCCATTTCTCCTCCCCTTTTGTCTGGCTTGTTCCTGTTGAATGAATTATACCTAGGGACATGCAACTATTTGAATCTGAAGCAAAAAAGGTCCTTGAGGGGACTTATATGCATTTGCAGAACCTATTGGTGCTTCTTTAAAGAAGCTTTAAAGAAGCTGGGCCTTTTCCTGCAATTACACCTTATATAATGGAACTCATAATTATATGAAGTAATAGGAAACATGCAATCCTATTTGGTTACTGTGAAAAAAAGAAGCAGAAATGGCATTTTTCTTCACCACTGTAAGATGACCTTATCATGATTTGCAGTTTTGCCTTCTTATCATATTGCATTACTATCAGTAATATCAGTTCAATACAGGAGTGTTGGCTGATCACTGGAATGGCACTGTTATCTTATCTGCTCAGTCATATATAAGATGGTATTGCTAAGGCATCACAAAGAGGTCAGAAACACCAACATTTCTAAAGTAGTCAATCTACAATGAAATATTTCCAATGAACAAACTTTCGTGTCCTTTTTTTTCTAATATAGCCAGCCAGCTACATTTGAAGAGGAGACACAGGATTTAAGGAAACTATAATCCAGAGACATAAAAAGAATTAACCTTTTTCAGTATATGATTTAAGATGCAAGCATGCTGAATAAACATAAAGTTGCATTCTGAATAAATTGCAAGGTAATTTATTTAGTATGTCTTGAAAACAAGTATCAATTATGGTATAGTCACTAAACTGAACAATATTCTATAGCATAACAGTATAATAACTCATTTGTAGTCTTATAGTTTGAACTGAAATATTTATAATTATCAAGGCCAGTGGTGTCTGGGTTGGGGGGTGTCAAAAAGGTCAAGATGGCAACTGCACAAACAAAGTGCTGCCCTTTTGCATACATGTACATTGACAATGTACCAAAAAGGTGGGACTTTGATTGTGTAGTCATGACTGCCATCTTGACATTTTTGACCCCCCAGGCATCTCTGACCAGGGCCAATTTTATAAGAAGGCATGGAACATATAAGTGCTCTTCTCAGGATTCTACCAACGCTGGAATCCTATTTATTTCCACTGGACTAATGAGGATCAAGAGAGTGGGGTGAGGAACCTGCGGCTTTCCAAAGTGGCTGAACCACAAATCTCAGCAATCTACCTAGTATGGCCATTGATAAAATATGATGGGAATGGTAGGAAGGCCACAGATTTTCTATCCCTTGACCACTTTAGTTTATCTCATATTGTCCTTATTTTAAAGATGTTATTCTTCAACAAGGAAGGTTCAGAATGCACTATGATGAACTCTTAACTGGTCACCCATCCAGCACCAGTTACATCCTCTCCATCTTAGATTTACAAAGCACCCTATTTAGATATCAGACAAGAATGAGAAAACAGGAAACAAAGCAAACAAGTTCCACATCTGCCATATAGTTTTTAAAGCATATACCGTATTTTCCAGCGTATAAGACGACTGGGCGTATAAGACAACCCCCAACTTTTCCAGTTAAAATATAGAGTTTGGGATATACTCGCCGTATAAGACTACCCCTCTTCAAAACCTGCAGCTTGCTCCGCCCCGGGGTGGAAAATATCCACGCCAATCAGCTGTGTGGTGGGGAAGCGGAGTAGAAAGTAAAAAACTGCAGGGAGAAAACAGGGAAGCGGAGTAGAAAGCAAATACCGTAGTAATGCGAAGCGCAGCAGCGCGGGGTGTGTGTGTGAAGGAGAATATTGGGGGGAGGGGTGAGAAAGCTTTAACGATTTAAAGAAAGCTTTAATTACCTGGGCAAGGCAGAGGGGTGAAGAATACATTTCCAAGCTTTAGCGGAAGAAACCATGAAGGAGGAGGAGGAGGAGGAGGAGGAGGAGGAGGAGGAGGAGGAGGAGGATGGGGGGAAGTTTGAAAAAGCAGATCCAAGCGCAAAAGTTACTGAGTGAGTACTGAGCAACTCCACTTCCCCGCCGCACAGCTGATCCCCGCCGCACAGCTGATCGGCGCCGAGATTTTCCACCCGGGCCCTCCCCCCCGAATACATCTCCAAGCTTTAGCAGAACAAACCATGAAGGAGGAGGAGGAAGAGGGTGGTGGTGATGATGGGGGGAGGTTTGAAAAAGCAGATCCAAGCGCAAAAGTTACTGAGTCATTTCAGCCTCCCTCCCTCTCGCTCTCTTTCCCTGGTGATAGATCAGTGCGGGGGGGGGTCTCATGGGGGTCCCACCCTCCGCTCCCTCCCTCCCTTGCCGTTTCCTCCCTTCCCTCCTGACCCCCCCCCCGGCACTGATCCATCACCAGGGAAAGAGAGCGAGAGGGAGGGAGGCTGAAATGACTCACTAACTTTTGTGCTTGGATCTGCTTTTTCAAACCTCCCCCCATCATCACCACCACCCTCTTCCTCCTCCTCCTTCATGGTTTGTTCTGCTAAAGCTTGGAGATGTATTCGGGGGGGGAGGGCCCGGGTGGAAAATCTCGGCGCCGATTAGCTGTGTGCTGGGGATCAGCTGTGCGGCGGGGAAGTGGAGTTGCACCCGCCCTATAAGACAACACCCGGCGTATAAGACGACCCCGACTTTTGAGAAGATTTTCCTGGGTTAAAAAGTCGTCTTATACGCTGGAAAATACGGTAATTCACTCCTTCATTCATTAAAAATGTATACCTCACTTGATAAATATGATATATAATTTAAAATAAAGACTAAATTTTAGATTAAAGCTAACATGCTATTTTTGGCTGGTTATATTATTGGATCTTTCCTGCTCCACTGAAGAGATTAAGTCTCTCAGAGGGAGCTCAACTAAGATTGACCTTTACCCAACTACAAGAATACATTGTTTGAAAATGTTCCTGTTTATACTCAAGATTTTTGTTAAGTGCCTATATCTCAATAACTACTGTCAATCATTGTGTCTTGTACTCTTCTTAATTAGTTCAACATCTTGACCACTAAAGCTCATCAGGATTTTCTTTGCTATTGTTTCTATTGTTTCCTTTGTCTACACTGTTCTATCGATTTAAAGTATACATACTGTATGTACAAGAAATGTATATAACCCTGTATCAAAATGCTATAAGGGAGGAGGGTATAGCGTGGTAGTGAAAGAAAGATGCCTGTGTTACATTTTCCCCAATTCCACAATTTAAAATAATTATTGCCTTTTGCCTTTTCTGCAAGTGCTGCATATTTCTGCAAGAGTGGCAAGTTTTTTTAAAAAAAAACCTGAAAGAAGGTAATGACTAGCCAATTCTGTATTGTTGCCAAGAAAAAAAATAGATGTATCCAAGTAGTCACCAGAAAGTGTGTTTGACTAGGAGACTTTATTATTTTTGTGACATTTAAATGGATCAGACTTATTACAGATTTCTGTGAGCAGGATTATATGGCCACAAATCCAATCACTGAGCATTAGTTGTGATGAACATATGCCTCTTGGAGGAAATATAAACTTTTATTTATTCTTATAAAAGCTGCCTCTTATCACACTGCACTCTGTTCAGGCAGATAATGAAAGAAGTGAATGTTTTATATGAATGTAAATGGCAGTCGCTTACATGAAGATAGTTCTGAAAGGTCTCATTGAAGATGGAAAATTTGATAGAAATTTTAGAATGTAGTGGAATGAATAGAAACAGTGATCATTCTAGTGAACAGAATATATGGTCCATATTAGCTATATATTTATTGAGACATTTGCTCCCTCTCTTACTCCCAATTTCACCTATGCAAAATGGGAAAATAAAAATCACACAAGAAGATAATAGGAATGAATGAAACATGCTGTTCATCAAAAGTGCTATACACAGCATTTGTTTCAAACAGCAAACATGGAAGAAGGTGCTACAGGGAGAGGGGATAAAAATTCTATATCTAAGACCTGAGCTGTGCTATTTTATTGTTGGTTTTAGAATTTTGAGCTTACCTTTCTATTCTAAAATGCAGTACTCCAAGCTGCTATTATTGTTATAATAACTGGAAAAAAATATTGAAACAAATTAAGAAAGTAGACAATACAGCAATTATTTTTTAAAAAAAAAAATGAAGTCACAAGTTTTCAGATATGGCTCTGGTTAACTTCTAGCCTGCTTCTCTCTGAACTAACTAAACATTTTGGAATGGTTGAAATTTCTACATTTATTGTCTTGTGTTTGACAGGCCTCACTTTGACAAAACTTTGGTGATGAGAAGCCTATATTGCAGAGCTTTCCAAACTGTGTGTCGCGACACAAAAGTGTGTCGCCACACACAGCGTGGTGTGTCGCCACACCACCCGGAAGCGGCGGCGTGCGCGTGCACGGCAGCTGCGGCAGCAGCGCGGCTTCCACGTTTTAGCGGAGGCTGCCGCCGCTGCCGCCGCCGTGCACATGCGCCCCCCCGCGCCGCCGCCGTGCACACGCGTGCCGCCGCCGCTGCTGGTGTGTCGCCAGCGGCGGCACTTTGGAAAGCCCTGCTATATTGATACCATTCATCTGCAGAGCCCGGCTCCCATGTCAAATATGATTGCTGCTGCCAGAGCCAGAGGATGCAACACTTTCATCAAAATGACAAAAGCAGCATCACACCACAGCGATGCAAGCTCCGTCCCTTTTGCGCACGAATACAATGTCACTACAAAAGAGACGGAACTTGCTTTACATTGGCATGATGCCACTTTCAATTGTTTGCCCTTGATCCCCCTGTGGACACATCTCACCAGAGCTGTTAGCACTGGTCAGTTGGTATAAGAGTACATGATTTCAGACCAGTTAATCTAATGAAAAAATAATAATCAAATGTCTTTAAAGGTTTTAAGGAGGAGACCAGTTCTGAGACAATGCACTGGCTAGGTCTGTTTGCTTTTAATAATGATAATCCAGGGGATATAAAAAAGGGTTATAAAAGAGTTATAAAAAGGGAAAAAACAGGAGCTTTGCTAGTGCTAAACATGAAAGCAAGTAAAATATGTAGAATGTTCAATTAATTAAATAATGACAAACAAGTAAATTCAGCAAGAAACTGAAACCAATTTTAAAATATTCCCAACATTTCCCCTATATATGAAGTAAATATTTCAGGGTATTATGCAATAACACCCTCCTTTTTAAAAGATCAAGATTTATTTTTGTCACAGTGCTGATGAAGGAGCAAAGCTGAAGCATCCTCTACCTAAATGTTAACTCAGTTAATCAGTCTCAATGAATTTGCTGTTAAGATAGTGTAATCAAATACTGAAGTCCCTAATTGCTTGTTTTCTGCCACAGGCCATGGATGGCAGTCCCTGCTCCCTGACAACTACTTGCAAGTTATCTCCACAGCATGCAGAACACTGTTATATTTAGTGATTTAGCTACTGCTCATAGTTAGCACATGAAGTTAGCAGATTTCATCTTCTTATACTGAAGTATGAGGATAAAACAATTATTTACCATTCCAACATGTCGAAGTTATTCCTAATAGGTTCAGAATAATTTTCTGCTAGTTATTGTGGTACCTTCTTTCTAAAATATTCATAGCATCAAATCCCTACCCTAAGAACATTTGGACCAATATGTACAAGTAAGAGTAAAGAACCAAGATGGTGCAATTATAAAGTGCAGTAGACAAACTCTTCTCAGATTTCTCTGGTGTAATGGAAACAGCATATTTTTCCTAACTGTAGGGTAACATGAGAATATTTTGCAATCAAGAAGTTGCTGACACAGCATCTGAGTTCATGCATCATGCCACATCATAATTTCTTTAACCATGGTTTACTGAGTAAACCACAATTGGGTAGGCTCACAAAGCATGTTAAGCTCTAAAAAATGGCTTCAAGCAATAATGGCTGAATTATGCCTAAACTAAGCAAAGTACATTATGCATTAGTGTGATACATAAACCTAGCCATGACATTCTTCCCTACATGACTAACTCTACTCTAAAAACTGCCCAATGCTGTCATAGGAAGGAGCTTCTCCACTTGGTTCTGGGCATCTCATGTCATGCTGTCAGGGACAAAAATGACCAACCCTATAGAGGCAACCCTGCCATTATCCTAACATATAAAAACAATTTAACTTACTTCTAATAAATCTTTATAGCTTGATTTATCATTAGAACAGCATGGTTGTTGCTTCTCTGTGTCTGAATACCACACTACTCTAGTAAAGGTTTTAATACCACTGAAATCATGCATATGTATCTCAGAACTTAGCAAGTCAATGTTTTGAGGATAGAACACTAGAAACACCACTGAGGCAGGACACTAGAAGCTTCATACTGTATATGGTCTGTTTACTTAAAGTTTAAATGTTTTAAAGATCCAGCCACAAAGAATGGTAACCTCTCTACTCTGCTAATTTATAAATTGGCCCTAACACAATTTCTCATCTAAAGGTGAGCATTAAATCTCATTGTTTGGCATTTTACAATCAGTCAGTGACAACTACTTCTACAGTCCTACTTAATTATACCTTCTTGGCCCATAGAAATATCTTTTCTTCCATTACCCTGCTCATACACAGCAAAATTCAACCTGCAATTGTGAGATGGTTTGTTTTATAATTAAAAACTGCATACTAAAATTGTGTTTAGAAGTAACTAAAGAATTCCTGATTTACTCATAAAACAGAGAATGCTGGTTGTTTGTTGTGCTGCTTTATGTTGCTGTTGTAGAACTAACTGAAGGTTGGTAATGACATTTGATCCAAGTATGTATGTTATAATTGTTTTCTTGGCATTTTCTCAGCGACCTGCTGTTTAGAATCTAACATTCTCTACCACTTCATATGGAGGTGATTATTCTTGACTTTGTTATTTCTCCTGTTTCAGTTTGTTGACCTCCAAGTCCCACTTCAGGGTTAATTGCTTTTAAGGCAACAATCTTGTCAAATGTTGATAGTAAGCTTCATTCCTGCCTTTACATATTATCTCTGAACTGATGGTACTGTTAAACAGCAGTTCTGTGGTATGTATTCCATTGCAGGGATTTCTTTCTTTCTTTCTTTTGAATCTATTCACTCCAGTCATGCATTCTAATTCCCGGATGTTTACTAGCCCACTTCCCTAGCCCAGTGCCGTAATGTGTTGAAGTTAAACTTGCAAAGGACATGTTGGCTGAAGATCATGGTGTTGAATCTGGACAGAAGCAGATTGAGCCAGATGAATTAATGAGAACAATGATCTAGAATCCTAGAAAGAAATATTGTTATTGACACTGAATTTTTCTCTCATTCGGATCCAAGAAGCCTTACTCTTTTGAGTCTCCTGTTTAACATCTACATGAAGCCACTGGGTGAGATCATCCATCACCATGGGGTGAGATATCATCAGTATGCTGATGATACTCAGTTGTACATCTCTACCCATGGTGAGTTAAGCGATGCCCTCTCCCGGTGCCTGGAGGCTCTTGAGGTCTGGATGGGGAGCAACAGGTTGAAGTTGAACCCTGGCAAGACGGAATGGCTGTGGGTTCGGGGCTCTTTGGTTTCCAGAGAATTACCATTTTTGGTCTTGAATGGGGTTGCACTCCCTGTGCGTAACCTGGGGGTTCTCCTGGATTCACGACTCCTGCTTGAAGAGCAGTTGACAGTCGTGGCCAGGAGAGCCTTTGCACAACTGCGTGTTGTGCACCAGCTACGCCCATTCCTGAACCAACAGGCCCTTCTCACAGTCACCCACGCCCTAGTCACCTCCCGTTTGGACTATTGTAATGTGGTCTACATGGGGCTGCCCTTGAAAAGTATCCAGAAGCTTCAGTTGGTTCAAAATGCAGTGGCCCACATAGCCTAGACTTGCCCATGTGTCACCTCTTTTGCGGGAGCTGCATTGGTTGCCAATTTGCTTCCGGGTCCAATTCAAGGTGCTGGTTATCACCTTTAAAGCCCTACATGGCTTGCGGCCAGATTATTTGCAGGACCACCTTTCCCCAGTTACATCCACCTGGCCCACCAGAGCGGGGAGGCAGGGCATGTTGCAGGTCCCTTCAGCTAGGGAGGTACATCTAGTGGGACCAAGGAAAAGGGCCTTCTCTGTAGTGGCCCCCTTCCTTTGGAATATCATTTCCCCAGAGATAAGATTGGCCCCCTCCTTGCTCCTGTTCCAGAAGGCCCTGAAGATGTGGTTCTGTCAACAGGCCTGGGGACCCCAAGCTGCTTCGGAGCCAATCAAGTGGCTGGTATTAATGTGTTTGCTGCTGCCGGGGGGGTGTCTATTGTGTTTTTATTGTGTTTTTATAGTTTCTAATTCTGTAAACCACCCAGAGTCACCGTATGTGAGTTGGGCGGCCTTATAAACCTGTTAAATAAGAAAGAAAGAAAGAAAGAAAGAAAGAAAGAAAGAAAGAAAGAAAGAAAGAAAGAAAGAAAGAAAGAAAGAAAGAAAGAGTGAGTGAGTCCTGGTCATCCTTTCTTCTCTGTTCTCAGCAACTTCCCAGTCACACTTATTTCAGATGACAAAACTAGAGATGGATGTTATCATATTTTAAGTCCCACAATGAACTTCCTCCTTTTAATATCATAATAACAGATGAAATGTTATGGAATCAGGCTGAAATCTCCAAACGACAGAGAACTAGAAAATAGCTCTACAGGTAAGAATTAGAATTAGCATATCAGTATAGTCCCCAGGGGCATGGTGGCTCAGCGGGTAAGACACCAGGCTTGTCAATCGGAAGATCGCAAGTTCGGAGGTTCAAATCCCTAGCCCCGCGTGCGGAGTGAGCTCCCGCACTAGCTCCAGCTCTTGCCAACCTAGCAATTCAAAAGCATGCAAATGCAAGTAGATTAATAGATACCACTTCGGTGGGTAGGTAACAGCGTTCCGTGTGCGTCATGCGGCCACATGACCGTGGAAGCGTCTTCGGACAATGCTGGCTCTTCGGCTAACAAACAGAGATGAGCACCAGCCCCTAGAGTCGGACACGACTGCACACATGTGCGGGGGGAACCTTTACCTTTACCTATAGTCCCCAATGCTAATGCGGAGAGCCGCTTTAACACGATGCCAGAGTAGTGGAGTTAAAAGCTGCTAAAAGACCCGAGTTGACTTTCACCTCTTTTTTGACAAAGTTTATGGGAACCAAGGTTGACTCTGTGTTAAATTAAACAACTTTTAGAGGCCATATACTTTTAGAGATACTCTGTGTGTGTGTGTGTGTGATATAAAATATTAAACTTGTATAATTTTTTTTATTCTTGGTTTCTCTTTTATTTCTCTCTTTAACCAATCTTAAATTTTGGAGAATTGAGAATTTTGGGATTGGCTGGTAGATTTCAGAAAGAGGAGACATGATAGGGGGAAAAATAAAGTCCCAGTAGGCACACAGAAATATTTATACTGTATATGTAAGTGGGGTTCTTTAAATCCCATCAAAAAAGCTACATACTGTACATAGAAATATTTAACATACTTTTCATGGTGGAAGAAAGTTATGTGATAGACTTATCTTACAGAAACCTGAATTTCTAAAACAACCACCACCGCCACCACCAAAGAATACATTTAAAAAAAACATGGACTAGATAGGTACTTTTGGGAGGGGAAACCCATGTAGACATACTTGATTCAATTTTTAAAAAATGTTTGTTTAATTTGTACCCCTCCTTTCTACTCTGGTGAATATTCAAGAATTAGTGCAACCCTATGCAAAATATATTGAGCCTTTTCTGCCTTAATAACAGAACTTTTTTTTCAATTTGTAGCATCATCATTAGGTACATTTTCACTTCTCTCTCTTTTAGCACTTCGTGATACCTTTCTAATCCTTCTTGGCTTATACAAGGCACATACAACCCTTCATAACTCAAAGAAGTTCTCAGAGCTACTGTAATGCACACTCTTATTAAATCTAAATAAATCCCACACTATTCTAACATTTGCTTAAGAGGCACCAGAAATGTTTAGCATCAGGATCTAGAAATGAAATGCTAGAACCATACAGCAACCTCCTAAGTGTGCAATCCTTTTGGAAGGTGTTTTTAGAAAGGCCACTTAATAGAATTAATGGGTGTTCCTTCTTAAAGAAATATTTATTTAAAGCAGCAAAAAGATGGTGTTGGGGGGGAGATAAGGCAGATTCACAGAGAATCTTCTTGCTGAACTCAGTGGAAGGCTCCTTCAAATAAATATTTCAAACCTTCATATGAATATTTTAAGCATGACAACTACATATAAACACACAGCCAAAGTGCTCAAATCCATTCAAGAAAGACTATTAAGTCATCAACCTGCTCCTGACAGGATCCACTGAATATGGCAACAGTGAGAAGTCAGGAGACAGTTGGAATCATTTCAAGACTGCTAATTTAACTTGTCTTAAAACCAACCAATGCTCAACGTGTCATCATCAATGTCATCTCATCGCAGTCTGAAAAGCCTTCGACCTAAAGCAAAAAGGTCCCCAAGTGCCACCCTTCTTGTCTACTGGTTGAAAATCTAATTGGCTCTGTTGACAGCCTTGGGAATTGGTTGGAAGGCTGCTCAGTTAATCTCCAAGGGCCAGCAAAGAGCTCAGTATCCATCGCTGAGTCTTGCTCCCTGGCTGTCGTCAAATGACTCTGATGGTAGTGCAAGCTCTTATGCTTCAGCTGTCGTCTGACTTCTGGTAAGTCAAATTCAATAAAGTTTGTCACTCAATAACCTGAAAGCTGCCCAACAAAACCTCTTTGATCAATAACAGCTTGCCTGCTTGCATTTGGGAAGGTGACCTATTAAAGATTAAAAATACACCTGCTGCTAGAAGTAGAGAACATCTTTCTTACCTTTAAATGAAAATTCATCCATTAAAACAGTTTAACTGTTACAAGTATGTATAAATATTACATGCTGTAAAGGTGAAAGAAGATTAGGGGGAAAGAAGCATCCCAGTTACAGGGAGACAGTGGGTTAAGTTTACATCAAATAAAAAGCTTTTTGATTCATATATTGTTTGAAAAACCTTTCAGAATGTAAACCTGACTGACCAAGTTTCTTCCCATTTTCCCCCCAGATACGACAAATGTAAAAATCTAGCTGAATTTTAATGTGGTTAAAATGCTATCCTTGGCTGCTTGCCCTCATGTATAAAAAGAGAAACAGAGAAACACAAAGAAGACACATTGGTATAGTAGAAGGCCATAAATATCTGCAGCTAGCCACGATGGCAGAACAATTATGACACCGCACAGTGACATCACAGTGGAAATCCCACACTTACATATTTAATTACATAAACCCATACTTACATATTCCAACATCTGATACAAGTATGAAAATCACAGCATTTGTGTTGTGATATCATGATGTCCATTTTGTCACTTGCCCCCTCTCACCCCCACAGACACCTTTGTAGAAAGCTATAAAGTTAATTTATAAATATTTGAATAAACCTTGATATTTAGGTTTAAAAAGTCCTACAACTAATGCTATGACCAAGGTGACTCAAAACCTAAAATAACTATATACAGATTAGCCCAATTATTTACATTATTTTTGAAGGTATGTATGTATGTATATGTATTTATGTATTTATTTATTTAGATAATGTGTATGCCACCTTCTCCCTTAGTGGCTTAAAAGGTACAGTAAAAGTATCCATAAAAACAACATTCTATTAATATTACTTCCTGTACATGAAGTGGCGTTTCACAAAAGCATATGTTGCAAAAATGGTAAACTCCTTAAGTTGCTCTATATCACTGTTATTTTGGTTGCAAGAGCAAACTTTCTGATCTCATTGTTGCCAGGATCTCATAACAGCCAGTGGTAATATTCTACCTTAGCTTTAAGCCCCCAGATCTGACCCTGGCCCCTGCTTCCCTTGAAGAACTAACTGCAGCTTGTTGTTTGTGATTTAATTATGAAAAAGTAAAGCACATGCCCCTGCCTCTGCCACTACTGATGAAATTATGAAATCTGGAGCCCTCTCTAGCTGTATTAAAGGAATCCAGGAACTTTGGAACAGTGGCATCATGTATGGGTGGCCCTAAAGATGCCACTTTCAGGATGGAAAGGAGAATACAAATGTTACTATAAATATATGAACAACTAAATATCAACTACAGTAAATATTGTATATTTGCAGGAACACCGGAGTATCATTTGCAGTGTATAATTCCCCAAATTCCAAATTCCTAAGATATGAGAAACACAGGAAAAAATACAAATGGAAGCTTTCTGCTCTTTTGGAACCTATCTCATATTGACATCTGTAAGGTTTTTCAGTCATCTACAGACAGACTTCTATGTACTCAACCATATCTGCAACAAAATAGGATGGCATTTATCGTTGCTAATGATACAGAATTCTCTGTGCACATAGGGTCACTAAAATGAGTACTAATCCCACAACTGTCTAAGGCACAAGCAGCAGAGTCCAGGTCAACAGGCAAGCAGCCAATAATTTGGCCAGCACTGAATTTCATCTGCCTGCAGCCTCTATCTACTGATTATACAATCAATACACACCTCAGATGAGAAGAGCTAACAACTGACCCGGGCAGATCAATGCCAGCAAATAAGCGCTTCATGACAAAAAGTTTGATAATTACTATTTTGAAGCAGTGTAAATGTTGTTTCTATTGTAACAACATTCATGATGATACTGCTATGATTGCACTGTTATTTTAGGTTTAATGTTAGGCAATCAAGCTGCAGTGGTCTAGATATCAACAAACAGCATCAAGAGAAAACATCAAATTGTCCCTATTCTTTTGACATTGTCACCAAAACATTTTTCTGTGTTAGTGGCCCTAAATGAATGATAATAAGTGACAATCTGGTGGAAAAATACCATTTTCGCAGCTTACAAAAGTCATGGAATATAGATTGATATATGTATGATTATTTCCAGACCTGTAAGACAAGGAATAGCCATTTGAGTCGGAGGGTTAAAATAAATGCGGTATTGCAGAGCTGAGGGATCATCCCCAACCTCTCTTTCACACCCTTTACCCTTGAAGGCTTTGCACATTTTTTCTCCAAAACTGTATTTTTAGATCCTTACTGAATATAGGCAATATAGTTCAATTAAACTAAATAGCCACTTTTAACACTATACATTTGACTTTGGGAAGCTTGAATGCTATCTTACTGTTAGTTAATATTGCTATTAGTAAATGTAATAAATTTGCAATCATTTATTTCATTTATTAGATTTATGTCTCATCTTTCATTCAAGAGCTCAAGGCAATGTCCATGGAGCTCCCTCCTCATTGCCTCCATAACAATAACCATGTGAGATAGGTTAGTGACTGGCCCAATTTGTCCATGTACTTTCTGTACAAAGGATATCAGGAGAATGTATTGGAAACTGGGAGTACTGTCACATTTAACACCAACTTTCATCCATAAGCTTACTCTGAGGCAGGTTTACTTCATGTTCATCAACCAAGCACCAGGTCACAAAGTTCAAATGAGATTGCTGGCAAGGGGTAGTTGGCAGGAAGGATAGCAAGGCAAGCTGACAGTTGACTTGCCTTCCTTTCAGGTCACATCTTAACCAAGAAATATAGGGTGGCACCAATAGTGGTTCCTCCAATCTAAAAGTCCTATTCCTCACTACTAGATCAGTTGCTAATAAAATATCTGTCATCCAGGATGCAATGCTGGATGAAAGTGCTGACCTGGCATGTATCATGGAGACCTGATTCTTTGTCTTGTATAGCAGACGAGGATTGGAAGCCAGAGAGCTGGAACAGTTGTAATCCATAGGAATAGCATCTCCAAACCTTGATCAGAAGCTCCATCTGACAATTTGCCAATTTTGAGTACATGCTGCTGCTTTTGAAAGACTGGGACAATGTATTATTGATTCCACTGCATAGCAGTCTCTCTTTGGGAGCTCGCCCAGGTGATCTTGGCCATGACATCTCATTACCCTATGTTTCTTGTCCTGAGAAACGTCAATGTCCGCAATGAGATTGCCAAGTCAGAAGTGGCCCAAGATTTTATGTATCCTATTTTCTGTGCTGGCACTGCTGGCTGCCAGCCAACAAAATGGCAAGCTTGGATGCCTGCCCCAGTCCAGTGATAGGCAAAGCAGTTCAGGCAGAACTTTTAGAAGAAAAGAGTTCTTTTTACCAGAATTTGAAGGTGGCAACTGCAAGTGTAGTTCACAGGCTCAGCACAGGCCCCAGGAATCCAAGGTAAAAGACAGGAAAGGTGAGGTGGAATCCAGAGTTCTAAGCACAGCACAGCTAAGTAGACACAACAGAGCTGAGGCTTGAAAAGTTGTTCTCAGTGTCTGTTCCCAGGGAATGAGGCCAATAAATCAGCCACACTGAGCCTCCTCCAATACATAGCTGAGGCAACTTAGTCCTCAGCATTGGCTCTTTTGTTGGCTTGTTTCTTGGCAGCTCTCTCAGATCTGCTTTCTGTTGTTGAATCTTTATCACACATTTCTGCTTAGGACTGGGTGGCTGAGCAGAGGGGGCCCATCTTACTCCATTATCATGAACAAATCACTCGGTTGACAATTTTATACTGATGACTCGCATACATTTCTGCAGATGAAGAATCAATTAAAACGGTCTAACCTAGGCTTTCTGAATGGACTTGAATTTTCCACACCATCTCTCATTAATGCTGTTGATACCCTGGCTGACCAATAAAATATGGAGATGTCCTAGGCAACTGACATTATTGCTTCTAAGCATTCTCTTCCATCTCAAAGCCTTCATTTACTAGAGCATAGCTTTCCAAACTGTGTGTCGCGCGCAACACTTTAGTGTGTTGCAAAGCGGCGGTGTGGGGGTATGCGCGACAGCGGCGCAGGGGCATGCGCGGCGGCAGTGTGCATGGAGGCGGTGGCAGCAACGACGGCAGTGGCACGCTATCAGTGCTTCTGCGTTTTAGTGAGGCCGCCGCCACTGCCACCACCGCGATGCACGCCGCCACTGCCACGCGCCGCCACCGTGCACACGCACGCCCCCCCGTGCACCCCTGCGCTGCCATTGGTGTGTCGCCAATGGCAGCATTTTGGAAAGCACTGTACTAGAGAGATGAGAGTGAGAAAGTGGATTGAACATCCTCTAGAGCAGGGGTCCCCAACCCCCGGGCCACGGACTGGTACCAGTCCGTGGCCTGTTAGGAACTGGGCCACACAGCAGGAGGTGAGCAGTGGGTGGGTGAGCGAGCGAGCGAGCGAAGCTTCATCTGTATTTACAGCCACTCCCCATCGCTCGCATTACCGCCTGAGCTCTGCCTCCTGTCAGATCAGCGGTGGCATTAGATTCTCATAGGAGCACGAACCCTACTGTAAACTGTGCATGCGAGGGATCTAGGTTGCACACTCCTTATGAGAACCACTGATATACTACTGATTCTGCATTATGGTGAGTTGTATAATTATTTCATTATATATTGTTGTTCAGTCGTTAAGTCGTGTCCAACTCTTCGTGACCCCATGGACCATAGC
Organism: Charina bottae; assembly: GCA_023362775.1. Lineage (NCBI taxonomy): Eukaryota > Metazoa > Chordata > Lepidosauria > Squamata > Charinaidae > Charina > Charina bottae. Next base: position 69,414,483 of record JALMGJ010000001.1, on the reverse strand, counting down.
ACGCCATAGACCAAGGGTCGGAAATGGTGGCTCTTGAGCCAGATCTGGCTCTTTGGCCCCTCGGCTCTGTCTCTGTCTGCCACCTGACATCCGGAAGCAGCGCGAACCCTGGGGAAGAAACAGACGCTGATTGGTGGAGGCTCAGAAGGAAGGACGCCTCCACCAATCAGCGCGCGCCAAAGGGGAGCAGAGAGGTGGGCTGAACAAAGCGAAGCCCGATTGGCCCTGCTTCCCAGAGGCGCGAAAAAAAGACCGGCGCGGGGCCTCGCTCAGCTGCGCGCGGAAGCGCTCCAAAAAGACCGGTGCGGGGCCTCGCTCAGCTGCACGCAGAAGCGCTCCAAAAAGACCGGCGCGGGGCCTCGCTCAGCTGCGTGCGGGGGCCTTGCTCAGCTGCGCGCGGAAGCGCTCCAAAAAGACCGTCGTGGGGCCTCGCTCAGCTGCGCGCGGAAGCACTCCAAAAAGACCAAAAAGTCAAAGCTGGCGGGCGGGTGCGCTCCCCTGCCTGCCCGCACCCGAGATGCCGAGAGAGCGCAGCCGGGCTGGGCGCCCAATCCTGAGGCGCCCCGGGCAGCACTGAGCCGAAGGGTCTGCGCCGTCGCTCCGCTGCCGCCCCGCACTCGTCCTCCCACTCTTCCCTGGGGGCTGCATTCTTGGCCAGGAGAGGCGGGGGTCCCGAGCGGCAGAGCCTGGGAGCAGCAGGGCCCGGCCGCGGCGTTTTTCCCTCTCGGAGGAGGAAGAGGGGGGTCTTCCTGTAGCCCCGAACGGAGGTGCCGCTTCCCCACCTGGACCGCCGTGCTGCACGGGCTTTGCGGGCATCTGGACGGTCTCCGCGCACAGGCCGGCGTGGCGGGTGTGGCGGGGCAGGCACAATGGCAGGCATGCTGGGCGTGGCAGCCAGCGTGGCGGCAGGCAAGGTAGGCATGGCGGGGGCAGGTGTGGAGGCGGGCATGGCGGCCGTGGCAGCGGCAGGGGCAGGGGCGGATGTGGCGAGGCAGGCGCGGCAGCGGGCATGGTGTGCTTGGCGGTGGGCATGGCGGCGGCGGGCACTGCATCGGGTGTGGCGGGCATGGCGGGAGCAGGCCCTAAGCATGCGCGATTGCCTCCCGCCCGCAAACCCCGCTCCGGCGCTGCATTCCCCACTAGCTTTACTTTGCCTGGACTGGGGGCTTGAGCGGCTCCGGAAGAGAAGCGACTGCAGTCGAGCCTCTCTTTCCCTTCTCCTTCTTCCAAACCTCCCCCGCCCCCTTCCACGCGATTGGCTCCCGCCCGCAAACCCCGCCCCCTGGCTCTCGAGCATTTCAAAATGTGCACAAGCATGTCAAAATGGCTCCCGGCATAAAAAGTTTGCCGACCCCTGCCATAGACCATTATATATTACAATGTAATAGTAATAGAAATAAAGTGCACAATAAATGTAATGTGCTTGAGTCATCCCGAAACCACCACCACCCTGGTCCGTGGAAAAATTGTCTTCCACGAAACCAGTCCCTGGTGCCAAAAAGGTTGGGGACCGCTGCTCTAGAGTGCAAGTAGAGGAACTCCCAAGATAGTTGAGATTGGCCCATCTGAAAGCCTATTCAAAGTCCTACTCCACTGCAGTGGAGGCATTGAAAACTACTTGCTTCTCTGCTTTTGAATTCACACACACACAAAAGAAGGCCAATGTTGCTTCTTCACACTGTGCAGCATTTCCAACCAGTTGTTGGAGGGAGCTAGAAGGAATATTCCTTGCAACATTTCCTTTGTATTGCTGATTGCTTGGTCTTGATACTGTCAGGACAGAAATCGCAGGTCAGAAAATTGGTCTGAACTGGAAAGTTATATATCTGACTTCTTTTTACCTTCCTCAATACATATGTAGTGACAGATAGTGATTTTAATGACAGACTAGACCAATGTTTCTCAACCTCAGCAACTTTAAGATGTGTGGACTTCAACACCCAAAATTGGTGGCTGGGGAATTCTGGGAGTTGAAGTTACACATCTTAAAGATGCTGAGGTTGAGAAACACTACACTAGACTTTTATGATAACACACACTATCAGTTCCCCACCCAAATGTGAAGCAGATGAACTTCCTTTCACACACCTCTCAAAAATAAGGAGCCAAGCTATGCAGGACTATTCTTGGTACAAATGGCTAACAACAACTACATTCTAAATGGCTTCCTTGAAAATGACCATCCTGCTGAATTCACCTTCTGGGCTGGATCTAGAATAAGTTCCATCAATTATGTAATTTCCACTGGAAATACGCTCCAATTTGCAGACTGATTTGAGGCCATCCTCCAATTTGTCAGTGATCATTTCCTAATCTCTATATGCCTACAACCACTTATCCAAATTCCTATACTGAGGCTCTATACCAATCACAAATTCTACCAGTGATTAGAGCCTGTCAATTCAAATGCTGCTCAACAGAACAAAGCAATAACAGCACAACTCACTGCAGAATACTTCCAATGCATACTGTATGTCTCTTTCAATATTCTTGAAAACGGAATATTGGTGGACAGCAAAAGAGATTCAAAGATACTCTCAAAGCTAATTTAAAAAAATGTAATATCAGCATTGAGAACTGGGAAGCCCTAACTCATGAGCGTTTCAATTGGAGGTCAGCCTTTATTAATGGCGCTATGGACTTTGAAGAAGCACGAGTACAGGGCGAAAGGGAGAAAAGAGCTAAAAGGAAGGCACATCAGGCAAACCCTCATCATGACCGTCTCCCACCCGGAAACCTATGCCCTCATTGTGGGAGGTTGTGCGGATCCAGAATTGGCCTTTATAGCCACTTACGGATCCACTGTTAAAATTTTACCTTTGGAAGACAATCTTACTCGGCTACGAGTGATCGCCAATGAATGATATGTCTCTCCTTCTTCTCAGCAGAAACTCCCGCCTCAATCCTAGAGAGCTATAACAAGTTAGTGCAGAAATTACAAAAGCAGCTAGTTCATGAAAACACTGCCCCCCCAAAATAGTTCCTGCATTACTCCAAATCATAATTTGACTTTGAATGTTTTCAACCAAACAAGCCCTGCTCATTGTCAACTAAAATGCCTATAAAGCCAACATCTGTGTAATATCTTATTAAGCAGAAAAGACCAAACAAACAGTTTCTTAAGCATGAGGAAAGTGGCCCTATGAAAAGACACCTGGTCACACCTCATCCAAACAGTCAGAAGTTATTTTGGTGCATAATCATGGATGATCCTAGCAAAAGCCTATCCCTTTTAGACAACTGGAGGCCAGCAGAAGACTGGGAAACACACTTCATAGAACTATACATAGATGAAGCAACGGATCATTGATGCTGTCAGGGTGTCACCCTGCCATGGCACCAGGAAAGACATTCCACCAGTCTGTCAGACTCACAGGGTCGTTTGGTGGTGCCTAGCAGCAAAAACACCAGTCATGTAAAACAGGAAAGATTCCTGTCAATGGGGATTTCACTTCACAACTAGGCAAACTAATCAGCACCCTCGACAGATCAAAGGGAGCTGCTGCGGTGGTGGTAGATTCAGACCTGGAAGCTGAGAGACAGACGAGAGTTCAGCTGCACAACTCGAATGGGGGGGGGGATTCGTAGGCTTTTAAATTGTTGGTGGAGGGAGTCCTATTCACTTGAATCTTTAACGTGTCATGGATCACTAGCATAATAAAAATTCCTTCATATTCCTACGTGACTTGTGTAAGGAGTGCTGTTTTATTAGCTAAAGGATCGAGATTGTCACAGAAAGATTTGAGTGAGCAATGGTGACCTTACCCAAGGGTTCCCGACCCACTGAGGAAGGTCCACAAATGGAGCACCCGCAAACTGGGAGAACCCTTTCGGGATCCTATCAACTCCCACCGGGGCAGAGACGATGGAGCGACCAGAAGAACGCTCTAACCCCAGCTGACCCCGAGAGCACACCATGGCCCCGAGCACTGACAGAATACACCCCAGCATGGTCCCTAAAAGTTGGGGGAGACGCAAAGGGGGAACCGATCCAGGCGGTGCCTACCCATGAGGGGAGCTCCTACTTCAGGTGGCTGACACCAGAACGAGAGGTAGACCGGAGGCTCGACTAAATGGAAAAACATATGGGGCGCCTACAAGAAGTGTTTGAGAGGCTGCTGAGGAGATTGGACCTAGGAACGCTACATGGAGCAGCAACAAGGGGTCAGCTGTATTTCGACGGAGAGGCCAGCAACCTCAAGGTGGAGGAGAGATGCCGAATAACAGGAAGGGTACCCGTCAACCCCCCTAACCACTGAACCCCAGCCGGGGCAACAAATCGAATGCAAGATACCAACGGGCCCATCGGAGCAAGAGACTTGAAGGTAAAGTTTGGCAGTGATCCGAAAACCTTGGCCTGCTTCCTGACCCACGTCAGAAATTTCATGAGAGAGTATGGGGGATCCTTCTGGTCTGAGGAGTCCAAGGTGAGCTATGTATTGACTTGCCTCAAAGGAGAGGCATTGGACTGGTTAGTAGAGATGCATGATGCAGGATCCCAAGAGTTAGAAGACTTCGATGGGTTATGAGTGCCCTGTTAGATTTGAGGACCCCCTCTCTAAACTGCGAGCCAAGATGAACTTGCAGAGCATCAGGCAAGGGAACTGGTCAGTCTCGGAGTATGCTATGGAGTTTAAGAGGCTAGCTGGGAAATTAATAGACTGGACAGAGTCCCTGAAAATTTATTACTTTGGGGGGGCTGAACCCAGAGATCCTCGAATGGGCTCTCATAAGGGGTGGTCCCTGGACCTTAAGGGAATGGATTTGCCTAGCTGGCAAAGTGGAAAACATGCGAATACAAGTTAAGAAGCAGCAGCGTACCACAGCAATGGGGAAGCGGCTCACGCCACCGGCTCCTTCACTGGAGAGACGGGGAACTCGTAGATCATAGAGAGAGGAGAAGGAATGAAGAGCCAAAGAGAGGCAATGCTTCAGGCGTGGCAGGGAAGGTCATCATATTGCAAACTGCTCGCAAACAGCAGCTCCGATGAGGAGTAAGGTGGGAGAGAGCGGCACTAAGGTCCCCGGAACAAAGACCAAGGGAACCGCGGCTTGCCCTAACAAGTAACCGGTTTCATGAAACTTTTTCAGAGGAGGAGAGCTCAACTGAGGAAGAATCCCAGATGGTGGGAAATGACAGGAGCTTGATCTAAATTTCACCGAAGAACAAGCTAAAGCCAGGAGGCGCGAAGACCCGATGGTGAGTAAGGCTTGCCCAGCAATGCTGGTGAAACTACAAATAAATACATTGCGAGGCGAAAGCCACATGAACCTAGCAGGCCTACTGGACTCGGGGTGTACTAGATGTTTAATCCACCCCACTCTGGTGACAGGACTGGGACTGAGAGTAAGAAAGTTGAAGGAGCCCATCAGCTTCATTCAACTCGATTGGACAGAGATGAAAGAGGGCCCAGTGGAATATTGCACCGAAACAGTCTGAATGCGGATAGGAAGCCACGTGGAGACCTTAAGATTTATTGTAGCCCCTGTGGTCGATCAACCTGTGGTGCTAGGACTAGCCTGGTTGTGGGTCCAAAACCCCCAAGTGAATTGGGTGACCGGGAGCTTAACGCTCAGAGATGGGGCATATGAGGGATCAACCCCAGAGAAATGAAAGACAGAACCTGAGCTCATAGGTGCGGTGACTGAACCAGAAGGTGGGGCGACAGGACAGCAAGACGAACTCATCCCCGTGCAATACAGAGATCAAAGAGATGTGTTCATGGAGGACAAGTGTAGCCAGCTACCCCTCCCCATAGGAAGACAGGCTGTGCCATAGAAATAGAACCAGGAGTCAGGTTACCCAAAACGAAACTGTACTCCATTACTCCCAAGGAACTAGAGGCACTACGGGAGTTCATTGACAAAAACTAGAACAGGGGTCCATTCAACCTGCAACCTCATCAATGGCTACCCCTGTCCTATTCAGGACCAAGAAGGATGGATCATTGAGGCTGTGCACTGACTACTGGGGGTTGAATGCCATCTGCACAGCTAATAAGTAACCCCTGCCACTGATGAAGGACATGTTAGCACACTTGTCAAAAGGGAAGATCTTCACTAAACTGGATCTGAGGGAAGCATATTTTCGGGTGCGAATCTGGGAGGGGGATGAGTGGAAAACAGTATTCAATTGCCAACTGGGTTTATTCCAATATTTAGTAATGACTTTTGGATTAAGGGGGCCCCCGGGGTCTTTATGCACCTGATAAATGAAATATTACATGATCTTCTGTACAGGGGGGTTCTAGTATATTTAGACAATATATTAATCTACTCTGAAAAGATGGTGGAACATGTGACTTTGGTGAGAGAGGTGCTGAAGCAGTTGCTATCAGCTGTATGCTAAATTACCAAAGTGCGAATTTCATAAAGAGAAACTGGATTACCTAGAATATAGAGTATCAAGTAAAGGGATCGAGATGGACCTGGAGAAAGTATGAGATGTAATAGCTTGTGAACCACCCCGGACTAGGAGACAGTTGCAAAGTTTTTTGGGGTTCGCCAATTTCTATTGGCAATTTATCCACAACTTTGTGCAGGAGGCTCTGCCTCTCACTGATCTGTTGAAAACAAAGAGGAAGGGAGACCCAAAAGTAGCAAGGAGACCCGGGACTGCCATACAATGGACGGCAGAGTGCCAGATGGCTTTTGAGTGACTAAAATCTCTATTTACCTCAGAGCTGATATTAAAACACCCAGAGCCCGCGAAGCTCCTTATCGTCCAGGTAGACGCATCAGATATGGCCATGGGAAGCATTCTCTTACAAAAAGATGAGGGAGGGAAGCTGAGACCCTGTGCTTATCTCTCCCGTAAATTAACCAAGATGGAGCAGTGCTGGCATGTTTGGGAAAAGGAAGCCTTTGCAGTACGCTGGGCCTTGGTGAATTGGAGACATCTACTACAAGGGGCAACTCAGCCTTTCAAGGTCTGGACAGACCATAAAAATTTAGAGGCACTGAACACCCCGAGGAAGCTAAATCCCAAGCATGTTAGATGGGCACAGTTTTTCAGCAGGTTCAATTTCACCCTGAAATACCTGCCTGGGGGAAGGAACTTTCTAGCTGACGCTTTATCCCGGTTTCCACAGCACAACAGCCAAAGGGAGGAGGTGGTAGACATCATCATCCCCACCCGACAGACTGGGATGGCGGTGGTCACTAGAAGCCAAAAGCACAAGCCCACAGTGAGGGTAGAAGGAGACTTTCAAAACAAATTGTGCTCTGCTTTAAAAGCTGACACATGGTTGCAGAATAATAAAGGCAAACTGACAGAGAGAGAAGAGCTTTGGTGGAGTGGGGAGAGACTGTATATTCCAGAAGCCCTGAGGAGGGAAACGCTTGAGAGATGCCATGATGCAAAATCAGCTTGGCATTTCAGATTCTTAAAAACCCTACACCTCTTAAGGCGGTAATTTTGGTGGCTAACACTCCATAAAGAGAGGAGTATGTCGCCAGTTGCCCAACCTGTGCCATGGCCAAAAGGGTGGGGGGAAAGCCCAGAGGGCTGTTACAAAACGTAGCAAACCCCACACAACCTTGGAAACAAATATCTATGGATTTCATAGTAGATTTGCTTGAGAGCCGCAAGAAAATGGTGATCTGGGTAGTAACAGATCTATTTTCAAAGGAAGCTCACTTCATTCCCTGCACTAGCATACCAACAGCAGGACAACTAGCCAAACTGTTTGTGGAACATGTGTACAGAGTACATGGAACTCCTGAGCGGATTGTGAGTGATCTGGGCGTACAATTCACCTCAACGTTTTGGAGGGCATTCCTCAAGATGATTGGGGTGGGGCAGGGACTAAGTTCCAGTCACCACCCGGCCACAAATGGACAATGTGAACGATCCAATCAGGTACTAGAACAGTACCTTAGATGTTATATTAGCTACCAACAGGATGACTGGGTAGATCTACTCCCGTTTGCAGAAGTAGCCTATAATAATTCTGTACACCAAAGCACATGATTTCCCCCCTTCCAGGTAGTAAACGGACAGGAATTCATGGCATTCCCAGAACTGCCAAAGGGCGAGTCCAAAATCATCCCATTAGACAAATGGGTGAAGCACATAGTCGAGGGGTGGCCAGTAATAGAGGAAGTTTTGAAAATTGCTAAGGAAGATTACAAGAAGTATGCTGACTGCAAGAGAGCACCGGAATGGGAATGTAAGGTGGGGGAGAAAGTATATTTGTCCACGTCTATGAAGGTTCTCAGTCATCCAGGTGGAATTGTCTGTAGCTTGAATCATGTCAACTGGATTTCTATTTTCTCAGTGGAAACGTTTCGCTCCTTATCCAAGGAGCTTCTTCAGTCTGAGCAAAGTTAAGGAGTAAGGAAGCGAAACATTTCCACTGAGAAAATAGAAATCCAGTTGACATGATTCAAGCTACAGACATATATTTGTCCACCAAATTCTTAAAATCCCTACAGCCTTCAAAAAAACTAGGTCCGAAATATGTGGGGCCTTTCCCAATCACTAAAATAATCAATGATGTGACAGTACAATTGCAGTTACCAAAGAATTTGAGGAAAATGCACCCCTTTTTCCATTGCAGTTTACTAAAACCAGTTAAGGGCTCAGAACGCTGGCACCCAACACAATCTCCGCCAACCCCAATTTTGATCAACAGAGAGCAGCACTTTGAAGTGCAAGAGATATTGGATTCCAGACAACAGCGTGAGAAGTTATAGTATTTAATTCAATGGAAACATTTTAGCAAATCTCAGAGCGAGTGGGTAGACAGTGGGCATGTAAAAGCACCTAGTTTAGTTAAAAAATTCCATGACAAATTCCCAACAAAACCAAGGTAGAAGATGAAGGAAAGGGGGGGGGGGGAGAACTGTGTAATATGTAAATAAATTTTATGTCTTCTTTGTTTCACTAATTGTGGGGAAGGGTGGTTTTCAGGGCGGCGGGATGTCAGGGTGTCTCCCTGCTATAGCGCCAGGAAAGACATTCCACCAGTCTGTCAGACTCACAGGGTCATTTGCCTAGCAGCAAAAATACCAGACATGTAAAACAGGAAAGATTCCTGTCAATGGGGATTTCACTTCACACCTAGGCGAACTAATCAGCACCTTGGACAGATCAAAGGGAGCTGCTGCTGCGGCGGTGGATTCAGACCTGGAAGCTGAGCGACAGACGAAAGGGAGTTCAGCTGCACAACTCGATGGGGGGGGGGGGGGGATTTGTAGGCTTTTAAATTGTTGGTGGAGGGAGTCCTATTCACTCAAATCTTTAACGTGTCATGGATCACTAGCATAATAAACATTCCTTCATATTCCTACCTGACTTGTGTAAGGAGTGCTGTTTTATTAGCTAAAGGATCGAGATCGTCACAGATGCCCTTGCAATGACATAAAGGATCTGATCCCCTGGCATGTTGGATGATTTGTGACCTCACTATTAACATTTATCAATAAATATGGTCATAAAACTAGGGACTGGGGGCTAGTAATTATTGTCCCTATCTTCAAAAAAGATAGAAGGGATGACCCAAGCAAATTATAGACATACAAGCCTGTTTAGCACAGTCCGGAAGGCTTTTGTGATGGAATCTACATCTGACTCTGGGAATAGGGAGGAGTTTCAGAAAAGATTACTCAGTCTTGGCAAAGAAGAAAGCATATGAAAAAACCTCACCCCCACTTTGATTTTGTTAGATGTAAGTGATAGTAGTGAGAAACTCTGACAGGCTTTCAAGATTTATATATTTATTGGATTTATATTACCGCCCATCTTCTCCACAAGGAGAACTCTGGGTGGTTCACAACCAAACCAACATTAAAATACAAACCGGTCCTAAAACAAATACACAAAATATAAAATATCATTAAAATTCTTAAACATTATAAATAGAATAATATGGAATAACATCAATTTAGTTAAAATATTCTAATAACAACAAACAGCATTCTTGAAATTATTATTATTATTATTATTATTTATTTAATTTATATGACCGCCCATCTCCCCCCAACGGGGAACTCTGGGAGGTTTACAACAAAAAAGAATTAAAATAGAACATACAATATAAAACATCAATTCATACAATTAATATAAATAATTATAAAAATAAAATCCAGATGGACGAAAGAGTAATAAAGGGAGGACTTTTTAGGATTAAGGGACAAGCCACCCCCATGAGGAACTATCCCTCCCTCCTTCCCATGCCAGGCGGCAGAACCAGGTCTTCAGATCTTTCCTAAAGGTCGAGAGGGAGGAGATCTGTCTCAACTCTGGGGGCAAGGTGTTCCACAGTGTAGGAGCAACTACAGAGAAGGCCCAGCTGCTCCTATTTTTTGATCCAGCCTACTTGGAAAGGATGCCAGCTCTGTGCCTGACAACTGCCCTAGAAACTAAGAAAGCTATCCACAAACTGCTAAACAAAAACAAAACATGAAAACACGCCAAAATTTTTATTCCCAATAACATGCGATTATTAGACCTCAGCCTCACCACCTGCTTTCAATTCAACAACTGCACTTAGGGACAAGTCATAGGAATACCTATAGTTCCCGATCTTAGGATACATTGCAGAAGTAGTTATGAAACACCCCAAAAGCATCACCCTTTCTAAGATCAAACTCAAAACATGGATCAGATATGCTGAAGAAACATTTGTCACCCTATGTCACACCCTATACCACATTTTAGACAGAGAAGATAGGTGGTTTGAGAGAGGGGTCAAGGAATCCATTTATGCCAACTTGGAAAATCCTTCCTTGAATAGAGGTGGGGGCCTCAGGCACAATCTTTCCCCCATCTTCCTCCCTGCTTTGTCTTCTGTGCCTAGGAAGATTAAGACCATTTCGCAAGCTCAACAGCAGCATGGTAATCTTAACGATCCTCCTTTAGATGATAAAGGGACTTAGAAATAACATCTCAAAATAACCATGACCTAGCCCCAGGTGCAAGGTCACACAGCCACCTAGAAACATATTTAGGATTCCCTTACTAACTTTGCTCAGACTGAAGAAGCTCCTTGGATAAGGAGCGAAACATTTCCACTGAGAAAATAGAAATCCAGTTGACATGATTCAAGCTACAGACATTTGTCACCCTAAAAATTGATAGTGCTCTTCAAATGCCCAGGGATCAAATTTGCCATAGAGACGGGAAAAGAAAACAAACTCCCTAGACATCCTCATCACTAATGTTGGCAGGCTGAAAACCAAGATTTACGAAAACCCACCCACATGGATCAAATCTTAAACCTCCAAGCTGCAACCAAGATCAGCTGAGTAAGAACCCTCATCAGCCAAGCAATAATACACTGCACCTCACCAGCACTCAGAAAAGCAGAACTCAATGACCTCCTGAGAATGTTTAGTAAGAACAACTCCTCCACCCCATCAAGAAGTGCATTAGAAATAAAACAAAGAACAAAGACACCCCAAGGACCACCACAATAACACCTCCTTATGTAAGAAATATATCAGAACGTGCCATGGATTACTCCAGCCACTAGACCTCACTGTGGCCCACAAACCTGCAAAAACTTTACAAAGTTTTCTTCTTCTTTTTTTTACAAAGAAAACTGTGTAAACTAAAAAACTACACATCCCACTAAGAAGAAACCACCTCATATACAGAATCAACTGTCTTGTTTGCAGCCAGCTCTACATAGGTCATAGAGGACACCAACTAACTAAAGAATCAAGAGCAATGTAATTGCAACAAAGAACCAAGACCAGAAGTACCTAATAGCTACTCACACCCTCAGAATAAACAACACATTCAACAGGGAAAATACAGAAATAATTGACCACACAAACAGCAGAAGAGACAGAGAATTCTTGGAAGCCTGGTAGTCAAATAAAGGAGGCATCAACTGATCAATGGAACTGGACACACCCAGCCAGTGCCAGATTCAAACCACCCACAACAGACTGACAAGGCAGACTAATCAAAACAGAGTTGACACAATTCCCAATCACTAATGAACCAATACTTCCCAAATACCCTTCAATCGTCAACCAACTTCCATTGAATTGAAATTCCACACAGACAAAAAATTTGTTGTTGTTCAGTCGTTTAATCGTGTCCAACTCTTCGTGACCTCATGGACCATAGCACGCCAGGCCTTCCTGTCCTCCACTGCCTCCCGGAGTTTACTCAAGTTCATGTTCATCACATCGGTGATGCTATCTAACCATCTCATCCTCTGCCGTCCCCTTCTCCTTTTGCCTTCAGTCTTTCCCAGCATCAGGGTCTTTTCCAGTGAGTCCTCTCTTCGCATTAGGTGGCCAAAGTATTTGAGCTTCAGCTTCAGCATCTGTCCTTCCAATGAGCAGTTAGGGTTGATTTCCTTTAGGATTGACTGGTTTGACCTCCTGTCCTGTTCCGACTAACACTGGACACGGAAGCGTTACTGAAAAACAACTTTATTTACACAGTTACAAGAGCAGCCCAATTTATAATGTCCTCTTCTTCTTCTGCAGGCTGTACCACAACCAGTTCAGAGAACGTCGCCGGCCTAACCGGGAGGACCAGAGAGGACGCAGGCGCTGTGGTGTCTGCTACAGCTGGTGGCGATCCGGATGAGACCGGCAAGGTGACCACGGGCGTGGAGTTAGCTTGGCTGTCGGGGCTGGAAGTAGACCGGGGCCCGACAAAGGCAACCCACTGTTGACCGGCGTCGGCTGGGCTCAGTTGCTGGTCTGGGCTAGTGGCGGTCTGGGTAGGCTGGGACCCGACGGAAGCAGCCCACTGGTGATCGGCGTTGGCTGGGCTTGGCTGCTGGTCTGGGCTCGTGGCCGTCTGGGTAGACCGGGGCCCGACAAAGGCAATCCACTGTTGACCGGCGTTGGCGGGGCTTGGTTGCTGGTCTGGGCTAGTGGCCGTATGGGTAGACCGGGGCCCGACAAAGGCAACCCACTGTTGACCGGCGTCGGCTGGGCTTGGCTGCTGGTCTGGGCTCGTGGCCGTCTGGGTAGACCGGGGCCCGACAAAGGCAACCCACTGTTGATCGGCGTCAGCTGGGCTCGGTTGCTGGTCTGGGCTAGTGGCGGTCTGGGTAGGCCGGGACCCGACGGAAGCAGCCCACTGGTGATCGGCGTTGGCCGGGCTTGGCTGCTGGTCTGGGCTCGTGGCCGTCTGGGTAGACCGGGGCCCGACAAAGGCAATCCACTGTTGACCGGCGTTGGCGGGGCTCGGTTGCTGGTCTGGGCTAGTGGCCGTATGGGTAGACCGGGGCCCGACAAAGGCAACCCACTGTTGACCGGCGTCGGCTGGGCTTGGCTGCTGGTCTGGGCTCGTGGCCGTCTGGGTAGACCGGGGCCCGACAAAGGCAATCCACTGTTGGCCGATGTCGGCTGGGCTCGGTTGCTGGTCTGGGCTAGTGGCCGTATGGGTAGACCGGGGCCCGACAAAGGCAATCCACTGTTGACCGGCATTGGCGGGGCTCGGTTGCTGGTCTGGGCTAGTGGCCGTATGGGTAGACCGGGGCCCGACAAAGGCAACCCACTGTTGACCGGCGTCGGCTGGGCTTGGCTGCTGGTCTGGGCTCGTGGCCGTCTGGGTAGACCGGGGCCCAACAAAGGCAACCCACTGGTGACCGGCGTCGGCTGGGTCCTGGGCAGAGGGCAATGGAGCAGCGGTAGCTCGGGCGGTCGGGAGAGAAGCAGGCAAGGCAGCGGCGCTTACCCCGGTGCTGGTTTCTTCCACAGGAAGCAAGAAGGGCTCTGAAGAGCATTCCGGGACTGGACTCTTGCAGGGCGGAGGCGCGACGACAGGCGGAGATTCGGGCACGAGGCTTGGCGCAGCGGCGGGGCAGGGCGCAGAATCGGGATCTGGCGCGGCAGCAGGGCTGGGCTCGTAGGCGACGTCCGGGGCGGCGGCAAGGCAGGGCTCTGGAGTGAGGTTCGTGGTGGTAGCTAGGCGAGGCTCGGGAGCAGGGTCCAGCGCGGGGTCTGGAGGCTTCGGCGTACAGCTGCTAGAACGGTTGTCTCCGGCAATGGAGGTAAGTCGCGCCGGTCTTTTATTTCGTTTTTCGCGCCTTTGGAAAGCAGGGGCCAATCGGGCTTCGCGTTGTTCGGCCCGCCTCTCTGCTCTCCTTTGGCGCGCGCTGATTGGTGGAGGCGTCCTTCCTTCTGAGCCTCTGCCAATCAGCGTCTCCGTTTCTTCCACAGGGTTCGCGCCAAGCCTGCTGCTTCCGGGGGCTGGCTCTTCTTCCGGATCGGACGGCAGACTGGTAAGTGGCCCACCTCGTGACCCAACTCTCACACCTCCTTGCAGTCCAAGGGACTCTCAAGAGTCTTCTCCAGCACCACAGTTCGAAAGCATCAATTCTTCGGTGCTCAGCCTTCCTTATGGTCCAACTCTCACAGCCATACATTACTACTGGAAAAACCATAGCTTTAACTATACGGACCTTTGTCGGCAAGGTGACAAGACGACAAAAAATACTGCAAGGCAATCCCCATTTCTGAGGAAGCCATGCTGGAATGCAAGGCAAAACATCTGCAGGAAAAAAAAATGACCTTTACTTTGATATTGATCTCCCTAAGCCCAGAGAACCCCAAGTAAAAGTATGTACAATGAACCTGGGCTACCATTATTGTAAAAATGATCATCTCAAAATAAATTCTTATAAAACCAACATCACAGCCTTCACCAAGAAACCAAAGATACACTCTAGGAGTACAAATGCAAACACAATTGTTCAGGTCCCATGCTTAAAATACCAGGGAGTGATATTCCATTCTTCTGGCTCCATGGCAGTTATAGTGCCCAAAATGCCCAGTGGAACACTTCTGCCATTCTAAAATTCTTCTGATCAAGAGGAGACCTCTGTACATCTATAGACACTAAGCAATTTGAAGCAAAGTCACTGGTGCAACGTCTTTACAGGCATAAGACTTAAAAGGGGGGGGGGGCAGGAACCTCCTCAACTCCATCTTAAGAAGAAATGGAAATTCTTCCCTGAGCCCCAGGAAGAGGAAGACAGGGCAGAGGGATTTGAAGGAGGGAGGACAAGAAGGACTTTGTTTCTTTGTCAGCTCCTGTCAGTGAAGAAATGGAAATGGAACAAACTCAGGTCCCAACTATCTAAGAGATGGTACGTCCCACAACAAATGCATATAAAAGTTAAGATCCTCAGGAGATGCTGTTTGGAAAATGCCCAGAGGCCAATCTTTCTGGCATAAAGAAGTCTGTTCCCAAACTGTAAAACACACTCCTTTGGGAGCTCTGTTTGGTCCCTATTCTTCTGGCAGCCTTTTAATTGTTAATTTATTTTAGTATTAATTGTTGTGTTAATTTTAATTAATTTATTTGATTTTTTATATATTCCTGCTGCTTTAAAAAAAAATTAGTCACCTTGAGTACTGACCAGAGTAGAAAAGCAAGAAATCCAATATTTTTTAAAAAATCACATAACTGCTGTTCTATTATATCCCGCAATCAGAATTGCAGTATTCTTTCCACATCTTCGTATTTTTAGGTGGATATATTCTGCTTTGTTTCCTCCATGTTAATGGATGGGATATAGCTCTGTGGGCAGCTTCTCCTCCCACTGCCTTAAAATGGGAGCCTGCATATTGCCACTTCACTTCGCAATTTACACTGCTGATGTTATTGCTTTGTTTACTAAAAATATGTTAAGGCAATTCTGAGCGTTGTGTTTGGGGGAGATAGTGGTGAACTGCAGCAGGTTTCTGTGTATTTCAGCCTATATAGGAAATGTCTTTCATCTAAATTTCTTCTGACTCACAAAACAGCAAGGGCTTTGTATTGTGAAACAGAAGAATCTGCTCAGTTCTGAACTTCTCACCACTAGCTATGCCCCTCTAACCTTAATTCCATTATAATTTTTTCTACTCCAGCTTCTGTGTCAAGCTTGTATCAGATGGGGAAATCCGCACACAGCCAGCTGTTTTCTGTTTTAAAACAATCTAGCTGATTTCAAAAAGCTATGCACGGTTGGACCAGGTTAGCCCCTGGATGTGAGACCAACAGGAAATCCCAGGAAAGTAAGAAGAAATATTCCAGAAGAACGGAACAGCAAACCATTTCCGTACTGTTTTCAAGAAAACTATATGATCATTTCATGGAAATCTTCAGGAGCTGATTTAAACTGAGTCACGTTTGTGAGATGGGCAGCTATATAAATGTGATGAATGAATGAATGAACTCAAAGGAGCCTTAATTTTACCATAAGCTGCTGCTGTTGCTTCAGTAAGAATCTACTCTTGTCTTTCCCCTTCCATAAGAGAACTGGAGTCTCCACCCTTTCATGCTTTATTGCGCTCAGTACTGGGAGAAAGTGTCCCCTCCTTAGCAATGTTACTCCCCAACTCATGAAGCTCTTTTAAGCATTAAAAAAAACCATACAGTTCTCCCACGTGTTCTATGAAGAGACTAGTAATTAGTTAAGAAGCTAGAAGCTAGTTGTGCCATTTTGGGGAGACAGATAGATAGATGGACAGACAGTTACTGATTACATATACATATACATACACACACACACACTAAACACAGACATACACAAATAATCAAGCAGACAATTGAGAAAAATAACAGGCAAACAGCAACTGTAAAATCATCACAAAATCTATTAATTTATTGGTGCTGATATTCTTCCCAGTTCCAAATTTGATGACCTTCTAGTTCAGATTCCTCTAGATATGGGATTTTTAGAATTTTATTACAGCCTTGTATATACTATGCTTTGCTTTTCAATATCTGCTCATTGCTGATAGTTGCTCTCCCAGCAGTGGGAATCAATTCTAATGAAACCCTCCACAGAGAAATCAGTTGCCTTGGGCCAGAAAAAAATGTATTTTCCAAAGATATTCAGCCTCTCACAATGTAACACTTGTCACCAGTTCTTTCACAGATACAAGCCACAGCTGCAACCAGAAGTCAATAGCTACCTGTCGAAAGCTTTCCCTTCAAATCACTGACTGGTCAAATCTATCATAGCCTGAGGAAAATCACCTGTCCATCCAGGAAGATAAAAGATACCAAACAGGTGCAAGAGCGGAGAAAGAGAGAAAAAGAATGAACACAAACGCAAGAGTTTTCCAGTGAATGATACATGGTTGAGTGCCAACTCACTGTTCCTTAAGATTTCCTTTTCAGCATTTTTCTGCTTCTCGCAGGCTCTTCTGCCTTGCGACAGATACAAAGAATGTGATGTATATTAAAAACCTTTCTCTCTCAGATGGGTTCATTTTTATTCAGGGACAATTTTGCTGACTGACAGGTAAGCATTTGGTGCTGAAATTGGACCTGTACAAGAGCTTTGAATTTCATTTGCTCCATTACACCAGTGCATGAATTACTGGGCTTTTCAGTTTGGCATCTTTCCATTACTTTCAAATAACTGACATGAACAAAATGACTCTTCTGACATTTGGTGCAACAAATTTGTTCCAAAAAGAATAAAACATTATTAAGCTGCTGTACACACTTGCATTCTACAATCTTCTGCCCCCAAACTGAAAGTGTCTAAATAGTAGCTGATATTGTCAGATATAAAACAAACAAAACTTAGCAGTGCAAAGATATCCTAGAAATTCATCTTCCTTCTAACACTGCAGCCATGCAGGTATTTCAATTTGTGAAGCTCTTCAATCTTGATATTGACTTCCATTATATATTTTTATTTTTGCTTACTACACTTTTCCTTAGAATGTTATACACAGTTGGAGTTATGGTACAGTGCCAGCTACAATATCCCTGCCTATGCACAATTTAACTTAAGTGCTCAGAGAGTGTGATATTTACTTGCATCTGGCGAGGAGGGGGAGAGAGAAAATATCTTTCAGAAGTTAGCACGTTTAGAGCAAAGACGGATAGTTTTATATTCTATCATTTGCCACTATACAACTAAATAATGTATCACGCACAATTTATGATTGTATTAATTTTGTTTATCTATTTCTAGCACTCTTAAGCATATGCTGCTTGGCCTTATCCATGCACTTGGAAGGATACCCAGTTTCCAAATTTAACCGTCTTTTCTGAAGTGTGTTTCAATCCTTCCTTAATAGCTACTGTCATTGCAGTAGGGCTAACCTCCCTTGAAAAGGACAGAAAACTCCTTAGCTCATGTCTACCAGCTCCTACTTGCTTGTTGTCTACTCCTTCTATGAAAAGTCGATATCTCATCTTTCAGTCAAGGATATCAGGTCTGCTTCTAGATCTTTGCAACTCACACTGCAATGTAGTTCGGTCACACCTTAACTCTAACACTCACAAGAAAGGTAAGGAAAGAAAAAGAATGTTATAGTTTGCTGAGAAGGGGAATGAATGAGATACCGTTTCAAGCTTGGGATGTAATAGTTTCATAACTGAATTATGATGTACAATATGCACAAACCTATATTATAATACTGCACAATTTTAGTAAGGCACTTGGCCGGGTGCATTTATGACAAAATAATGTGAACTGCAACATTAAACACATTTAAAATGGGCTAATTCAAGCTTGCATGGGGGGGAACATTCCTTTACAGATACATAGTAACACTATTATCTATGCCAACCTAAGGTTTTTCCATACGTTTCAGTAATTCAGTAATTTGTTCATATTGGCCAAAGAGTGTGAGTAGAGTTCCCACATAATCTGAGACGCTTCATAAGAATTCTGTTTTTTTGCATCTTTCCTGCCAATGCCATTGTACACAGACAGTCTAAAGGATCACAGCAGAAAATACTTCTGTATATAACTGTGTTGCACTGCACTGATTGAATTTACCTTCTACATACACAAAATGCTCATGCATTAGAGCTAGGCTGATCATATTTCCTTGAGACAAAAACGGACATTGGGATGGCAAAACGGGACGGGGTCTTATGTTATATTCCGTATTCATGAAAAAGATGGGGGTCCCCGCCCCCCAGTCTGTGCGATTGGCTCCCGCCTGCAAACCCCGCCCTCCTTTGCCACGCGCTGATAGGTGGGAGGGCTTCCTCTTCCAGGCTGCCTCCAATCGGCAGCTCCGGCTTGGATCCTCCTTCTGCGCCATTCCCGCCGGGTTTAAAAAACAGGACAAAATTGAGATTTTTATCAAAACGACAAGACGGTTGAAAAATGCTAAAAAAAACAGGACTGTCCCGTTCAAAATGGGATGTATGGTCAGCCTAATTAGAGCACATTAAGACCGTAAAGGTGTGAGGATTGTAGCCTTAAATCCTAATATCAGTAACGTTCACCAGAAGCTATTTAAGCCAAAGGGAAAAGCTGTTTATTAGAACAAGTATGCATAAATCCAAGTTGAAGTTACGAATGAAAAATCCCATGCAAAGTTTCAATTACATCCTGCCCACTCTCTAACGTTCCAGCCCATTCCAGCGTCATCAATCTCCAGTACTTTTCCTCCTTGATTTCACCTCCTCCCCTTTTCTGTTCACTTGCAGACATTCTCAGATGATAAGAATGGTGCTGACCTTACAGTCTGTTTCAGTTCTGTTTCTCTAACAACTACACTGGAATGTGCCCAGTCCACCCACTTTTCCCCACGTCTACTCTACATCAACCTATCTCTAATCCTTACACGTATCTAACCCTTAACTGAATGGCAGGATGTGGAATTCGAGCCCAGTTGTCTGCCTTGTTCGCAATCCACATCGTGACATGCTGCCCGTCTCAAAAGAAACTCCCACCCATTCGTTTACTACTTCTATTGAATACAGTTTACAGTGAAAGTGTTTCACTTTGGTTTGTCAGAATACTGGTTGTGGAATTGCTTCACCAATTGGGGAGCCTTGACACGTTGGCTCGACACCCATTCACTGTGGCTTTTAGGAAATTGTTTCCATTGAATGAGGTACTGCAAGCCCCGGTGCTTCCGTGAGTCAAGGATGGCTTGTACTTCGAAGTGCTGCTCTCCTTCTATCATTGTAGGTGCTGGTGGTGGTTTCTCTGGATGCCAACGGTTTGATTCTCGAACTGGCTTTAGCAAGCTGCAATGGAAGATGGGATGGACCTTTCTTAAGTTCTTTGGTAGCTCAAGCTGCACAGTCACTTCATTAATGACCTTAGTTATAGGGAATGGACCAGTATACTTGGGACCCAGTTTCTTGGAAGGCTGGTGGGATTTTAAAAATCTGGTAGATAGATAAACTTTTTCTCCCACTTGCATTGACCACTCTGGCGCTCGTTTGTGATCAGCGAATTTTTTGTAATTCTCTTGCGCATCTGTCAATGCCTTTTGAGTCACAGTCCAATTATCTGCCAAGTGGCTTATCCAAACATCTAGAGAAGGGATTTCAGTTGATTCTTTAGCAAGTTCTGGTATAGCACTGAACTCTTGCCCATTGGCCACCATAAAAGGAGAAAACCCAGTACTTTGATGCAAAGCATTATTATAAGCCACTTCAGCAAAAGGTAATAAATCCACCGAGTCATCTTGTTGATAATTTATATAACATCTTAAATATTGCTCTAACACTTGGTTAAGACGTTCAGTCAATCTGTCCGTCTGGGGATGGTGGGAGGAGCTTAGCCCTTGCTCCACCCCAATCAGCTTTAGGAATGTTTTCCAAAATTTTGAGGTGAACTGGACCCCCGATTGCTGATAATCCTTTCAGGGGTCCCATGCAATCTATAAATGTGCTGTATAAACAACTTAGCTAATTGATTAGCAATGGGAATGCTGGCACACGGAATAAAATGGGCTTGTTTTGAAAATAAGTCAGTGACCACCCATATGACTGTTTTCTTTTTGCTTTCCGGTAGTTCTACTATAAAGTTCATAGCTTCAAAGGGTGGGTAGGGCTGGCAACATTTTGCAATAGTCCTTTTGGTTTGCCCACCTGCTTTGCCATCACACATGTCGGGCAGTTGGCCACGTATTCTTCCACATCTTTTCACTATGTTGGCCACCAAAACTGCCTTCTTAATAGATGAAGAGTCTTGACAAACCCAAAATGCCCAGCAGTTTTGGCATCATGGCTCCATTCCAAAATTTTCTTTCATAATAGTTCCGGAATGTATAACTTTTCCCCTTTCCACCACAATACCTGGTTTTCACTCAAGGAGTTGCGATTGTCCTGAAACCATGTGTCTTTTTGCACCCCCTCCTGTAGTTCATGCTTTAATCCTTCCTCCACCTTAGTTGGGGCAGTCATCTTTTGACTTCGGGTGACTGCAGCTAGTCCCAATTGTACGTTTGGAACTACTGAATCTACCACCTCCTCTCTCTGACTATTATGCTGAGGCATTCTAGACAGTGCGTCAGCTAAAATGTTCTTTCCCCCAGGCAGGTACTTTAGAGTGAAGTTAAATCGGCTAAAAAATTGGGCCCATCTTACTTGTTTGGGGTTCAATTTTCTCGGCGTTTGCAAAGCTTCTAAATTTTTATGATCAGTCCAAACCTCAAAGGGTTGGGATGCATCTTCCAAAAGGTGCCTCCAGGTTACTAATGCCCATTTCACTGCAAACACCTCTTCCCATACATGCCAGCGCTGCTCAATTTCTGTGAATTTGCGGGAAAGATAGGCGCATGGCTACAAAGTCCCATTTTCATCTTTTTGCAATAATACAGCACCTATTGCCATGTCAGATGCATCAGCTTGCACCACCAGGGCTTTTGTGGGATCGGGATGCTTCAGAATGGGTTCAGATGTAAACAATAGTTTCAGCCACTCGAACGCCTCTTGGCATTCCTCTGTCCAATTGAGCACCGCTCCCTTAAGGCCGAAGGGCATTATGCAATACTCGAAAGCCCCCAGTTTACAATTGAAGGCCATCTTCCACTCGTCCCCCTCTCGAATCCAGACCCTGAAATAGGCCTCTCTTAAGTCCAACTTAATAAAAATCTTCCCTTTGGAGAGATGCACAAGCATGTCTTTCATTAAGGGTAGTGGGTATTTATTTGCTGCACAGATGGCATTCAAACCCCGATAATCCATGCACAGTCTCAAAGACCCATCTTTCTTGGCCCTGAATAAAACCGGAACAACCATGGTTGATATTGCTAGCTGGATAAAACCCCTTTTCAATTTTTTATCAACAAAGTCTTGTATGAAAATGAAATCTTTGTAGGTGTCGGCCCTTTGAGGTAGGTCAAGTCGGAAAACAAATTCTACAAATCTGACTAGAACTATACTTGATTGAGATAGGTGACAGTAACAGAATCTTGAAAGCCTGGCTGAGTTCTCCCCTCCCTCCCTCTTATACTATAATGAATTAGGGAGTAGTCAATCTGA
The DNA here is from genome assembly GCA_023362775.1 of Charina bottae. Taxonomy (NCBI): domain Eukaryota; kingdom Metazoa; phylum Chordata; class Lepidosauria; order Squamata; family Charinaidae; genus Charina; species Charina bottae. Next base: position 69,392,315 of record JALMGJ010000001.1, on the reverse strand, counting down.
GCTTTTTTCTCACATTTTGCTGTTCCCAGACATAGACTATATTATTATTTATGTAAGTATCATTGCCTCTTCCTCATTTCCCCAAGGTCATCTCCATGTCTCTCTACAATAGTTTATTGTTTACATGCTAATAAAATTATGTTGTATCTTTAAAGTGATTTGGTTGCTTTAGGTGAGCCATGTTTTGGCTACAACAGTTCGAATCCAAGTCACGGCACCAAGCCACAACGTTTTAAACTGTTTTCATTGGTTTTGGATTTGTATGCTGCCCAGAGTCTACTGGAGTGGGCAGCTGTAAAAAAATTACAGTAATAATAATAATAATAGTAATATCATTGCTATTATTGCATCACAGTCCTATATTACTAATTACTTGTTTCTAGGTGGTTTATAACTAACATCCTCCCACAAAATAAAACAAGTAAAAATTACAACTGAAAATTAGTAGTGACTTAAAAAATTAAAACATCAGTTTAAAAACGTGCTGTAACGCCTCCTTAGACACCACTGAAAATATCAGTGTTCTTATCTCAATAGAGTGTATGACCAAAACTCATATACAGCTACAGAAAATGACCTGCCAGCATTACCATTAGGTAGGCCAGCAATAGCCACAGGTTAAACCAGCAATAACTGCAGGCAGATCATCTGAGATGGCTTCAGTGAGCAAATGAGGATCACACAGAATCATAAACTCGCGGAGTTGGAAGGGACTATTTCAGCCATCAAGTCCAATCCTCTGGATCCAAATTAAAACATCCTACACAAATGGCTGTCAAGCCTCTGTGACATACTTTCAGGCATTTGAAGAGTGTTATATCCCTCCAGTCATCTTTTTGCAAGGTGAGACATAACCGTCTTCATCAATCTAGCTTCATAGGGCTTAGTTTCTTTTCCCTTGATCAACTTTTGAATCATTTGCCCTTATCTGAACCGATTCCAGTATCTCTGATGCCCAGAACTGGATACAGCATTTGGCATGGGGACTGACCAAAGTTGAATACAATGGAATGATTATTTACTGTGATTTGGAAAGTATATTTCCAATATTTGGAAAGTATATTTCCAATGTTTCAGCCTAACATTTCATTTGTCTTCTTTACATCTATATTAGAGTGCTAGCTCTTATTATATTTGCAATCAACTACTATTCCAAGATCTTTTTTACAAGTAATATTACTAAGCCAGGCACCCACACACTCCCTATCCTATGCCTATGAATTTTATTTCTGTTTTGTAACTAAAGAAATATACAATCAATCAATCAATCAATCAATAATATTTATTCGGTCTTTGGTTTGAGATACATTCACTGATGCAAAATATATTACGAATACGAATACCATTTAAACCAGAATTTTTTTTACTTGGAATTTGGGATGTACAAATCGAAAAACATTTTTTTAGAATAATACAATACATGATTACGGCAGCAAGACTTTTATATGCACAAAACTGGAAAAACCAAAGTGTACCAACAATACAGGAATGGATGTTGAAATTACTAGACATGGCAGAAAATGACAAATTGACATGCTTATTAAAAGAAAACTCAAACCGTTATTTTCTTAAAGAGTGGAAGCCTTTGATGGACTATTTGCAAAAAGCAGGAGGAGTAAAGCTTGCATGGGGTTTTGATGTTTAGATTATATATAAATAGTATATATTAGACAAGAAATGTATATGAATGTTATATGAATAGCCAGCACGTAAGAATGAACTATCTTTTTTATTCTTATGACCATAGACAGATCGGAAGTTATCTAATTTCTGTTTGTTTCTTTTTTCTTTCTTTTACTTTACTACACTTTTCTTTTCTTTTCTTTTTGATTTGTATTTCTATTTCTGTTTCATTTTCAACTTTTAACTTTGTATATTTGAAAATCTTAATAAAATTTATTAAAAAAAATAATATTTATTCGGTCAATGACCAGCAACATTTAAAAGGAGAAAAACAAAGTAAAACAAAAAAAATACAATAATATACTACCAACTAATAAAATATATCACATAATAATATAGCATTCACTACATACTATACATACATGAATGGCACTTGAGGGGAAATAGCCCTAGCTGTCCCCAAAGAGTGACTTTTAAAGTAACAGAAGGTAAAAATTATTAAATAAATGGGAAGTAACGTTAACAGCATTTAATTCTTAAACTTTAATTTTTTTGGGGGAAGGGGGGTGCCTGGACTCCAGTTTAGCATACAGCCCCCAGCATGCCACGTAGAAACCAAAAGTTGCCCTTGGCCAGAACAATCTTGGATATCCCTGATACAGAATACACAAACACAATTAGTATTCCCTTCATTGATTAAGCTTATAGAAGGAAACAAATTAAAATATAAAAAGTTGCTTCCTTATATCATTATACAAATGCATTATCATTTAGATAATATTTTCATACAATTTTATATAGATGAAAGAATATAGTTTTTATACTTCATTATACTATTACACCCCTTCATGGATCACTGCCTTGTCGTGGCGAAGGGGCTTGCGTAACTCAATGAAGTCAGGTCAAGAAGAACAGGTCATGATGGAGAGTTCTGACAAAACGTGGTCCACTGGAGGAGGGAATGGCAAACCACTCCAGTATCCTTGCCAAGAAAACCCATGGACAGTATCAAAAGGCTAAAAGATATGACGCCGGAAGATGAGCCCCTCAAGTTGGAAGGTGTCCAAAATGCTACTGGGGAAGAGCGGAGGGCAATTCCTAGTAGCTCCAGAAAGTGTGAAACGGCTGGGCCAAAGCCGAAAGGACGCTCAGTTGTGGATGTGTCTGGAAGTGGAAGGAAAGTCCGATGCTGTAAAGAACAATATTGCATAGGAACCTGGAATGTAAGAACTATGAATCAAGGTAAGCTGGATGTGGTCAAACATGAGATGACAAGATTGAACATCGACATATTGGGAATCAGCGAACTAAAATGGACAGGAATGGGCGAATTTAATTCAGGAGACCATTATATATACTACTGTGGGCAAGAATCCCTTAGAAGAAATGGAGTAGCTCTCATAGTCAATAAAAGAGTGGGAAAGGCAGTACTGGGGTACAACCTCAAAAACGACAGAATGCTTTCAGTTCGAATCCAAGGCAAACCATTCAACATCACAATGATCCAAGTCTATGCCCCAACCACTGATGCCAAAGAAGCTGAAGTTGACCGGTTCTATGAAGACCTACAACACCTTCTAGAACTAACACCAAAAAAAGATGTCCTTTTCATCATAGGGGACTGGAATGCTAAGGTAGGAAGTCAAAAAATAACCAGAATAACAGGCAAGTTCGGCCTCGGAGTACAAAATGAAGCAGGGCAAAGGCTAATAGAGTTTTGTCAAGAGAACACGCTGGTCATAGCAAACACTCTTTTCCAACAACACAAGAGACGACTCTACACATGGACATCACCAGATGGTCAATACCGAAATCAGATTGATTATATACTTTGCAGCCAAAGATGGAGAAGCTCTATACAATCAGCAAAAACAAGACCTGGAGCTGACTGTGGCTCAGATCATGAGCTTCTTATCGCAAAATTTAGGCTTAAATTGAAGAACGTAGAGAAAACCACTAGACCAATCAGGTATGACCTAAATCATATCCCTTATGAATATACAGTGGAGGTGAGGAATAGATTTAAAGGATTAGATCTGGTAGACAGAGTGCCTGAAGAACTATGGATGGAGGTTCGTAACATTGTACAGGAGGCAGCAACTAAAACCATCCCAAAGAAAAAGAAATGCAAGAAAGCAAAGTGGCTGACTGATGAGGCTTTACAAATAGCTGAGGAAAGAAGGGAAGCAAAAGGCAAGGGAGAAAGGGAAAGATATAAACAACTGAATGCAGAATTCCAGAGAATAGCAAGGAGAGATAAGAAGGCCTTCTTAAATGAACAATGCAAAGAAATCGAAGAAAACAATAGAATGGGGAAGACTAGAGATCTCTTCAAGAAAATCCGAGATATCAAGGGAACGTTTTGTGCAAAGATGGGCATGATAAAGGACAAAAAAGGCAGGGACCTAACAGAAGCAGAAGAGATTAAGAAGAGGTGGCAAGAATACACAGAAGAACTATACAAGAAAGATCTTAATATCCCTGATAAATACGATGGTGTGGTCACTGACCTTGAGCCGGACATCCTAGAGAGTGAAGTCAAGTGGGCCTTAGGAAGCATTACTAACAACAAAGCTAGCGGAGAAGACAGTATCCCAGCTGAGCTATTTAAAATCCTAAAAGATGATGCTGTTAAAGTGCTGCACTCAATATGCCAACAAATTTGGAAAACTCAACAGTGGCCACAGGATTGGAAAAGGTCAGTTTACGTTCCAATTCCAAAGAAAGGCAATGCCAAAGAATGTTCAAACTACCGTACAATTGCGCTCATTTCACATGCCAGCAAGGTTATGCTCAAAATCCTACAAGCTAGGCTTCAGCAGCATGTGAACCGAGAACTACCAGAAGTGCAAGCTGGGTTTCGAAGAGGCAGAGGAACTAGAGATCAGATTGCCAACATTCGCTGGATCATGGAAAAAGCAAGAGAGTTCCAGAAAAACATCTACTTCTGCTTCATTGACTACGCTAAAGCCTTTGATTGTGTGGATCACAACAAACTGTGGCAAAGTCTTAAAGAGATGGGAGTACCAGACCACCTTACTTGTCTCCTGAGAAACCTGTATGTGGGTCAAGAAGCAACAGTTAGAACCGGACATGGAACAACCGACTGGTTCAAAATTGGGAAAGGAGTACGACAAGGCTGTATATTATCACCCTGCTTATTTAACTTATATGCAGAGTACATCATGAGAAATGCCGGGCTGGATGAAACACAAGCCGGAGTTAAGATTGCCGGGAAAAATATCAACAACCTCAGATATGCAGACGATACCACCCTAATGGCAGAAAGTGAAGAGGAACTAAAGAGCCTCTTGATGAGGGTGAAAGAGGAGAGTGCAAAAGCTGGCTTGAAACTCAACATTAAAAAAACCCAGATCATGGCATCTGGTCCCATCACTTCCTGGCAAATAGAAGGGGAAGAAATGGAAGCAGTGACAGATTTTATTTTCTTGGGCTCCAAGATCACCGCAGACGGTGACTGCAGCCATGAAATTAAAAGACGCTTGCTCCTTGGAAGGAAAGCTATGGCAAACCTAGACAGCATATTAAAAAGCAGAGACATCACCTTGCCGACAAAGGTCCGTATAGTTAAAGCTATGGTTTTTCCAGTAGCAATGTATGGCTGTGAGAGTTGGACCATAAGGAAGGCTGAGCGCCGAAGAATTGATGCTTTCGAGCTGTGGTGCTGGAGAAGACTCTTGAGAGTCCCTTGGACTGCAAGGAGGTCAAACCAGTCAATCCTAAAGGAAATCAACCCTGACTGCTCATTGGAAGGACAGATGCTGAAGCTGAAGCTCAAATACTTTGGCCACCTAATGAGAAGAGAGGACTCACTGGAAAAGACCCTGATGCTGGGAAAGACTGAGGGCAAAAGGAGAAGGGGACGGCAGAGGATGAGATGGTTAGATAGCATCACCGATGTAATGAACATGAATTTGAGTAAACTCCGAGAGACAGTGGAGGACAGGAAGGCCTGGCGTGCTATGGTCCATGAGGTCACGAAGAGTCGGACACGACTGAATGACTGAACAACAACAACAAATACTATTACAGTATTGTCTTGCTTTATTCTTGATTTTGTTTTTCTTGTAAATCACAAGGAGTCGAACTTGATTCTAGTGGTACATAAATTTAATAAGTACACAAACTGTGAGAGATGTGCTGTAAAAACAGGCATCTCTTCCAAAGGATAAGAGTTGGTTTTGCCATGAGATTAAAAAGGAAATACAAGAGGAAGATGTAACACTTAACCATTTATATTTTCTGAGTTTAATTTTCATCATAAAAATCTATGTGAAAAGATAGATATGGGGTGTCCTTTGTAAACTAATTACAGTATGTCATACACAAGGGGTTATGGGATATTTGTTATTCAGCAAAATGAAGAGAAAGGTAACTTTCACTATCAATACTTCTAGAAAGCAAATATATCTGTTACTGTATACTTAACTTTACAAAGTAAAAATCAAGATGAAAGCCAGTATTAAAAAAATAGCTTTCTTGAATAACTGTGGGCAATTTTTACTGTTAGGGTAAAGAAGTTTTTCTTCTAAGAAAAGTAACATACTATGGCTTTGTGTCAAGTCTCTTGAAATATAAATAATTTATTATTCTGCAACTAGGTGCATGAGAAAGTCGTAGAGATGTTTACTGAATTTATTGAATACACATTAGAATAAAATAACAAGAACTATCTGCATCCTTATTTAGATGCACTTTCAAGTGTATGATTGCCATTCCAAATCATCAGCATACCATATGCATATAAACCTGTATATGGGTATGAATCTTCTAAAATAGATTGGTGCACATTAACAAAAATTTCAATTGTGTACATGTTTATAGCTTCACTGGGAACATTGCCTGTACTTGCGGCATTAAGAAATATTTCCACATTAATGGTAGGCAGATACTAGTTTTTCACAAACATTTAATGTGAGTTATTTGAAAGCAGTCCAATCTGTAAATCTTTTTGATAAAAATAATATTAGTTTAAAAAAGGCAGAATCTCATCCCTATATCAACATAAATTAATCACACAAAGAATGCATCTAAATTTTTTGTAGCAACTGTGATCATGACTATGGTGTATCTTTTCATTTGAACAAAAAATGGTATCTTTTAAACAGGATAATTCATCTTTCAGGATTTAATGAGATTTTTGAAAAAAAACACTGGGAGTAATTATTTCCAAAAGTAACATGATTAATCTCATATCAGGTGTTTGTAAAGCGGATATTTGTATGTAAATGAAGTTGCAGTGCTTTCCAGTAAATACCTGATTGGAGAGTAATCCAGTAAAAATAAATTTAACCAGGAAACAGAAATTTAACCAGGGTCATCAATATACAGTAAAAGCCACATGAAATAATATCTGATAAATATCTGATAATGGAATGATATTGGAAAACAAAGTAAGTCTGTACCAAATGATAATTCTTAAAGAATTTAAAATCCCAGTTGAAGCAAGCATAGCTTCCATATCTCAACCCCACCCCCCAAAACAGAACAGTGTATTGACAATGGCAGTATTTACTGTAAAACTAAACATGCTCAGTGAGAAGGGAGACCATGTTCTCTGCAGACTGCCATGCTTCCCTATTTTTTCTGTACCTCCCACGTCTGGAAGAAGAAATAAGGCAGAATTTAGTTTTGAGGCCTGCTGGCTTAGACCAATAATCCACCTAGGAGATGTCACAGGGTGGCTAACCAGATACATCTGTAGCCCTCCATTCCTGGCATACCAGGAGGACAAGAAGCAGGAAGGAGATTCCAGGGGAGAAAAGAAGACATGAAAAATAGTAGCCATTTGTGACAAATGTCCCCACTTCCCTCAGAAATAACATCTATCCAGGTTTGATCTAGGGACTCCAGGTTTTAGCCCCTTATATCCAGGAGGCATGGTGGCAGTTGGGGAGCCATCAAAGTAACAGGAACTGTTACCATTGCACAAAGTAGCTGGTGGGAGATTCTTGCTGCACCATGCAGCTCATGGCATACAGTATCTGTTAGGCTATTCTGAAGCATTGTGTTTAAGAAAAAGCCTGACAATATGGCAGGGTTGTGCCACAAAGTGGAATTCTCCCCACTTACCTCCTCCCTGATGCTTGCCAGCTGTTAGATGGGCCACTTCTAAACGTGGGTTCAGTGTAGCAGTAGTCCTAAACTCATGTTTAAAAATTAGCCCACCTAACTTGCATTGGTGGGGGTGCACTGTGAGGTGGGAACCTGCTTCATGCTGCATCATGCAGCCTGTCCCCCCATTCCTTGTAACTGTTAGGCTGATCCCACTTTTAAAGCCAGGTTTCCAAGCTGGATTGGCTTGGTGAGTAGGCAGGTACAAGGGGAGAGCCCCACTTGAAAAAAAACCAGATTCTTCCATTGTCCAAAGCAAAATGACCCTGGAGGACAGAGACCAGGGTATGCTCACACCAGCCTAAAGAGGCTTGTAGGATTTGAGCTGATCCCAGCTCAATGGCCACCTGACCACATTGACTGGTTGATGAAGCATGTCAAACTGTGTCCACAAATAAATATTAATAAATAAATATGTTGAGACAAGATGGAAAACACAATGTTAACACCACTATAGCTAAGGAAAATGTAAGGCTGCCTTAGGCATGGGTTAGGGATCTGATGAAGGCAAGGATTCCAGAGTTAAACAGTATTTTCTATAAATAAATACTTCTTTTATCAGTCCTGAATAACATGCATTTAGTTTTAATGAATGAGTCCGCTCCAAGCTAAATAACTTCATGCTGTAGGCTTTCTTCATAGAGAAGCTCCAATCTCAAATCATTTTGATAGCCCTTACTTGTGTCTTTCATAACTCTTTTTGAAGATTTGGTATCCAGAACTGTACACAATACTTCCAGCATACTCTCATATTGTTTTTATATAAGATTATTATATTGATGATTTATTTTCAGTTCCTTTTCAAATGATTCCCATAGAATTTCCTTTTTGTTTAGGAGCCACACACTAGGCTGACATTTTTACTGAGCAATCCACCATAGTTACAAGATCACTTTCCTGATCAATCACTTCCAGCTTTTGATTATGTTTATGTGCCATCAAGTTGGTGTCAATTCTTAGCAGCCATATAGATAGATTTTCTCCATGACAATCTGTCCCTAACCTGGTCTTTCAGGTCTTCTAACAGTGCACTCATCACCACTATAACTGAGTCCATCCACTTTGCTCCTGGTCATCCTCTTCTAATTTCTTCACCTTTCCCAGCATTACAAGTAGTCCTCGACTTACAACCACAATTGGGACCATAACTTTCGTTGCTAAGCGATGCGGTCATTAAGTGAGTTGTGCTCGATTTTATGACTTTTTGCCACAGCCATTAAGTGAATCACATGGTCGCTAAGTGAATCACATGGTTCCCTATTGATTTTGCTTATTGAGAGCCAGCTGGGAAGGTCACAAATGGTGATCACATGTCCTGACTTCGAGCGAAGGAACAGGCTGAGACTTGGTGTACAGGCTCTAGTGTTTTATTGTTCTACTCTGCTAGACAGAATCCAGCTAAACTAAAATAAACCAGTAATGCTCAGAGAAAAGGCCCAAGAAATTAGGGCGGTGCCTTCTTCAGCCTCTTGTGAGGAAGGCAAAGTGATTCAGTACTGCACATGCGTTTATCCCCCTGGAGGGAGCCCCTTCCTTCTTCACCAGTTATGTCCCTGACATCACGTGACCCCAGGATGCTGCAACTGTCGTAAATACATACCGATTGCCAAACACCCAAATTTTGATCACGTGACTGTGGGGATGCTGTGATGATCGTAAGTGTGAGGACTGGTCGTAAGTAACTTTTTCCAGCGCCATCGTAACTTTGAATGGTCATTAAACAAATAGTCGTAAGTCAAGGACTACCTACAGAGCCTTGTCCAGAGATCTAGGCCTTCACATAACATGTTTGAAGTAGGATAATTTGAGCCTGGTCATTTGTGCCTTAAGTAAGAACTATAGATAGATTTGTTCAATGATCCATTTGTTTGTCTTCTTGGCTATCCATGGTATTCTCAATAGTCTTCTCCAACACCAAAGTTCAAAAAAGTCAATACTCTTCCTATCCTGTTTCTTCAAAGTCCAACTATCACTTCCATGGAATGTCATAGGGAATACCATTGCTTGCATGATTCTAACCTTTGTACTGTATGTATATGTATATGTGTGTGTGTGTGTGTGTGTGTGTGTATGTGTGTACACTCACACATACACAGATCACGGCATCTGAATATCTTTTTCCAAGGCTTTCATGGCCGCTCTACCAAGTGCTAGTCTGTGGTATATTTCTTGACTGTGGAGTCCTTGGTGCTCTCTGAGCCTTGTTTTTTTTTTGCAGACATTTCATTGCCAGGCTAGGCACCAAGGACTCCACAGTTCAACCCTAAGCTACAAATATTCTTTTCAATTGGTATTTCTTGACTGCTTGTTCCTTTACTGATTATCCTAACAGGCAGAAGCTATCTACCAGTTCAATATCTTCATTATCAGTTCTAAGGCTGGTTGTTGTACCTGTTGTCATTTGTTTGGTCTTCTTTATATTTAATTTTAGTCCCATTTTCTTTCACTAGGCTCCTTGATTTTTATTACTAGACCTTGCAGATCCTTTGCATTTTTGGCTATCAGGGTAGTATCATCAGTATAGCATGGATTATTCATGTTTCTTCCTAGAGTCAGCAGTTTACCTTCATCTAAAGGAAAAAGGACACTCATTTGAGGACATTAATGTTCACATTTTAGACAGGGAAGATAAGTGGTTTGAAAGAGGGGTCAAGGAATCCATTTATGCCATCTTGGAAAATCCTTCTTTGAATAGAGGTGGGGGCCTCAGGCACAATCTTTCCCCGATTTTCCTTCCTGCTTTGTCTTCTGTGCCTAGGAAGATTAAGACCATTTCGCAAGCTCAACAGCAGCATGGTGATCTTAACGATCCTCCTTTGGATGATAAAGGGATTTAGAAATAAACATCTCAAAAATAACCATGACCTAGCCCGAGGGGTAAGGTCACACAGCCACCTAGAAACATATTTAAGGATTCCCTTACAAACTTTGCACAGATTGAAGAAGCTTCTTGGATAAGGAGCGAAACGTTTCCACTGAGAAAATAGAAATCCAGTTGACATGATTCAAGCTACAGACAATTCCACCTGGATGACTGAGAACCTTCATCGACATTATATTAATTAATACAGATGACACATTATATAAGCTGTAACCAAATAAAATGTAAACCACTGTGATACCAGCGAATGAACTGAATTTCTCCACTAAGACATTTGTATAACATGCTGCACAGAGCAATACATTTATTAAGTCATCACCAGGTGTATTAATTCACAAACCATAGATTACTGTAAAACACGAAAATAGACACCTCTATGTGTGGGCACAGGGGCAGCAATATACATGCAATACATACTAATGACTGAAGTTAAAATGCACTTGAGGAATAGAAAGTGAGCACTGTGGCTGTCTGTCAACAATACTACAATTGATCATCATCAGCAAAGAGACCTACTTTTCTTTTCATGCCTGTCAGTGTTAGTCTAACAGATATTTTAATGTACTGTCTTGTGGAAAATGCATATTTGAGCCAAATCTGTTCCTTCCCGTGCTTTCCATACAAATGCAAGCTGGAGCAAGGACATATTTGTTTCAATACTAAATTCAAAATAAGCCATTATGGGTTCTTTTAAATCACAATGTATCACTCCCCTACTCTTGAAGCTGCCATCAAGTATATATTCTTGTACCTGATTGTCAGCTGCTGGGAAAAGCATTTCATGTCATTCCACTGACCTCTAATTCCACTGCATTGTAAATGACTGGCAACACTACATTTAAAAAAAAAATGTATATTGTAACTTTGCTTAACTTATTATTTCTTCTATCCCAAAGTTTCTGACACTTTCAGAAGTATTATTTACAGAATACCTGCTAGTGTTGGTTTACTCCATCACGGAGTAGTTCACGCTTATAAGGAAGAAAGTAATGAACCATTTTATACTCCAAACAAAACCAATCTTTGGCAGATTCATACCCATAGTTAAATCTCATAGCACATAGTTATTAAGCTCACTTAACAACACTAGCTGCCTCCTTATCACTTTTTAACAGATTTGTTCAAAACAAAATTCCATAGAAATTGATCAGAAAAGTTGACATGATCAATTTAAAGTTCACTGATTTTCAATGGATTACGTTAAGGACATTAGAACAATTAGTTATTGTTCTAATTATGCTTTTCTGGAAAAGGCAGATTTTGCCAAAGATACATGGGTGACATATATTTTTGTTATACACCCTTTGCAGCATCCTACACACTCACAGATGTAGATGAGTACAGAGCTAACCTTGAAGAATGGGTGCAAGAATGGTTTGTTACCCATCAGCTTAGCCCTGGGAAGGAAAAGGAGGTGAGGAAGATACTCAAAATTACCCTGCGTTGATTCTTTTTTGTATCAGAAGGGGCAAAAGGAAACTCCGTCAGGCTTTTTAGATTCCATTATTATCCCTCACAACAAAGATTCTTCTGGTGTCTGTTTCTTGACCTGGCCTGGTCTGATATTAGCCCTTCAAGGCTGATAGCAGATCACTTGAGAACAGATGAAGATAAATTCAATGAGTAATTGAATAATAATCTTTTTTCTCTCTCTCTCTCTCACTCTCTCTCTCTTGAGCAAAGATGAGGGGGTAAGGATTATAATGGGTGCCTTAAGCCTTGGACTTAAGGCAATCATTTTAACCGATAAAAGCTTACTAACATCAAGCTGATTTTTTCCATTTTGTGACTGTGACTCAAGACAAAATTTGGACTGCAAAGTGTAAGAAACAGTTTTGCCTCTTATAATTTCCTCAGAAACAAAAGCCAAATATTTTGATTGATTGATTGATTGATTTAGGCCCAACCATTATGATGATGTTATGTCTCTACCAGCCATGTGCCCTTGCAAACTTGGGGGCTATTTATTTTTTCAGTGAAGCCTCTGAGTACAAGAAACTTCCACACTTCTTTTTCAATTGGTGCTGCCACTGAGAAGTACCCATAAACTTTGATTAGAACAAATGAAGGAGGCACAGCATTGACAGGAAACCATTTGTTAGTTCATGTTCCAAAATATTGTACCCATGCTGTTGTTTCCAAGTACAATTCAAAATGCAGATTTTACTTTTAAAGCCCAAAATAGGTCTAAGGAAAAAATATTTGAACAACAGAACTTAGCTTTCTTACTCCATCTTGCACAGCTATAGGAGTTATACATGTTCTTTAAAAAAAAATTTTTTTCAGACCTCACAGTTAAGTTGTTCTGCTCCAATTATAAAGCCTTTAATTGCTGCAGCCATAATATGACCCAAGAAATTTATAGCAGTAGCTGCTTTGAGCTCCTGAATAAAAGGTAGCATATAAATATAATACATAGATAGAGAACATGGATAAAGAACATATAGGCAGAGGATTATAGTATTAGAGTCAAGTTTACAAAGTGAATAAAAGCAATTGTTCCTTCCTCATTTCTATTCTTTCAATAATTAAAAATGACTTCAGCTAAGCTCTCCCTTTTTTAATGTTGAGGTATCACTTCCATAGCAAATGACTGAATCCCAACACATAGCAAGAAATCCAGTTTTCTGTCCTCCTTCATTTCATTATAACCCCACAAAAAGGTTATTCTCAGCAAAATATAAATAAACCATTAAAATATTTTTTCCACATGAGATAGGCCTGGATGGGTAAATAAGATAGGGCCTTCTTGATGGTGATAGAATTCTTCTCCCTAGCAATTTCTTTTTTTATTTACTCCAGTTCATATGCCACTCCAATTGTAATAATTCCGAGTAGCTAACCACAAACCCCTACAAAGTACAGAATAGATAAAAAAGAGTTTAAAATAGTCATACAATAACTAAGATGCCATACTTTGTCATATTATGCCAGGGCAAGAATGATCTTCATTCATCCCAAAAGCCCCCGAGAAGAGCTAATTTTATGGTTATTCAGAAACATAATAAGGAGGGAATGATTGCAAAATCCAGGTCATTTATCTGATTCCTTTCTTTTTGAATTAATACAAAGGATTGTTAGCTTTAAAATGCTACATTTTCATCACTGGTGATTTAACTTTGTTTTCACTTTTGATTTTTTTTTTAATGATTTCATGCTGTTTTATGGACATATATCCATTAAGAGCTGCCTTGAATAATGAAAAATGTGATATAAAAATTAAACTAAATGAATATATCAGTATGAGAAAGAACCTATTCTTGATCTTTGTGCAATAATGGACAGTAGCAAAAACATCCCTAAACCCTATTGCAGACCATCAGCTGCACTACTGAAGTGAACAACAATAACAACAAAAACAAAGTATTTCCTGTCTTCCTGTTTCACCTGGAAGTAAATTTTCCTCACAAAATAAAATAATGTGTAAGTTTCTCAAAGTGAACCTGGAACACAATATGCAATGACTCAATTTTCAACAGGGGTGGATTTCAGAAATCAGTAGTAGGTGTGGAGCTTCTTGTCACAGTCCCCAAAATTACCAGGAAAAGAATGAAGAGTGGATTTTATGTTGCTAAACTACACAACCTTCCTGGGTCATCAGTCAACTCAATGTCACATCTCAACTGCTTTACTGGTCAATTACAGGCTCTTGAATGGACTGCCTACCACTTACTGAAGATGTCAGAGACTATATAGCAAGACTTCAACATGGCAGTTCAGAACTGCAATATCTGCCTAAAGCAGTGTTTCTCAACCATGGCAACTTTAAGATGGGTAGACTTCAACTTCCAGAATTCCCCAGCCAGCATGCTAGGGAAGTTGGCATTCTGGGAGTTGAAGTCTACTCATCTTATAGTTGCCAAGGTTGAGAAACACTGGTCTAAGGTATTCTCCGTGTTCCGCAGGAGTTTTTTTCCCCTCAAGGGTTATTGGCAAAGAAACATTTTGATTGTTAGCATTATTTTCTGCATAAGCTGTGCCAGATATATTTGGACATGTAAAACACTGAGCAGTTATATATAATTTCTTCAAACCATTTCAGTAGAAAAGACATACAGTTATAAAAGAACAGTGTTAGAACCTATATATTAACTGATGTTTATTTCCCTAGTTCATATCTCCCATATACACCTGCCAAATAAAGATTTTTTTTCTTTAAATAATGTAACATTTTTCATCTAAAATCTATAAAGAAATAAATTTTTGTGTCCCTGAACATGAAGCAACAATTAGTATGCTTATTCAGTAATAATATGGTGATCACAAACATGCTATTGCAATACATCCAATTTAACTCTATAGGATTACTTCTGAGTAGACATTATAAGACTGGATTTCAAAGGGTAAGACCAAGACCTTGCATCATGACTGGAAAAACACTGGGAATCAGTAAAGAAGACTCTGACATAAACATGTTTTTTAAAAATATTTTTTGTCCCAATGGAAATAAATCTTTTTATGAAAGGTTTCCTTCATGTTTTTCTCGCAAATTAAAGCTATAACAAAGCCCTCATTAGTGCAAAAAGTACAGTGTCCATGTTCAGTAGAAATATGTACCTAAAAAAATATGGATACTTTATCCACCCATGATAAATTATCAGGATCAGCAATAACAACAGAAATCTTTTTTGTAAAACTTAGTCATGTAAGATAAAAATGTCTGAGGCTTGAGCTTTATCCACCCACGATTTCTGCAATATTTCTAGAACTTGGGGGAGCAGGGTGGATTGTAATAACGTTTCCAAACAAAAAGAGTAATGTCCTTTTTGAAAAATAACGATTTTTTTTTCAAAATAATACAATAGGAAACATCCTTAGGAAGGACAAATAATCTTCCTTGATAAAAGAAGGCTTCCATTAAATAAATTCTGAAAAGGTTAAGCTGTAAGCATACAGTACTTGAAAAGTATGGTCATCCTGTAACAATCTCAATAGAAGGGCAGAATAAATAATTACAGCAGCCTAGGGACAATTCTTCCTAAATTTTCTGATTACATTTTAAGTGTTCATTGTCATGGATATCATAAACTGATTAAATCATTTCATGTCTGACCCCTACTGACTATGCTAAGTGAAAAGAGAGAACTATTAATAACTATCCATTTTTGACAGCTGCCCAGGAGCAATGCAGCCTTTTGGAGCATTAAAATGACTCCCTAACTCACTCACTGAATGCTGAATATTGATTCATATTATGAGTGTTGTCAAATACAGACTGCAGCTCTGAAGATCTGTAATGGCAGGTCATCAGCAATAGCATTAGCAAATGTCAAGTCTGGAATCGAAGGCATGCTGGATTCTTTAGGGATAAAATTTATTGATTTCATAAAATGTGAAAACAGATCAAGTTCTTGTGGTGATGGAAATGGTCATGGCAGAATGAGGCTAGCTTGATCAAAGTCTTGGAAGTGTTGACCAATGTAAATAAATATTAAAGGGTAGGAAGACAATTTATGAGGAAAGCTACTGTTGTGGGGATTTGCAAACTACTTGCTTAAATGTCACACAGTGAAAACCAGTTGTCTAAGGCCATGTATCTACCTTAAACACAAAATGCTACAATATCTGATCCTACAGCAACTTATTCTTTTCTTTGTTTGCTACTCACCTAGCTAATGTTAACTATCAATATATAATGTAAACAAACATTAGACAAAACAAAGAATGATGGTTTATTATAACTTATATAATGCTGTTTCATATCCAGGACCTCTTTGGATTTTGTTTTATCTGAACCTTGAAGAGGTCCTGCACAGGAAACAGCACTAGATAAGTTATAATACATCATTTTGTGTCAGCCCTCCTGCTTATTTTCCCAGCACCTTTCTTTTCCTACTTTCACCTCTGCACCACATAGTATAAATGCCATTGGCAGCCTTTGTTTTCCAAAACATGGGATTTTCACCCTTGCATTTCAGTCAGATGTACTTTGTATGGAATAGGACTAGCCTCAAGTTATATAGGGCTTTATAGGGTTTGACAGACAGCTAAGCCCAAGGTATAGGCATCTGTCAAAATTCACCTCTTTCCCCAGACCCCAGCTCTGCCCCCACCCCCTCAGAGAGAGCAATTGGTGGCTGTATTTTCTGGTGGCAGGGAAATCCACAAAACACTTTCCCTACTGTAACTTCTCCCACATCAAATGTATGAGGACAGCATCAGTTACAACCTGGCATACTTTTCTCCTGCTTTACGACTGGAAGAAAGCACATTAATATGGCCATGAGGTAGAGTCTTAAGACAACAAAACACCATAATTAATTAATTAATTGAAATTGATTGGCTGCCCAACTCCAGTGGACTCTGGACAGCATACAAAACTAGAGAAAACATAAAAACAGCTAAAAACATTAAGTCAGACAGCCCAGACTAAAATAATCTAATAGACAACAAAATCAACAAAACAAAACAGGGGCCACTGAACAAATAATAAATATCAACCCCAGGCCTGGGACCAAAGCCAGGTTTTCAAAGCTTCCCGGAACCCTACGAGAGAGGGACTGTCCTTATCTTTGCGGGGATGCTGTTTCAGAGGGTGGGGACCGCAACAGAGAAGGCATGCTTCTGAGGTCCCACAAGATGGCAATGTTTAATGGAGGGGACCTGGAGCGCACCCACTCTGCTGGAATGTACTGGATGGGCAGGAACAGTTGGAGACAAGCGGTCTGTCAGATATCTAGGCCCTATGCCGTACAGGGCTTTATAGGTAATAACCAACACCTTGAATTGCACTCAGAAGCCAACTGGCAGCCAATGCAGTTCATGTGTCAGTGGTGACACATGGGCACACTGAGAGGTGCCCATTACTGCTCGCGCTGCTGCATTTTGAACCAGCTGTAGCTTCTGAGTGGTCTTCAAGGGCAGCCCCATATAGAGCGCATTGCAATAATCCAATTGTGAGGTGACTAGGGCATGAGTGACTGTCTGAAGGGCCCCCCGATTGAGGAAAGGGCACAACTGGCACACAAGATGAACCTGTGCAAAGGCCCTCCTGGCCACAGCTGCCACTTGCTCTTTAAGCAGTAGCTGTGAGTTCAGAAGGACCCCCAAGTTGCATACCAGTCTTGACTGGGGAAATGCAGCCCCATCCAAGACCAAAGATTGTGACGTCCCCAACCCAGGAGGTCCAAACATCCACAGCCACTCAGGCTGTTAGGACTGACCTGAGGTCTGTTCTGCCCCATTCAGACCCAAACAGCTACAGACACTGGGTCCACACATTGACAGCTTCACTTGTGCCACTCGGGGTGGAAATGTCAAGCTGGGTATCAACAGCATACCGATGACACCGCACCCCAAACTGGCGGATGACCTCATCCAGTGGTTCCTGTACATGTTAAACAAGAAGAGCAGATGATATAGAAAGGCCTGTTTTCTGATATCTGTATTATGTACTTATTTAAATGTGTTTTAGGTTGTAACCCTCTGATTAGTTATCACTTGTGCACGAAACATCTCAAAATATACAAAAAAGGCAGTATTTAGGTGCTTCATTGTTCAGTAAGTGCATGGGCAGAAAATACAAATTAGTTTCTAATCAATCACAAAAATATTAAAGTTTACTGAAATGAAGATTTGGTTTGTTATATATTCAGAAAATGTGAACCTATTAGAATGTGACAGAATCCATTCTGAATTTCAGTGGCATCATCAATACAAATAAAACATTCTTCCAGAAGAGATAAGTATAGGTTCTTCAACTTCCAAGTACATTTACTATCTGGTGATTTCCAAGTAGTTTAAACTTGGTCTCAAAAACTACTGGCTAGATTCTACCCTTTTTTATGTATTTTTTTTATTATTATTATTCCATACCAATTAGTTGAAGTCCCTTAGTTTATGTAAGGAAAATCACTGATAATCTCCTGGGACTGGTATAATCTTGTCAGTTAAACAGGACTTTCTTACTAACAATTTGGAAGATTAAAAACAATACTTAAAAACCCTACAAATCATAAAAAACTGTTAGTTAAAAACATCTGTGGATAATTTAATCCAGTCTTTCGGAGTCAGCTCAGAAGATATATAACTTTAAATCTGGAGGAGAGGAAAATAGGGAGTAAGATCATATTCACTATTGGTACAGTATAGAATAGATATTACAGCTTGAAATTGTCTTTGTTTATTAACAAGCCCTTGTAATTAACTTGCTTTAAAATCACATGTATGATACTATTTTAATATCCCCTAGCTTCCCTACCCTGTCATTTGAAATCACATTAAGCTGACTCTTACCAGGCCACCTGGTGAAATTCTATGACACTGACATGAGCTGTGCTCGTACACAGGAAATACTGACAGTCCTCAGTGCTAAAATCCATTTCTCTAACTGATGACAGAAGTGAGGAAAATTAATTTTTGCTATTCATAAACACCTGTCAGGCTTAATGTAAATGTTTTGAAAAAGACTTCAGTACATATAATATATATGCAGCTCTGTTCTGCAATATTATATTTTTACCCATTCAGTTTCTAGAGTACTAGTGTTTATATGGCTGAAATGCTTCAAATTACTTATACATTGCAATTTTCTCCTATACATATAAATAACGACACAATCTACATGAAACCTTTCAGTTGCTTGAAAAATAGTGTGACACTTAAGATAATGTCTTTAATATAAATGTTGTGCTAAACAGCTAAAGCAAACGTTGTTGCTGAATTATAATGTTTAATGTCATAGAAGGCAAAACCCAATATTTTAATCCATTCGTTAAATCCAAGTGACTAATTATAGCTAATCCATTTAACTAAATATTAGTTAAATTTAACTTACCTCTAGTTCTTGCCCTGCCCTGCCCCTCCCTCCCCACACTTTTGTGTGCAGTTTGTGGCATGCAGAACAACTGCATATTGTTGCTATGCAGAGTTGAATAACAGATTGTCAAAACCGAAAGGCAATAAAATGATGGTTATTACCGAAGGCCTTTGTGATTTTTTATTTTTGTTTTTCAAGCTATGATCCTTCCGCTGCTGCATTCCAAACTACAGGTCTGCCCCAAAGGTTCAAGGGCAATCTGTCATGCTGGGGTTGAGGAGAGAGGCAGAGTTAAAAGATGATACCTTTTCTAAGGCAGCACCCTCACTGTTATGTACGTACATATTTTCACGTGTGTGTGTGTGTGTGTGTGTGTGTGTGAGTTCCAAAGAATTGCTTTCCCTTGCCAAATTGAATTTGTTTTACTTGCTTTTTTCTTTGAATGGTCAACCCTCATGCCATACCATTCCATTTTCAAAGAATAATTTTGAGACTGTAGTTGATAACAATCTTCATAAATTGGTTAACAGACGCCTGTGTCATAAGGAATGCATAGTAATTACAACAAAATAATAACAATAGTAATATATTAAATTTATAAGCCACCCAACTCCCAGCAACCCTAGGCAGTAAACAAACAAAAATAATGAAACCTATAATTCAAGATCATGTAGAAGACTCCAAACTAATTTAACATATTGCTACCGTATTGCATTTTTTCTCACCAACTCTGTTTAGAGGCTTGCAAAGTATTACAGATCCAACTTTGTCCTTTTAATGGTGAGAAGTTCAAAGACATTTTTCCACTCATATTAGTCACCAACATGCACACTTACTTGATACATTTCATCTGGATATGTCATACCCAGCTAAGCTCCATCCATCAAATAAATACAGCCTAATCAGACAGTTAAGGACACTTGTACTCTAAGAAGTTTCATGGATCATTTATTTTGGCATCTTGTTATTTTGAATGAATAAGTGTTTCCCACCTTCTTGAACATCCTGGGAGAGTCATGATATGTACCTCCTCTCCTTAGGTTTGATTTCACATTTTGGATTAATCTAGGAAAAGGTCAGTTTACGTTCCAATTCCAAAGAAAGGCAATGCCAAAGAATGTTCAAACTACCGTACAATTGCGCTCATTTCACATGCCAGCAAGGTTATGCTCAAAATCCTACAAGCTAGGCTTCAGCAGCATGTGAACCGAGAACTACCAGAAGTGCAAGCTGGGTTTCGAAGAGGCAGAGGAACTAGAGATCAGATTGCCAACATTCGCTGGATCATGGAAAAAGCAAGAGAGTTCCAGAAAAACATCTACTTCTGCTTCATTGACTACGCTAAAGCCTTTGATTGTGTGGATCACAACAAACTGTGGCAAATTCTTAAAGAGATGGGAGTACCAGACCACCTTACCTGTCTCCTGAGAAACCTGTATGTGGGTCAAGAAGCAACAGTTAGAACCGGACATGGCACAACCGACTGGTTCAAAATTGGGAAAGGAGTACGACAAGGCTGTATATTATCACCCTGCTTATTTAACTTATATGCAGAGTACATCATGAGAAATGCCGGGCTGGATGAATCACAAGCTGGAGTTAAGATTGCCGGGAAAAATATCAACAACCTCAGATATGCAGACGATACCACCCTAATGGCAGAAAGTGAAGAGGAACTAAAGAGCCTCTTGATGAGGGTGAAAGAGGAGAGTGCAAAA
This sequence comes from Charina bottae, assembly GCA_023362775.1. Taxonomy (NCBI): domain Eukaryota; kingdom Metazoa; phylum Chordata; class Lepidosauria; order Squamata; family Charinaidae; genus Charina; species Charina bottae. Next base: position 69,371,200 of record JALMGJ010000001.1, on the reverse strand, counting down.
GCTGGCTTGAAACTCAACATTAAAAAAACCCAGATTATGGCATCTGGTCCCATCACTTCCTGGCAAATAGAAGGGGAAGAAATGGAAGCAGTGACAGATTTTATTTTCTTGGGCTCCAAGATCACTGCAGACGGTGACTGCAGCCATGAAATTAAAAGACGCTTGCTCCTTGGAAGGAAAGCTATGGCAAACCTAGACAGCATATTAAAAAGCAGAGACATCACCTTGCCGACAAAGGTCCGTATAGTTAAAGCTATGGTTTTTCCAGTAGCAATGTATGGCTGTGAGAGTTGGACCATAAGGAAGGCTGAGCGCCGAAGAATTGATGCTTTCGAGCTGTGGTGCTGGAGAAGACTCTTAAGAGTCCCTTGGACTGCAAGGAGGTCAAACCAGTCAATCCTAAAGGAAATCAACCCTGACTGCTCATTGGAAGGACAGATGCTGAAGCTGAAGTTCAAATACTTTGGCCACCTAATGAGAAGAGAGGACTCACTGGAAAAGACCCTGATGCTGGGAAAGACTGAAGGCAAAAGGAGAAGGGGACGGCAGAGGATGAGATGGTTAGATAGCATCACCGATGTAATGAACATGAATTTGAGTAAACTCCGAGAGACAGTGGAGGACAGGAAGGCCTGGCGTGCTATGGTCCATGAGGTCACGAAGAGTCGGACACGACTGAACGACTGAACAACAAAAGTTCTAACCTATCAGTATTTAATTGTATCTTGGAAACAATCAGATACATTTTAACTATTTCCTCAAAGTGCATAAAAGCTATCAAGTACTCAGGTTCATATTCAGGAAATGCTATAAAAAAATATCAATCTTGCCCTTGGCCGGCCCCTCTTCCTTTTGCCTTCCACTTTCCCTAGCATTAGCATCTTCTCCAGGGTATCCTGTCTTCTCATTATGTGGCCAAAGTACTTCAGTTTTGCCTTTAATATCATTCCCTCAAGTGAGCAGTCTGGCTTTATTTCCTGGAGTATGGACTGGTTTGAACTTCAAAGGCAAGACAAGGAAAGAGGCAGACATAGCGGAAATTACAGCATGACGTTGGAATGTTTTAGATAGTGGAGTCCTTGGTGCTCTCTGAGCCTTGTTTTCTTGCGGACGTTTCATTGCCAGGCTAGGCAACATCTTCAGTGCGAAAAGGGAGTGGGACTTGCTCTCTGTTTATATACCATGGCTTGTCCTGCTTGTGTTGGTGGAGGTGTTGTTCTCTCCTTCGTAGTTCCTTGATTGGGTTGTTGTTTGCTGCTTGGTTGATTGACTGAGTTAATAGTTCCTTGATTAGGGTATATTGTGCTGTTTGATTGTTCCTCTGGTGCTAATCCTGGTGTTAATCTTTGCATATCTGGGTGTTGATTGCTGGCAAGGAGGTGTTCTGGTCTTCTGGCTTTTCTATTGTCTCTTATGAATGGTATGTAAATGTGTTTACCTCTATGTGTCTGTTGATGGCTGCTTTGTCTGAGTGCCAAGCTTCCAGGAATTCTCTACCGTTTTTGGATTTGGCTTGGTTTAAGATGCTCACAGTTTCCCAGTTGAAAGCATGGTTCAGTCTGTCCATGTGTTGTCATATTAAGGAGTTTTCATCGTGCCTTCTGACTGCTAGTTGGTGTTCATGGATGTGTTCTGCTAGTCTTCTGCCGGTGTGTCCTACATAGTGGCTGTTATAGTCCTTACACTGTATGTTGTAGATAACTCCTGATTTTTCTTCTTGGGCTACTGAGTCTTTTGGGTTACTTATGATGTTCTGAAGGGTTTTGGTTGGTTTGTGTGCTATGGTGATGCCGTGTGGTTGTAACTGTCTATTAGTAGTCTCTGAGATGTTTCTGATGTATGGCAGTATCCTTTTCATAGCTTCTGTTGGTTTTGCTGTGGTGGGTTGAGTGGTCAGGCACTTTTTGATAAAGTTGTGTGGGTATCCATTTTGCTGGAAGTTGCTATATAAGTGGCCTGTTTCCTTTTTCTGGTGTTCCGGGCTGCAGTGCATTTGTGCTCGTCTGAATAGTGTTCTTACACAGCTCCTCTTGTGGAAGGTTGGGTTATTGCTTTGGTAGTGGAGCACTAGGTTAGTGTGGGTAGATTTCCGGTAGACTGGTGTTTCTAGAATGCCATCATTTCCTCTACTTATGAGGATGTCCAAGAAGGGTAGTGTGTTGTTGTTTTCTTCTTCCCTTGTGAATTTTATTCCTTTGAAGATGTTGATGGTTTCATGTGTTTCCTCCAGTTGATCCTTTTTTATTATGACGAAGGTGTCATCTACATACCGGATCCATACTTTGGGTTGTATGCATGGGAGTGCTATCCTTTCTAGACATTGCATTACAATCTCTGCTATGAGTCCTGAGAGTGGTGATCCCATAGGTGCTCCTTTGATCTGTTGGTATATTTGTCCATCAAACTGAAAGTAGGTGGTTAGGCAGAGGCTGATGAGGTCCATGATTCTGGGTATTTTGATCTTGGTGTATCTAGTTAGGTCAGGTGTGTTGCGTAGAACTGCTGCCATGGATTCAATTGCTAGTGCTTGGTCTATGGATGTCAGAGTGCAGTGGCATCAAATGACACCATAATTTAATCTTCATCTATTTTTAGGTCTTTGATTTTCTGGAGGCACTGTAGTGGGGAGTTGATAGAGTATTCGCTCTCCTCTGTGAGATGCCCAAGTTTTCTTGTAAGTTCTTTAGCTATGTTGTATGTGGGGGTCCCTGGTAACGATACAATTGGACGGAGCGGTATGTCGGGCTTTTGGGGCGTCTGTAGAAGCGTGGGATGATGGGTCCGCTGCTTTTCATCCACCTCTGTTCTTTTTAGATAGACCCATCCATGTGACCTTATTATTACTTACCCCTTCCTACTAGGTTGGCATGCTAGCCATACTATCTTTGAGACATGGTCAGTGAATAGAAACAATTTGGTTTCCTGGGCCACACATTCCTGACTGATTCTTCTCCCTGTCGCCATTCAGGGTCAATTCAGCTTGCTGTGAATGTTTTCTTGGTGCTGTAAGCAGTTCACATGTATGGGGGTGGGGGGGGTGGGGGGGAAGTGCATAGGTTTGGTAGTGAATGCAGCTTACCTTTTACTACCAGACTATATATGTACACATTCACTTTTAGCGTAAGCAGCATCAGGCAAAGCACAGTTTCATTTTCCCAGTTTTCATAAAGCTTTATTAATTTTTCAGAATATAATTGTTTATTTATTCAATTTATCCCTGCCCATCTCCCTGAATAGGGGACTCAAACACAAATAGGGGACTTAAAACACAAAATACAGAATTTGGAACAGATAGAATACAAGTCTAAAAAAGAAACAAGAAAAACTAAAACAGTGCAAGAATAGATAGAAAAACATAAAATACAGATGACTTCCGACCTTCTCCAACACAGATATAAAAGCACATAAAAGTTAATCTCTTGCTATTAATTAAACATTTAGTAACATTACTTCTCTAAAATCAAACCATTTAATCATCAAAACCCAAAATCAGAACTTCATTTTTTTCCATTACAAGCAAATAGTCCAAAAGCGGCTGCCAAATAGAAACAAATCCAGTTACAGTATTTTCTCTTATCAATGCTGTCAATTTAGCCACTTGCGCCAGTTCTATTAACTTAATCATCCAATCCTCTATTGAGGGAATTTGTGCATCCTTCCATCTTTGAGTGAATAAGAGTCTTGCTGCTGTTATCATATGTAAGAACAGAGTTCCATGTTGCTTCTCAAACTGTTGATCCATCAAACCCAAGAGAAACAGCTCTGGTTTCAGTTGTAAGTCCACTTTGAGAATCTTTTGAATAGTACATATTTGATTCCAGAATTTCTTAGCTTTTCCACAAGTCCACCATAAATGATAGAAAGTTCCTTCTCAAAGGCATCAAAAGATTGTTTAAAGGTATTAGTAATTTCATCAATCATATTTCTCATTATCTCCACATCATAAGAACCACCATGAGGTGGTCTCCTAGAACCCATAATTAGTTCCCTCTAGTGGTTAAAATTAGCCAATACAGCCAAATCTTAAAGTGTCAAAAAATACTAGAGACTGAGATCGCTCAAAAGAGAAAGTCTTGCTGCTAGAGGTGTTTACGGGAAGTATCCAATTAACTCGTTAGGAAAAAATCAACAATACTCACTTTCTCATGATATCCATGAAAGTTCCAATTCCAACAGGACAGATTCGTTAAATCCCAAAAAAGACAATAAAAATACTGCCAAAAAATCCAAAAGAAAATAGTCCTTTGCTTCTATAAAGTAAATCCACAGTTCAGCTTTCAGTTCTTTTTGCCCAAAACATAAAATACAAAGCCAAGTTCAAATGCTCAACAGTTAAGTTTGAAAAGTAATGTAAATATTACCAAGAGAAATCTCATCTGTGTTGGCAAAAGCCTCTTTTAAGCACAGAAATGGCAAACAAGTTGGTGCATTAAGAAGTGGGGTGGTCAGTTTTAAAGTCCATTTAAATGGCTGCAGTGCAGCTTGGGAAAGGATGACAATCTCGCCTCCCAGCTGATCACTCACCGCTCGGTCTATAAACTCCGTTTACAATCTTCTGGCTATGACCAGCCATCCAGAGGACACAGGGAGTAATTCCTAGGGTTCTCCTTTATCCAGGGAACACTTCTGGGCTCCAGGGAATCCTGCCCAAGCCCTAAAAATGCCGTGTTGCCAGGTCTACTTGTGAAGCGAAATCGCAAAGAGATGTGTTCATTCCCACCGGAAGCCCCTCATTTTCCCAGTTTTAATTAACATTCTGCCAAGTTACACGCATTCATCTACTTGCTTTATTTAATCTCCACACAGCCTCTGGCAGCAAACAGGGCCAGAGGTATTCAGTTTACGGAACAGAAAGAAGAACTGAAACCAATTTTCTACTGAAATGGCTGTACCTGGACCGAATAAATGTAAGAACACTTTTATATTTACTTTTTGTACCTGCAATGTCTAAGCATGTGTTTCTTTATGCTTGGGTGGGCTAAAAGTGTAAGAATAAGAACCTGAATCTCTCTAACGTGCTCACAGGCTGTGTTTTTAAACAATGTTCTTTTTTCTGCCCACAAGTTTACACGTTAAGCTCTGCTCAATTCACTGGTTCTAACAGGCCACTGGATGATCTTCAGTTTCCTTCACTACTGTAATTCTATCAATGTTTGATCATAACCAATCAAGTCACTTGCAGTTTTAAATTCATTCCTTTTCCATGTATATGCATAAACAAACAGTGAATTTGAAAACAGACATAGGTGAACATCTGCTTAGGAAAAAATACTTGGTTTTGAATATATGGTTAAAACAAGTCTCCACAACAACAACCCTATGAATTGGATTGGGCTAAGAGAGAATGACTGGCCCAAAGTCACCCATCCAGCTTTCATGCCTAAACTAGAACTCACAGTCTCCTGGTTTCTAGCCTAGTATCTTAGCCACTATGCCAAACTGGTTCTTTTTAAAAGATAAGCCTGCCCATCCACTACTGACCATTCTTGCTTGCTCTTGGGTTCTGAATGGCCCACGCACTTTTTCTGTACTCTCTCATCTTGTTTTCACTCATCCATTCATTGCTACTCATTAATAATTGCCATACTTGTTGACAACTGTAAGGATGGAAGAACATGTTACTATGTTTCTATGTCCAAAAGTAAAATGACCTAGTTGTGTTGAGTTATAAGCAATCCAGTCTAGCTGTTAGAATTCATTACCCAACACTAGCTGCCACTCAACTTGAAATTTCATTCTTGATGAGAACTCTGCCAAAGTGAGGATTGAAAGGATATCACTTCTGTTTGAAAGCATACAGAGATCTTAAGGGTAACTTTTCTTGTTAGTATTATTCTAAATGAACTGTATATCATCACAGCAAGCACAAATAATACTTGCCTAAGATCTGAGTTAACCCTCTTGATATCAATTTTAATGATGACTAAAAGCAGAGGTACTGGCCAAGGAGGATACTGTCTGTGACATTGAGTCCTCATAAAAGAATTTCAGAACAATAAAGTAGAACATTTATTTGTATTCCTTTTCTCTGGGTAGTTGGATTATAGTCTCTGCACAAACTGTAACACCTTTAATATATGAAATAAGTGAATATTTCCCCCACTGTTGGGAGATGTAAATTCTAACTTCATACTGTGAAGACAGGAAACTACAGTCTTTATCACTTCCTTTGTTTGGAGGATGAGGAATATGCTTCTGTCCAATTATAGCTATGCTAATATCCTACATTTCTCCAATATTTGAAATAGGCAATTCTCACTTCTATCTTAGAGGAAGGATTTAAAGCAGAAATCAATCTGGTGGCTCTATCAGTTCTGTATGCTTGAGAGCAGTCAAGATACAAAATATTAAGTTGTCAATTTTGAGAAGAGGAAGAAAATGGAGGGCAAAGGCAGGGAAGGAACTGGTTTTCTCAAATTCTCAGCAGCTTATAAACAGGAAGGTTGTATAGTTGTATAGTATTTTATTTAAAAATCCCCTTGTTCGCCTCAGGAGGAGTTTGGTAGCACCTTTTCCAATGAACAAATTTTATTAAAAGGCATAAGCTTTCATGAGCTGCAGCTCACTTCATGAGATTCATAGAGTGGCCAAATTGATACAGGATTTAAAATGGGATGAGGCAGAGGGGAGTGAGGGGAAGACAGGTTGGTTATACAGATGCAGGTTACATGTGAGACAGATTACAAGTACCTTATCAATTAACAATTGTAATGTGTTTAAAACCCATTGCACTGTTGATACGTTCTGAGATTGCCTGAAACCTTTTGATGTATGTGAGTTCAGCAATCTCTTGCTCAATAGTGCTATGAAAATCTTGTTTTTCAAGATGGTCACTTTGAGGCAGGGCCGCAACTAGGGGGGGGGGCAAGCAGGGCATGTGCCCCGGGTGCCACGCTGGGGGGGGGTGCCAAAATGACAAAATAGGCTCGATGGTTATGCACGCCTGGTGCAGCAGACCCTCCTTGGGCACCAGGTGAGCCGGGCGGGCGGCGGCTGCATCTCTGGTCCTGCCAGAGCGAGCGAGCGGGCAGACCTCATCAGGCCCTCCTGGCAGCCAGCCTCCCTCCGTCCCTGGTGCCTCATGGCCTTTTGGGCACAGTGAGCAAGACCTTTCAGCTCCGTGGTGGCCCGGTGCCATGCAGCCTCCAATCCCTGCCCTCAAAAGCGCTGCGTGGGAACGCTCCAAGCGCTCTGGGCAGCGACGAGCCCGAAATGGACAGTGCTCCTGCGCCCCTCGTCCCCAGCTGCTCGGACAGGGGCTGCACAGACTGGGCTGATGGGCGCTGGAGCCCTGCAGGGCCAGGGGAGGCTCCGCTTGCTCCCAGGCTCGGGGCACAGAGGGAGGACGCGGCGGCACAGCCGGTGTCCGGGAGCCCCGTCTCTCCGATGGAGCAGATCCGGGACCTGGGAGTCCGGAGGGCAGCCTGGTGAGTACCTGGCCCTCGGCTCCCCCCGATGCATCCTGCAAAGGGCCCCCCCACCTGGCGCCACTTTCCTTTTTAGTCTTAAGACATGCTGGTGCAATCTTTCTGTTGCTTCCTCTTAATGCCCATCCCTGTTTGGCTTCTAGCCAGGGGTCTTTGTTTCTTACTGGGAGGTTCTAATTGTGCCATAGTTGGACTTTGTTCACTGCCAGGTGGTTATGGTGGTACATAAATCTGATAGAGAGACAGCTGAAATGAAGAATCAGGGGAAAGGTACCCAGCCAGGGGTCTCTTCAAGAGGGCCTCCTTTCCGCTAGAGACTGTTCTGATCTCATGAATGGGCAGAACGGAAGGAGGCAAGCGGTGCCAGGCTTCCCTGCTCCCCAGAGCGCTGTTGGATAAATGCTGGCTTATAGGAAATAATGACTTTTTACATCCCAGTTTTTGTCAGAGTTGCATCTTCTGCACTGGTGCTAACAATGACTGGCCTGCTTAACCCATGAAGCACCTTGTGTAGTCAATAGACTTTCTGGGGAATGTCACACATGTATAGCCAGAGGCCTGCCTCATGCACACTGTTTCAGGGAGATCTACATTCAAATATGCTGTGTCAACATTAAAAATGAAAATGGACAACCATTCCACGCTGTGCAGCCAGAGAACGTACCACACGTAAAGACTCTGGCCTAGCTGTGGGTGCATACATGAGATCACAGTTCACAAACCTCTCTTGTGAAAAAATCCCTGAGCAACAAGCCTGGCTTTACACTACAGAGTATTATCAGGAAGAATTTTCTTTCTGAACACTCATCTGGAACCTACAGCTTTCTAAGATAAGGACAGGTCAGTTACTTTAAACACTTCACCACAGTTTCAAATTCACTATCTATAGCTGTGTTCCATTTTTCCTGCTTCTCAACAGGCAGGAGAAACACGTCTTGAAAAGACTGGGTTTTACAGGTACTTTGACACACTGTCACCTGCTGAATCACAAACCTGTCAGGCTTCACACCCTTTGTGGAACGAGAGGACCTATGAGGAATGACCACTGTGCTTTCCTCATCACCGTCTTCTTCCTTTCCACTACCTGACTCCCCCTCCAGGCCCTGCACCTGCTCAGGTGAAATTTCCACTTCCTTCACCTGAGGGGCCCTTTTTAACACACTAGGAGACTGGGGAACAGAAGATACCTGAACTGGTTTTTGTCCATCTACTGGAGCATGGACAGTAGGTTTTACACTAGAATGCAGCAACACTTCTGAACCTTTCCCAACCAGTAGGCTGCTCATAATTAGCACTTCTGGAGATTTGGATTTGACCATGGCCTAATGAAAAATGATAAGCCTTGGATTTTTATAAACAACCAACAACCCTAAGCATTGTGCTTTTGGTTGGTTCTTCCTTCGCTGAGACCTGGGGATGTGAACACATGCAAATGTTCCAAAGACACGCAGGTACTTCAGTGAAGGGCGCTTGCCAAACAAAAGAAAATAAGGAACTTCTTTCACAGCTGGATTTCACAAGCTGTTAGTTAGAAACACTGCATTCAAGGTAGCCTCATCCCAGAAATGGGATGGCACCTGAGCAACTAACATCAGGCTATTTTTAATGGTATTCACAACACCAACACTCAGCTAGAACTCCAACATTGGCAAGTCTTTGGGAGATTCCTTTCCTACACAGCCAATTTTGGAACTCATGGCTTAGGAACTCTCCACTATGATCAGACTGGAACTGACCCACTTGATAACCATATTTTCTCCCCACCATTGCTACAAACTCTTCAAACCGAGCAAAGACCTCCGCTTTAGATCTGAGTGAGTAGCAAAACATAAAGCAGGTATGGTCATCTTCCAGAAGGAACATGAAACGTGCCCCACCTTTCCTTGGGGAATAGGGGCCAACTAGGTCTCTATGAACCAACTGAAATGGTCTAGTTGACACTCTGTCACTTTGCCTAGCAACAGGTGCAGTCCTGATCTTAGATTGTTTACACACAGGTTTACACACAAGGAAACTTTTCACATTTTCTGGGTTCTAACTCAAGATGCATTTTGGCCATCTGAGACAAATTTCCCTACCCGGGATGCCCCAGTACTCTGTGAAAATAATGGATGCATTTATAATGTGGGGGAACATTAGACACACAATTTCCAGCCACAATCTCCTACTTAGGAAGCATCTCATACAATTGATTTTACGGTTTTCTTCTAACACACTCAGTTTTATATTTCTCAATGAAACATCTAGCACCCTTGAACAAAACAAGTACACCCAGACTTGACCAGGGCTGGAACACTGAGGAGAGAAAACACAAGTGTAAGAACACATACACATACACATTTCACACGTTTAATCACAGATTCACCAGCTAAAACAACTTGCTGGATTCTAGGCTTGCATTTTGTTAACAATAACTGTTCATGTTTACAAAACTTTGCTGCAAGCCGAGTCCAACAACCAAGTCTCTGGAGATTGCTTACGCACAGCAGTCGGCAGAGTAGAAACTTGGATTCGTTGTTTAGCTGGCTTCCCCTCCTCTCGTCGATCAGGCTTCTTTTGCACTGGCACCAACCGCTGGATGATACGGCAGGGGACAGCCTTCCAGTAAATGCTGAGAAGAATCACACCGAACACATCTTCTCACAGCAAATGCAGATTTCATTTCAGCAGGAATGCTTTGCTTGAAATTCTCAGGAACAACAACAGATGGCTTACACTGCAGCTCCTCGAGGTCACGAGCCTGTTGCATCTCCTGGAGCCGGTTTGTAAGATAATCCACAGTAAAATCACAGGGAGGTAGCATCTGTGTCTTCTCGACCAGCATATCAAAACTGCTGTCCAAGCTTGACAATATCACACATGATCTTTCGTGTTGCAGCAAAAACAAGCCTTGTTCCTCAAGTGCAGTAAACAAAGTCTTGAGTTTATGAAGGTGGGTCATCACATTCTCACCCAGCTGCAGCTTCAAATGATAAAGCTGTCTTGACAGTCCAACAAGGGCAACAGAGTTTTGCCTTGAATTAAAGGCTCTAACAACTTTCCCCCTTCATGGATCACTGCCTTGTCGTGGCGAAGGGGCTTGCGTAACTCAATGAAGTCAGGTCAAGAAGAACAGGTCATGACGGAGAGTTCTGACAAAACATGGTCCAAAACTGGAGGAGGGAATGGCAACCACTCCAGTATCCTTGCCAAGAAAACCCATGGACAGTATCAAAAGGCTAAAAGATATGATGCCGGAAGATGAGCCCCTCAGGTTGGAAGGTGTCCAAAATGCTACTGGGGAAGAGCGGAGGGCAATTCCGAGTAGCTCCAGAAAGAGTGAAACGGCTGGGCCAAAGCCAAAAGGACGCTCAGTTGTGGATGTGTCTGGAAGTGGAAGGAAAGTCCGATGCTGTAAAGAACAATATTGCATAGGAACCTGGAATGTAAGATCTATGAATCAAGGTAAGCTGGATGTGGTCAAACATGAGATGACAAGATTGAACATCGACATCTTGGGAATCAGCGAAGTAAAATGGACAGGTATGGGCGAATTTAATTCAGGAGACCATTATATATACTACTGTGGGCAAGAATCCCTTAGAAGAAATGGAGTAGCTCTCATAGTCAATAAAAGAGTGGGAAAGGCAGTACTGGGGTACAACCTCAAAAACGACAGAATGCTTTCAGTTCAAATCCAAGGCAAACCATTCAACATCACAGTGATCCAAGTCTATGCCCCAACCACTAATGCTGAAGAAGCTGAAGTTGACCGGTTCTATGAAGACCTACAACACCTTCTAGGAACTAACACCAAAAAAAATGTCCTTTTCATCATAGGGGACTGGAATGCTAAAGTAGGAAGTCAAAAAATAACCGGAATAACAGGCAAGTTCGGCCTCGGAGTACAAAATGAAGCAGGGCAAAGGCTAATAGAGTTTTGTCAAGAGAAGAGCAAACACTCTTTTCCAACAACACAAGAGACAACTCTACACATGGACATCACCAGATGGTCAATACCAAAATCAGATTGATTATATACTTTGCAGCCAAAGATGGAGAAGCTCTATACAATCAGCAAAAACAAGACCTGGAGCTGACTGTGGCTCAGATCATGAGCTTCTTATCGCAAAATTTAGGCTTAAATTGAAGAATGTAGAGAAAACCACTAGACCACTCAGGTATGACCTAAATCATATCCCTTATGAATATACAGTGGAGGTGAGGAATAGATTTAAAGGATTAGATCTGGTAGACAGAGTGCCTGAAGAACTATGGATGGAGGTTCGTAACATTGTACAGGAGGCAACAACTAAAACCATCCCAAAGAAAAAGAAATGCAAGAAAGCAAAGTGGCTGACTGATAAGGCTTTACAAATAGCTGAGGAAAGAAGGGAAGCAAAAGGCAAGGGAGAAAGGGAAAGATATAAACAACTGAATGCAGAATTCCAGAGAATAGCAAGGAGAGATAAGAAGGCCTTCTTAAATGAACAATGCAAAGAAATCGAGGAAAACAATAGAATGGGGAAGACTAGAGATCTCTTCAAGAAAATCGGAGATATCAAGGGAACGTTTTGTGCAAAGATGGGCATGATAAAGGACAAAAAAGGCAGGGACCTAACAGAAGCAGAAGAGATTAAGAAAAGGTGGCAAGAATACACAGAAGAACTATACAAGAAAGATCTTAATATCCCTGATAAATATGATGGTGTGGTCACTGACCTTGAGCCGGACATCCTAGAGAGTGAAGTCAAGTGGAAGCATTTGGAAGGAAGCATTACTAACAACAAAGCTAGCGGAGAAGACAGTATCCCAGCTGAGCTATTTAAAATCCTAAAAGATGATGCTGTTAAAGTGCTGCACTCAATATGCCAACAAATTTGGAAAACTCAACAGTGGCCACAGGATTGGAAAAGGTCAGTTTACGTTCCAATTCCAAAGAAAGGCAATGCCAAAGAATGTTCAAACTACCGTACAATTGCGCTCATTTCACATGCTAGCAAGGTTATGCTCAAAATCCTACAAGCTAGGCTTCAGCAGTATGTGAACCGAGAACTACCAGAAGTGCAAGCTGGGTTTCGAAGAGGCAGAGGAACTAGAGATCAGATTGCCAACATTCGCTGGATCATGGAAAAAGCAAGAGAGTTCCAGAAAAACATCTAGTTCTGCTTCATTGACTACGCTAAAGCCTTTGATTGTGTGGATCACAACAAACTGTGGCAAAGTCTTAAAGAGTTGGGAGTACCAGACCACCTTACCTGTCTCCTGAGAAACCTGTATGTGGGTCAAGAAGCAACAGTTAGAACCGGACATGGCACAACCGACTGGTTCAAAATTGGGAAAGGAGTACGACAAGGCTGTATATTATCACCCTGCTTATTTAACTTATATGCAGAGTACATCATGAGAAATCCCGGGCTGGATGAATCACAAGCCGGAGCTAAGATTGCCGGGAGAAATATCAACAACCTCAGTTATGCAGACGATACCACCCTAATGGCAGAAAGTGGAGAGGAACTAAAAAGCCTCTGGATGAGGGTGAAAGAGGAGAGTGCAAAAGCTGGCTTTAAACTCAACATTAAAAAAACCCAGATCATGGCATCTGGTCTCATCACTTCCTGGCAAATAGAAGGGGAAGAAATGGAAGCAGTGACAGATTTTATTTTCTTGGGCTCCAAGATCACCGCAGACGGTGACTGCAGCCATGAAATTAAAAGACGCTTGCTCCTTGGGAGGAAAGCTATGGCAAACCTAGACAGCATATTAAAAAGCAGAGACATCACCTTGCCGACAAAGATCCGTATAGTTAAAGGTATGGTTTTTCCAGTAGTAATGTATGGCTGTGAGAGTTGGACCATAAGGAAGGCTGAGTGCCGAAGAACTGATGCTTTCGAACTGTGGTGCTGGACAAGACTCTTGAGAGTCCCTTGGACTGCAAGGAGGTCAAATCAGTCAATCCTAAAGGAAATCAACCCTGACTGCTCATTGGAAGGACAGATGCTGAAGCTGAAGCTCAAATACTTTGGCCACCTAATGCGAAGAGAGGACTCACTGGAAAAGACCCTGATGCTGGGAAAGACTGAAGGCAAAAGGAGAAGGGGACGGCAGAGGATGAGATGGTTAGATAGCATCACCGATGTAATGAACATGAATTTTGAGTAAACTCCAAGAGACAGTGGAGGACAGGAAGGCCTGGCGTGCTATGGTCCATGAGGTCACGAAGAGTTGGACACGACTAAACGACTGAACAACAACAACAAAGAACTTTCCAGCACTCATGAGCAGTCTTTAAGTGTCTGATAAAATTCAGTTCAGAGGATTTAATTCCCAAAACCAAAATGCTATAAGCACAGTCCAAACACACTTGCACTTCTTCAGAGGGATCCTCTGGAGGTGGGTTTTCCACATACTGCCACAAATCTTCTTGTAAAAAGAATGATTTAATCTTCACACACCAGGTCAGATAGTTTGTGCCATCTAAGCGCTCAAATGGCAGACTAACCAGACCCTGTACAGCCATCGCTGACCACTCAAAGAAAAACACGTTTACTCTGAAATCAGCCTCTAAAAACAAACTCCCTTTTACATCCAGAACAAACGCAGAAAAGAAAACGTAATTTTCTCTCTGGGCCCATAACCTGTTGGATAAATGCTGGCTTATAGGAAAGGAGGCTAGGAGTAAACAGACACAGAGTGCAGCTTGTAAAAGCTATAAATCTTTACTATAGATAAAAGCAAAGTTGTATATACACAGTTACAGCGTTGCAAAAGTAAAAAGCAGCTTACAAGCAGAAAACCACAGTTACATGTGTTGCTTCCACTGACAGACGTGAAGGAGCACAAACCTCATAGCCAGGTATAGCTACACACTTCTCAGTCCTCAGGAGCAGAACACATGATGATGGCTACTAGACGAGCAGAGGTCAAGAGCAAAGGAACCATTGTTCACAGCTAAGATATACACCTCTTACCAATTTTCTGATTGGCTGAAAATTAGGTGTGAAAACACCAAGCACAAAGCATAGAACATTGCACATAGTATACACTGCCATAAGGTGGCAGTGTTGCATCTAAGCAAGCATGCTGTCTCCCCCCTCCCGACTTTCCCAGGACAAGCTTCCCACGAAGCATCAGGGGCTAGACATAACAAGACACACGTGAGAGTTTCACTAGCAACCTGGCTTCATATCTATGAAAGATATGAAGAAAGCCATTCACAGCTATGAGAAAGCTTTGTTTTATGCAGAAAGCGATTTGCCATTTCACATGAGAAGTCTGACAAGCGCAAGGGAAGGAAGGCTGGCAGGTCATTCCCAGAAGAGATGCCAAGGGGCTGTTTACAGCCAGGACTTTCAGGCACAGCAAGTGGCTGAGCCAGACTCCAACCCTGGAGGGGGAAGAAGCAAACAAAGATCTCAGCCGATTGTTTTCAGCCATGGGTCAGTTGGCCAGGACTCCTGCAGGTGAGCCAGAGATGCCTGCCTCACAAAGGTCTGGGAAGTCCAGTGAAATGGTCATTTACAAGCTGGCCCTGTTCGCAGATGGCGCAATCCCCTGAAAGTGTGAAAGCGTTTGAAAGGGTGGGGTTACTCTGAGCAAGCTCTAGGGGTCCAGAATCTCTCCCCACCCCGCTCTATTTGTTTGTGGCTCTCTAGGTATCAGCCAGGAGCAGCTTCTGCATCTGCCTCTGCTTGGGTGGTCCCGAGGAGGCTTGCTTGGTCAGCTCTGTCTTAGGAGAATCCTGGTGGCCCCCTTGGTCTGCAGGGTAGAAATCAAGGGTACCTTCTGGGCACCTGTGATCTGAAGCCTGCGTGCTCACCAAGTGCTGCTGTGGATCAGACCACGGCCGCGGGATCACAACAACCCAGCCACCCGTAGGAGGTGGAGTGTCAGAAACGGGTAGGCATGCTATAATTGCCACTGCTTGTGCCACTCTTGGTCCACCCGAGACTTTCTTTTCAAGCTACAGTGTCTCTCCCCCCCTCCCCGCTTTTGGCCCCAGAATCCTGTTACAGGGTTGCTTTACTGGATTGTGAGGCAGGTGTACACTGGCTATCTTGTCTAAGCAAAAAAAAAGTTTTTTAAATCACAAAAAAAAGAATTTCTTCCCTTTATGCTTTCTGGCTATTTTCTTGTGCAAGATAACCTCCTCAGCATTAAAATCAGTTTTATTAATTTAATGTATAATAGAATAATAAAACTTGCGAACACCTCCCTCACCAACCCATGGGGGGGGGGTGGAATCCATGTTTGCCCCAGGTGACACAGACCCTAGTTGCGGGCCTGCTCTGAGGTCTGTAATAGAAGGTCCTGGGAGGTTGAAATGCTCTGATATTACTTTGTCCTTCTTTTGAGTCCTGAAGTCAAATTTGTGTCCATTAATTCTTTGCACAATAAATCTTGAAAATGTGGGGAAGATCTTACAGTTATGATTGATGACACCATCTTTTAGGTATGTACAAAATCCCACACTCTTTTAATGGGATTGTTAAAAGTTCTGTCAAATAGGTAGTGATTCTGAAGTAGCAATTATATCATGATACTTGTCCATTTCCAAATTCTCAGATGTAGACCAACAGTTCTTTTAATCCCAGTTCAGTTTTAATGTATCCTTGATTCTACTTAGAATACTATACATATTATATAGGTAAAGGTAAAGGTTCCCCCCACACAGTCGTGTCCGACTCTAGGGGTCGGTGCTCATCTCCATTTGTTAGCCGAAGAGCCAGCGTTGTCCGAAGACGCTTCCGTGGTCATGTGGCCGGCATGATGCGCGCAGAACGCTGTTACCTACCCACCGAAGTGGTACCTATTCATCTACTTGCACTTGCATGCTTTTGAATTGCTAGGTTGGCAAGAGCTGGGGCAAGTGCGGGAGCTCACTCCGTCATGCGGGGCTAGGGATTCGAACCTCCGAACTTGCGATCTTCCAATTGACAAGTCTGGCGTCTTACCCGCCGAGCCATCGGCCCCCCCACATATTACATAGTATAGTATTATTATTACTAATGTATATGAGTCTTCTACAATAATTTAGTTGAAGTGGAATGTCACTAGAGCATAGCTTTCCAAACTGTGTGTCGTGACACTTTAGTGTGTCACAACACACAGTTTGATGTGTCGCAACACAACCCGGAAGCGGCGGCGGTGGCGTGCATGGCGGTGGCGCGCAGGGCGGTGGCGGTGTGCACGACAGCAGAAGCGGTGCGCCATTAGCGCTTCCACGTTTTAGCGGAGGCCACCACCGCAGCCACCGCCATGCACGCCGCTGCTGCCGTGCACCCCCCACGCCACTACCATGCATGCCTCCACCCCCGTGCGTGCCCCTGTGTGCGCCCCCACGCCGCTGCCGCCCTTGGTGTGTCGCCAACAGTGGCACTTTGGAAAGCACTGCACTAGAGAAAGAAACTGCCCATGAGCACTGGAATCTCTTTACTCCAACAGATCAGTCCAATAAGTCCACATTGACTTTTCATAGCTCAGCATCTATTAGGCCTGTACAGCATTGGAGAGTGTAAATACAGCTTGCAAAAAATTAAAGCAGCTATGCTCTTTCCTGGGATTGTGTGCCAACTGCAGGAAAAAGATGTAGGCACTTTAAGGAATATGGGTGTTACATTCATGCTCCCATGCAGTCCAAAACTCCATTTGGAGATCAGATCCAAAATGCTGCACAGCCCTAGTGTATGTATCTGCATATTTGAATAAAATTAATACAACACTTAAAAAGTAAAAGAAATATGTGTGTATCAATCATTTACATTCTACTTTTCTCAGGATATGAATATTAGCTGTGAAGACTTTTGTCTGTTACTAAATGGCACATTTTACGCTGTTCAAAATGACCAATTCCTGCTAATTATCAAAGAAATACTGCCTGATATGCAAATAACTTCTGGACCATTTAACTAATCTCATCTGTCTTGAAAGACTCCAAGACAAGATGAAAAAAATAAATATTTTAATGCACTAATCTTTCTACAAGATACCTGGAAAAAAAGCTTGCTTTTTTTACATTCTTTATAGCTGTGCTACTCCATATAATAGCAAACAGCTTACCTGTAACTTTAACTATTCCAGTTATCATCTGTGCATTTATTCAGATTGCTTTTCAGCAATTGGTACTTTTTAGCAAACAGTGGTGGCTCTCCTAGGCAATCTCCTGAATGAGATATTCTTCCAAGATGCCCTACACTTTCAGATTCAAAGTGCAAGCAGTTGATTGATAGAATGAGCCTTGGAAAAGCCCCTGGGAAGTACATGGGAGTCTCCCGTTCTTCAAGATTCTTCTCTGAAATGTATGTGTTATTCCCTCCAGCTGAAAGCAAAGTATTATACTTCTAATGTGTAAGAAAGTTGGTAGGCAAGACCTCTCATATTATTGCCAAATAAATCTTTGGGATATTTCTTCCAGATTTTACACTTGCCATTTTTTGAACAGCTGGAGGACTGGATGGATTGGTCCTAATTCTTCAATCTGGAGCATGCAAGTGAACTTCTGCGAGGATCATAGCACAACTGATTGTTGTATCATACTTATAGTAATAGATACAGAAATATCTTTACATGGCATTTACTGATTTCACATCAGCTTTCAACTCAGTTGAAAGGTTTAGGAAGATGGACCTTGATGGCTTTTGATGGAATTGCATTCTGATTACTTGGCTAGAGTGAAAGATATTAAGCAAGCCTCTTTAATGGGCCCATTTCTGTTTGATTTTTAAATTAATGCTATAGTACCAATTCTATTTTTAATAATTATAAAATCTCAATTTTAAAGTATGCTGACAAAATGATCCATTTATTTTTTGCGTAGATGAGTTAACGAGATTGGTGACCAGATTGGTAGACTAACAAGGCAGTACCAAAGATTAACTATTGAACACTCGGGGCGGGGGACAATGACTGTCCTTCATTGAAAACAGGACATTTGTCAACCACAGATGCTACTAGAGTCCCAAGTAAGATTGGTTTTCAGTGTAGCAGGCCATGTCTCCATATTTGCTCATTAGAAGGCATCTAAGTGATCATGGTCAAAACTAGTCTAGCACAGAGAAAGGTTGGCAGGAATAACAACCAATGGTAAAAAATCAAGGTAAAGCAACTATCAAAAGTTAAGAATTGTAGAAAAAATAGAATTAACTGCACATGGAACACTCAGACGTTTTGCTCATCATTAGCAATCATGTTGTCAATTATACTGCCCATTAATCAGCAATAATACTGAACAGATCGTTGTATTTTTTAAGAACATCCAAGAAATAATGCATTTGTCATTTTTGCATCTTAAATCTTTTTTTTAAAATTTGGAACCAATTTGTATTTTTTTGAATTTTCTAGTCAACACAATACAAAGAACAGCAATATATGTATGTCACTAAAAGTTAACATTCTTATAACCTTCTATTGTTGTGCACTACACCTCTTGTTCATGACTGCTGACATCCATGAGTAAGCCCTAAGAGAGTTATTCTGAGTGAGGGTTTTTGTATGCCTCTCTGAAACGGAATATGAAGTGACAGAAAAATAACTCAAAATTGCTATAAAATTATTGGTATTTCCAAATGCACAATGTGCACTTTAATATAACACAGTTCTTTTTACTTGGCAGTGTTAAAACATATGTAGTTTGAGCTACATATGAAATGTTTGAAAAACTGTTATTTTGTGCTTAACATGAAACCAAATGACTAAATAATGTAGGAATCTTGACTATTATTATCCAAATCTTCTAGGCTAAAAATGTTTAATTTCCCCTTATAATTCAAAAGTATTTAATATTGTTGCAATCTATAGAAATACGTCTCATAGTTCAAGTTATACTACTTTTAATTGAGCTTTGAGTACTTGGGAACTATTTTAATTAATTGTTTGTTTGTTTTTTCAGTTTACCAGTTAAACTCCTGGGTTATATTCACTCTCATTTTGCCTCTGCAAAAGTAATTCAGGTAGCTAGTACTAGTTCCCTTATCTACTTAAGCCCCACCACCACCACTGAAAAGCTTTTACTGAAAGATGGTAACATGAGCAAACTGATATTAACTGCAGTTGATGGGTTAGGGAGCCACAAAAATTGGATAGCTCAACTAGTACAAGTGAAAATGCTCTCCAATAACACAAAGTCACCATTAAATACAATCTCCCTCTTTTATGCATGAATGACCAAGTCACATTCCTGCTCTGTTGCCATCATCATTCACACTTAGGAGGCCTTTAGTCACCCAATCAATTACCTGTAGTATATGTTTCTATGCATCTATACACAGGGATGGATTCAAGCTAGTGCAGACATTACTTTAAAGACACCAGATTTCAGAATTCTTTGGGGATATATTCAGCAACTTTGATGAATTCCCTGTTGATGATATGAACTGAGGCACAGAAGAATGACTTTACACACAGATCTATCTACTGACTGAAATCAACCCTGACTGCTCATTGGAAGGACAGATACTGAAGCTGAAGCTCAAATACTTTGGCCACCTAATGCGAAGAGAGGACTCACTGGAAAAGACCCTGATGCAATCAACATTTAAGGCAGATTCTTTTATCTACATGACCAGAGATAGATTGGAAGTTACCTATTTTTCATATCTTTTTCTTTCTCTTACTTTACTACACTTTTTCTTTTCTTTTTCTTTATTTTGTATTTCTATTTCTTTTTCCGTTTCTAACTTTTAACTATGTATTTTAAAATCCTAATAAAATTTATAAAAAAAAAGAAAAGAAAAGACCCTGATGCTGGGAAAGACTGAAGGCAAAAGGAGAAGGAGACGGCAGAGGATGAGATGGTTAGATAGCATCACCGATGTAATGAACATAAATTTGAGTGAACTCCAGGAGACAGTGGAGGACAGGAAGGCCTGGCGTTCTATGGTCCATGAGGTCACGAAGAGTCGGACATGGCTAAACGACTGAGCAACAACAACAACTCTCTCTCTCTCTCTCTCTCTCTCTCTCTCTCTCTCTCTCTCTCTTTCATAACACGGTAAAATCAACCTGAAGTTGCTGGATGAGGGGTTGGAAACCAGTGGGATTTATCATCTTCCCTCAGCTTCAGATTTAAGCTAGAATTTACAGAATGCCGGATTTTTCAGGTACCAACAGAGATTAAAAATTAAAAATCTATTCTCTAGAGAAATAGTAAAAAGTTAATTATTGGCTTTGGTATTTATGTTGTCTGCACATCCTCAGTAAACTGATGTTCCGAGCAACGAGATCACTTTACATAACAGATGCCTATCTAAACTAGGAGCAGAGCAGCAGCAACCCGTGGATTGTCAGAATTTTCCTGTATATTTTGCTATGAGAGGTTCTTTTAAGATGCTAACTGAAATTGCAAATGCTCTATATCTTTAGCTCTCCATCAAGAAATGTTTTGCATGTAGTTAGTTACCTATTTTAAATAGGACTTTTTACCTTTTCTTTCCCCCTTTTCAAAATAAAGTTTATTTTGTCTATAACTTGTGAGATTGACCCATCTCCCCAAGAGGGGGGCTTGTAGAAGCCTGAGATACTCAATTTTCCTCTTTTTGAGCTGAAATATATGCACACAGAAACATATCGTACATGTTTATTGCTAATTACCGTAACTGTCTGAATAGGTAAAGGTAAAGGTTCCCCCCGCACATTTGTGCAGTTGTGTCCGACTCTAGGGGCCGGTGCTCATCTCCGTTTGTTAGCCGAAGAGCCAGTGTTGTCCGAAGACGCTTCCACGGTCATGTGGCCAGCATGATGCACGTGGAACGCTGTTACCATCCCACCAAAGTGGTACCTATTCATTACTTGCATTTACATGCTTTCAAATTGCTAAGTTGGCAAGAGCTGGGGCGAGTGCAGGAGCTCACTCCGTCATGCGGGGCTAGGGATTCGAACCTCCGAACTTGCGATCTTCCGATCGACAAGCCTGGCGTCTTACCCGCTGAGCCACCACGCCCCCTTAACTGTCTGAATACATTCCAGTAAATTATTTTCACAGAGTACAGAAAATCAATCTTATTTTTCTATGTGTAAAGCACTTTTCACTCAAACTTACAGTCAATAGGTGGGGTCTTCTCAGAAGTGCTGTATTATGTAAGTTTTCTGAACATATAGATTGGCTGTAACTATACCTTTTAATATGAAGATAAATGGCAGTAGTTTTATAAAATGATTGTAGAACTTTCCAATGGCAGTCAGCAGCAATAACTTTAACCTTTTTAATATATATAATGCTAAATACATTGACTTGCAAGAAATCACATTATTTTTTAATCAAAGATCACAGATGTAGCAAATACTGAGACCTGCAAAATAAAAGGCTGAAGTCCCAAACCACCTTTATCAGAAGTTGTCTGGATCTTCATATCTTGATGGTATTTCCTAATTTTGGGTAGTGGCTTAGTAATTCCTGCTACCACCACTTATTTTCCAGAGGGTGTCATATATTCACTTCCTAACCCAAATGTGCAGGACAGATAGGGTTTGCATAGATATGCTGCCTTTTTGGAGATTCAAAAATCAAAATACAAAAATTGAAATTTCAATGGTGCCATTACATGGCCATGTAGCATAGAGGCATAGTCGCTAGGGTTCTAGTCATAATCACTAGAGGATTCAGCTCTTCCACCAACTCCCTTAGAAAATAATTCAACTCACATGTGATAAAATAAAAAATTATTAATAAAAAATAAAATGTAACCCCATCCTCCTTTTGACTTTAAGTGTTAAAATGTTGATTTTCAATGTGAAAGGAAATAATTACAAAGCTGCCATGCTCATGGTTACAGAACAACTTATATATTTGAAAAAGGAAAATCCAGAAGAAAACACAATGCTCCAGACAGACCATAAGATGGTACAGGTCTGCTACAAAAGAAGGATCATCTGCCCAAAAATATTATAGCATAGGGAGGCCGGGGAAAG
The DNA here is from genome assembly GCA_023362775.1 of Charina bottae. NCBI lineage: Eukaryota > Metazoa > Chordata > Lepidosauria > Squamata > Charinaidae > Charina > Charina bottae. Next base: position 69,348,890 of record JALMGJ010000001.1, on the reverse strand, counting down.
CAGGACACCATGCTGTGCAAGCGAAGGGAGGCCGGGAGACCTTACCAGAGTGACTTGTGACCTTCCCTTGTGGCTTCCACATTGACTTTGCTTGTGGGAAGCTGGCAGGGAAGGTCACAAATGGCGATCACGTGACCACGAAGTGCTGCAACTGTCATAAGTGCGACCTGGTTGCCAAGCACCCAAATCGTGATCACGTGACCGTGGTGTGGTGTGACAGCCAGAACTTCTAGGGCTAGTCGTAAGTACCACTCGTTTAGCACCATTGCAACTTCAAACGGTCAAATTGAACAAGTTGTAAATTCTTATGCAGAATACTAGAATCTAGAATCATTTAGTAAGCAAGTAGTAAGTTCACAACAACGCACCCAATGCAGAATCTAGATAAAATCAAGTGAGGCTTATCCATATAGGGAAACTAGTTGGTCACCCATGGTGCCAAGTTAAGTAGGATGTCAAATGTTGAAAAAAATGTTTTGTGGTGGTAGGCATGCTGAGTACATGGTTCTCCTAGGATGACAGTTGCTGGCAACTATTTTAGGGCCACCACTGGTGATGACTATCCATTTAATTGTCTTCTAAATGGGGAAAAAACATGTAAAAGCATGTTGGACAAGTCAACTTCTGGTCTGTATTAGGATCTGTGTCTCCAGTGAGCATACTAACCTTAGGAATCAATAGGATGTGGTCAGCAACCATTAACATACATTAACATGTAATGTTAACAACCATTAACATTAACATCATTGGTCATGATTCCAAGAGGCAATAACCATCTCTTTCATGCCCTCCTCAATTCAAACACAAACTGTCCAGAGATACACATTTCTTGATGGGGTAAGGAGAAAATTCAGAGGAAACTGCTAGGGATGTATCTTATTATCTTCATGTTCTAAAGAGGCTGTGTGCTCAGCTTAGTGTAAATTTGTACAGGAGAAAGTAAGCAATAAGCAGCTAACTCAAAACGAGAAGTCTTCAATCAATCGTTATTCTTTATACCCTCCCCTCATAAAATGTTTCTCCTGTGTTTCTGCTCTTCAGTAACATAATATGTGTTGGTCTTTGGGGTTGTGGTCCCCTTTCTTTGATCTGATTCTCACTCATGCAGCACATTCAATACCCAAAACAACATAACACAATTCCTTGTAATAGTTACTTTTTATTTAGTCACATTTATGATAGGATGGTTCCAAATATGTATTTGCTAGTTTCAAAGCTCCTGAATTCCTCTGTAAGGATACAGAGTCAAGACCTGGAATTAATGCCAGCTTCAAACTGTCACAGTTTTCTTCCATCCTCCCAATAATTTTAGTGGGACAAAGGAGAAGAACACGGCATCAAGAGAAAAAGGAAGAACAAATCCTCCTGCCTACTTGTATTTCAGCAAGCCCTAAAAGCTGCAGTGGCTTCACAACGTATCTCCCATAGCTATATAATTAAGCTTCTGCCACAAATCAGGCATAGACTCTAATTTTCTTGGTAAATAAAATATACTTTCTTTCTTACATACTTCAACTTCCATTTATATGGTCCTGTAATAACTTTTAAAAATCTGTGTTTCTCTCTCTCTCTCTCTCTCTCTCTCTCTCTCTCTCTATATATATATATATATATATATATATATATATAGGGGGTGCGGTGGCTCAGCGGTTAAGACGCCAGACTTGTCAACTGGAAGGTCGCAAGTTCAGAGGTTCGAGACCCTAGCCCCGCATGACGGAGTGAGCTCCTGCACTCGCCCCAGCTCTTGCCAACTTAGCAATTTGAAAGCATGCAAATGCAAGTAATGAATAGGTACCACTTTGGTGGGATGGTAACAGCGTGCTAGCCACATAACTGTGGAAACGTCTTCGGACAACGCTGGCTGTTCGGCTAACAAACGGAGATGAGCGTCGGCCCCTAGAGTCGGACACGACTGTGTGGGGGAACCTTTACCATATATATCAGTGCTTTCCAAACTCCCGCTGTTGGCGACACACCAAGGTCAGTGGTGGCCTTGTGTTTTGTGCTAAAACCTGGAAGCACTGATGGATCAATCTTTTGGAGCAGATTGTTGCCCTGTAAGATAAAAGTTAGAGTCTGAGTTAGAAGCTGAGAAACGAAGGATTCTACCTAAGGTGATATTGTAGGTAAGCAGAGACCTAATAGGAAATAATGGTTTCCAATCAGGTAAATAGGTTTGTGTTTCTCCTCCTCTGCTGTGTCTTTGCTTGCTACAAACTGGAGTTCTCATAATTTCTCAACTTGGGGGACCACGTTTATTACAATTAAAGAACAACCTTCAACTCATGATCTCCAGTCATGGCTATTCAAGGAAAAGGCCTAGTTTTCTAAACTCAGTTGTCGCCAGAGAGTGCGGTTTTTTTTTGTTGTGGTTTACTGAAAAGCAAAAGCTGAAGCTTCCAATCTCCTTGTGGAAGATTATATATTTGAGGAGGAGGAGGAGTTGGGGATACAAAGGCAAGTAAGCAGTCCTGAAATCTGCTCACATGTCAGGAAACCATGGTTTCCAATTATATCTAAACTGACTCATTGAGCTTTTCACTAAGCTATCAACCAAGGGAAACACTCATAGCTCATTCCCTAACATCCACTCACAATAACTTTATTAGGAGGGAATATTTGGACATGATTAGCTCAATCATACAGCCTCTCTATATCCTTTATTCTAAACTAAATATATGTTACTCTTTAACCTCAGTTTGTAAATTATGTTATCCATTGTTCTGATCATCTCAGTACTGTATTACACTCCCAATGTCCAATTATTATTTTTTCACTACTTATATACCTATAACTTATAACTAGAATCATTTTAAAAATACTACACCATCTTGCAAGTTAAGTTCTCCAACTTAGAAGTGGAGCTTGCCTATCAGAATAGCGGAGGCACAGATGCCTGCCCTCTGGAACAGTATCCCCACCCCACCCCTGGCCAAGATTCATATGGCTTCCACCCTGCAATTGTTCTACGAACCTTCGAAAACTTGGCTTTGCTCCCACGCCAGGCACATTAGTGGGGTCCTGATAGTTGGCATCATTTAATTGATGGAACCCAGAGCAAACCAACCCTGCCAACAATCCATAAAAACAAATAAATCAATACAATCAAGTAAAGTAATTAATAAATTAGTTTCAAAACCCGTAATTCCAAACTCATGATACTTAAGAAGTTAACACTAACAAACAGTTATTCAAAGGACAAAAGGCATGGTCAGGATGTGGGTCACTAAATCCCAAATGCAACAGCAAAAAGTCAGGTGTTCAACTGGAGACTTCACCTGGAGCCATCAGGCAGATAATGATGGCTGTTTAAGGAAGGGCATTCTAAAACCAGGATGGCACAACAGAGGACAACTTCCATATAGTTCTTGTGTTAATAATGGAGCCTAAAGATTAGATTCCTCCAGCTAGATGAATTATTCTTAAAAGAATAGGAAAGTATTCTAAGGCAGAACAGAAGAAGAGAGACTTTTTTTTTTTAATTCAATGAGAGAGAAAATATCTGTGTAACTCCAGGATGGCCTATATAGTATGGCCTAAACCAGAGAATCTTTCCAAGAACAAGTCATATTTTTATTCAATGGGTCCATGTTCAGCTCCAAATAATATGTTTGGGAGCTTAGTATCACTGGTACAGTTATGCCCATATGGTTTTTCAAGGATGTAGCAGAGGTCTTTGTAGCAGTGGCCACTCCACTGGCTGTTTGCCAAAGAAGTAGCATTTGTGCAGTCCTTTTCTTGCAGTTGAGACTGATGACTAACTTAAACAAATCTTTGTTTATTAACTGTAGTACAAAACATCATAATGACAGATAAAAATAATGGGGGGGGGAAAGAGATGCTGAAAAGGTTTGTTCAATGAATGACACAGCATATCTGATGAGATATTAAATCATTTTGATAAAATTGTTAAATTTATTTTCTAATTGTTTCCCAAAGAGCTTGATTCAGAATATGCTTAAATAAAATAAGAAGTTCGCTTAAAAAAATAACAACAGCAAGCTTACATAAAACAAGATAGCAAAACAATTTTGAACTGGAGCCAGTTTGGTCTAGTGCATAGCTTTCCAAACTGTGTGTCGCGACACTTTAGTGTGTCGCAACACACAGTTTAGTGTGTCACGAAGCTGCGGTGCGGGGGCACACACAGCGGTGGTAGTGTGTATGGTGGCGGCAGCAGCGGCGCGCCATCAGTGCTTCTGCGTTTTAGCGAGGCCGCCACCACTGCCGCCACCACCGTACACGCCACCGCGTGCCCCCCGCGCCGCCGCCGTGCATGCGCGCACCCCCCAGCGCTGCCACCGCTGCCGCTGTTGGTGTGTTGCCAACGGCGGCACTTTGGAAAGCACTGGTCTAGTGGTTAAGGCAATGGGCTAGAAACCAGGTGACTGAGAGTTCTAGTCCCACCTTAGGCATGAAAGCCGGCTGGGTGACCTTGGGCCAGTCACTCTCTCAGCCCAACTCATCTCACAGGGTTGTTGTTGTGGGGAAAATAGGAGGAAGGAGTAATAGGTATGTCCCCCGCCTTGAGTTATTTAAAATAATAATAAAGGCGGGATAGAAGATAGATAGATAGATAGATAGATAGATAGATAGATAGATAGATAGATAGATGATAGATAGATAGATAGATAGATAGATAGATAGATAGATAGATAGATAGATAGATAGATAGATACTGGAAGTGAAAAGCTGGCTATAATGGCTACAATTGTTTTATAGATTAATGTGTGGATTATGTTGAGATACAGAATTACATATAGACATTCATTTTCTATAGCTACAGGATTTTACAATAAGATTCATGCAATCAGCATATTTTATAATTAGGTGCAACTGAATTTTCCAAATAATATATTTCACTAAAGGTGAGCAGCTCTTCCAGACACTGGACAGAACCAATGCTGGACAAAAGAAAGCATCCTTTCCTTTTATCACTAAACACAATTAACAGGGCATTATTTTATATTTTTACTCAGTATTATTGTGAATCTTTTGCTTTCTATATTCTCAGAATCCTCATTCAGTAATCCACATTCCCCTGATTATTAAGAGGACACTCATTATTCAGTGATAATGCTATTATCTTAGCGTCAAAATCTAAAAAGAAAAAAAAATGTTATGAAAACCAGTTGCATCCATGAGTCAAAGTAATATAAGTCTTATGAGAAGGTTAGTTTTTCCTTGGCAAATACAAATTATTGCCACAGTTCCCATGGCAGCCATTATCAAGAGAGTGTAAATTAATGGGAACACAGGACAGGACTTTTTCAGTGACAATAAGTTAACTATGGCATCCTTTTCTTGAGGAGGTTAAAATAGCTCTTTCTTTGCTTGATTTCAATACAGGCTATTAATGCCTTTTATTCTGCATAGCCTTTGAAAGTATTTAAATATATTATCTCTATTTCTTTTTTTTAAGGTCTCTTGGCACTTGGCTGTCCATATTCAAACCTGTTAAATAAGAATTGGCAGCCAACATTTAGCTTTCTTAGTGGTAATGTCATGAAATAACGACATTTGTTATTTTGGACTGCTTTCACATGATCTAACACAAATTCCAATAGATGTCATTATGTCCTCTGGTGCCTCATTTTATTTATACATCAGGATAATTATGTTCAGTAAAACTAAGAATGGATAAGTCAGAGTTTGTCTTTACATTTCCTTTAAAATAGAGATTATCATCTAGCTACAACAAAGGTAGCCTAAGAAGTGGTAAGTAGATCTTATATCTGAGAATATTCACATTAATGAATTTTACAACTGTAAGTTACAGTTAAAATTTGTAGACTTTATATCCTAAAGGACCCTGGAGTATGGGTGATGGGAAGAGCTGAAGGGGAAAGGAGCTTTAAGAGAGATTCATTGAAATGCACAGGGAGCACTTATTCCTGTATGAAAAAGTTCTATATTGACTGTTCTAACTGGATCTGATTACTGTCTCATTGAATTTGGGGTGGCCTAGATGAATTAGTTGCATCAGTATGTCTTCCACTTCCTCATTCATTACTTACTTGTACAAGACTTGCTGAGAATGGTATCATATAAGTATTTGTTGATAGAAATGTCTGCAAATAATGTATATCAGGAATTAAACAAGAATATGTATTGTGACTCTACAGGTATAGAGATAACTGAATGTTGACATGGGCAGCAATATTCCCCCTGACCACCAGGCTCTCTTTCTTTCCTCATGTTTTCTTAAAACTAAAAACAGAACATAGGCAGCTGCAGAACTCCAAACTGTAGCATCATATTTATTTATATTTATTACAGAAATTGCCTTTGGATCTCATAAATGTCCCATTCAGGCGGCAGAGAGTATCTTAGGGACTATTTCAGCTTCTGATAAATGAAAACTTTATGACTTAAGATACCACTGTGGCAAAATCTTTTGTGAATAAGCTAGTCTCCCGTAGCAACCATTTTGTGAACATAACCATGAACATTCTGAATACGTCCCTAAACAAAAATAAGTTACCAGAACTGGGCTACATGGATACAGAAAACTTTAACTCTTTGCAGCATCCAGCAGCTGACCAGATTTTTGCAATTATCAGATCCAGTAGCCCTAGCTAACCATGCCTTTGTGCTTTTACACTTCCAAGTGTCCTTTGAGACTTTACTAGAAATATGCAGACCTAACTTACAGCTATTTTTTTGAGTTTCAAAAGGGAACACATTTCCAATATATTACACTTAATCATAGAGCACGTGCTTGTAATTTGTAGTGACACTATTATTGCCTACTTTTGCTCTAATTCAGTATCTGTGGTTTCTGCTAATATGTCCAGAATATTGCAAACGTAGCAACATACCATCTCTCCCCTCCCACCCTCACCAGTTATTACTCAGAAATGTATTGTTCAATTTGCTTCAGGGTCTTGTTCCAGGATGTAAAATAGCATTTGGCCCTATTTCTCATTTGTTCCTTAATACTTTTTGTTTAGCACTATATTGTGTCAACTCCTTTCTAGAGATTTCCTGAGTACACAGATGAACCACCATTTGCATGGAATGGCTTTTTTTGCATATGTTGATATACCTGTAAAGGTGCTATATCTAAACACTAGGCAGATTTGTTGTTTTGCCTTCTATATGCATGTCGTAAACAAGATGACTTCCTCATAAAACACATGCTCTTCTATCATATTTCAGTAACATTCTTTTAATTTCTCAAAATTTCCCAAAGAGTCTAAAGAAGATAATCCACATCTTATAAACATCACTTTCAGAATTATTCTATGATTAGGACTGAATATAGATTTAGATATTTTTTTTCTTCCTAGCGTTTTTCCCGCAGGTGCAGGGTCCACTTTTTTGGATCAACCAAAATAAATCTAGATTTAGACATATTAATATAAGTATTGATTCGATTGACTTTAGTTAAACATGGCAAACTTATTCTATTAAGTTTAATGGATCTAAACACAATATTACTAAGTCAGGATCTAATCATTTTTGTTAACAAAAGCAGCTTCTGTGTACAAATCTTATAAATATGGCAATTTTCCACGTTGACTTCTATCAGTTAAGCAAGACAGTTATCTTCCTCTTCTTAAAGATAAAGAAGACATAAATGAAGTTTGAGTCTCCTTTGCAAGAAAATGTGATATCTTTTTTAAGCAAGATGATATGAAAGAAGAGAGCATTGATCAGCATTTCAATAGAACAGTAGCCTCTAGATCCAAGCTAAGTTTTCAAAATGCAGAGAGTGCTCTATAAATGACAACTCAATGTCTTCACTAAAACTTGTTCAATATTTTGCAACACAGGTAGTGGCATTCAGAATTAACTATAGACTACTATATAAATTTAAAACAGCATGTCATAGGGTCTTTTCTCTTATGTTACTTAGAGACAGGTACTTCATAATGTGACACCATAAAATTATTGTTCCTTTGAAACATGGTTGAGGACAAGATTGAAAGTATAAATAGAGCTTAAAAGAAAGATAAGCTACTTAAATCTTGAAAGGAAAACTAGAAAACCTAATGTTATTTTCTCAGGTATCATATTTCAAAGAAGAACACTTTGTGGAATAAAGATCCCATTACGTTAACTCATGACAGTTTTATTCTCATACCCACAAATCATTTCATTGTTACGTTCTTAAATCGTAGGAACTGCTGCCACCTATAGGATTTGAACAATACTGGCTATCATTTTACTCAGCAGTTCCCTCTATTGGGGACACAAGTATGCTGAAAGTGCAGGCACTTTTCTTAACAGCAGGTGTCCCCACATTTGCTGCCAATTTTCGTCAAATACATTAGTTTAAAAGCTTTTTCGTGTCTTGTAAAACAAGTTTCAACTTCTGCTCAAAGATAAATAGGAAGGCTGGCCTAGGAAAAAACATACAAGGCCTTGAACTCTGCTAATCCAGTTCAATAAATGCAATGTTGCAGAACAGTGAAGATTTCCCCATTTGCTGGTACTGTACAGCTTCATCTCTTAACAGTGCTATTTGGAAAATTTTGTGACTAGAAATTATATTCTTCCAAGGAGACATAATTGAAAGGAAAACAGGGAGCTGTGTAATAACACAACCTGTTAAGCTAAAAAATAATATACTGTAATACATTTGATTTCAAGTAGCTATTTAAACTCAATGAAATATTGTATAGGCTTCATTTTACAAATATTTCCAAATGTTGGCAGATGCTGACTGAAATTCCTAACACAAGTACTTGGAAGTAAAATTCCCAACTTCCTTGATCAGATAAAAGACAATATCTATGTTTATTGCTGACTGGAAACCCCTTATAGAATTTTTGCGTTAAGCAGAAAAAAATGAACTTATGATTTATGGTTTTGTTGATTGGACAGGATAGATTATAGAAAGAAGAGAGTTATGTTGTAACCATAGAGTAAGAGGTAAATTTATAATTGTACTTATAACTGCTGTAAAGAAGATCGGAAGCTACTTCTTTGTATCTTTTTTCTTTCTTTTCTAGTTTTCTTGTTTTTTTTTCATTTCTTGCAATTTAGCTTACTCTTTGATTTCTTTCAGTTTCTTTTCTTTCTCTTACTTTCTCTTACTTTGTATTAGTTTTTATCTTCCTTTTAAAAAAAATCTTTAATAAAAATTATATTAAAAAAAGAAGTAAATTTCCTCATAACATACTTGCAGGTAATTCAGGTTTTTATGAAATTAAAATAAAATGATTGGCTATGTTAATTGTTTCCTTCCATAAATTTTCCAGATCAGGGCACCAGGAACAAAAAGTGCAAATATGTTTTATTTATTTCTTTTATTTAATTAATTTATATAACCGCCCATCTCCCCCGACGGGGAACTCTGGGCGGAATGTTATCATTCTTTTCTGGGGTTAGATCTAAGCTTTATGTGAATTATACTATTTTTTTTCCCTAGGGAGCTGTACCTGGTATAAAATAGATATTTTTCTTAGTGAAGGAAATAAACAAGCAAAAGAGCTTACTTTGATAAACTCTTCAGTGGCATACAGGTAATCCTCACTTAATTACCATTTGTTTAGTGACAGTTCAGACTTACAACGGTGCCAAAAAAACTGACAACTGGTGCTCTCACTTATGACCATTGCAGCATCCCCACGGTCACGTGATCATGATTTGGGTGCTTGGCAACCCTTCACATTTATGACAGTTGTCCTGTGCTCATGTGATCGCCATTTTCAACCTTCCTGGCTGGCTTCTGGCAAGAAAAATCAATGGGGAACTGCGTGATTTGCTTAATGATCATGTGGGTCCCTGAACTACCACAGTGATTTGCTTAATGACTGCCGCAAAAAAGGTCGTAAAATTGTGTCGGATTTGCTTAATGACCGCTTCGCTTAGCAACCAAACTTCTGGTCTCAATTGTGATCCTTAAACAAGGACTACCTGTACTGAGAAATGCTCTGACTTAATGGCTCCTCTCCCTACTGCATTTTATTATGACAACACTGATTAAATTTAACCGCATACTGCCTTTGTTCTACACAAGAGTCTCTTTATCACTGTAAATGTTGCAAAGAAAGGATGCTAAAACAAAGTGCAAATTTTCAGGGCTTTAATGTGTTGGTAAGCCAAGGTAAAGTAGTTGTCTTACCTTAAAAAATCTCATAACAGAAGCCCATTTAGCTAAAGTCAAATAGCACTCCTACTATCAAACTAGATAAAAATTATGCTATGAACCAGGAGACTTGAATTCAATAGCAGCATACATCAAATTCCATGTTTCAATTCTCTGAAGTAATTACAGCAAAGCAGCATATTAAGAACAAAATACAGAAACAAAGAGCAAATAAAATAAAGCAGTACTAAAATCTCTAGTTAGACAAGTCATATAAACATCTTTACTGACATTTTGATTTAAAAACCCTCCATTTCAACAAACAAAAAGTGAAAAACCCAACACACTATTTACAAAAAACTCTCCCTCAATGAGAAAATTTCTATTATGGCAGAGTTGTGTCCCTCTCCATCACAAAGGCTCAGAGCAATTTAGTAGGGTTAGATCCGGAGGCAGTCATCGTTAGAATGATATCGTTAGTGTCAGTGGGACATTAGTCATGATTTCAATGGATCAAATTTAATTATGGTCAATCTCCTTCTTTCATTTTACCCATGAATACTTTGTGAATCTAAGCAGATACCAGGGACTATAAAACAAATAATTAATTTGGGAGTTTGACTTGGGTCACTCACCTCCAAGCTCAACACTTCTTTGGCAGTCAGGGCTAAGCTTCGTCCTTTATGGAGCAGTTATGGGTATAGAGTCTACCATGGTAGAGATGGGCGGGGATAAATTCAAATAATAAATAAATAAATAAATAAATACTGACATTTCCTATGATAAACGTGAGGAACAAGGTGATAGTGGAACAATTCCAGAAAGTTTGATGGATTGCAGATCCCTAGCCCATAACCCCTAGATACGTATTTCTGTCTCCCCTCAATACCTCAAAAATGTTGCTGATTTAGTCCAACTAGATATAGTCCAACATCTCCCATGACAATCTATATTTGACAGCCATTTTAAAACAAGCTTTTTGCTTGCAAGAGTACTTACAGCCTAATATTATTAAAGTTTATTCAGAAACACAAGCACTGCCAATATATGATGTATGGAGACAGGTATGAAATGAGTGTCAGTCATATCAGTGCTCTTCCAAAAGCATTCAGGTACTTGAAAATAAGCTCAACCAAACTCTGTACAGAGATGGAGCAGATGCTATTCAACTATGCAATCACAAGTGGAGCACATCACAAGCAGATTTTCTGCCTCAATGCAGATCACACTTCCCTTTGCATACCCTCCCCCAAATAAATCTAGAGAGAGGCCCACAGTGAAATTTCTATGGGAAAAAACACTGAGAACTCCCAGGAAAGCTTGATGGGCCTTTTGTGTTATATCTGGAATTTGGCTTGCATTCAGGTCCCCTTTCCCAAAAGCAGGGATAAACATAGAAGAAGGAGAAGAACTAGTACCACATCCTTCACAGTATTAAAAGCTGAATGTTCTGAAAACCTCTTCAGGATGTCTTTGGAAATTAATTCAGCTCTAAGTCTCTAGGGACAAAATGCATATAGAGGATGAGCAAGATCACTGCTCTGTCGCTGAAAAGGCAGCAAACCAAGGTAAAATTCTTAAAGTAAAGGCAATTATAACTTTATTCCTAACCCCTATCTCACAATTTATGAGAAAAAGCACACTTATTAATAAAAAACATAAGGAGGTTACATCTGTTTAATAAAGTAGTTAACACAGGGACACATTGGACTGTTTTTCTATTTTTATGCACACTAATGGGGAAGCCAGTCCCACTACTCATTAGGAATGTCTGTGCAATAGACCTAAACCTTCAAAAATTCAATCTTATGCACTCTTATCTAAGAGCAGTACTGTATTAGAACAGTACAAATACTTCCTGGTGAGTTGAGGCTGAAGAGGGAAGAAACCCTGCCCAGGCAGATGTGCTCCATAGCCAACCCCATGACCAGCATAAAAAGATTGAGGAGGAAACTTGCAGGGCAGCCAGTACATAAAGGACCCCTAGCTTTTTTCTAGAGCCCAAGGCATTCGTACCTTGCTATCTCCACAGCTGTGTCTCTGGTATCCTTCATGATTAGAGACACCCACCACCCACCTACCTCGGCCATGGTGTCAAGGTGCTGAAGGACCTGATACTTAGGCAATCTCTGAGATTGTAACATTATCACTATCACCCAGCCATGTTTTGGTCATACATGCCAGATCTGCTGCCTCATCCAGCACTAAATCATGGAAGAGAACAGTCTTATTGCAGACAGATTTGGCATTAAGCATCAGTACCTTGAGGCCCATGGCATCAGCCTGGTTCACAGGGTAGGGTCAACAGGTTGGAAGAGGAGATCACCAACATATTGAAGGGTTCCCTTCCCCTGGACCAGCCTTCCCCTGGAGCAGCCACATCTCCCCCAGCTCAATACCACAAACTTGTGCCAGACTCCTCTCATCAGGGGCAGCTAGTTCCCACATCACCAAAAACATCCATCCCATCCCAGCCACTAGACTTCCACACCATGAACATTCTGTGCAACCACTGCCCCCAGACACCCTCCCATTAGTGCCAGGAAGCTGTAGGATCTCACGCCCACCTGGCTCCTTCTTCAGATGGTGCCTCCACCCCACCAGACTTCACCAATTGATGGGAAAAGAAACAACCCTAAATCTAGGGAGGGACCCCTTTCTCTCAGATGCCTGAATCTTCAGCCATCAACACCCCCAGACTGGGCATGCAGGAGATAGAGAGCATCTCCCTCCATACCTTCCTGCCCTCCATCAGTAGCAATTCAACAGGGGCAACCCAGACCACCCAACTGTGGACTGAAGTCCCCTACCTTCCCAGCAGCTCCCAACAACCAAGTATTTATTTGATTTATTTGATTTATTTGATTTATTTGATTTATTTGATTTGATTTATTTGATTTATCACTGCCCAACTCCCCACAAGGGAGTATGTTGTTTCAATCCACAGCCCAGTCTGCATCCAAAGGAAGGGGAACCAAAAATCAAAAAACAAGGAAGAGGAGTCTGAAGACAGTTCCTGCCAGCTCCAAAGACTCTATCCTCCACCAACCACTCTCCACTTACTGGCTGGTAAATCCAAAATGGTGGCCTATGCAGCAACAGCAGAAGCATCAAGCAACCAAGCAAACTTGGGCTTCTGTCTGAGGTTCATGGTGAACTAGACATCTCTGAAGGAGTGGAGATGGCGCTGTGGTGATGAACAGCATCCAGTGGCGGTTTCTGGCCGGTGGAGTCTCTCCGGATAAAGGAGAGACTGAGAGACTGCCCACCAGGACCCTGGACAGCTGCTCCGTGTGAGGAGACTGCAGGAATCAAAGTATTGTGGTCTTCTCATGAGTAGATAGGCTGGGGGATGAGGAAGAGACAGTGTGCTCGCACCCGCAGCACAGCCTTTTTAAGGAGATTAGGTTCACTCAAACCCTCACTTTCTTAAACACTTTCAGATATAACCAATTTACAGTTAAAGAGAGGTTTTTGGAATAATGAGATAAAGAAAACAACACTTGGTGAGTTAGCCTTCCTTCCGGATTACAGAAAGAAAAGAGGAAAATAATATTTTTAAAGACTTCAAATTAACAGCAAAAAGCTTAATAAGATTTTGATTTAAGAAAGTTATAAACGGATAAAGGGGACTGTATACATTTGAAAGATTAATATTTTGATGAAAGTGCTTCTGATATTAATTAGAATTAATCAGACAAATAGACCAGACCTTCATGGGAATGTTGACTGTTTGACATCAAAGGAAAAAGAAATTGGTGGATTTTACAAAATAAGGAGATAACTGAAATATGAGACAGACTGTGTGACTAAAACTACAGAGAGTCAGATTGGACTAAAGCCTTAAGGGTATAGAAAAGGCAAAAGAGAGAGAAAAAAGAGGGAAGCCTGCCTTTTACTTTCACTTTTGCTTTTGGATTACAAATAAGAGAATGGTGACCACCAGAAAAATGGCAAAGCTTGGTGAAGGGAGGAGAGGATCATTACAGCAACAAACAGAAAAGGTGATTACTTCAGAAATATTACAAAAAATATTTGAAGAACTAGGGAAGAACTTATCTGAATCTCATAAAAAGATTTGGCAGAGTTTGAAGGCTGAACGGAAGAAAGATCTGTAAAGTTGAAAGAGGAAATGAAAAAAGTTTTTAAAAAATTAATTCTCTTGGTGCTTAATGTTATTTTTGGGATTAAAAAGGTAAAGGTACCCCCCGCACATTTGTGCAGTCGTGTCCGACTCTAGGGGCCGGTGCTCATCTCCGTTTGTTAGCCGAAGAGCCAGCGTCGTCTGAAGACACTTCCACGGTCATGTGGCTGCATGACACGCGCGGAACGCTGTTACCTACCCACCGAAGTGGTACCTATTAATCTACTTGCATTTGCATGCTTTCAAATTGCTAGGTTGGCAAGAGCTGGAGCTAGTGCGGGAGCTCACTCCGCATGCAGGGCTAGGGATTCGAACCTCCGAACTTGTGATCTTCCGATCGACAAGCCTGGCGTCTTACCCGCTGAGCCACCACGCCCCTTTATTTTTGGGATTACTTTTGGTTAAAAAAATCTTTTAAGTTTTTGTGAGGTTCACGATCTTTATGAACTAAACCCAGTAACTTACAACACAAGCCACGAGGGATATGTGTAGCTCTTTATTAGATCAGTATCATGCTCCATTAAAGCCACTAATAGGTTCTACTTCCTCCCGCTCCCTCCTTTAAGCATTCCTTCCTCCCTTTCTGTCCCGCCCCTTCCTCTCAGCTTCGTCGATGGCTTTTGTCCGGCCTTGTGTCTGCCAGCGCTGACAGTTCTTTTTTCACTGGCTTCTCATGTTTCCTGCGTCTGATGGGTACGTTGCTGTTTGTTTTCTTGGGGCTTGTGTTTCCCTCCAGTCTTCTGTCCCTCTTATATCTCTCCTCCTACCTTAATTCTCAACCCTGTGTAAGGTTGGAGCACCCAGTTGCAATTAGCCATTGCTTCTGGGTTTTCCATCCTTACAGTTTTGGATTTTGTTTTCCTTCCAAAGGAAATTCCAAAGATTGAGAGTAAACAATTGTCTTCCTATTATTATTATTTTTGTATTAAATTTGAAGACATTAGCATTTTCCTACACGTTGAATCGGCTGATTTGAACCTTCAGCTTTCTGTTTTCACTTTACCTTGAGAACTGTCTGCTATCTCACTCTCACTTTATGTAAACACACTTCGGAAGCCTTCCATATCTTCGACATTCGCTGGTTAAGCTCCTAGGGGGCGCCATAATCTACTGCGTGAGACATGGAGGATTTCAAACAGATTCTTTCTGACTTTCACCAGGATTTTAAACAGATTTCTTCTGACTTCTATCAAGCTTTTATGCAAGATATCCAGGACATTGTGGAAAATATGAGATCTAAAATGTGCCATCAGGTTGGGGATGTGGCGGATGAAATTGAGGAATTTAAGAGCGATAGAAAGGGTTTTTTTAAGACTGAGATTGGGATTTTTATCGAGATGCTGGATGAAGATTGGATAATGGAGTTGGAGAAATCTAAGGGAGAGAGTGATCTGCAAGCCATAAGTAAAATCGATCTCCTGGTGGAATGCCATGAAAAGAACCTGGAATCTTTGAGGGGGGCAGTTGGGCTGTTTGATCCTTTCAAGAGGAAAGCTCTGTGCACATTGTGGGGATATGTAACTGCTCTGGTTTATTTTGAAGTGGGATAATGGTTGAAGAATGTTCATCTGGTTTGCTTTAAGGATTTGATTGATGCTATTTGCCTTTAAAGATTTGGATTTACTGTTTTGAATTGGCTTTGTTTTTTGGGTTTATTAAGATGAAAATTATTAAAACTGTTGTATTAGGGGTTTTTTTTTCTTTCTGTGTCAGAAGCACCAAGGCGCTTTTGTAGTGAAAGGATTTGCCGGTGACATCACCGTTGTCCGGGGGACGCCCAAGAAGGCTCCTTTCATGTCCCTGTATTAGGGTTAAAGAATGTTTATCTGGTTTGCTTTAAGGATTTGATTGATGCTATTTGACTTTAAAGATTTGGATTTACTGTTTTGAATTGGCTTTGTTTTTTGGGTTTATTAAGATTGGGATTATTAAAATCGTTGTACTATTAAGTATAATAGCAGACAACTTATATGCTTTTTAATTTGATTCTTATTATAGTAGACAGAAATGTATAGAATAGTGGTTGTTGTTGTTCAGTCGTTTAGTCATGTCCGACTCTTCATGACCTCATGGACCATAGCACGCCAGGCCTTCCAGTCCTCCACTGTCACCTGGAGTTTAGTCAAATTCATGTTCATTACATCGGTGATGCTATCTAACCATCTAATCTTCTGCCATCCCCTTCTCCTTTTGCCTTCAGTCTTTCCCAGCATCAGGGTCTTTTCCAGTGAGTCCTCTCTTCGCATTAGGTGGCCAAAGTATTTGAGCTTCAGCTTCAGCATCTGTCCTTCCAATGAGCAGTCAGGGTTGATTTCCTTTAGGATTGACTGATTTGAAGGGAATAATTAAATATGTTTTATCTTTTGGAGGGGAGAAAGATGTTTAGGTGGTTTATATGAACTTTTTTTCTTTATTTTAATATAAGGGGAACTGTACTTAGTTATTTTTATTATGTGTTAAGTGGAATGACTTATAGAAATAATGTGGTGTTTTAGTTTAATATAGAGTAAGAGATTGATTATGGAAATTTTTGTATATCCTTGCTGTTAAAAGTCGGAAGCCACATTTTTTTCTAAATTTGAATTTTTTTTCTCTTGTGTTTCTGCACTTTTTTAGTTTTTTTCTTTGTAGTTTTTTTTGTTTTTTTGTAGTTTTTATTCTTCTCTTGAAACCTAATAAAATTTACTATAAAAAAGTATTGTTAAGATAGATATGGGGAACCTGCAACCAATTTGGAACATGGAGTTTGAATATCGTGCTCTAACAAATTTGTGGGCTATAGTTTTAAAGAAAAAATGGGTTGCTCTAATGGAAATAATGTATCACACCTGATTTAAAACCTTGGGTTGAAGACATGTTCACTTTTTACATATGAAATGATCGTCTATCAATATTGTAGAAAAACCTATCACTATTTCTCTATGTGGTTAAGGTTTATTTGTTAAGAACTTTTTGTTTAATATGCATTTATTGTAAGATGTATTTTTAATTTTATTTTCTCTTTCTGTTTTAGTCCATTTTTCTCTGTGTTTTTCTATTTCTTTTATTTTTCCATTTGATTATTCTTTTGTTTGTATATTGAAAGGAATAAACATTATTTTTTAAAAAAGTTTTATATTTAAGTTCTGTAAGAATGCTTTGGTGGATACTGTCTGGATCTAGAGATGTAGGTATTTTCAGTTGGTCAGTTTGGCTAATTTCATCTCTCATTACTTCTATTTATCTCAGTTCATCTGATTTTCCTTTTGAAAAAGCCAGCTCAGGCACAGGTGACTTATGACCTCAGCACCGAAGACCAAAAAAAGAATTTTATTTATTTGTCTGATTTTTATTTTGCTGCAATCTTAGAACTCTCAGCGGTTACAATGTCACAGGAATAATAACATAATTAAAACAACATACAATCCAAACAGCAAAAACAAAACAAAACTAGGAGAGAAAAATAATAAGAGCAACAAGAAGTGCAGGTGGTACAGTATTAGTGAGAGTCTCTCTGAAAAAGCTCCATTTTTAATAACTCCCAGAAAACTACCAGAGAGGCGGCCAGTCTGATCTCAGTGGGGGCCCTGCTCCATAGCATTGGCGCTGCTGTGGAGAAGCAGTGCCTTCCAGCTTTAGCTCCCTTGACTTCCCAGAAATGCAGGACAAGAGCCCCTCTCTACATGATCTAATAGGCCGAGCTGAATCCCATTGGAGGAGGAGGACTATAGATATGCAGGGGCCAAGACATTAAGTGCTTTATAGATTAGCACCAGTACTTTAAATTGTACTCAGAACTGAACTGGTACCTAGTGCAGGGCCCCGCAATATAAAGTGTAATATGCTGTCAACACTGGAAGCCAGTTAACACATGGGCCATCACATTCTGGACTAATTATAATTTCCAGTCTCTAAAGGCAGCCCATGTAAAGCACATTGCAGTAGTCTATGTGGGTGGTGATGAGAGCATTAGTCGTTGTTGCAAGTCCTCTTGCAACAGCTGAAGCTGGGCAAAGGCCCCACATGGCCTCCACCTGCTCTTCAAGCAGAAGCTGTGAGTCCAGAAGGAGCCAAGAGTCCCCAGTCATCAACCAGCTCCTAGATGGGTAGTACCAGTCCATCCAGATATAATACTAGCACTAAAGGAGAACCCCAGTGTATGTACAGCAACTGTATCTTGCTTAGGTTCAGGTTTGTGCCTGTTCTTTCCCATCAAGATCCTCATAGCCTCCAGGCATTGAGATAGGACATCAACAGCATCTTCCTTACTGTGAAAGGATGTAGACCTGGCCTCGGAAGGGGGAAGGGTGCAATGAACCATCAAGGGAGGAGAAAAGGTTGCTCAATCCTGAGAAAGAGGAAAGATGAGAAAGGAACTCAGAATAACCCTACCTTGATTTTATTTAGTATAAGATGTGGCAGAAAAAACCGTCAGCCTTTCAGGATTCTGTTATCCTACCTTAGAACAATAAAGAGCATTCCTGAAATTCCTGCTGTTTCTGTTTCTTCACCTTACCAGGCTTGAAGGGCTGACACTCACAGGCCAGGGTAAGGATGTATGATTAAATGTCATCATCATACTGATGATATTGTACCCCAAACTGTCAGATGACCTCCCCCAGCACTTTCATATAGATGTTAAAAAGCAGGGGGGAAGGACTGACACCTCTCGTAGCCCATAAGTGAGGAACCAATGGGCTGACCTCTCCTCCACTACAAACAGACTGAAACCATTCACAAGGAAAGGAATGGAGGTACTGCAAAACTGTGCCCCCAATCCCCAACCTCCATGAGTAGTCTACTACTTTACTTACTTTACTTTATTACAGTCATAGACCAGTACAATTAAAAGTACTCAAAAAGTGTCCGATAAAATTCTCAGACATGAGAAAAAGGTACAAACCATGTCATAGTTGTAATTTAGTAAGCTCGCTATCAAATTATACATAAAATCAAAGAAACGGCCTATGTTACAGAGTATTAATACTTCTTAAATTAAAACATCCTATAGTTATTAGTTATTTATTACTTAAATTGCAATAAGTGAATATATCTAAGGTTTGCATACATTAGGTTATATAAAAAGTTTACGATTAGTTATTCGCCAGGATTCGGCGAATCTTTAAAGCTGCTGCACAGAATCTAGGTACCTGCGCTGTGACTGGAGTCCAGTCATCTTTAAGCAGAAACTGAAGATAATCAATGTCAGAGCGGCCAGGGTTCCTAATAGTCATCGGGAAAATAAAATTTTGTTCAAATGTCTCTATAAAATGAGCATCGAAGGACATGTTCAGTGGTTTCTACCTCTCCGGAATCACATGACACTAAGATATCATGGTCAATAGTATCAAGGGGTCTAAAAGGCAAAGGGAAGTGCTCTACCCCCATCCAGGTCCCAATAGAAGTCATCAAGGAGAGTGACAATGTCATCTGAGTCCCATACCCAGTCCTGAATCCGCTTCTTCCAGGGCTGTCTCTTAAACTATTTTCTCTCAGGACCCCTCCCGACTTTTAAAAATTATAGAGGGCCCCAAAAGAGCTATTGTTTGTATGGGTTATATTTATCAATATTTACTGCATTAAAAATTAAAATTGATGCATTCGCTGCCGCTACCACTTCTCACAATTGTTTGATGGGATTTTAATATTGTATTCTTTTTCAACATAGGCTGGCAAATAATTTTGATTTTGTGGACCCTTGGGAGGGTCTTGGTGGACCCCCAGAGGTCCTAGGACCATACTTTAAGAAACACTGTTCTACGATAACGATTAGTTGACACTACCATCTCAACAACTTTGAGGAGTCAGTAACCTTAAACAAGGCTGCTGGAACAGACTGCCAATGCAATAAAGGAGGAGTAGCCTACATTGCCTACATTACCACAGAGTAGGCCTGAACATGAGTGCATATCTGTGCTTGGCCAAATTCACTTTTCTCTACCAATGCTCCAGGCATCATTTCTGGTGGTTCATTTCCCAGCAGGTCTCAATAAACCAATGTACCAACTGGGAACTGTACCCCAAAAGAGGCTGCTCAGCAGCAATAGAGTCCAGCACCTGATTCACCTCCCAATGTCAGTGATCCACCAGATACTGAACTGAAGAACCCATGAGAAAACTGGGAAACTCCCTAAGCATCCTCTAAAAGCCAACAGGATCCATTAGGCATCTAGGGCAAACCATCCAAATTGGTCCTGCCACTCAATGGAAGTCACAAGTGACTCTTAATCACAAATGGAAGAGGGCATGATCTGATTTTTTTTTAAAAAAAGTATTTATTGATTTAAGTTCCTGCAGTTTTCTTGACAAGATTTTTTGAACTGGTTTGTCACTGCTTACTTCCTAGGGCTGAGAGAGAGTGACTGGCTGAAGGTTACCCATCTGACTTCATGCCTAAGGCAGGACTAGACTCATGGTCTTCCAGTTTCTAGCCTGGTGTCTTAACCACTACACCAAACTGGTTCTCTGATCTGACTATAACAATGGAATAATAGAAATAATAGAAAGCCCTTCTATTTCCAGATTATATCCCATCTGCTCCAAAGCAAATATGAGGTCTAAAGTATGACTGCCCATCTGAGTCGAGCCAAAGAGAATCCCATGGTTGCCATGGAAGCCATTAATTCCTGAGTCTTGCCAAAGCCAGCCTCAGTACTGGGAAGTTGAAGTCACCTGACACCAAAAAGCAAACTCTCCAGCACCAGCCCAGAGACCAATTCAATTTCTTTGCCATTTCCCTATCCTTTAACATCTATTAGATAGATAGATAGATAGATAGATAGATAGATAGATAGATAGATAGATAGATAGATAGATAGCTGGATCGTCACCTTGCTGTGGTGAGTGGGCTTGTGTGTTCCCAATGAACCCTGTGAGCGAAGCCGTCGGGAGTCATGTACTCCTGGTAGGGTCACTCATGGCGGTAAGGTCCAGGGGGAGGAACCAGACAAAGAACGATCCAAGAAAGTCCTCAACAGCAGAACAGGCGGAAGATAACAAGGTGTATTGTTACAACGGCTGCGAAGGCAGATGAAGGCTGCAGCAGACAAAAGGTCACCAGTCGTCATGGTATCCATGCCATTGTATTAGAGCCTTTTTCTGTGAAGGTTGTGTGCTGATCGTTGTGCACCGATCTCCACACATAAAACAAATTCACGCACAGGCGTCTTCCAACCACACCAAACCCAAAACAACCAAAAGTCCCATGGCGATTGACGAATGGCAATGGGGGCAGGACTGTGAAATCCAGAAGCTCCTAGTCATGGACATGGGCGGTGGATACGGATTCAGTCGCCCTGACTCAAGGATCGAGGCAGTTGAGTAGTTCGGCAGCTGTATCCACGACTGAGCAGCCCTATTTAGGATCCACTCTGCTCACCCCATATGGGGAGGGGGCTAGAAAAGGTGCCCTAAACATAGTCTGCCTCATTTTCTCCCTGACTGGATTACCGTGACCAGTGGGGTCACCATCTAGCGGTCGTAAAAAACACATGAATTTTGGAACATGGAATATACGGACACTGCAAGACAATATGGATAGTGAACGACCTGAACGTAGGACTGCCATTATTGCAAGGGAGCTGAGACGTTTTAATATTGATATAGCAGCACTCCAAGAAACTCGAAGAGCAGGAGAAGGACAGTTGAAGGAAGAAAAAGGAGGTTATACCTTCTTTTGGAAAGGACTGCCTGAACAAGAACGACAAATACATGGGGTAGGCTTTGCTATCAAAAACGACCTTGTGAAGCTCTTGTCAGAAGTTCCCACTGGGATTAACGAACGACTCTCAACTCTCCGAATAAAACTTGCCAAAAACCAACAGGCAACTATCCTAAGTGCTTACGCACCAACACTAGATGCAGATGAGGATATCAAGGAAAAATTTTATACCCAGCTGGACACCATCTTATCAGAGATACCAAAGGAGGATAAAATTATCCTCCTGGGCGATTTCAATGCAAAAGTTGGGCGTGACTTTGATTTGTGGCCAGGGATCATTGGGAAAGAAGGAGTTGACAACATCAACACGAATGGAATCTTACTTCTGACTAAATGTGCAGAGCATAACCTTGTCATTACTAACACACTATTTCGCCAGAAAAATAAATTTAAAACATCATGGAAGCACCCACGGTTGAAGCACTGGCATCTTTTAGATTATGTAATTGTCCGTGCTAGAGATTGCCGTGATGTACTTCTCACCAGAGCCACGACGAGCGCCGATGACTGCTGGACAGACCATCTATTAATTCGATCCACGATGGCCATAAAGATTTTCCCTCATCGTAGGCTCCAAGGAAGAAAACCAAGGCGTAAAATGAATACACTGGCCCTTCAAGATTCTATTAAACGAGCTTGCTTTCAATCAACTCTCAAGGAACATCTGCCTATGGAACTTCCTGAAAATGTTGAGGAACACTGGATTAAACTGAAGACTTCTATTATTTCAGCCTGTGAACAAACTATTGGATACCAAACTAAGAGACATCAGGACTGGTTTGATGAGAACGATAGTGAGATTGAACATATTATTGACAAGAAAAGGAAAGCCTTCCGGATATGGCAAAAAGATATTAACTGTGCCGTTAAGAAAAAAATCTACGCCAGTGCAAAGGCAGAAGTCCAAAGAAGAACTAGAGAACTTAAGAACATATGGTGGATAAAAAAAGCCCAAGAAACCCAACATTTTGCAGATGCACATGATGCACGGGGCTTTTTTAATGCCATAAAGGCCATCTATGGACCAACAAACCATGGTACAAATCCCTTATGCTCAGTAGATGGTGCTAAACTTCTAAAGGACAAAGAGTCTATCGCACTGCGCTGGAAAGAGCATTACTACAATCTCCTTAATCGTCACTCTACTGTGGCTGATGAAGTCTTCTTGCAAATCCCGCAAAAACAAATAAGAGATGAGCTTGCAGTACCCCCTAGTTTGGAGGAAGTCAGTAAAGCCACTAAACAAATGAAAAATAACAAAGCTAGTGGACCTGATGGGATTCCTGCTGAAGTCTTTAAAGAAGCCGGGCCTGAACTTACACAACAACTTCATAAGCTCATCGAAAAAATCTGGATGAGGGAGGAGATTCCAGCAGACTTTAGGGATGCCATAATTATCACTCTCTTTAAAAAGGGTGATAGAACAGACTGTGGAAACTATCGAGGCATCTCCCTTCTAGCCACAGCAGGCAAAATCCTGGCAAAGATCATCGCAAACCGTCTCCTATCTGTATCAGAAGACATCCTCCCTGAAACTCAAAATGGCTTCCGCCCTTCCAGGGGAACAGTGGATATGATCTTCACTGCACGACAGCTTCAAGAAAAATGCAAGGAGCAAAACCGCCCTCTGTACATGGCGTTTATTGATCTGACTAAAGCTTTTGATACTGTAAATCGTACTGCTCTCTGGACCATCCTTCTGAAAATCGGATGCCCTGATAAATTTGTGAACATCTTGCGGCTACTCCAAGACGACATGATGGCAACAATCCTGAATAACAATGGCTCTCAAAGCGATCCATTTAAAGTGGAATCCAGCGTTAAACAGGGATGTGTTATTGCTCCAACCTTATTCGCTATCTTCATCGCTATGATTATACACCTTGTTGAAGAGAAACTTCCTACTGGTGTAGAAATTATATATCGAACAGATGGAAAGCTTTTTAATCTTAGTAGGCTGAAAGCAAAAAATAAGGTAATTACAACTTCTGTTATTGAACTTCAATATGCTGATGATAACGTAGTCTGTGCACACTCCGAGGAAGATCTTCAAACTATCCTAAACATCTTTGCAGAAGCATATGAAAAGCTTGGCCTCTCGATTAACATTAAAAAAACCAAAGTGCTTTACCAGCAAGTTCGAACCAATCCCTCCGCAGCGCCATCAATCCAGCTTAAAGGTGTGTCACTAGAAAATGTCAACCACTTTTATTATCTCGGCAGCCATCTATCTACAAAAGCCGACATCAACGCTGAAATTCAGCATCGCCTGAGCTCTGCGAGTGTAGCTTTCTCCCAAATGAAGCGTAGAGTGTTTGAGGATCGGGACATTCGCAGGGAGACCAAAATGCTTGTTTACAAAGCCATTGTACTACCAACCCTTCTGTACGCCTGTGAAACATGGACCCTCCACAAACGCCACCTCCAACGTCTTGAAAGATTCCATCAACGCTGCCTCCGAAAAATTCTGCAAATGACTTGGGAAGATAGGCAGACTAATGTTAGCGTATTAGAAGAAGCGAAAACCACCAGCATTGAAACAATGATCATCCAACATCAACTTCGCTGGACCGGTCATGTTGTTCGAATGCCTGACCATCGTCTTCCAAAGCAGCTACTTTACTCCCAACTTAAGAATGGAAAACGGAATATTGGTGGACAGCAAAAGAGGTTCAAAGATACTCTCAAAGCTAATTTTAAAAAATGTAATATCAGCATTGAGAACTGGGAATCCCTAACTCATGAGCGTTTCAAATGGAGGTCAGCCTTTATTAAAGGCGCTACGGACTTTGAAGAAGCACGAGTACAGGGCGAAAGGGAGAAAAAAGCTAAAAGGAAGGCACGTCAGGCAAACCCTCATCATGACCGTCTCCCACCCGGAAACCTATGCCCTCATTGTGGGAGGTTGTGCGGATCCAGAATTGGCCTTTATAGCCACTTACGGATCCACTGTTAAAATTTTACCTTTGGAAGACAATCTTACTCGGCTACGAGTGATTGTCAATGATCCTTTAACACACTTTTAACGTTTCTATTGTCCAACAGCCTAATGGTGAGTACTTAGCACAAAAATGTACACATTCTGTCCCAGAAATTTTAACTCATTGAAAAATATACTGATTGTTATTTCATGTTATTTAACATATACATTCAGAGATGACCCATTTGAACCAAGTTAAAAGCAAAGGAAATTGCCTTTTTTCTAACTTAGGAAAATTATATGCTTAAGAAGTAATGCTTTTCTTAATAATAGAACAGGCAGAATTTGCAAGTAGTTACAAAGTAGCTAGATTTATTATGTGTGTAAGGAAGAACTTACAAGGTTTTTTCATTCATTCCCTTTGAAAGACTAGTTCAGTACATACAAAAGAGCATAGCAGATGTAATTCATCATTCCATTGGAATAAATGAAGAAACTCCCTCACACAGGATCTCCATGTGTGCATTAGAATGTTTGAAGAGCTCTCCACCAAGGGCCATGTAAATATCTCTACAGCTCTGGATGTATTTAATAAGAAGGTGCACATAAAGAACAACAAAAGGATGAGATTTCATTGCATGAGAGTATCAAGGCAATACCTAGAAGACCACTTCAAAGCTTATATGATGCTGTATTTTTCAAAGTTGACTCCATATCATGACTTTTCATTTTCCAATTATACTTTTGTACTCTCAAGGCCATTAAGTAACCTTAGTACCCATAATATTTAATTTCTGTTGATATGACATATGGGATCACTTGACTATGTATTACTCTGCTACAGCAGATTATTTACATTTTATGGGACCCATTTTACAATGATTCAGTATTTGGGAACATATAGCAGCATCCAGCATTACTGCTTTGATGGTTTGTTTTGTTTTTCATTCTAATTATGTTCTACAAATCAAAACATTTTTATAAGCAAAACACAAATCTCTTCTCTGATCTGTCCTCATCACAAAGATTTTAAGCAATATTACTCTTACACATTGATTTACTGCTTATTAATGACTGTTGCCAGCCATTGGAGTATATTTACCTGACTATATCAGTTTGACCCAGCTTCCAGTGCTTAATGGTCCTTTAGGCTAAAAGCGAAAGCTGATCCATCAGGCTTACATTAGCATAGAATAACACTCAATGCTTGTTGATGTGTATGCAGTGTAACTACTGCCTTCAGTACCAAGCTAGATCCATTATTTTCATTTTATCTCAAGTCAGTTGTATGATTCTCTGTCCCAGTTAAAGCTAAAACAAGATTAGTACTTAAATGAATCTGCAAGAAAGGAGACAAATGCCCCCTGAACTTCAAGCACTTTTCTATCAAGGCTTCCTAACATAAAATATACTAGTGTTTTGCTAGGTCCACTTAGAAATGTCTACAATGACTTTAAACAGGGAAATATGGAGGGGGAAATTCATATAAGATTGAATTTTTTCTTGTATTATTATTATTATTATTATTATTATTATTATTATTTCCTTAGTAAAATTACTATATGAATTTCCCAATCCCTGCCTCCCTATTTAAAGACTGATTATATAAGTAATATATGCAATATCTAGGATATGTTTCTGAAATAAATTCATTTTTTAAAAAGTCATTATAGCCATTTTTTCATTTTCTTAAACAATGCCCTAATTTTGCCATTGGCAAATACCTAAGGCAAAATTAATACTCCAGGAATTATTAGTTTCAATTATTTCCCACTAATAAATTATAAGAAGAAAGCACATGAAGCTGCTTACTTCTCTGAATGTCTCATGATCTGCTCAGACTTTCCTTCCCATCCCCCATGCCTTTGAAGCACTGCACTTGTACAGAATAAAGGGGTTTTGCCACAATGCTACAAATGCTAATTTCCTGGTAAGTTATGCCAAGAAACAAACTGAACATTTTCTAATGATAGAAGGAACTCAGGTATCATTTCAATGAATCAATGTTCAGAACCCATTAATCTCCTGCTACTGTGCAGAAGCTGGCTAGTACCATCAAACAGTTTGCAATAATATTTGATTTTTTTTCTGCCTGAGAAAAGCAAAGTGAACCTTGATAGAATGGCCACTATAAGATAATAAGTCAGAATGCCTAGGCTTTTCATGGTATAAACCACAGCAAGTTGTAGATAACCTTTAAAAGCATTAGACTTCTCATCTGCATATTGAAGAATTTGTATGATGACTAGGAAGCAATAGTTAGAATGAAATATGAAGCAACTATTTGTTTCAGATTAGGGAAAGGAATGTGCCAAGGGTTTATACTGTCATCTTCTTTATTTAATTATATGAAGAAAATATCATGAGAAATGCTAAACTAGAAGCAATAAAAATTGGAATTAAAATTGCTGGGAGAAACAACAACCTCAGATGATACCACTTTGATAGCTAGAAGTAAAGAAGACTTAAGGAATCTCTTGCTGAAGGTGAAAGAAGAGAAGAAAAAAGAGAAAAACAAAACTGTTGCACAATATTAGAAAAAAGAAGAGAAAGGAATGTCAACAGGCAATACCAGCCCAATGAGAATAATGGAGAAGTTGAGGCAGCAAAGACTTAATCATCTTGTAGCGGGAAAACTCACCTTCCCCAATGACAGGAGATGAGACCAGCGAGGTTAGAGAATACAGGTTTATTGCTAGCAAAGGTTCAGAGTAATAGTTTGGCAAAGTCTGAACCCCGGGCTACTCCCAGAGTCGCTCTTTTATAGGTTTTGCAATCAGAGTAGCACAAGATCAGCAGTTAATACACAGTACATCAAAACAGGATAAGGAAAGGGGAAGTTATCTTACCCCATCTGCAAGTTTAGGGAAGTTTAGGGAACTTACAACGTCTGCACCTTTGTGTTACAAGGGTTAGTATGCGTGCAAGAACATTGAGCAAGACCTTCTATCTCTGTCTTATGTTTGCAACAGAGAAATGTTAATTAAGCTTCTAATATAAAATCCAAACCCACTGGGCCTACCTGCTTCAATCTGAGGCTCAGAAATTCACAGGGATGGTCATTGTAGACATGAAATAAAGAGATATCTGCTACTTGGGAGAAGGACTATGACAGCCTTAGACAAAATATTAAAGTACACAGGCATCACATTGATAGCAAAGACAGGTATTTTCAAGGCCATGGGCTTCCCAGTTGTAGCATATGGCTATGAAAGTGGGGACATCAGAAAAGCTGAACAAAGAAAAATCGATATCTTTGAACTGTAATGGTGAAGGAAATTATTGAGAATACCTTGGATCACAAGAAGAATAAATCATTCAATTGTTGATGAAGTAAAATCAGACAACTCACTGGAAATACTAATAATGACGATGAGGTTTGGTATGGAGTTCCGGTGGGGACATGGAAGACTGAACAGCTGTGCCTGCGAGTTTAGCGGGCAGAACTGACAACGCAGCATTTTTTTGGGGGCTCAGGCAGGTTTTTCCTGAAGCTCAGAAGTGTTTTTCCGGGAAAGGAAAACACCTGGAATCACCCTATTTGTCCTCTGGACGGCACCTTGCAGCCAGAAGATCGCAAACGGAGTTCACGCTTGACTGGTAAGAGTAGCTGGGAAGCTGGGACGTCACCATTTTCCAAGCTGTGCTGTAGCCTTAAAGTGACATTAAGACCAGCCACCGCATTTCTAAATCACCCAATTTATATTTTTTTAAGTATATGTACCCTAAGAGAGGCTTTCTACAGCAAGAAGAAGCAGTTCTCTTGGTGCTTATTGTTATTTTCGGGATTAATTTTTTTTATACATACTTTTTAAGTTTTGGCTTGTTTTCCATCTAAATATTAAGAAGGATTGAGAGTATATAATTGTCTCCCTGTTATTATTTTTGTACTGAATTTGAAGATATTAGCATTTTCCTACACATTGAATCGGCTATTCTGAACTTTCAGTTTTCTGCTTCTACTTTCCCTGGGGAACTCTCTGCTTATCACTTTCACTTGTATAAACATACTCTGTAACTCTTTCATATCCTCAACTTTCGCTGGTTAAGCTCCTAGGGGGCGCCATAATCTACTGCTTGAGGCATGGATGATCTTAAAGAAACTCTCTCTGACCTCCATTTCAAACAGATTCTTTCTGATTCTTACCAAGTTTTTATGCAAGGCATTCAGGACATTGTGGAAGATATGAGCTTTAAAATGTGTCACTTGGATGGGGATGTCATGGATGGAATTGAAGAATTTAACAGTGACAGAAATGTCTCTTCGATCTCTGTTGAAATGCTGGATGAAGATTGGATAGTCGAGTTGAAGAAATTAGAGGGAGAGATCGAGTTGCAAGCCATAAGTGAAACTGATCTTTCGATGGAATGCCATGGAAAAAAAGGGGTTATTATGTATGGGAGGTTTCCTGAAGAGAAGTCGGATTTTTTGCGGGAGGCAGTTGGGCTGTTTGATTTCTGTAAGAAAAAAAGCTCTGTGTGCATTGTGGGGACATGTAAATGCTTTGGTTTATTTTGAAGTGGGATAAAGGTTTCAGAATATCTATTTGGATTGCTTTTAGGGTTTGGCTGATTTCATTTATCTTTAATGATTTGGATTAAGATTAGGTAAAGGTTTCCCCCGCACATTTGTGCAGTCGTGTCCGACTCTAGGGGCCAGTGCTCATCTCCGTTTGTTAGCCGAAGAGCCAGAGTTGTCCGAAGACGTTTCCACAGTCATGTGGCTGGCATGACACACGGGGAACAGTTACCTTCCCACCGAAGTGGTACCTATTTATCTACTTGCATTTGCATGCTTTCGGATTGCTAGGTTGGCAAAAGCTGGGGTGAGTGTGGGAGCTCACTCTGTCACGCGGGGCTAGGGATTTGAACCTCCGAACTTGCGATCGACAAGCCTGGTGTCTTACCCGCTGAGCCACCACGCTAAATTACTAATTACTAAAGTATAAAAATTATACCTTATAAATTGTCTACCATTATAATTGATAATCTCCAGCAAAGGAGATCGTTACCTTGTCGTGGTGCTGGAGCTTGAGCACCTCAATGAAACCATGAGCTAAACCGTGAAGGGACACCCAAGACGGGAAGGTCGTGGCAGAGAGGTCAGACTAAATACGATCCCTGGGGAAGGTAATGGCAACCCACCCCAGTATTCTTGCCATGAAAACTAAATGGATCAGTACAACCAAAGATATGTCGGTATACCATCGGAAGATGGGACTCCCAGGTTGGAAGATGGTCAAAATGCTACTGGGGAGGAACAGAGGATACGTTCAACTAGCCCCAGATGTGATGACGCAGCTAGCTCAAAGCCGAAAGGACGGCTAGCGGCCGACGGTGCTGGTGGTGAACGACGAATCCGATGTTCTAAAGATCAACACACCATAGGAACCTGGAATGTAAGATCTATGAGCCAGGGCAAATTGGATGTGGTTATTGGTGAGATGTCAAGATTAAATATAGACATTTTAGGTGTCAGTGAACTGAAATGGACTGGGATGGGCCACTTCACATCAGATGACCACCAGATCTACTACTGTGGACAAGAGGACCACAGAAGAAATGGAGTAGCCTTCATAATTAATAATAAAGTGGCTAAAGCAGTGCTTGGATACAATCCAAAAAACGATAGAATGATCTCAATTCGAATTCAGGGTAAGCCATTTAACATCACAGTGATCCAAATATACGCCCCAACCACAGATGCTGAAGAAGCAGAAGTAGATCAGTTCTATGAGGATCTGCAGCACCTACTAGATAATACACCAAAAAGAGATGTTATTTTCATTACAGGAGACTGGAATGCTAAGGTGGGTAGTCAGACGACACCTGGAATTACAGGCAAGCATGGTCTGGGAGAACAAAATGAAGCAGGACATAGGCTGATAGAATTTTGCCAAGACAACTCACTGTGCATAACAAACACTCTCTTCCAACAACCTAAAAGACGACTATATACACGGACTTCACCAGATGGTCGACACCGAAATCAGATTGACTACATCCTTTGCAGCCAAAGGTGGCGGACATCTATACAGTCGGTAAAAACAAGACCTGGAGCTGACTGTAGTTCAGATCACGAACTTCTTATTGCAAAATTTAGAATCAGACTAAAGAGAATAGGGAAGACCCACAGATCAGTTAGATATGAGCTCACTAATATTCCTAAGGAATATGCAGTGGAGGTGAAGAATAGATTTAAGGGACTAGATTTAGTAGATAGGGTCCCAGAAGAACTATGGACAGAAGTTCGCAACATTGTTCAGGAGGCGGCAACAAAAAACGTCCCAAAGAAAAAGAAAACCAAGAAGGCAAGATGGCTGTCTGCTGAAACACTGGAAGTAGCCCAAGAAAGAAGGAAAGCAAAAGGCAACAGTGATAGGGGGAGATATGCCCAATTAAATGCAAAATTCCAGAGGTTAGCCAGAAGAGATAAAGAATTATTTTTAAACAAGCAATGTGCGGAAGTGGAAGAAGACAATAGAATAGGAAGGACAAGAGACCTCTTCCAGAAAATTAGAAACATCGGAGGTAAATTCCAGGCAAAAATGGGTATGATCAAAAACAAAGATGGTAAGGACCTAACAGAAGCAGAAGAGATCAAGAAAAGGTGGCAAGAATATACGGAAGATCTGTATAGGAAGGATAATAATATTGGAGATAGCTTTGACGGTGTGGTCAGTGAGTTAGAGCCAGACATCCTGAAGAGTGAGGTTGAATGGGCCTTAAGAAGCATTGCTAATAACAAGGCAGCAGGAGACGATGGTATCCCAGCTGAACTGTTTAAAATTTTGCAAGATGATGCTGTCAAGGTGAGCAAATTTGGAAAACACAAGAATGGCCATCAGATTGGAAAAAATCAACTTATATCCCCATACCAAAAAAGGGAAGCACTAAAGAATGTTCAAACTATCGAACAGTGGCACTTATTTCACATGCCAGTAAGGTAATGCTCAAGATCTTGCAAGGTAGACTCCAGCAATTCATGGAGCAAGAATTGCCAGAAGTACAAGCTGGGTTTAGAAAAGGCAGAGGAACTAGAGACCAAATTGCCAATATCCGCTGGATAATGGAGAAAGCCAGGGAATTTCAGAAAAACATCTATTTCTGTTTTATTGACTATTCTAAAGCCTTTGACTGTGTGGATCATAACAAATTGTGGCAAGTTCTTGGTGGTATGGGGATACCAAGTCATCTTGTCTGCCTCCTGAGGAATCTGTATAACGACCAAGTAGCAACGGTAAAAACAGAGCACGGAACAACGGACTGGTTTAAGATTGGGAAAGGAGTACGGCAGGGCTGTATACTCTCACCCTACCTATTCAACCTGTACGCAGAACACATCATGCGACATGCTGGGCTTGAGGAATCCAAGGCTGGTGTTAAAATCGCTGGAAGAAACATTAACAATCTCAGATATGCAGATGATACCACTTTGATGGCTGAAAGCGAGGAGGAGTTGAGGAGCCTTATGACGAAGGTGAAAGAAGAAAGTGCAAAAGCTGGGTTGCAGTTAAACCTCAAAAAAACCAAGATTATGGCAACGAGCTTGATTGATGACTGGCAAATAGAGGGAGAAAAAGTGGAGGCAGTGACAGACTTTGTATTTCTAGGCGCAAAGATTACTGCAGACGCTGACTGCAGCCAGGAAATCAGAAGACGTCTACTTCTTGGGAGGAGAGCAATGGCAAATCTTGATAAAATAGTTAAGAGCAGAGACATCACACTGACAACAAAGGTCCGCATAGTTAAAGCAATGGTATTTCCTGTAGTAACCTATGGCTGCGAGAGCTGGACCATAAGGAAGGCTGAGCGAAGGAAGATAGATGCTTTTGAACTGTGGTGTTGGAGGAAAATTCTGAGAGTGCCTTGGACTGCAAGAAGATCAAACCAGTCCATACTCCAGGAAATAAAGCCCGACTGCTCACTTGAGGGAATGATATTAAAGGCAAAACTCAAGTACTTTGGCCACATAATGAGAAGACAGGATACCTTGGAGAAGAAGCTGATGCTAGGGAAAGTGGAAGGCAAAAGGAAGAGGGGCCGACCAAGGGCAAGATGGATGGATGATATTCTGGAGGTGACAGACTCAACCATTGGGGAGCTGGGGATGGTGACGGCCGACAGAAAGCTCTGGCGTGGACTGGTCCATGAAGTCACGAAGAGTCGGAAACGACTGAACGAATAAACAACAACAATAATTGATAATACAACAATTTTAATATTCTTAATCATATTAAACCCAAAACCAAATAATATTTTATACCTTAGGATTAAGATTACTAAGGTATAAAAATATTATTTGGTTTTGGGTTTAATATGATTAAGAATATTAAAATTGTTGTATTATCAAGTATAATGGTAGACAATTTATATGCTTTTTAGTTTGATCTTTATTATAGTAGACAGGAATGTTTAGAATAGTAGTAGGAAGGAAATAATTAAATAAATGTTATCCTTGAGGGGGTAGTTGATTAGGAGGTTTATATATTTTCTTTTTTTTCTTTTAATATAAGGGGATGGAGCAACTGTATTTAGTGATCTTTACAATCTGCCAATGGAATGATTTATAGAAATAATGTGATTTTGGTTTAATATAGAGTAAGTGATTGATTATGGAAAATTGTTGTATATCCTTGCTGTTAAAAGTCAGAAGTCACCTCTTTTTGTAACTCTAAAAAAAATTATCTTGTTTTTATACTTTTTACACTTTTTTAGTTTTTTTTTCTTTTTCTTTGTATTTTTTTTGTTTTTCTGTAGCTTTTATCTTTGTTTGAAACTTAATAAAATTCTTATTAAAATGACAATGAAGCTTAATTATTTTGGACACATAATTCAAAGACAAGAATCACTAGAAAAGAATGTGAGGTTTGGAAAAATTGAAGGTGATGGGGGGGGGAAGGCCAAATGAGGACAAAGTAGCTACTACTGGTGAATTGTCTGTGGCTTGAATCATGTCAAGAGAGAGGGGTCAAGGAATCCATTTATGCCAACTTGGAAAATCCTTCCTTGAATAGAGGTGGGGGCCTCAGGCACAACCTTTCCCCTATCTTCCTTCCTGCTTTGTGTTCTGTGTCTAGGAAGATTAAGACCATTTCACAAGCTCAACAGCAGCAGGGTAATCTTAACGATCCTCCTTTAGATGATAAAGGGACTTAGAAATAAACATCTCAAAATAACCATGACCTAGCCCCAGGTGCAAGGTCACACAGCCACCCTAGAAACATATTTAAGGATTCCCTTACTAACTTTACTCAGACTGAAGAAGCTCCTTGGATAAGGAATGAAACGTTTCTACTGAGAAAATAGAAATCCAGTTGACATGATTCAAGCCACAGACTGTTCCACCTGGATGACTGAGAACCTTCATCGACATACTACTGGTGAAACAAGCATAAGCTTCCAAGAACTCAAAGATGCAGTTAATGACAGACAATCCTGCAAAATGATATCTATCAGGTCATGAAAAATCAGAAGCAACTGAATGACTGAACAACAAGAAGTTTCCTCTGCAAGTGGTACTGTAAAGCTTAACCTGTCTGTCTGTCTGTCCATCCATCTATCACTCTCTGTGAATTGGAGAGAGAGAGAGAGAGAGAGAGAGAGAGAGAGATTTTGTTCAACTTCTTCACAAAATAACTCTGCTTCTGGAACTAAAGCTCTGCTATTGTTCTATCAGCTACAAAAGCCCAGTCAAGCAATATTGTTATGCAATAGATTGATAACAGCTAAGCTCACTGTAGGGCAAAGTAACAGCAGTCTTTCTTGCAACCATTCCTGCTAGCTGAACTTTCAAGTGGTGTTGGTATTTGATCTTCAGAAAGAGAGTGTTACATGCCCATAATCACAGTGCTTTGTACTATGACTAGAAAGGGTGCGTGCTTAAGAGAATTATTGAGAAGCAATTTCAAAATACGAGACAAATCTACAGACAGTTGTATGAATAGAGGCATTCATTCATTCAAAAGTGGATGTAAAGCAACTGTTCTGGAGAGTGAAAAAAAGAATTGTAGTCCAAAGGCATCACCCAGACCTCAGCAAAAGTTGCTGCCAAAACTGTGACTTTGTAAAAACAGCTTTCTTGTGTTAAATTCAGTTGATCTGAGAGACTTCTCCCTTAAAAACAAGTATGTTGACTCCTATTGGTGAACAAAACAAACAGCTCTCGACTGGAATCTCCTGAATTTTAGACACTGCAGACTTCCATGAAAGGGGGAGGGGGGGACTTTAACCAAGCACAGACTCTCTTTAAGGCTTAAACACAAACTTACTTTCAATATTTGTGGAAATATATTATGAACAATAACTTTAGGGGAAAAAAACAATCTCTCTGTTGTTCAGCAATGGACAAGCATTCTATAGGTATGACCTTGAGGGATGAGGGGAAATTATGCTGCCTAGGGAAAAATCAGATAAAAGAGGAGCCCACAACTGCTTAACGGTCAGAGAAACTTAGGAAGGGTCCACCCTAATTGATCAGGCTGTAAAAAGATATGGTGGGAGATTTTTACTTTCAGACTTGCAAGATTCTGTTAATGTAACCTTACAATAAAGTAGAATTAGCTCATCTGGTTATGTTTCCTATCTGGTTTACCTGGGAGGCTGACATCAATCTTGCAAGTCTGAAAGTAAACCCCCCCTCAGCCAGATAATCACAAGGACTGGATACAGATACAAGTTCAAGAGTGGAACTACCATCAGCCACCTCCTCTACATGGATGACATCAAACTGTATGCTAAGAGTGAACAAGACATCGATTCACTGATCCACCTGACACAGATCTACAGTGAGGACATTGGGATGTCACTTGGACTGGAGAAGTGTGGCCAGATGGTAGTAAAGAGAGGGAAGGTAGTTAAGACTGATGGGGTGGAACTACCAGCAGGCTACATAGCAGACATACAGACCAGCTACAAGTACCTTGGTATTCCACAGTCACATGGGAACCACAATGAGGAGGCAAGGAAAACAGCAAAATCCAAGTACCACCAAAGGATAAGACAGGTCCTGAAGAGCCAGCTCAATGGGAAGAACAAGATCCACGCCATCAACACGTAAGCTCTGCCAATCATCAGATACCCTGCTGGTATAGTGAGCTGGCCAAAGGAGGACATGGAGGCTGCTGATGTGAAGACATGGAAGCTCCTTACAATGTACAGAGGTTTCCACCCCAAGTCCAGTACCCAGAGACTTTACACCAGCCGGAAAGAGGGCAGGCAGGGTCTGGTGAATGTCAAAGCCACTGTCCTGGATGAAACCCAGAGCATCCAGGAGTACATTAGTAAGATGGCACCCAAAGATGAGCTGCTGAGAGAATGCCTGAGGCAGCAGCAGACATGGAAGGAAGATCAAGCAGAGGAAGTGCCATGGCAAGACAAGACCCTGCACGAGATGTACCATTGACAGATAGCTGAGGTGGCTGACTTTGAGAAATCCTACCAGTGGCTGGAAAGGGCTGGACTAAAAGACAGCACTGAGGCAATGATCATAGCAGCACAAAAACAGGCACAAAGCACCAGATCCATAGAAGCAGGGATTTACCACACTAGACAAGACCAAAGGTGCAGACTGTGCAGAGAGGCTCAGATACAGTCCAACACATAGTGGCACAGTGTAAGATGCAGACAGGAACAGCATACACTGAATGGCACAACCAAGTAGCTGGCATTGTGTACAGGAACATCTGCACAGTGTATGGGCTAGACCCTCCCAAGTCCAGATGGGAGATTCCACAGAAGTTCGGAGAGAATAACAGGGCTAAAATCCTGTGGGACATCAAGATCCAGATGGACAGGCAGGTACTGGCCAATCACCAGACATCGTGGTAGTAGGCAAGGACCAGAAGACGGTGGTGGTGATAGATGTAGTGGTGCCAAGTGACAGCAACATCAGGAAGAAGGAGTATGAGAAACTGGAGAAGTACCAGCACCTGAAGGAGGAACTAGAGAGGATGTGGAAAGTGAAGGCCAAAGTGGTTCCAGTGGTGGTGGTAGTACTTGGGGTTGTGACTCCTAAGATGGGAGAGTGGCTCCAACAGATCCCAGGAGCAACATCAGAGCAACCTGTCCAGAAGAGTGCAATGCTAGAAACAGCTAAGATACTGCACAGAACCCGCAAACTCCCAGGCCTCTGGTAGAGGACCAGAGGTTGAGGAAGACACATACCACCCATAGGGGAGAGAAGGGAATTTTTTAATAACATGACTAGTCAACTAAAGTAAATACACCTTACCAAATAATATTTCCAAGAGTAAGAAGAAATATTACTTTTGTTAATATAATAGACTATTAAATGTATATGCTGAAGTTGCTGATATAATCTCAGGAGTATATATTTGTATGGCAAATAAATTAGACAATTTATAAAACAATAAATTTATTTATTTTATTATTATTTTATTTATTTATTTAATTTATATGAATTATATAAATTCAGATTATATAAACAATCTGAATTAAGTCAGTGTATCATTTAGCATATTATTTATTTATTTGTTTGTTTGTTTTTTGAATTTTGCCACTGCCCATCTCCCCCAAAAAGAGGGACTCTGGTGATTAACTACAAAAAAGCATCTAAAAACAACAGCTGTACCATCCTTCCACAGCAGGGTATCACAAGTCAAATGACATGTCAGAATATAGAAATGTAACTATTGAAATGCTCACAGATAACTCTCAAATTTGTATAATGAATTCTAGACCTGATTGTTCTTGCTTACATATAGTTTTAGTTCGTTAATGCTGACTGCAATGAAACAGTTGCATAAAGTGAAATAAAAACCATCAGTTTTTTTAAAAATCCCCTATGCAAAAAATCTAAGATGTAAAACAGTGTTATTGATATAATGAAGGGTTATAGAGAATTACTGCTGTGAACCACTCTGATTATAGTGTATGTGTGTGTGTGTGTGTGTGTGTGTGTATTCTATGAATGAATGAAGTTTATCAATATGTAACAAAAAATAAAACATTCGATACCACAGGAGGATACATGTGGCAATTTGTGAGTAAGATTGCTATTTTTAACAGCAACTTAATGAGTAGGCATCAGTAGTCAAAGCTTTTAATGACATGGTGATAAATATTATCTACTGACATAATATTGCTATTAAAAGTACATTTTCAATGGCTAATAAACAAAACTAAACCATTAAAAAATGTTGAAAATAGATGCCTATGGAGCTATGTTAGTTACCTTAAATGCACTATGAGCAGAAAGGCAGGATAACTTACATAATTATCTATTTTTATGGGTTGGAATTTATACACACACACACACACACACACACACACACACACACACACTGAATAAGAAGATTACATTTGGCTTTCATGACTTGTAACTGTTTATAGACACAGCGTCCTTCAATTTGTCAATCTTCTTTTCAATATTTCAAAGCCATGGTCCTATATCATATCTAACCCAATGTCCCATGCCATTCCATATATTAACTATGTATTGCACAAAGTGTTTTTTTTCTTTCCTGAATCTCCAGGCAATTAACTTTATTAGCTGTCCAAATGTACACGGACATTCAGTAAAAGCCACAATTATGCCATACATCATGACATCATCAGGTAAATGATACAATTTATGTAAGTTCCATCAGTGATGCCATGTCATGGCATGAACGATGCACAGTATGTAATTTGCATCATTTGTGCAAGGTCGTATCACACATGGTACCATTTGCCCCCTCAACCACTCTTCTTGGCGATCACTCGTAGCTCAGTAAGATTATCTTCCAGGGGTAAAATCTTAACAGTGGATCTGTAAATGGCTGTAAAGGCCAATTCTGGATCTGCACAACCTCCCACAATGAGGGCATAGGTTTCCAGGTGGAAGACGGTCACAATGAGGGTTTGCTTGATGTACCTTCCTTTTAGCTTGTTTCTCCCTTTCGCCCTGTACTCGTGCTTCTTCAAAGTCCGTAGCGCCTTTAATAAAGGCTGACCTCCAATTGAAACGCTCATGAGTTAGGGCTTCCCAGTTTTCAGTGCCGATATTAAATTTTTTTAAATTAGCTTTGAGAGTATCTTTGAATCTCTTTTGCTGTCCACCAATATTCCGTTTTCCATTCTTAAGTTGGGAGTAAAGTAGCTGCTTTGGAAGACGATGGTCAGGCATTCGAACAACCTGGCCAGTCCAGCGAAGTTGATCTTGGATTATCATTGTTTCAACGCTGGTGGTCTTCGCTTCTTCCAATACGCTAACATTAATCTGCCTATCTTCCCAAGTAATTTGCAGAATTTTTCAGAGGCAGCGTTGATGGAATCTTTCAAGAAGTTGGAGGTGGCGTTTGTAGAGGGTCCATGTTTCACAGGCGTACAGAAGGGTTGGTAGTACAATGGCTTTGTAAACAAGCATTTTGGCAGCTATTGAGCTTGGGTGAAGCTGAGTCTCTTTCTGCATGACAAATAGCAAAGCTGTTGGAAACAATATCTGCAACAATCCAATCCAAGTACCTTAAACCTTATTTTGCTTTGTTTTGAATTTTGCTTTTGCCGTGCCATACTCTCCAAATGATGTTCCACAAAGAGTTCAAGACACATAAAGGAAAGGTTTCAGGAGAGGCAGAAAAAACTTTTTTTTTTTTTGCTTTCCTGTCCTCCTGAAATGCTTTTGAACTGTGGTGTTGGAGGAAAATTCTGAGAGTGCCTTGGACTGCAAGAAGATCAAACCAGTCCATACTCCAGGAAATAAAGCCAGACTGCTCACTTGAGGGAATGATATTAAAGGCAAAACTGAAGTACTTTGGCCACATAATAAGAAGGCAGGATACCCTGGAGAAGATGCTGATGCTAGGGAAACTGGAAGGCAAAAGGAAGAGGGGCCGACCAAGGGCAAGATGGATGGGTGATATTCTGGAGGTGACGGACTCGACCTTGGGGGAGCTGGGGGTGGCAACGGCCGACAGGAAGCTCTGGCGTGGGCTGGTCCATGAAGTCACGAAGAGTCGGAAGCGACTGAACGAATAAACAAGAAGATCCTCCTGAAATCTTTCCCCATGAGCTCCATTATGCTAACTACTCAGGGCAGGGGTTTACTGTTAGTCCAAAACCTGAATATTATATTCTGTATATCAGGAATAGAAGGGGTGTGGTGGCTCAGTGGGTAAGACGCCAGGCTTGTCGATCGGAAGATCGCAAGTTTGGAGGTTCGAATCCCTAGCCCCGCGTGACGGAGTGAGCTCCCGCACTAGCTCCAGCTCTTGCCAACCTAGCAATTCGAAAGCATGCAAATGCAAGTAGATTAATAGGTACCACTTCGGTGGGTAGGTAACAGCGTTCCGCGCGTGTCATGCGGCCGCATGACCGTGGAAGCATCTTCAGACAACGCTGGCTCTTCGGCTAACAAACGGAGATGAGCACCGGCCCCTAGAGTC
Source organism: Charina bottae (assembly GCA_023362775.1). Taxonomy (NCBI): domain Eukaryota; kingdom Metazoa; phylum Chordata; class Lepidosauria; order Squamata; family Charinaidae; genus Charina; species Charina bottae. Next base: position 69,308,699 of record JALMGJ010000001.1, on the reverse strand, counting down.
GGACACGACTGCACAAATGTGCGGGGGGAACCTTTACCTTTACCTTTTTTATATCAGGAATGGGCAACGTTCAGTCCCAGAGCTGCAAACAACGTTCAGTCCCAGAGCTGCAAACAGCAACTGTGCCTCTTTTTTGCAACTCCTCCACACTCCCTCTGAGTGCACTGCCAGATTTAAACTTCCTATTTTTAAAATGTGGAAAACACATACCACCATAATGTAAATATTAGAATAAATATTAGAAAAAATCCCAGTCTTGCGTGCTTTGTGTCAACCTCTCATCTACTTTGGCCGTTTCCCCAAATGCTGAAGACCAGTCCCCATCCTCCAAAAGATTCTCTATTACTCTTATATAGGAAGCAATGGATAATGGAAAACAAGAAATAAAAAGTGATATTTTTTCCTTTTTCTTTCCACAGTGGAGTAACTGAATTTTTTTTATGCCATGAGTATCCAATTAGCAATTAGTGGTTGGTGGGAAAGGTGGGGAGAGAAAGAGAGGAGGGTTACCAGAATGCCCTTTTTATACTTTTTAAAAATGTTTGTTTGTTTTGCGTGTGTGTGTGTGTGTGTGTGTCCGACTCTAGGGGCCAGTGCTCGTCTCTGTTTGTTAGCCAAAGAGCCAGCGTTTTCCGAAGACGCTTCCACGGTCATGTGGCTGGTATGACACACGGGGAACGCTGTTATCTACCCACTGAAGTGGTAGGGCTAGGGATTCGAACCTCCAAACTTGTGACCTTCCGATTGACAAACCTGATGTCTTACCCACTGAGCCACCACGCCCCTTTATTTTTGGGATTACTTTTGGTTAAAAAAAATCTTTTAAGTTTTTGTGAGGTTCACGATCTTTATGAACTAAACCCAGTAACTTACAACACAAGCCTGGCGTCTTACCCACTGAGCCACCACGCCCATATATACATACACAAACACACACACAGAGTATGTATGTATGTATGTGTGTGTGTGTGTGTGTGTATACACACACACACACATACATAATGTATATATATATATATGCGTGTGTGTGTATTTGTGCATGTGTGTGTATTTTTGTTTTTGCTTTTGTTTGTTTGTTTTACTTAACTAATAAAAATGAGAAGTTAAAAAGCCTCAAAATTTCAATAGTTTTTTAGATTATATCCTTTTTATCAAGAAATAATAAATATTTCTAGAAATGACTTCATTGTATTTATGTTGTTGGAGATGCAATGAAATTAACACTTTATTCAAATATATTATTCCATTTCAGTAAGAAGCAATTACATGTATTAATTCCACCTTGAGATTTAATATTTTCAGATGTTTATATTCTATCTCAATCACATGGGAGTTGACTTCTGGACAAAAAAATGGACTTACAATCAAAAGATGTATTGTTCAGCATTGGAAACACAAACATATGGCTCCAACTATTAAGTGGTTTGCAGATTAATATAAAGGTAAAGGTTTCCCCACACAGTCGTGTCCAACTCTAGGGGCCGATGCTCTCTCCGTTTGTTAGCCAAAGATCCAGCGTTGTCCGAAGACGCTTCCGCGGTCATGTGACCAGCATGACGCACACGGAATGCTGTTACCATCCCACCGAAGTGGTACCTATTTATCTACTTGCATTTGCATGCATTCAAATTGCTAGGTTGGCAAGAGCTGGGGCGAGTGCGGGAGCTCACTCCGTCACGCGGTGCTCGGGTCTCGAACCTCCGAACTTGCGACCTTCCGATTGACAAGCCTGGTGTCTTACCCGCTGAGCCACCACGCCCTCGCAGATTAATATAGATTGGTTAATATTAACCATGGATGACTGTAATGAATCATGGCTTAAATGTAGTGATATATGTATGTCTGTAAATACACATTTTGTATATATTTTTCTGTTTCCCCCCGTTCTTTTATAATCTTATGTATTCTTTTTATTTTTTTGTATTTAGTTAATTAAAAAGGAAGAGAGAGAGAGACAAGAAAATGTTATGCCACATGACATACATGTTCTTAATCCTAACTCCATCTTGAAAATATTAAATATGGAAGAATAATGTACAGTTTAAATTCTCCCCAATTTTAAAATAAATTACTCAAATACTCTTATTTAATCATTAGAACCTGGAAGTTTTGAGCATGGGTTTCTTATCAAGTAGTATTTTGGGACATTATCAGACAATTCTACCATTAATAAAGAAACTGAGTGTTCCATTGCTCTGCTTAGCTGACTGTTACTAGATCATCAAATTAAGTATAAAATGAAAGATAACAAAAACACCAGCTTAATACATGAAGAAAAAACCCTCATTATTATTTCAAATGGATATTTGGATTGAAGGGACTTATTCCATTGTTTATACTGGCTTATCTCCTACTGTGGAAACTCTGCAAAATACCCCAATTATGCAAACACTTCCTGGAATATTCAGCTAGAGAACTGTTAGAATGCCTTGAACTATTATTCAAATTCTTGAAACCGTAACTGTTTTGTCAGTCACAAAGAAAACAAAACATTAGGCATAAACTAAATGAAAATATTGTCCATAAAATCTTTTCCACAGGACTTCAAAAATATAAATCAATCTTTTCTATTCTTCGGAATCAACAATTTGAATTATCATGATGTAGTTTAAAGTAAGATCTACAGTGAAGCATTTTTATTGTCTAGATGCCCTTGGAGCAGTAAATGCATATATTGGCTTTCAGAAAATATGCCGTCTCTGGAAGAGTCATATGTATTGTGCAGTATCTTCATTCCTAAAGGACTAGAATTCATTCATAAGTACTCCTTGAAGTACTCAATCATTCTAAGGAGAAAAACCATCTTACCTATATTCCACTGACACACAACACTTAACAAATTAATATAAAACTAATTACATTGTTTATATTTATCATCTTGCCTTCAAAGTGGGCTAATTCTTATCCAATACATCAGTGCAATTACAGCATCATTTTACTTCACTCCTAATATGCAGGCAATGAAGCCTACTATAACATGTAGAATAACGTACAGTACCTTCTGATACTTATGAGATTTATAGAGAATTTCTCATGGAATTCAGTGGGATTTGTTCCAGTATAAAAGTATATAGAACTGCATCTGTTATTTGTCATCTTTATCCCTGCTCAGATATGATATTCTCAGAGTGTCCTCAGGCCAGTTAAATTCACCCTAATCAAACTCAGAGGATCTTTGTGAGAATAAAAGTATTGTGGGGGTCACATAAATGACAATGAACAAATCTTAGAAGAACAAAATAAAAATATGGCAAAATGTATGTATATACTGTATATATGGGTGTGTGCATATACAGTATATCTGTCAAACTAAACCTACAAACTAAGTACTTTGGCCACATAATGAGAAGACAGGATACCCTGGAAAAGAAGCTGATGTTAGGGAAAGTGGAAGGCAAAAGGAAGAGGGGCCGACCAAGGGCAAGATGGATGGATGATATTCTGGAGGTGACGGACTCGACCTTGGGGGAGCTGGGGATGGTGACGGCCGACAGGAAGCTCTGGCGTGGGCTGGTCCATGAAGTCACGAAGAGTCGGAAGCGACTGAACGAATAAACAACAACAAACCTACAAACAGTGCAGTACTGTAATTACTATAACAGCAGCAAACAAATTCACAATCTGATGTGATACATTTTTCTGACAACTTTTATAGCAAGCCATAATATCCATATCATATATATTCTCTGTTCTGTTGATTTACATTTGAAACTGGACACAGTGCAATGTAAGATGCCCAGAGAGGTAGCTATGATTACAAACATCAAGTTTATGCCACTATATTCTTGAAGGAGGCATTAATATGTGCTCAGACCCTTGTACACAAGTGACACTAACACCATAAAAATACACTGAAAAGAGAAAGCTTTGGAAAAGACAGGGAAATACGCAGAAGCTTTCTACCTGACTTCCGGGGAAGAAATGGCTAACTGGATAGCTAAAAGTGGAGCTGACGACCGTGGCAGAATGAAGAGCCAGCAAGTAGACCGGTTCTTCGTAATTCCTCTCTGGACAAGAAGAGGACTTGAGATCACCCACAAGTACTCCATACAGTTGCTCCTCAAGAGGAGACCGCATGATAGTGGTCTCCGCTGGGTTTAGAGCTCTGGGAGATGAGGGAATAGACATCTTTTTGCTCAAACCATGGCCTTCAGAAAGGACACTGGGTTCGCATATTTCCTTTTCTAACCACTTTTGGATATTGCTTAATGACTTAAAAATATTTTGGAATAAACAGCAAAAGATTGATTAAAAATTTGATTTTGGAAAGTTACAAACAGACTAAGGGTCCAGATGGATTTGAAATAAGATTTTGGAATTAATTGTAAGAATCCTTCCTGTGGGAAAATGCTTTTGTTTTGAATCCTCTAAAAAAAAATGATAGGATGAGACTTTGAAGGTTGGACACTAGAGGGAACCAGAAGGAACTAAAGATTACAATTAAAGGAGAAGAACACTTAAATTTGATTTATTAATACAGAATGAAGCAAAATATTTTACTATTCAACATATTGAAGGATATTTTTGAACAATGGACCCAGAAGTTAATTTTAAGAGTGTCTGCCTCTATAGATAGACTGTGTTTCAAAGATGTTATGAAAGAGGAACAATTTTTACCTGACAAGAATGAGACTGATCTGAAAATGGATTTAAAAATGACAAGCTACAAGAATGATATGGAAAAAGATGCTTCACTGGACATACAAAAGAAACTGGCTGATGTCTTCATAATTAAATGGGATATACAAATAACAAACCAAGAGTGACCTGGATAATTTTCCTACATTGGATTTACAAAAGAGACTTGTTAAAGCTTTGAAGAATTTTGTGAGAAGGGACAAAGAAAAAATGAAAAGAAATCAAGTTCTAGGGCATTATTTGAAGGGACTAAAGATCAAGATTGTTAAAAGTAAAAGGAAGGAATATAAACTTGGTTTATTTGATTAAGGTTAAAATAGATATGTTGTTATCTCTGATAACCCTTAATGGACTTTTGCTGATCAGGACTGAATGATGAGGTTTTAAGGATTTGTTTATAGATAAGAAATGGGATATGGGAAGAAGAGATCATTTGTTGTATTTTAAGATAAGGCGATAAGTTACTAAAATGGTTTATACTTGTGATGAAGAGGGAAGTCATTTCTTTATATATTTCTTTTCTTTTTCTTTATTATATTCATATTTTTTCTTTCTTTTCTATTTTTCTTTCTATTTTTTTCATTTCTCCACTTTCTATTTTTTCTATTTTTTCTTTTTTTAGTTTGTATTAGTTTATAAACTTTTTAATTGTTACTTTTAATAAAGACAGGGAAATACAATTGGTTTTTGTATTATCTATTAAAGAAACTACAATTGTATTCTGAATAAAGTACAAAACTTTAAAGGGAAAAGGCAGGAAGAGATTATACAGAAAAATACCAGAATATAAAGCTGCAAGGACACTGTCCTATTTTTGAAAAAAGAATGTTTTTGTTTTCCACAAATGGAAACACAGGAGAAAAAAAAGAGTGAATGCAACTTCTATGAAACAAGGAGAATATCTGAAAATAGAAAAGCATTTTCCTCCGAATAGCCTACAGTTTATAAAAGTAAAATGATCTTTGTGCTGTCATACCCTAGAGCATAAGCATTCATGAGTATCTGATAAGGACAGGGATTTCTGATGGATTAGCTGTCTATGTGCTGCTTTGATAGAATAAGACGATGGAATGATAAATTGTATAAGGTGTGCTAGTCACAGCATCAAGTGGATAGAGGAACTTTTAACACTGTAGTGTAAAGAAGTAATTTACACTTATAATTTGAGAACATTAACTGAGAGTCAAGAACGATCTTTTTAAAAGCTCAGCTATTTCAAACATTTAATACCACAGTGAATATTACACCTACCTCATGATGGATCAGACAAATCATAAATAATATTCATACACTCTACACACAATCAGAATTTCCAAGATACAACATATAGAAGGAAACACTTTCTTCCAAGAGTCCTTGACCTGTGTATAGGTCAAAAGTGCCCTTGTATCTGGAAAAAAAGTAAACACTAACCATAAATTTATCTTATTTTCTGTGGTTACATGTTATTTAAAAAAAAAAGAGAGAAATTATGTTCCTACGGGAATTCTAATGAATTTGTAAATACTAGTTATGTTCAAAGACCATGCTAAATCATATTTGTGCATGATAATGAGCTATGGTGAGCCTCAGATGCACACTCATCCTCTGATCAGCCATTAATTCAAGGGCATTCAATCTCTTCTGCACAGAACGTTGTGTTTTCCAAACTGTTTTATGTTAATCATTACCTGCTTGAAATAATAAACTTAGAACCATCTAATAACTGATTTTAACTGAGTGATCCTAACTATCATCCATCCTATGTTTGAATGTAATGGGAAATTCACGGTTAAAAGAAGCCTGATCAATCACTGTGTTTTAATCTTATTTTTTGCCCAAAATAAACATTGAAAACAGTATAATAACTGTTAAGATCCATTGCCCCCTAAGATCCTGCTGGGCTGCCTCCTCATGGCAGGAAAATATTCCTGGGAGGCATGAGTGAAGAACATTTTATTTATTTGTTTGTTTGTTTGTTTATTTACTTACTTATTGTGTACACCACCCATCTCACTATAAAGTGACTCTGGGTGGTTTACAAATAAAAGTTATAAAAACCATTATAAAAATACAAAAATACAAAAAGAGAAGATAAAAGAGGGAAACTAAAAGGTGGAAAGAGCATTTTCAAGCCACCAACCACTCCCAGGGCTGCCTATCACTCTTGGACCCCCAAACTAGTTGGCAGAGTCAGGTCTTGACGCTCTTCTTCAAGGCCAGCAGAGTGGAGGCCAACCTCACCTCAGGGGACAAGAAGTTCCACAGGGTGGGGGCAATGGCAGAAAAGGCTCTCCTCCTCAACCCCGCCAGTCGAAATTCTTTAGCTGACGGGATCCATAACATGCCCTTCCTGCTGGACCGGGTGGGATGGGTCGATGTGATTGGGACGAGATGGTTCCTAAGGTACATCTAGTTAGTATATCAAGAGTACATACACCCAGCAGGGTTACCCAAGGCCTGAAGGTCATCCCAGTTGCGCAGCTAAAGCAAGCATATACCTATATCATACAGCAGCTATATAAAGATGCTGGAGGCAGATTATCATTTTAGTAACAATGGCAAAGGCATAGTTTTATACTGTGGAAATGATAAACGATTCCTGTATTTTAGCATGAAAACCAAATGGATAGACAAAATAAAATTATTGATGATTCACTTGGAGACGGTCTGTCTTTATGGTCGCTAAGAGCCAACACCAATTTATTGGTACATAATCAGGATCCACTGGTTTAAATTACACGTTTAGTTTTCTTCTACTGAAATAATGAATTTACCTCTTGTTGAATCAGTTGCTGGTATTACACAATACAAAGAATAAGGAAAAGATAATGAAGTGAAACAATATCATGGTATACTTCCAGTATAGAATATTCATGAGATTTCTGGACATTTTCCTCACAATTTTCACAATAATATTCTCTTTGAAGACATGACATATTTGATCCTGTCTGTGATACTATGTGTTAATGTGACAAGTGAGAAAAACAAAAATAATAAGCACCACATTCTGAAAAATTATCAGAAGATCAAATGTACACTGATTGTGATAATGGACCTATCTGGAATTAAAATTAAGTAAAGATCTATCCAATTGTTTAAATCCTAGCAAAGTAATTGGGGTCTTTTAATTATTACATAGCCAGGTTTAAGCAATTTCATAATTGTGCTTTGACACTTGGACCATACTAGCTTTCCATACACCAAGTTGAGAAGTCACTATTAGAAAAATCAACAGCATTGGATTTACAATGTTATTAAGGTCCCGAAACAACTTGGATGACAGTTAATAGCTACTTGATATGCAATGATTCCTTGTGTGAAATTATTTGTACAGCTTCAGTGTGTAATAAACCCATATTCCCCCCTTCTCAGAAAGTGAGCTCTCCCTTTGAGTCTCCTGGGGTTGTGTCATTTAGCATTAAAAAACCAAAATGAATGGCCAGCTGGGCCAATCTCCATCCCCTTTTGTTAATTTTTTTTTCCTCCTACCGTTTTTCCCGTATTTGTTGTTTATTCGTTCAGTCGCTTCCGACTCTTCGTGACTTCATGGACCAGCCCACGCCAGAGCTTCCTGTCAGCCGTCACCATCCCCAGCTCCCCCATGGTTGAGTCCGTCACCTCCAGAATATCATCCATCCATCTTGCCCTTGGTCGGCCCTTCTTCCTTTTGCCTTCCACTTTCCCTAGCATCAGCTTCTTCTCCAGGGTATCCTGTCTTCTCATTATGTGGCCCAAGTACTTCAGTTTTGCCTTTAATATCATTCCCTCAAGTGAGCAGTCTGGCTTTATTTCCTGGAGTATGGACTGGTTTGATTTTCCTGTATACCGTTATCCAAATAGGTAAGATTCAGTTATGAGCAGATATGGAGCACTGAAGTGTTGGAAGAGGGATTCATCATCAGAACCCACCCTAACATTAAAATCTCCCATTAGAACTATCTGGATTTGAGGAACTGAGCTGTCAGTTCAAGCAGCCAGTCTTCAAAATAATTCCAAATGTTGTTGGTTTATGAGATGAACCTACATTATGATTGTGATAATTTATTTGATTTGTATGGCTGCCCATCTCATCTAAGCAACTCTGGGCAGCTCACAACAGGTAAAAACTATCCAATAAAAGCAAGTTAAAAACCAATGTACAAACATATAAAAAACTGTCCATAATCAATTTAAAAAAAGAATCACAATCAGCAGCAGAATTCATTCTATCTCAGCTCAACACAGCCTTTGTAGGAGCTCCCCACCATTGCTGGACCCCCAGGCACAGTAACAGAACCATGTCTTCAGGGCCTTCCTAAAGGCTGGAAGGGTCAGGGCCAATCTAAGGTCCAGGGGGATGATGTTTTTTAGCATGGCACCATGGCAGAAAAGGCTCTTTTCCTGGGTCCCGCCAGATGACAATATTTCATAGACAGGACCCATAACATGGCTCTCCTGCTAGTCCTGCTGGGATGGGTAGACATAACCAGGGAGAGGCGGTCCCTCAAATAACCCTGCCCCATGCCATATAGAGCTTTATAGGTCAGTACCTTGAATTGAACCCAGAAGCAAACTGGCAACCTGTGCAACTCGCAGAACACAGGTGTAACATGCGCTGATCAAGCAGCACAAGTAACTGCCTGTGCTGCTGCAATCTGTGCCAGCTGCAGCTTCTGGATGCTTTTCAAGGGCAGCCCCATTTAGAGGCCATTATAGTAATCCATTTGAGAGCTGACCAGGGCTTGAGTGACTATGAGTAGAGCCTCCCACTTGGGCTCTAGCATAGTCAGACGTTGCGCAAAAGCCCTCCTGGCCACGGCTGCCACCTGCAGTTCCATGTGGATATTAAACAAGGGGGGAAAGAGTTTGAAACCTGTGGCACCCCACAAATGAAAGACCTCAGGTGCAATCTCTCCCCATCAACACCAACTGAAACTGGCCACAGAGAAAGGAGGAGAACCACCGCAAAACAGTGCCTCCTACTCCCAACTCCCAAAGCTGGTCCAGAAGGATACTGTGGTTGATGGTATCGAAAGCCACTGAGAGATCAAGGAGCACCAAGATGGATGTACCACCCCCATCCCACCTCCACCAAGTGTGACCAATGCTGTCTCTGTGCCAAGGCCTGAAACCCGAGTGAAACAGGCCTAGATAATCCATTTCCTTCAAGGTCCTCTGAAGCCAAAGCCTGACCATTTAATATGGCTCTGAAATGTTTCCTTGTCTTATTAATCTAGAGATATTCCAAGCATACAGGTGGCTGGAATTGAACAAAAGTGAGTATTGTATGCAGATGATGATGATGATGATGATGATGATGATGATGAGCCATCAAGTCGTTGTTGACTCTTGGCTTCTGGTGGGAATGGCAGACTGAACAGCTGTGCCCATTGGTTCAGCGGGCGGAGCTGACAACACAGTAATTTTTTTCAGGCTCAGGCAACTTTTCCTGAAGCCCAGAAACATTGTCCAGATCAAGGAGAATACCTGGAATCATCCCATCTATCCTCCGGACGGCTGCTTGCAGCCAGATGATCGCAAACAGCATTTCGCATTCGACTGGTAAAAGCCAGCTGGGAGGCAGGGACTTCATCACTTTCCAAGCCATGCTGTAGCCTTAAAGGCACACTAAGACCTGCCACCCCATTTCTAAATACTAATTTGTATTTTTTTTTAAGTATATGTACCACAAGAGAGGCTTTCTAGAGCGAGGAGAAGCTGGTTCTCTTGGTGCTTAACATTATTTTTGGGATTACTTTTTTTAAAAAAAATATTTTAAGTTTTGGAATTTGTTTTCCTTCCAAAGGAAATTCCAAAGATTGAGAGTAAACAATTGTCTTCCTATTATTATTATTTTTGTATTAAATTTGAAGATATTAGCATTTTCCTACACGTTGAATCGGCTGATTTGAACCTTCAGCTTTCTGTTTTCACTTTCCCTTGAGAACTGTCTGCTATCTCACTCTCACTTTATGTAAACACACTCTGGAAGCCTTCCATATCTTTGACATTCACTGGTTAAGCTCCTAGGGGGCGCCATAATCTACTGCGTGAGACATGGAGGATTTCAAACAGATTCTTTCTGACTTTCACCAGGATTTTAAACAGATTTCTTCTGACTTCTATCAAGCTTTTATGCAAGATATCCAGGACATTGTGGAAAATATGAGATCTAAAATGTGCCATCAGGTTGGGGATGTGGCGGATGAAATTGAGGAATTTAAGAGTGATAGAAAGGGTTTTTTTAAGACTGAGATTGGGATTTTTATCGAGATGCTGGATGAAGATTGGATAATGGAGTTGGAGAAATCTAAGGGAGAGAGTGATCTGCAAGCCATAAGTAAAATCGATCTCCTGGTGGAATGCCATGAAAAGAACCTGGAATCTTTGAGGGGGGCAGTTGGGCTGTTTGATTCTTTCAAGAGGAAAGCTCTGTGCACATTGTGGGGATATGTAACTGCTCTGGTTTATTTTGAAGTGGGATAATGGTTGAAGAATGTTTATTTGGTTTGCTTTAAGGATTTGATTGATGCTATTTGCCTTTAAAGATTTGGATTTACTGTTTTGAATTGGCTTTGTTTTTGGGGGGTTATTAAGATTGGGATTATTAAAATCATTGTACTATTAAGTATAATAGCAGACAATTTATGTGCTTTTTAATTTGATTCTTATTATTGTACACAGAAATGTATAGAATAGTGGTAGGAAGGGAATAATTAGATATGTTTTATCTTTTGGAGGGGAGAAAGATGTTCAGGAGGTTTATATGAACTTTTTTTTCTTTATTTTAATATAAGGGGGATGAGTAACTGTACTTAGTGATTTTCATTATGTGTTAAAGTGGAATGACTGATAGAAATAATGTGGTGTTTTGGTTTAATATAGAGTAAGAAATTGATTATGGAAAATTTTGTATATCCTTGCTGTTAAAAGGCGGAAGCCACATCTTTTTGTAAATTTGAAAAAAATTTCTCTTGTGTTTCTGCACTTTTAGTTTTTTTCTTTCTTTGTAGTTTTTTTTTGGGGGGGTTGTAGTTTTTATTCTTCTCTTGAAACCTAATAAAATTTACTATAAAAAGAAAAAAAGTCATTGTTGACTCTTAGCATAGATAGATTTTCACCATGATGATCTGTCCCTAAACTGGTCCTTCAGCTCTTCCAACAGCGCACCCTTTGCCATTGTAACTGACTCCATCCACTTTGCTGCTGGCTGTCCTCTTCTTCTCTTTCCTTCTACCTTTCCCAGCATTAGGACCTTCTCCAGAAAGCTAGGTCTTCGCATAATGTATCCAAAGTAGGATAATTTGAGCCATTTGTGCCTTGAATGAGATCTCTGGGTTGATTTGTTCGATGATTCGTTTGTTTCTTTTCTTGGCTGTCCATGGTACTCTCAGGAGTCTTCCAACACAAAAGTTCAAAAGCATCAATATTCTTCCTATATTGCTTTTTCAGAGTCCAACTTTCACTTCCATAGAGTGTCACATAGTTTGCACACTGTTTCTTTTTTTTTTTTTTTTTTGGTATTGGAGAGTAGATTGACCTCTTCCAATCTGTTGGCCTCTCTGTGTCATTCTCCAGATTTGCTGGCATAGCTTGGTTAGAACCTTGACTGATTCTACTTCTGTTGCTTGCCATATTTCAGTGAATATTCCATCAATTCCTGTAGCCTTCTGACTTGGTAATGAAGACTTATATTTGAGGCCTTATTAATAATTATCGAAGTTATTTACTAATGTTGTAGAGGCTGTGCAACAGTATGGCAAATTTTCAAGGGTTAGGGTTAGCACACAGTGAACATTACAGGAGTCAAGATAGGTTGTAACCAAACCACTGATAAATATCACCAATTATTTATTTATTGATTTTTATTGATTTTATTAAATTTTTATCACCACCCATCTCCCCCCAAGGAGGGACTCTGGGCAGTTTACAATAAAACACCATTAAAATACAATATAAACAGACAATAAATATAAAATATAATAAAATCCAAGTGGTTGGTGGTTCTCTACCATGGGTATAAAAGTTATTTAGGGCAGGCAGTTCTAGGAGACTAGCCATCCCCAGGCGTGACCCTTTTCCTTCCCACTCCAGGCGAGTTGGCAAAACCAGGTTTTTAATATTTTTTTTGGAAGTCCAGGAGCAAGGGGGCCTTTCTTATCTCTGGGGGAAGAATGTTCCAGAGGGCAGGAGCTACTGCAGAGAAGGCCCGCTTCCGCGACCCCGCCAGATGGAATTCCTTTACAGAAGGGTTAGCTCAGGAAGGGTCAAAGTTGGCCCACCAGCCATATTTCTGTAAATGTGTTCACCACCACACTGTTACCTGCAAATCCAGTGACAAGTGGGGGTCAAGGAGCATTCCCAAATTACAAAGGTACTCTTTTACAGTACAACTCATCCAAAACAGGCTTCATCCTGATTGCCAGGTTGTTGGGATAGTAACACCTAACACTTCTGGACAAAGTGGTCTGGATTATGCAAAACAATGTATATAAATGTATACACTTTTACATGTCTTAGGTCCAATTTAAACCTGATATACACAAAAAATCTTAACAATGAGATAGTACATGGGTTCAATATATTTCTAATCTACATATACAGCTTAACACAAAAGAATCTGTGTTAAGTTTGCATGTACAAGTGTAATGGCATAGTTTAAGTAAAGCATAGGGCAGACAAAATGCTAAGTGAATAGATTTCTACATCATACAATGGTGTATTTAAATTACCCGCAAAACTGATATTCCTTTAAGCATGAAATTTAAACCAAATAAGAGGAAAGTGTACCTACAATCAGAATATAATTCATTGTTTCACTACATACACTCAAATTCCCTTTTCATTTCAACATTTCTAGTTTGTTGATGAGCTAGCTCTATTTGGAATAATTAACACAAAGAACTTCAGAACTCAATGACTGAAAATAATTGCTTCACTCTTTCCTTTTCTGAGTACGCTAGAGCCCAAGCTAAAGATTTAGAGCTGACTGGACAAATATAAAAGATGTCAGAAACAGTGACCACTGACATGCCATTCAAGGCGCATGGAAGAACGTTCAGGCTTGAATGCCTCTAAACCGCTCATTGGTAAGATCAGCTATCAGTGAGGCACAAGTGTAAATCAGCACAATTCACTGAGCCTGCCATGACCTTAAAATCATTGCTCCTGGGGCATGTTCATCCACCAATTAGTTTATATGTTCACTGGAAATCTATTGCTCAGTAAATGCACTGGCCTCTCATTCCACAGTGTTGATGAAGTGTGTGTGATGCTTTTTCTCTTCACAACTTGACCCCTAAAGCTGACCCATCTGAAACTGAGGTATTCATGCCACTTGAGTACACCATCCCCCCTGCTTATCACAGGTCTTGATAGTTTCTTTAAAAGCCACTATAGGTCTTTTCTCTCTCTCTCTCTCTCTCTCTCTCTCTCTCTCTCTCTCTCTAGCCTAAAAGGATTTGCTAAACAACCCAGCTGAACATGATTTTAAATTTGCTAATGTTAGGAAGAACACATTTAAACAAAGGATGAAACATAACCAAACAGACAAATATATTTCAGAATCCAAGAAAAACTAAGACAATAGCACATAAACATATCTTAGCCTGGGACGCAACCTTTAAAGATTATTTTAGAGGAAAAAGCAAGTATATATATCCACTCCTGGACTTCAGGAAAAAATTAAAAACTTGGCTCTGTGATCTCGCCTGGGGCAAGAAGGAAAGTGGTCAAGCTTGGGGATGGCTGATTTCCTAGAGCCGCCTCAAATATTTTAAATATGTTTAGCTTCACTGTGAGAACCACCTGCCACTTGGATTTTATTGTATTTATATTTTATTGTTGTTTTTATTGTATTTTAATGATGCTGTGGCTGTGAACCGCCCAGAGTCCCTCCTTGAGGGGGAGATGGGCGGTCATAGAAATTAAATAAATAAATATATATATTGTTCTTGCCAAGAAGCAAGAAGATACACAGAATCCCCCCCCCCCAATTTCAGGGACCATAGAAAAGATTAATTATGTTACATAAAATATGTTGGAATGATACCACTGTAATGTATACATTCTGAGATTCTGTGTGATACACTGTTGCAGATCTCAACAAGCAAAAGACTTCTAAATATTTCATTTCTTTGGTATTGTCCACATAAAAGTAAATAAAACAGTGAGGAGAATGAATATTTTCAAGCAGATATTCTCTTAGTTTGCTGCCTTGTTAGCTACTGCAGAATTTATCCATTTATACTATGGATAACTCATTATCAATATCTAAATTGTATTTTATATATTATTTGATCAATAGATCAGAGACACTGTTATATGCTGAATTTTCCAGTTTCTTCTATACTACACAACTGTACTTTATAAAAACGATTATTTTCAGTTTTGTTTTTAAATTAATGGAATTCGTATTGCTATATGTGATAAAGTTATTTCACTCATTTATTATTTATTATAAGCTAGAATAACTGTTTTGGATGTACCAGGGCAGGCCCTTCTTCAAAAATTTTGTAACTGAAAAATTGTTATGATTTCTGTTAATACTAACACACCTGTCAATACAACTCACTGAGGATTTTTGCTATGAATTCCTCAAGATTCTCTAACTTGGATAAATACATTCTATTGCTCAGATAGCTATGTTTTATTTGACCCCTATTAATGGTATTTTTTCCATTTTTCAATGGAATTGAATTGTGTTGGATTACCCATTGAGGGTGCCCCTGTTTCCTCTCCTCTCCTCTCCTTTCTTTTTTCTTGTTCAAAATTATAGAATTATAAAAATATTATAGTCGTGAGATAGAATATAAGACCTTAGTTTTGTAGATATAATAGAAATGTCTATAACGTAGCTCATTTTAAAATATCGAAGCTTGGTACTTTGGCTATTCTGTAAACTAGAAAAGGTCAGATATAATGCTATCATGTTCTATTAATAATTGTGATACATTTAAGTTCTACAGTTTTAAACAGTGTGGAGACTGTTTTGTTTCTAAAAAATTCCTAGGAAACTTTCTCAATTTAAATTTATTACCAGGTTCTGATGTAAAATAAATTAGAATCAATTTAATTCTGTCATTGATTCATATTTTAATATTCTGTCTTGTTTATTCAAATGAATGTACACATTTTAATTCTTCCATAACTTTTTTTGGCATGGACACCCACTGAGATATTCAATATGTATATTTCTGTGAAAAACTGCCCCTTTTCGGATGTTCTTAATGTTTGCATATCTTTGCCACTGAATTTTATCAGAGACTCATATAGGTCTTTCTGATATACAAAGGGAGTTTGAGTAAATCAACAACTCAATTTCGTGCTAGTTTCATCTATTCCATAAACAAATTCATCCAACATAAGTTGTGTCAGTGTGAAAAAGCAAACCTTCCCTTATATTCAGTAACTAGCTGTACAGGTATTCCTTGACTTATGACCACAATGGGAACCAGAAAATTCATTGTTAAGCAGTGCAGTCATTAAGCAAGGCATCACGTGACCATACCCGATTTTATGACATATGTTGCAGCAGTCGTTAAGCGAACCACAGCAGTTGTTAAGTGAATCATGTGGTCATTAATTGAATCACATGGGTTCCCCATTGATTTTGCTTGTTGGAAGCCGGCTGGGAAAGTCACAAATGGCGATCACGTGATCCCAGGATGTTGCAATGGTCGTAAGTGCAAGGACTGTGCACTTTTTCCAGTGCCATCATAACTTTGAACGGTCGCTAAATGAATTGTTGTAATGTGGAGTCCTTGGTGCTCTCTGTGCCTTGTTTTCTTGCAGACGTTTCATTGCCAGGCTAGGCAACATCTTGCAGACGTTTCATTGCCAGGCTAGGCAACATCTTGCAGACGTTTCATTGCCAGGCTAGGCAACATCTTCAGTGCACTGAAGATGTTGCCTAGCCTGGCAATGAAACGTCTGCAAGAAAACAAGAAGGCTCAGAGAGCACCAAGGACTCCACAGTTCAACCCTGAGCTACAATTCTCTTCAATTGAATTGTTGTAAGTCGAGGACTACTTGTACCACTTTTAGCTGCAATAACTGCAACC
The DNA here is from genome assembly GCA_023362775.1 of Charina bottae. Lineage (NCBI taxonomy): Eukaryota > Metazoa > Chordata > Lepidosauria > Squamata > Charinaidae > Charina > Charina bottae. Next base: position 69,292,038 of record JALMGJ010000001.1, on the reverse strand, counting down.
AAACCTTTACTTATTGGGTTTTCACACTGGTTATTAGTTTTTCACATTGTTATATTTTCTCTATGGCTAACTATTTCAAGTCAGTAAAATTTGAGCTACTCAGTTCAGGTCATGCTACAGTGTTTCTATAGGTTTAGGGCTGGACTTTGACTTGGCTGTTCCAAAACACTTAATTTGTGCTTCTTCACCCATTCTCTTTTAAACTTTCTTATAATTTTGGGTTCACTGTCTTGCCCCATGACCCATTTTGTAGGTCTATAGGTAAATTGTACGTAGACTGTTCCACTATTGTACACATCTTACCATCAGGAAACTGCAATTTATGCCCCGTATTTCTGCTCCTAGTTTTTGTGACAATGGAAAATAGTTCTATCTTTCCTTTTGCACCTTTCATGTACTTAAATTTTTATACCATATCTCCTCTTAGACTTCTTTTCTTCTGCTGAGGAACACAAGGCCATTGTTGTTGATGCATGCTGGATAATTGAGAAAGCAAACAAATACCAAAAAGAAGTAACTTTTTCTGATGAACACATTTTACTAAAAGGCATAAGCTTTTCTGCCAGTCACAGCTATTGGCGAAATGTCAGGCTACCAAATAAAGAGACCATTGCCTATTAGCCCAGATGCTCATCACCACTGGACTGATGCTGGCCATGAAAGCCTGCATCAATACAAATCTCAATATAACTTTATCAAAAAGTTTTTGATAAAATAATAACTTTATCAGAAAGTGCCTGACCACTCAACCCACCACAGCAAAACCAACAGAAGCTATGAAAAGGATAACACTGCCATACATCAAAAACATCTCAAAAACTACTAATACACTGTTACAACCACATGCCATCACCATAGCACATAAACCAACCAAAACCCTTCAGAACATCTTAAGTAACCCAAAAGACCCAGTAGCCCAAGAAGAAAAAACAGGAGTTATCAACAACATACAGCGTAAGGACTGTAGCAGCCACTATGTAGGACAGACCGGCAGAAGACTAGCAGAGCGCATCCACGAACACCAACTAGCAGTCAGAATACACAATGAAAACTCCTTAATCTCACAACACATGGACAGACTCAACCATACTTTCAACTGGGAAACTGTGAGCATCTTAAACCAAGCCAAATCCAAAAACGCTAGAGAATTCCTGGAAGCTTGGCACTCAGACAAAGCAGCCATCAACAGACACATAGAGGTAAACAACATTTACATAGTCTGTGGCTTGAATCATGTCAACTGGATTTCTATTTTCTCAGTAGAAACGTTTCACTCCTTATCCAAGGAGCTTCTTCAGTCTGAGTAATCCTGCAGAAGGCACAAAGACATCTTCTAAATGAAAGAATAAGGCAAGTCCACTTCACCATTGATGCCCTGCAATACAATTTTGAAAACCTTCACCAGGAACTCACAGCCACCCTTCCTAACCCAGTCCTGGATAGAGTTATTCAGCTTGGCAATAAAGTACAGCTGGCCCAGCATCACAAGGTCAAGGAGAGGCAAACTAAGAAATTTGACATTCTTCTTTCTCGCAGCAAGCAGAAACAAGGAACTGGAGAAACCGCTGGGAGGAACAACAACAACAGGACCACAGAGGACAAAAAAAAAAAAAGAACATGTGGGTGAAAAATCTCTCAGACAGAGAACTCACCCAACCAGAGAGAGATGTCCTAGCCAAAGGTCTTAATTTTGCCATCACTCCCAAGCAAGTTCCGGTGGTGGAGCTCATTACAACCACAGAATCGGCCATCCACAACAACCACCTACCTTTTGAGGAAGCAGAACAACTCCGGCTTAAAATATCTGCAGCTCTGTCCAGTGCTCAGCCTCCTCCCCCCAACCTTACCGTCCAAGAGAGGAGAGCACTGACAACCCTCAGCAAAGATGAAACCATCACCATTTTACCTGCTGACAAAGGAAGATGTACAGTGGTTCTAAACACTGCAGACTACCACAATAAAATTACCTCACTTTTGGAGGATCACCATACGTATGAAAAACTGAAAAGAGACCCCACCAGCAATTACAAGAAAAAGGTAATAGACAGTTTGAAACAATTGGAACATGATGGCTTCATCGATAGGATTACCTACCACCGTCTGTATCCTGGAGAAGCCATCCCTTGCATCTACGGACTTCCTAAGATCCACAAGGAAGGAACACCCCTCCGACCCATAGTCAGCAGCATTAATTCAGTAACATACAACATTGCCAAACACCTCTCTACCATACTAGCACCTCTAGTTGGACACTCTGAACACCACATCCAAAATTCGGAAGAATTTGTTTCCAAAGCAAAGATCCTGAAACTGGATACAGATGAAACTATGGTCTCCTTCGATGTGTCCTCCCTTTTCACTAGCATCCCCACCACTCATGCTCTATCCGCTGTCAGGAAGAGACTAGAAGAGGACAGCACCCTTGAAAGGAGAAACCATCTCAACCCAAACCAGATCTGCCATCTTCTGGACCTGTGTCTTAACACCACTTATTTCTCATACAGAGGTGACTTTTACAGACAAAAACACGGCTGTGCCATGGGTTCTCCTGTGTCACCCATTGTGGCCAATTTATACATGGAAGAAGTGGAGAAGAAAGCACTCAACACTTTCCAGGGAACGGTGCCCACCCACTGGTTTAGGTATATGGATGACACATGGGTCAAAATCAAGGCCCAGGAAGTACAGGCCTTCACGGACCATATAAACACTATAGATGACAACATTAGGTTCACCAGAGAAGACACCAAGGACAACAGACTGGCATTCCTAGACTGTGAAGTCCTCATTGGGACCTGTGGCAAGCTAGAAATAGGGATCTACAGGAAACCCACAAACACAGATCAATACCTGATGTTTGACTCCCACCATCCACTGCAGCACAAACTAGGAGTCATCAGGACATTATCACACAGAGCAGAAACCATCCCCACCTCCATGGATTCCAAAAAGAATGAAAAAGAGCACCTGAGAACAGCTCTGAAGGCCTGTGGATATCCAAATTGGGCCTTCACTAAATCTAAGTCTACCAGACCTAAAACAGCGACAGATAGGGCTGAGACTCAGAGTAAACGAAAGAACCTGGTCATTCCTTACATGGCTGGCGTGTCTGAAAAGATAAAACGGATATTTGGCAAACACCACATACCTGTATATTTCAAACCCACCAACACACTGAGACAGAGGCTTGTACACCCCAAAGATCAAACTCCAAAACACAAGGAAAGCAATGTAGTGTATGCAATCCAGTGCAGTGAGGAGTGCTCTGAACTCTACATTGGAGAAACCAAACAACCTTTGTACAGGAGGATGGCCCAACACAGGAGAAGTAACACCACAGGACCAGAGTCAGCAGTTTATCTTCATCTAAAGGAAAAAGGACACTCATTTGAGGACATTGTTGTTGTTGTTTATTCGTTCAGTCGTTTCCGACTCTTCGTGACTTCATGGACCAGTCCACGCCAGAGCTTTCTGTCAGCCGTCACCATCCCCAGCTTCCCAATGGTTGAGTCCGTCACCTCCAGAATACCATCCATCCATCTTGCCCTTGGTCAGCCCCTCTTCCTTTTGCCTTCCACTTTCCCTAGCATCAGCTTCTTCTCCAGGGTATCCTGTCTTCTCATTATGTGGCCAAAGTACTTCAGTTTTGCCTTTAATATCATTCCCTCAAGCGAGCAGTCTGGCTTGATTTCCTGGAGTATGGACTGGTTTGATCTTCTTGCAGTCCAAGGCACTCTCAGAATTTTCCTCCAACACCACAGTTCAAAAGCATCTATCTTCCTTCGCTCAGCCTTCCTTATGGTCCAGCTCTCGCAGCCATAGGTTACTACAGGGAATACCATTGCTTTAACTATGCGGACCTTTGTTGTCAGTGTGATGTCTCTGCTCTTAACTATTTTATCAAGATTTGCCATTGCTCTCCTCCCAAGAAGTAGACGTCTTCTGATTTCCTGGCTGCAGTCAGCGTCTGCAGTAATCTTTGCGCCTAGAAATACAAAGTCTGTCACTGCCTCCACTTTTTCTCCCTCTATTTGCCAGTCATCAATCAAGCTCGTTGCCATAATCTTGGTTTTTTTGAGGTTTAACTGCAATCCAGCTTTTGCACTTTCTTCTTTCACCTTCGTCATAAGGCTCCTCAACTCCTCCTCGCTTTCAGCCATCAAAGTGGTATCATCTGCATATCTGAGATTGTTAATGTTTCTTCCAGCGATTTTAACTCCAGCCTTGGATTCCTCAAGCCCACCATGTCGCATGATGTGTTCTGCGTACAGGTTGAATAGGTAGGGTGAGAGTATACAACCCTGCCGTACTCCTTTCCCAATCTTAAACCAGTCCGTTGTTCCGTGCTCTGTTCTTACCGTTGCTACTTGGTCGTTATACAGATTCCTCAGGAGGCAGACAAGATGACTTGGTATCCCCATACCACCAAGAACTTGCCACAATTTGTTATGATCCACACAGTCAAAGGCTTTAGAATAGTCAATAAAACAGAAATAGATGTTTTTCTGAAATTCCCTGGCTTTCTCCATTATCCAGCGGATATTGGCAATTTGGTCTCTAGTTCCTCTGCCTTTTCTAAACCCAGCTTGTACATCTGGCAATTCTCGCTCCATGAATTGCTGGAGTCTACCTTGCAAGATCTTGAGCATTACCTTACTGGCATGTGAAATAAGTGCCACTGTTCGATAGTTTGAACATTCTTTAGTGCTTCCCTTTTTTGGTATGGGGATATAAGTTGATTTTTTCCAATCTGATGGCCATTCTTGTGTTTTCCAAATTTGCTGGCATATGGCATGCATCAACTTGACAGCATCATCTTGCAAGATTTTAAACAGTTCAGCTGGGATACCATCGTCTCCTGCTGCCTTGTTATTAGCAATGCTTGAGGACATTAATGTTCACATTTTAGACAGAGAAGATAGGTGGTTTGAGAGAGGGGTCAAGGAATCCATTTATGCCAACTTGGAAAATCCTTCCTTGAATAGAGGTGGGGGCCTCAGGCACAACCTTTCCCCTATCTTCCTTCCTGCTTTGTCTTCTGTTCCTAGGAAGATTAAGACCATTTCGCAAGCTCAACAGCAGCAGGGTAATCTTAACGATCCTCCTTTAGATGATAAAGGGACTTAGAAATAAACATCTCAAAAATAACCATGACCTAGCCCCAGGTGCAAGGTCACACGGCCACCCTAGAAACATATTTAAGGATTCCCTTACTAACTTTACTCAGACTGAAGAAGCTCCTTGGATAAGGAGTGAAACGTTTCTACTGAGAAAATAGAAATCCAGTTGACATGATTCAAGCCACAGACTGTTCCACCTGGATGACTGAGAACCTTCATTGAAACATTTACATACCATTCATAAGAGACAATAGAAAAGCCAGAAGACCAGAATACCTCCTTGCCAGCCATCATCACCCAGATATGCAAAGATTAACACCAAGATTAGCACCAGAGGAACAATCAAACAGCACAATATACCCTAATCAAGGAAGTATTAACTCAGTCAATCAACCAAGCAGCAAACAATAGCCCAATCAAGGAACTCCTAAGGAAAGAACAACACCTCCACCAACACAAGCAGGACAAGCCATGGTATATAAACAGAGAGCAAGTCCCACTCCCTTTTCACACTGAAGATGTTGCCTAGTCTGGTAATGAAATGTCGCTAGAAAACAACAAGGCTCAGAGAGCACCAAGGACTCCACAAATCTCAATATACTTTCTGGCCTCCCATTCCTAACCTCTCCACATTAGTACATCCTTGGTCTTGTTTAGACTAACCACTGGTTCACCTTACATTGATGAGAGAGAGAGAAAGAGAGAATTGGGTGTCATCCATATATTAGTAGCATTTCCTAGGAAAATGACATTGATGCTTAAGTTATTTTACAGTGCAAGAATTGACTCCATATATTCTGTTCTATTAAAAATAGATTTAAATATCTTAATAAATGTCATATATACAGTACACATACACATACACATACACATATACTGTGCATGTACATATACAATCCCTTCTCACCCTTATGGGTGGTATGTGTCTTCCTCAACCTAAGGTCCTCTACCAGAGGCCTGGGAGTTTGAGGGTTCTGCGCAGTATCTTAGCTGTTCCTAGCACTGCACTCTTCTGGACAGTTACTCCTGGGATCTCTTGGAGCCAGCTTAGGAGTCACAGCCCAAAGTGCTCCTACCACCACTGGGATCACTTTGGCTTTTACTTTCCACATCCTCTCCAGTTCCTCCTTCAGGCATGGTACATCTCCAGCTTCTCATACTCCTTCCTGATGTTGGTGTCACTTGGCACCACTACATCTATCACCACCGCTGTCTTCTGGCCCTTGTCTACTACCACAATGTCTGGTTGATAGGCCAGTACCTGCCTGTCCATCTGGATCTGGAAGTCCCACGGGATCTTAACCCTGTCATTCTCCACAACCTTCAGTGGAATCTCCCATCTGGACTTGAGAGGGTCTAGCCCATACACTGTGCAGATGTTCCTGTACACAATGCCAGCTACTTGCTTGTGCCGTTCAGTGTATGCTGAAAAACAATAGGTCAACAAACAAAAACAATAGGTCAGGCACAGGACAATACATACTGACTGTAATGGCAATCACATGACTGAGGGACACTGCAAAGGTCATAAATATGGGCACTGGTCGTAAAGTTCTTTTTCAGCACCATTGTAACTTCGGTCGCTGAACAAGCAGTTGGTAAGCAAAGTCTACCTATAACACAAGTATTGGACAATGAATACTTTTATTTGAAACAATTTTCTGTATCTGAGAGAACCATATAATGAAGTTTCTCAAGCTTACATTGCTTTTATTATTGCCTTTTAACATTTTAGCTATGTAGTTGAACACTGTCCTTCTGTTGCTAAGTTACTATTTATTACATGCATATATTAGTAAATCAAAAGATGAAAGGAAAATAAAACTTTCCAATTTCATAACATATTTCACTCCCAATCATTTCACCAATGTGACATGCACATACCCTTGAGATATGGACAAACACTGTATACTATGGATATATATGTTTAACAGCAGTATTTTTTCAGCATACATCATGCTTTTTCAGCCTCTGCTACATAAGCATAGAAGGCACTGTAGGCATTGATTTACCTCCTGTTCTTCCATTACTGACAAGAAAGAAGAGGCTCTGCACCCAGAGAAAAGTGGATTGCTGGAGTCACGTGGATAGAACTGCTCAAAAGAGATAAATTACTATAAGGTGGACAACATTTTCATTCTTCTTCAAGTATAACTTCACATGACTCCACCTGAACTGACTGAGCAGCAGACTCCCAATGGGATAAAAATACAAGACGTTCTGTCATGTAATGGAATGATCTTTGACCTGATTTCTGTATAAAATACTAAAGCCTTCTATATAAAGTATTACATATATGAAAAGAAACTGTACTGCCATTTGGCTATAAATTGCATAAATAAATAAAAAATTATCAAGGTGAGTATGGGGAGATCTCCAATCATTACAAAATAAACACAAGAGAAGAGTACACAGATTTCCTGATTCAGTTAAATTGCATTGTTGTGCTGGATTCATCTGGTTAATATATGTTTAATTAAATTTGAACACTTAAACTATTTAATATCCAATACTGCAATATCCAATACTGCAAAACTTACAGTCCAGTTTTCTCTAAGTCACAGAAATCACTTAGCACGTAGGGAAATAAATGAAGTAAAATGTAACCTGTGGACCGATATGGGTACTGAATTTTAGATACTGTAGTACTTATGCTATGTAATACTTAGAAAGAATTGTACATTGTTACTAGTATTTCTTACTTAGTTGAAAATGGTTATTGCAAATATTACTGCACTGAGATGATCTCCAAGATCATCTCAAAAATCAGGGAGTTACACCATGTTATCCTTTTTCTGCGCACACTAATTAACTAATAAAATCACTGAAGTATTTTTCTGCTGGAAAAAGTAGAAATTATAACTGTTACAAAGAAAATGAAATAATATTCTTTGGGAAGACCAAAGTAATGAGGGGAGAAAAAATAGAAAACAGAACAAGCAGCCACTGAATAGGCTGACCATATTTCCTTGAGACAAAAAGGAAATACGCATGCACGCACACTCACATGCACACCTGCCCACTTGCCCGCACGCATGCCTGCACGCCCGCACACCCGCCCGCACACACTCCGTCTCGGCAGCGCAGTCCCTGCGGCGCCCCGGCAAACGGGGCAGGTGGGCACTCTCTCATTGAGAACGGGACAAAATTGACATTTTGATTAAAACAACAGGACGGTTGGGAATTGTTTAAAAAACAGGACTGTCCCGTTCAAAACGGGATGTATGGTCAGCCTACCACTGAAGCTTAGTGAAGATCCGGGGAAATCATACAGGAGGTAGAAAGAAGGACAGATCATGATGGAAATGTACATGAGATAACTCAGAATTATAGAGATAGTGCCAGGAAGACTAAAGCTCAAAAAGAGCTGAGGTTGATGAAGGAAGCAAAGAGAAAGAAAAAGAAAGTATCTGCATACAGTATGTGTATACCAGCTATTCAGTGAAGATGACAAATACTAACAGAAAATAAAGAAAAGGCAGAGTTGCTCAACTCCTATTTGGTTCAGTCCTCTCAAACAGACAAAGCTGTACAGGTCAACCAGAAAAGTTTAAACTAAACTAAAACTAAAAACCAGAAAATTGTGAACAGGAGAGCAAAGGGGCAGGATTGATACCTGAAATGGACAAAAACCCTATCAGGAAATACCTCCTTATTATGAATAAGTTTAAACTTCTAGGACCAGATGAACTGCATCGTAGACTCAAACCCGTATGTTATTATTTTTGAGAAATTCTAGAGAACTGATAAAGTTCCAGATGACTAAAGGAGAGGAAATGTTGTTCCTATCTTCAAAATGGAGGAAAAGGAAAAGGAAGATCAAGCAAACTACAGACCAATCTGTCTGACTGAAACCTGGGAAGATTCTAGAGCAAACCATACAGAGTTTGATCAGCAAGCATCTTAAATCAATGCAGTAATTATCAGAAGATAACATAGATTTTTCAAGAACAAATCTTACCAGACTAATCTCATTTTTCCCCATTCTCTAATTCCTTTAATAGATTGTGGGAATGTTATGGGTATAATACCTCTTGATTTCAGCAATGCATTTAACAAAGTACCCCATGATATTCTGATCAGCAAGCTAATTAAGTATGGGCTGGATGACATGGCAATTAACTGGATACAAAACTGACTTGAAAAGTGTACTCCAAGAGTGCTCATCAAACTGGAGGAAGATATTGAATGGAATATCACAAGATTCAGTCCTGGATGATGTATTTTTGTTAGAGACTACAGAATGTTTCTCAGATTTGCAATTTGAGGGACAAAAGTTAGAAATAAAATTCAATCTTGCCTTGACGGGTTATACAAAGAGATTGAAAACAGCAGAATTAACAGAAACAAACAAAAAGTTATATATTTAAGAAACAAAATTCAAATGCATATGTATACAATGGGGATACTAGCCTGACAATAATACCAGTGAGAAAAGGTTTCAAACAGTAGTTGATTCCAAACTAAGTATGAATTAGCTGCTTCAGAAAAAGACAAATACGAATTCATTGTTAAAATTAATAAATATAAAGTCTTAATATTCTATTATGTGAATGCCTTAAGAGTATTAAATGTAAAAAAGTGAAAAAAAGAAAAATGGATATTAATTACAATTTTGAATGTTAATGTTCCAACCATTATAATTATTTAACCTTTATTCAGAAGAGGAAACTTTTCTTCAGAAGAAACATCATAATTTAATTAGATATTACAGCAGCAAGAATAAGATATTACAGCAGCAAGAATAAATTTTGCTCAAAAACAGTTTTGAAATCTTGGGAGGTGTTATAGAAAATTAGCCAGCACTAGGCCCAGTACTATTATCATTAAGTGAACCAGTCACATAGACATATACAACAAAGCAATAAGCCACATAGACACAAGAACAAAAGAGAGATGAAGAAAATCAATGTGTCTGCAAATAAATCAATGAATCTGCAACTTTTCATTTGTAACTTTTTAGATACCTGCATTCCATGTAACATGAATACCTTAGCCAATTGGTACGTGCCATCTACTTATGGCTTTGGCCCCATCCATTTTAATTGGCATATCTCTAACAGATTAGCACTCCACACCCTGGAAATGCAGCTTTTGATAGGAAAAGAAATATCTGAGCCCTTCATTTTCTAATTTTTAATCAACTGAATCACATCAATGAACTCTAAGCACTGCATTTTAAAAAATGTAGCCTCTTTAGTTAATCTCACATAATTATTACTCTATCAATATTATATACTATAGTTAAAACTGAAGTATTTAGCAACATTAAAAATAGCTGAACCAAATAAAATTCTAATCTTGGGTGACATCGTGACATTTCATTATCTGTGGCCCTGGATACTGGGCCTTTTCTTGCTGGAAAGTATTTAATGTGATAATAGTACTTAAATTATTATAAATATAAGCCATAGCACTAGATTTAAAAACTACACTCATTAACACAATACCTCAACAAATTAAAAATATCAAATGTCACCTTAAGTTTTTCTTAAAAGACTAATAGAATGTAAAATTACTCTAACAAAACTGAGCTATTTCAATGACAATACTTACAAGACAGGTAAAAAAATCTTATAAAAGCTTTCTAGTTAGTGAAATTGCTATTTACGCATAGCTAGGACTGAAGCAAATGTTTAACATTCTCATACATATATTTACAAAATATTTTTTTAAAGAATTTTATTAAGTTTAAGACAAAGATAAAAACTACACAACAAAACAAAGAAAACTACAAAAAGAAAAAAAGAAAAACTAAATAGTGTAAAACACAAGAAAAAAGAATTTTAAAGATTACATACAAAAGTGACTTCCGACTTTCAACAGCAAGAATATACACCAATTTCTCTAATCAGTCTCTATATCAAACCAAGATCACATCATTTCTATAAATTGGCTTAGTAATTCCCTCCTTTTAAGAACTTACCATCTTTGGATTTTTCTATTTATTATTATAGTGGATTTTAGTTGTATACGTTTTAATTGTTTTTATGATATTGTTGTAAACCGCGCAGAGTCTACTGTTGTACAGATGGGCGGTGATAACTTTGAATAATGAATGAATAAATAAATAAATAAATAAATCCTTCCATTAGCACATATACAAATCACTAATGCAGTTGCTCCTTCCCTTTATATAAAGAATATATATATATATACAGTATACAGTGTGTGTGTGTGTGTGTGTATATATATATATATATATATATATATATATACACACACACATACATAAATACACACTGTATGTATGTATGTATGTGTGTGTGTGTGTGTGTGTGTGTGTGTGTGTATATATATATATATATATATATATATATATATATATATTTCTAAATCAACTTCCTTCCCCCATAAGACAACATCCATTTAGTTATTTCATTCCTATCACTCTTTTCTATATTTCGGTCCACTATAATAAAAATCAAATTATGAATACATATAAATTGTCTGCTTTTATTATAATACTACAATAATTTTAACTCTATTAAACCTAAAAATCAAACAATGATTATTGTATCTTATAAATATCTAATAAATCTTGCAAATCAAACAAATCTTAGAACAATTCCGATATATCTTAGTCCAAGTCATTAAAAAAAACCAAAATCATCATAACCTCATTGTCAATCCAATTATACATTCTAAAATTTTACCCTACTTCAAAATAAACTAAAACAGTTACATATCTCCCAATTACACCCAAGGCAAGCCCAACTGCCCCCCTTGAAAATCCAAACCTCTCAGCAAAAAACCTAACACATAACATATTCTCTTTTTTCCCATAATAATCCTTCAGAAAGACACAATTTCCCAGAAAAACAACTCTCTTTATAATCTGCAGTTCAGACTGTCACTGTAACCCCTTCAGCTCCAAAATGTAGTCTTCGCATAACTTCAATATCACTGACAACAAAAGCATCTCCCTCTTTGCCAAAATCTTCACCTTTCTCCATACCATCTTCAGCCAGATGACACATTTTTGAAATGATCTCTTCCCCAATATCCCGCATGTTCTGCAGAATAACTTGATAGTACTCTGAAAAAGTCTCTTTAAAGGATTGCTTAAGCTCACAATAAAACTCCAAAAAAATCTCTTTAAAATCTTCCATTTTTCAGGCAGTTGATTATGGCGCCCCCTAGCTACTTAACTCACAGTAGATAGGAGTTAATAAGTTAATGAGTTGATACAAAGTTTCTGCATGAAATTGAAACAAAAAAAAAGTACTAACAAGCAGATCTCGAGGAAAGTGAACAAAAGACTAAGGATGAAAAACAAGAAATCCAAAGTGTAGGAAAATATTCAATCCTTCAAATTCAATACGAAAACAATAACAGGAAAGCAATTATTTGTTCTCTGTTTTCCTTAATCTTTAAACAGGAAAACTAGCCAAAAGTTAAAAAGATTTTTAAAGGTATTCCAGAAATAACGATAAGCACCAAGAGAGTCCATTTCTGCTTACTGTAGAAAACCTCTCTTAGGGTATAAAACTTAAAAAATTAAATTGGGTGGTTAAGAAATGGGAAGGCAGGACTTACTGTCCCTTTAAGGGACTGCAGCGCGGCTTGGAAATGGAGAAATCCCAGCCTCCCAGCAAAATCTTCCCCATCAATCACGCATGCCGTCCACGATCTCCTGGGTACAACTCGTCGTTCAGAGAACAAATGAGTTGATTCCAAGCTTATTCCTTAACTGGAAAAAAGCTCTGGGCTACAGAAGAAACCAGCCTGAGCCCGAAAAAAATGCCATGGTGCCAGTTCTGCCCACGGAGCTCACGGGCACAGCTACTCAGTCCACTATATTCCCACCAGAAGTCCATATATTTACAAATTATGTGTGTATAAAATATTGAAGTTTGCCAAAGATATTGCCTTGCTTGCAAGTTACAACTATTCGTTTCTAGGTAGAAAACTATTCCAATGGTGGCTGAGTTTGTTGATAATACTTATATGCCTGTTTAGGTCTGGAGTTTGTTCCAGTACACTGAATTTACTTCCTAGTTGGTGAGATGCAAGTAACAATAACTTGGCTTGCAAGGTAGTCTAGAGATCCTAGTTTGCACAGCTTAGCATGAGCATCTTTGGGTTAAAGTGATCAAGGTATCTCCCCTGCCAGGTAAGGAGCCCATTATATTCCTGCAATTTGCAAGGTCTTTCAAGCTAAGGTAGTCCCTCAGCTTCTCTATGGCTCTCAAATCTGCTCCCTTGCAAAGCTTAATATTATTGAAAACATTCAGAATAAGTTCATTAGAGCCATATTGATGGTACCAGAAAGTATCAAAAATGCTATCCTACGGGTAGAAATAGGTATAGTTTCATTGGATGCCAGAGCATGGTTCCTTCTTCTTACCTTCTGGCTAAAGTTAATTCTGTTTCCTATAGGTTTAGCCCCATTAGTATTTAGAGATCATTTTAAGTCATTGTGGCTAAAAAAAGCTTTAGATAAAATTAAATTGCTGGGCTTCTCTAAGTCTGTGCTCATTAGGATTTGATAATGCTAGAACCGCCCTTAAACAACGAATCTGGGATATAGATCTCCAAACAAATTTAAATAAGGTGCTACACCCCAATATCTGTCATTTTCTTCCAGAAGGGTTCGGTCCAGCGTCTTATTTATCATCCATTACAATTTTGGAATTTCATAAAGCTTTCACCTTAGCCAGGCTGGACGCACTGCCCTCAGCAGTCCTTTTTGGACATTTTAAGGGTACTCCTATGCACCTTCAGTTATGTCCAGGTGGTGACAGCTCAATAGAAACTCTAAGCCATATGTTGTTATACTGTTCCCTATATAAGGACTCTAGACAGATCCTTATATATCCGATATTGAAGCAATTTCCAGGCAGGGAGTGTGATTTCTATTTAATGCTACTTCTTTCAGACAAGGACCTGAAAATATCCTCCCAGGTTGCCCAGTTTTGTGCTACCATCTGCACAATACGCCACACCATTACTTAGTTAATTAGTTAATTACATTAGTTAATTACATTAGTTAATTAGTTAAGTAATTAGTTAATTACATTAAATTCATTACATGAATTTCTTAACATAGTATTTTATTTCAATGTATTGTCGAAGGCTTTCACGGCCGGAGTTCGATGGCTGTTGTGGGTCTTCCGGGCTGTGTGGCCGTGTTCTGGAAGTTGTGGTTCCTAACGTTTCGCCAGCATCTATGGCCGGCATCTTCAGAGGGCAGGAGCACAGACAGAAGTGAAATCTCTGGGCACAGAGATTTCGCTTCTGTCTGTGCTCCTGCCCTCTGAAGATGCCGGCCACAGATGCTGGCGAAACGTTAGGAACCACAACTTCCAGAACATGGCCACACAGCCTGGAAGACCCACAACAGCTATTTTATTTCAATTTATTTCAATATTTTTATTCTTAATTAATTTTAGATCGTATCATACTAATTGTTTTTCTGTTATGTATGTATGTATGTATGTATGTATGTAAGATTGTTACTATTATATATTTTTATTGTATCTGGCCTTAGGGCTGTAATAAACATGTTGTCGGGGTAAATTTGGGCTTTGATTGCACTTCTGGCATACCAGTCAAAAAGTGCCCAAACTGACCAGTACTGTCCTTACTATTAGCAGGGGCAGCTGCATGTAGAATGGGGATGACAAAGGCTGGAAGCTTACTTTGCACATTCTCTGACTTACTAAAAGGTGTTATATAAAAGCCTTGATTGACTAAAGCCATGATGGGTGATGAAGACCAGTATCTATGCAACCATCTGATAAAGATCATGACCAACTTGGAATGCAAGAGAAGTAATTAGTAAAGAGAATGAATTAACAAATGAAAGAAAATGTGCATGTGAAACTGAGACTATGGAATGACGACATAAATGTGAATGAAGGTGGTGGTATTTGCCATTTCATTGGAAAAACTTAATAGCACCCTTTAAAATCTGAGCAATCTGTGTTATATTCCCACTAATGATTGCTATTCTAGAATGCAACAAAAGGACTTGAAGCAAAGCACAAATAAAAGGAGCATGAGAGATTGAGGTACCAGCTGAACTAAAGATATGCCTTTCTTGCCAGACAGTGCCAAAGGAATGACCAACACCTTAAGTATATTTAGAATCAATGTAGATCAGAGTTTCTCAACCAGGGTTCCGTGGAACTCTAGGGTTCTACGAGAGGTCACTAGGAGTTCCCTGGGAGATCACAATTTATTTTAAAAAAATTATTTCAAATTCAGGCTTCACATTAAAGAGGTAAGTTTCATTCCTTATTTTTAGTTTAAGAACACTGTTAATGCATATATACAGGCCTACACATGAAACGAATATAATCATTTTGTAACTTCTGCCCTATATTTGAGCCTGAATGTGCAGGGGTTCCCTGAGGCCTGAAAAATATTTCAAGGGTTCCTCCAGGGTCAAAAGGTTGAAAAAGGGTGATGTAGATAGTCACAGTCTGCTATACTGCTAGTTCACAGGCTGTCCAAAAGGGCTGTTGCAGTGACAGTGCATAGAGAAGGAGGAAGCCCTTTAGCAATTGGATCAACCAGTATTCCACTAGCAATCCCCATCCCTTTACAAAGTGAAAGGCTTTTTGAAGTGAGGTCACCACAAAGAAGGAGCAGTAGAAAGAGGTAAAAGCTAGTTCTGCTTCCTTGTCCCACTAGACGGGTTGGGAGCAGCATCTAAAAACAGAGTGTAGAGAAGTCTAGGAAGGATGGAATATTCAGGAATCCACTGATGAAAGTAATTAGCTGTTCCCAGGAAACCCCTCAAAGTCTATATAGTGACAGCCTAAGGTAGGAAACAATAGCAGAAAGATTAGGAGGTTTTAACTTACACTCATAAACAGAGATGAGGTGAACCAGATAGGGGACATCAGGGGGAAAAAATTGCAGCGTTTCACACCTCAGGGCCTTTGGATGCCAGATGTAATGACCAAAAAAAGGCCTTGAAGACATGGCTGTGTCACTGGGCATGGGGGTCAAAATGTAGGGCAGAGCCCACAAGATGGTTATATTGATGTTGAATGTGGACTTTTGTTTGTAGTTTTATCCCAGCTGCTGATGATATATTTATTGTTATGTTGTTGTTTGACAGTATTTTTTAATTGTTGTTAGCTGCCCGGAGTCACGATGATCAGATGAGTGGCCATATAAATAGAAATAAATAAATAAAACCAGGGAGTTATTCTGGCATAATTCCTCTGAAGCAGCAGCAGTCAGGAAGTCATCACCATATTGCACCAAGGTGGATCCTTCAGGGAGAGTTAAATCTGCCAAGGTCTCATAGAGTGGTAACCCAAAGAGGATCGGGGAGTTCTGGAAGTTCAAGGATAGGCATGTCCAGGTATAGTACGCTGTCCAGTAAGTGAAAGTAAATAGCTATTGTGAATTAGGGTGTACATGCTCATTAAAGTGTATCTGAGTGCCCATATAAGAAACAAATTGTTTCATTAACGTTTTCGAAAATGCTTTAAAAATAATCTGAGTGATTTTTCTGCAAGGTGGCTGTCTGGTCCAATAAAATAAGACTGAGTTAGAACAAGAGGTACTAGAAGACATGTCCAGGTGGAATTCTACCTTGCAGAAAAACAAGAGAAATCCAGGATGTCAGGCAAAAAACTTAATATCAGCAAGTAAAAATTCGGATTGCCTGGTTTGTGTTTATTGAATTTAGCACAGAATGTTGAATGAACTGCAAGTTGAAATCTGGATTACATTTTTTCAATATTTATGATACTGTTACAACTGTAAAGAATCGCAGAGGCCTACAGGGGGGCATGGCCATATATACCCTGTTTTTAAACAGGGCCCCCATAAGGGGAATGGAAGCTTGAGTATACTAGCAGTGCTCTGTGGCTGGTGTTCTGTCTGCACAATCATTGGTAGGAAGGATTATAATAACAATTTATGACATAGTGGCTTAGACTCTTTAACAACCTCAGTGAGATACCCGGCAGGCAATCTGCAAATAGACTATTGGACAGCAGGCGGATTGCCTGATAATCGGATCATTGCCCTATACTATGCCAGGCTATATAAGGTGCAGCCAATAATCTTGTGCCGAGGCTATCCCCCCACTCCATGGACACAGCAGGCATAATATAATATGCAACAATAGGAAGAGAGACTCATAGTTGCTATGGAAGTGCTATATATAATAATGAAGGCTTTTAAGTGGACATTCAGTTTAATGAATAAGTAAAAATGAGGACAATGCCACTAAAACTGATAGGTGCTGAAAGCGGAATTGGAATGTCAGGATGAATAGAGACTGAATGAAATCCTTGTTTGCAGAAACTGTCAACATACAGCAACAAATGTCATAAGTAGAGAGAAATTAATAGTAATATTGTTTGTTAAAGCTAGTTTCATATTTGATATCTAAGGCATTTAAATCAGTGTTATCTTTTTATTAAAAAGGGAAGCTTTTAATTATCCTATACTACCCTTATTGTTAAAATTGGTGCATGTTAAAATAAGACACGTGATTAAAATAATGAATTTTAAAAGGAACTTTATAACTAGGTTTTAAAATCTAGGTCAGTCTCCACTGAACATGTTCCAGTGTCAATGCATTGGTTGCAATCCTTTATCAGTTTGGCAATACAACTTCCATTGCTTCTTCTAATGTTGTGTAATTTGCCTACTTAACTCCTTGCTTCCAGATAGACTACATTTGCCACCCAGGGAGTTTATTTCACTACTCATTTCCTTTTAACAGTAAACTAAAACTATTTGAGAGGAATAATCTGCCTGCAAATCCAACATAGGGTAAAAAGCTCTTATTTAGCCAGTGTTTTGTACTTTGAATGGAAGCATTATCAGTAAGGGTAAGCAATAAACAAAAACACCTCAGGAGCCTGAGAAGAGCAATGTAGCCAATTACATGTAATTAAATCAAAGGATGGGGGCTGTAGGGATGAATGAGCTGAAGAATGAATTTGCATTAACACCTAGCAGCCAAACATATAGTCACTGGTTTAGTCTGAAACTGCATTTGTTGCGTCTATGCTACCCACTAAAGGGGGCCATTAGCTACATTTTGAGGCATTGTTTATCCAGTGATGTAGGGCTGCTTTCTCCACATTTTTACTTCCTAGTATAGGAACAGAGATCTCTAACCTATACTTTATTCAGAAGTATAAATGAAGAGAATAGACCATCATCTTTTAAAACTGAGATCTGAAATCTGTATTTGATTGTTAAATTGTTTAATTGTTAAATGATACAAAATTAAAAGGGCAAGAGAAAAGAGTCTATCTACAGTACAAAACATGGCAAGAGGCAACTGATACCCAAGTTACAGTGCTTGATCACAGAATATTTTTCTGTATATCCTTGTCATGTTTCAGAAACAGAAAAGGAATAATTAACACAGCTAAACCTACAGATCAAGAAGAAACACACTGTCTATCATATACCAAGAAAGGGCTTCTGAAATCCAAGGAATTAGAAATTTTCCACAGAATGAAGGAATGGAATGGAATGGAATGGAATGAATGAATGGATGGATGGATACACAACACACACATATTATATATATATATATATATATATATATATATATATATATTCATAAAATATTGTTTCCCCTACAGCTTATAAGGTACTAACACAATACTCAGGAGATAATAAGTAAACTACACTTTGTGAGGGAAATGTGATTCATTAATAGCTCCAAGAACATACTTGCCCTTCATGCTACAAACCTAGAAAAAACCCTGTATTCTGGGTTTTTTTTTAAAGTGCAAATTAAACCTTTTTTTTTCGTGCATGCAAATAGACTGCAAGGTTTCTAAATCACTTTTCCTCTTCTCTGTGACTCCTACTAAAAGGCTGAATTTAAAAAATGAATTTTTATAGGCAATCAGTACTTATTGTGCCCTGTTGGTTTAATGAAAAAAAAAGTCAAGTCAGTTCTGTGAAAAATACCTGCTGAACAATAATTTCATAATGTTTTATGAGCTTTATGATTTAAGGTTCAAAGATGAGTACACATAATAATAAAAATGTGTTTGTGAAGAAACTTTATGGTGAAATTTACAGTAGTAATATATGCACATTTTGTTAACCTTTATATTCTGAAATTAAAGTTTGTCTATGCACAAGAGAGAACTGATACAACAGTTGAAGCATGTCTATAATAGGCTGTATGTCTATCTGCAAGAAAATTATTAGTGCTTCAACCATTCATATAGTGATATCTATTCAACAAGGCCTGATCAAGCCTTTCAGAATAATGAATAATGGAGCCAAGGAATGAAACGAAAAGACCCATGTTTAGACCTACTATCAACCCCAGAAGCTTACTGGTTGATTTTAGGCCAGACTTTGGGCAAAAGGTAATGTTGAAAATGCAAGAAACCTTCAACACATACATACATACAGACCCATTATGCTATTCCTTTTTGGGGTAAGCAACTTTACATAACAATGTTTTATTTTTTACTGAGTTTGGGGTTTTGTTATGTTTCCTTTGTTATAATTTCTATTTTATATCTGTATTACTTGTAAGCTACTGAGTATGTTTACAGAATTAAATGACACATACATTGCAAAAATAAATTAAAAATAATTTTTTTGCCATACTCTACTTTACTCTACCCTCGTAAAGACTGTACAAAACCTTTATTTAGTAATATATGTCAGGTACCAATTGGAACTGTGTGTTTTTAATCTTATTATTCTGGTACTCTATTGCATTATCTTTGCTGCCTCCTAGGTCATGACTGGGTCAAGTGCAAGTGACACAGTATATGAAAGAATTTTTCTTGTATATCTAACCCAAACTCTGAGATCATGATCAGATGCCATATTCTGGCCTTGAGCCCTGACATTCTGAGTACAAGTGGCTACTTTGAAATCAAAATAGATTGTTTCAGCAGCAGCACCTTAGCTATGGAATAAATTATCTGGAGATAAAAAATTATCTGAAGTCTACTCTTACTTTCTTAGTGCTAGGCAAAGTTTAATTCTCTCTAGATTTTAAATCTCTATATAATGCTGTTGCTGCGTTATGTTGTGCTTTTAAGTTTTATATCTGTGGTATGTTTAGCGTTTCTAGCGTGTATGTTTTTAGCATGTTGCTTTTATCTGCATTTTTAAGGATTGTTGCTTTTTATTATCCCCATACTGTACTATGAAACTCTTTAAAATGATTTGTTCTTCCAGTTTTAATTTTGTTAATATATGAAGTATCATTGCCTTTGTATTGCTAAAGTTGCATTGGTAAATTTGGTGTAAGCTGCCTTATCATTCTAATCTGAAAAGTTGGGATATAAGTTTAAACAAATGAATGCAGGGCTCAAATATGTCTTTAAGTTAGAGTCTTTCAAATTCATAGTTCTTGGATCCTAGCAAACATTTTCTTTAAATTTAGTTTGGGTCAATGAAAATTTAGAATTAATGGAGGTTAAGGTATCAAAACTGAGTGAGGGTTGAGTGCTGTTGCTCCCGTTCCCTTTATGTTCAAGTTCCTTCCTTTCTTCTTGAGTCTAGAGGATTTTAGATCTGTTAAACCTGATTCACATTATTCCAGAATGTTCCTGTACCTATTCTAGAACTTTGATTAAACCCCTGGAGAGAGGACAAAGTCATAACAGATTACCTTAGAACAGTGTTTCTTAAACGTTTTGCTCTCAGGACCGCTTCCCGCTTTTAAAAACTATGGAAGACCCCAAAAGACCTTTTGTTTGCATGAGTGATATTTATCAATATTTACCATATTAAAAATTAAAATGGATGCATCCATACACTATTTATTTATTGAATCATCTAAAAATAAAAATATTAAACCCATTAGATATTAACATATTTTTCATGAAAAAAACATTTTTTTAACAAATGAGAAGAGTGTCATTGTTTTACATTTTTAAATATCCTCAATATCTGGCAAATAATTTTGATTTCGAGGACCCCTAAGAGGGTCTTAGGATACTCCCAGGGGTCCTAGGACCAGACTTTAGAACAGGGCTTTCCAAAGTTTTCCCGCGGCGACACACCGTCGCCGCGGGAAAACCCGGAAGTGCCGCCATTGCGGCAGCGCGCAAAAACCCAGAAGTGCTGCTGCCGCTTTCGGGTTTTGCGCTCTGCCGTTGGTGTGTCGCCGCGGGAAAACCCAGAAGCGCTGATGATGATCAGCGCTTCCGGGTTGTGTGGCGACACACCAGACTGTGTGTGGCGACACACTTTTGTGTCGCGACACACAGTTTGGAAAGCTGTGCTTTAGAAGATCAGACTCTTAGCTGAGAGTCTAATTTGGCTTTAAAATTCTTAAATGAGAAGAAATAGGGAATAAATTATTAATAAACTGTGATTTTAATACTTAACTTTTGTTAACTCAGTATGATTAAGGCACATTATCAAAGGTTTTTGGTGATTTTGCATAAGACACACATATATTTCATCTCTACAATGCTGTTATCTCTAGAACATACAGTATTCACACTGACTGAGCTATAATAGTAATACAAATAAAAGTCTGTAGCTTGAATCATGTCAACTGGATTTCTATTTTCTTAATGGAAACGTTTCGCTCCTTATCCAAGGGGCTTCTTCAGTCTGAGCAAAGTTGGTAAGGGAATCCTAAATATGTTCCTAGGTAGCTGTGTGACCTTAAGCCTGGGGCTAGGTCATGGTTATATTGAGATGTAATTTTTAAGTCCTTTTATCATCTAATGGAGGGTCGTTAAAAACACCATGCTGCTGTTGAGCTTCTGAAATGGTCTTAATCTTCCTAGGCACAGAAGACAACACGGGGAGGAAGATGGGGGAGAGTTTGTGCCTGAGGCCCCCACCTCTATTCAAGGAAGGATTTTCCAAGTTGGCATAAATGGATTCCTTGACCCCTCTCTCAAACCACCTATCTTCTCTGTCTAAAATGTGAACATTAATGTCCTCAAATGAGTGTCCTTTTTCTTTTAGATGAAGATAAACTGCTGACTCTGGTCCTGTGGTGTTATTTCTCCTGTGTTGTGCCATCCTCCTGTACATAGGTTGTTTGGTTTCTCCAATGTAGAGTTCAGAGCACTCCTCACTGCACTGGATTGCATAAACTACATTGCTTTTCTTATGTTTTGGAGTTTGATCTTTGGGGTGTACAAGCCTCTGTCTCAGTGTGTTGGTGGGTTTGAAATATACAGGTATGTGGTGTTTGCCAAATATCCGTTTTATCTTTTCAGACACGCCAGCCATGTAGGGAATGACCAGGTTCTTTCGTTTACTCTGAGTCTCAGCCCTATCTGTCGCTGTTTTAGGTCTGGTAGATTTAGATTTGGTGAAGGCCCAATTTGGATATCCACAGGCCTTCAGGGCTGTTCTCAGGTGCTGATTTTCATTCTTTTTGGAATCCATGGAGGTGGGGATGGTTTCTGCTCTGTGTGACAATGTCCTGATGACTCCTAGTTTGTGCTGCAGTGGATGGTGGGAGTCAAACATCAGATATTGATCTGTGTGTGTGGGTTTCCTGTAGATCCCTATTTCTAGCTTGCCACCGGTCCCAATGAGGACTTCACAGTCTAGGAATGCCAGTCTGTTGTCCTTGGTGTCTTCTCTGGTGAAGCTAATGTTGGCATCTATAGTGTTTATATGGTCCGTGAAGGCCTGTACTTCCTGGGCCTTGATTTTGACCCAGGTGTCATCCACATACCTAAACCAGTGGGTGGGCACCGTTCCCTGGAATGTGTTGAGTGCTTTCTTCTCCACTTCTTCCATGTATAAATTGGCCACAATGGGTGACACAGGAGAACCCATGGCACAGCCGTGTTTTTGTCTGTAAAAGTCACCTCTGTATGTGAAATAAGTGGTGTTAAGACACAGGTCCAGAAGATGGCAGATCTGGTTTGGGTTGAGATCCCTTTTCACCAGCATCCCCACCACTCATGCTCTATCCGCTGTCAGGAAGAGACTAGAAGAGGACAGCACCCTGGAAAGGAGAAGCCATCTCAACCCAAACCAGATCTGCCATCTTCTGGACCTGTGTCTTAACACCACTTATTTCACATACAGAGGTGACTTTTACAGACAAAAACACGGCTGTGCCATGGGTTCTCCTGTGTCACCCATTGTGGCCAATTTATACATGGAAGAAGTGGAGAAGAAAGCACTCAACACATTCCAGGGAACGGTGCCCACCCACTGGTTTAGGTATGTGGATGACACCTGGGTCAAAATCAAGGCCCAGGAAGTACAGGCCTTCACGGACCATATAAACACTATAGATGCCAACATTAGCTTCACCAGAGAAGACACCAAGGACAACAGACTGGCATTCCTAGACTGTGAAGTCCTCATTGGGACCGGTGGCAAGCTAGAAATAGGGATCTACAGGAAACCCACACACACAGATCAATATCTGATGTTTGACTCCCACCATCCACTGCAGCACAAACTAGGAGTCATCAGGACATTGTCACACAGAGCAGAAACCATCCCCACCTCCATGGATTCCAAAAAGAATGAAAATCAGCACCTGAGAACAGCCCTGAAGGCCTGTGGATATCCAAATTGGGCCTTCACCAAATCTAAATCTACCAGACCTAAAACAGCGACAGATAGGGCTGAGACTCAGAGTAAACGAAAGAACCTGGTCATTCCCTACATGGCTGGCGTGTCTGAAAAGATAAAACGGATATTTGGCAAACACCACATACCTGTATATTTCAAACCCACCAACACACTGAGACAGAGGCTTGTACACCCCAAAGATCAAACTCCAAAACATAAGAAAAGCAATGTAGTTTATGCAATCCAGTGCAGTGAGGAGTGCTCTGAACTCTACATTGGAGAAACCAAACAACCTATGTACAGGAGGATGGCACAACACAGGAGAAATAACACCACAGGACCAGAGTCAGCAGTTTATCTTCATCTAAAAGAAAAAGGACACTCATTTGAGGACATTAATGTTCACATTTTAGACAGAGAAGATAGGTGGTTTGAGAGAGGGGTCAAGGAATCCATTTATGCCAACTTGGAAAATCCTTCCTTGAATAGAGGTGGGGGCCTCAGGCACAAACTCTCCCCCATCTTCCTCCCCGTGTTGTCTTCTGTGCCTAGGAAGATTAAGACCATTTCAGAAGCTCAACAGCAGCATGGTGTTTTTAACGACCCTCCATTAGATGATAAAAGGACTTAAAAATTACATCTCAATATAACCATGACCTAGCCCCAGGCTTAAGGTCACACAGCTACCTAGGAACATATTTAGGATTCCCTTACCAACTTTGCTCAGACTGAAGAAGCCCCTTGGATAAGGAGCGAAACGTTTCCATTAAGAAAATAGAAATCCAGTTGACATGATTCAAGCTACAGACAATTCCACCTGGATGACTGAGAACCTTCATAGACATACAAATAAAAGTGTTTCACTCCAAGCTTGTAACAAGGAACATTTAGCAGATGTTAATTATCCTGACATTGTAGATGCAGGATTAGAAATTAGTTCAAACAGTAATCTGTCTTAATTCTACAGATGTACAAAATGAACTATCAAGGCCTATTAGTGTATGGTAATTGTTTAGCACTTGAAGAAGTGACCCTCAAGTCTTTGTTTTGACCCAGTTTCACAAATGGGGCACAGGAATGACCCTCACACAATATAACCAGTGGAGGATCTCAAAAATGTATCTGCCTGTTATATGAAACCACAGCCTTGCTTACTCAGGCATGTTCACTTAGAAAATAAGTGAAGGATCATTCAAGCGTCATGTCAGGGTTAAAGGACGCTTTATAAACCCTTTAAAACCTCAGGCTTAGCACCATGTTTTGCACTAATACATCAAAATATAATTCTCTCCACTAGTGCAAGCATTATTAAAAAAAACCTCTAGGATTATATATTGTAAAAGCCATTATTTTATACATAAAATTAATATGTATATTTATTTTATACATATACCTATCTGGAAGATCTCAAAATGCATTTCTTAACAAAGCAGGGATATCTGCTATTATGGTGCATTTTAAAAACACATTCTATATAAGTATTGTTTCATACACAAGCAAACTGTTGTGGTAGTAAAATGCCATCACTATTTATTTCTGAGCTGTGTGGACTTTAGTATGGACTGAAGACATACTGTGCTATGCCTTTAAGTAGAATCCTGGTAACCTTTGAACTATAGGAAATGGCCAAGGTGAGATGTAGGTGACACTAAAGCAAATACAATTATCTCCTCTTTTCTGTAAGGCCAACAATGTATTAGAATTTATATGGGAAAAAATATATAATTGTTGTCACAGATCATAACTAAGCTCTGCAGCTGCTAAACTTGCATAATGGTTTTGTAAAATTCAGCTAAGGTATCATACATGAAGATCATTGGGCAATTGTTTTGTCAAATTGCATGTATTAAAATTGGTTCTTATCCTATTTTAAGCACTCTGCACCATCGAAATAACTGAGCATTTAGGTGAAACATCTTATGAATGGCTTAACCTGTGTATACTCCTCCATCTGGGATGCCCTGGAGGTTTAAATATGCCCCCTTTGTTTAATTTGTATATTAACCCTCTTCTGGCCAAAATAACTAAATTAGAGCACCACCCTTTGAAGTTAGACAATAGGCACATTGCACCCTTACTGCATGCAGACAATGTAGTACTTCTATCATGAACATTAATTGGACTAAAACAAGCCCTAAGTTCCCTAGCCAATTATTGTTCTAAACTTAATTAATGGTTACAACAATAAACTTTACTACTACTACTTAATTAATTAATTATTGTTCTGATATTTAAGATCAGTTGAAATTCTAAAACAAAGGTCCTGATTTTCACAAAGTGACTTAGAATACATATCTGGCAGCTACATGTCCAGACTAAGAGCAGGTAAAAATCTTCAAATATGGGTTTGTTTATTTATTTATGGTTACATCTGACTCCAAAGCAAGTCTGGGCACTAAACTAAGCTAAATGCAGTGTACATCAAAATTATGCCATCCACAATGCACAAAAACAGCAACTAGGGGGGAAAAAAGCTAAATGGTAAATTACAAACTGAATGAGGAAGAACTTAGCAGAATTATCAACACTCACTAATAAAACATTTAAAACTAAATACAACAAAGTCTAATGAAAGTAATGAATCAGAAATATTCAGTAAGGATTCAGTTTGATTATTAGAGAGGCATTTAGCCTACTTTGATACTTCTTATTGTGTGATGGAATCACTAGAATCAATTCTAATTCATTTCAAAGTACATTGCGTAGAAGCAAAAATATGATATATTTTATATGCAGCAATATATGTAGCTTTTGCAGCAATATATGTAGCATATTCAGCAATATTTTCCCGCCTCGCCTGGGATGGGAAGGGTAACAGCTCCTCCTGGGGATGGCTTGTGCCATAGAGCCCTCTTTTAAATACGATCTTATCGCCCCTTGGATTTTATACTTAATTTATTTTTTACTTGTATGGTGTTTGTATTGTATTGTATTATATTTTATGTATTTTAATTGTTGATTTCTTTGTAAACCGCCCAGAGTCCCCCCTTCGGAGGAGATGGGCAATGATAGAAATTGGAAAAATAAATAAATAAATATTTTTATATGCAGCAATATATGCAGCATAAAGCAGGAACAAATATAGACTACCAGCACCAGAGAGACAATAGTTGGGTCTGATAGCTAAAACATGGAATTTGGATGTAGAAAAGGAAACTGAGCATTATGAGAACATATATACTATGCCCTAGACCAGAGCTTTCCAAACTTTTCATGTTGGTGACACACTTTTTAGACATGCATCATTTCACAACACACTCTTACAGCAGGGCATCATTTCGTGACACACTCTTACAGCAGGGCACACGGCAGGCACTAGGACCTGCACGGAAACACAGCAGGTTTGGAGGCAGCAAGGCACAAGGCAGGCACTAGGACCTGCACGGAATCACAGCAGGTTTGGAGGCAGCAAGGCACAAGGCAGGCACTAGGACCTGTGCGGAATCCTGGCAGGGTTTGGAGGCAGCAGCAGCCGCGACACACCCAGACACTGCAGCCGACACACTAACGTGTCCCGACACACAGTTTGGAATGCTCTGCCCTAGACCTTTACAAGAGAGTGGGAAAAATATAATTATATAAGATTTACACTTTATGGTTACAGTATACAGGCAGGCTTAGAGTACTGATATGCAATAATTTATTTCTTCAGGAAGCTATCACTACCAGAAATAGGTTCATCAATCAACTTTGAGCCAAAAGCAACTTTTTAACAATGATTGGAGAGTATGGTAATGAAGCAGGTAGGCCCAAAAGTCTCCTTTTGATATTAGAAGCTTAATTAACATTTCTCTGTTGCAAACATAAGACAGAGATAGAAGTGTTGCTCAATGTTCTTGCACGCATACTAACCCTTGTAACACAAAGGTGCAGACATTGTAAGTTCCCTAAACTTCCCTAAACTCACAGATGGTGTACGATAGGTTCCCCTTTTGTTATCCTGTTTTGATGTGCTAATTATAAACTGCTGAGCTTGTGACACGTAAGATGACAACTGTTGATTCTATGTCTGAACAATCTGTCTGAAACAAGCTGAGTTACGATATTTTAGATACCACCTGCTGATCCTGTCATATCCTGATTGTCTGGATTACAAACCCTATAAAAGATAAGCCCCGGGTGTGACCCGGTGTTCAGAATTTGCCAAGTTATTACTCTGAACCTTGCTAGCAATAAACCTGTGTTCTCTACCTTGCTGGTCTCGCGTCCTGTCATTGGGAAGGTGAGTTTTCCCGCTACATTTCTGGCACCCCAGATGGGACACGACGGGGCCCTGAGGCCCCTCTGGAGGGTCACCACGCTCACAGGGATTCGGTAAGTCAAGGGGAATTTCCCAGGCGCCATCGGACACTTTTTGTTCCGAGGGACTTCCCAGTGACACCAGCTCCCTGTAGCGTCGGCTGACGCCTTCAAGAACCACTTGCGAGGAACTGAGACCAGGCAGAACCCCAGCGCTGGAAGATGAGGAAACAAGCCCTGCAGGCGAGTATTGGGGAAGGGAGCTCCCACAGAGAACGACTCGAGACGACGGGAGGGGTTGATCACCCCCGAGGCGAACAGGGGCCAGGGTTGGCCGGCTGCGGTTCCTTGAAAAAATCCCTATTGAGTCGGGGATGTACCGGTGAAACCGAGGTGAAAGAAAAAGAAAAAAAAAGGAAAAGGAGGGGAGGGGAGGTTGTGTGTTGTGATTGCTGTGTGAATGTTCGCTGTGTTTTCCAACGGTGACCGTCGAGTGTCCGGCACCTTGGGCCAGTGAGAAGTGAGTGAAGTCTGCAGTTCCCAGTGGAGACCGTGAGTGTCCGGCTCCTGGGGTCAGGCTTGAAAGCGTGACCAGTCCCTCTGTGTTATCCCGAGAGCGAAGGACCCCTTACCTTCCTCTCAACCCCCCTCCCTCATTGTCTTGTCTGGTGCCCTGGGAGGAATATGGGTGGAGGAGGTAGTGTGCCCTCTATCCCCTTAGGATGCATGATGAAGCATTTTAAGTCTGCGTATGTCAGTCAGGACTACGGCATTAAGTGGAGCAGACAGAAATTGAGGATTTCTTGTAAGGGAGAATGGCCAACCTTTCAAGTTGGGTGGCCGGCCAAGGGTACATTTGCCATCCCACGGAAGGCCATCCCGATCAGGCCCCCTACATTGATGTGTGGCTCGATTTAATCCAACACATTTCAGCCCCCTTCGGTGGAAACCCCTTTCAAGATAGTTGTTCTGTAGGATAAATAGCCTTTAAAGGCTGCCAGCGTGTGCTGGGAGGCTGTTTGTGGGAGAGCAATAACCTTTAAAATTAGCCAGCGTGTGCTGGGGGGTTATTGGGAGACAGGACCTTAAATTTATCTGGTGAACGAGTCCAGCGCGTGCTGGAGGTTCTAGAAAAGGACCTTAAATTTGGTTACCAAATCAATCCAGCGCTTGCTGGAGGTCCTGGATCTAAGAGACAATAACATTCAGAAGAGAACAACTTTCAATTGTGCGGTCCCTCGACTGCACTCCTCCCCCCCCACCCATCTATTCCTGTTTATTTATTTATTTATCACTGTTATCACTGTTCCTGTGGGCTCCTCATGGGCTTCCGCTGCCGGCCACGGGCGGCTGCCGCGGCCAGTGGAGACGCAGGGCCGGTGAGGATGGAAAGAACAGGAAAACCTCAAAAACCCCTTTTAAATGTGTTTTAAGAAACTGGAAGTTTTTAAAACCCAAGGCGGCATGACCCCTGCAAGTCACGCCTTGGAGCCTTTTGCTCCGATGTCTGGCCATTCTATCCACCATGGGACATTGAACTCTGATTATCTCCAAGCATTCTTTAATTAACTTAATCTCAATGGCCGAGCAGATTCACTGGAACAAGTGGCATTTTTGTTCCTAACAAGCTGCTCTCAGCCGTACCTCCCTACCACCTCCAGAAGAAGGAGAGGGGGGGGAGGATGGCGTCCCTACGCCCCCCCCCCCCACTCACAAAGTGATTTTAAAACTGGTCCTTGTTAGCCAAAAGTGCCCCTAAGGTCTAGAGAGAACTGTAAAAACTCCAAGCCCTTATGGCTGCATTCACTGACAAAGAAGGAAAAATGCATAAACAGGCTAACATTCAGCAAGAAATCACTTACCGTAAGAATACGGGGGCCATCCAACTGCTGTCAGCTAAGCCTCCAAAATGTGTGTGTGCCTGAAAGGGTGTGTTTCAGTTGTAAAGCAAAGGTTTGAAATTGTGAGAGTTTGTCTTTTTCCCTCCCCATTGCCCAAATCTCCCCTGTCATGTTTCAATAATAGCCTCTGTTTTGTAGAGTTTGAATGCTGTTTTCCTGCCTTCCACCCTTGCGGGGGAAGAGGAGGGGGGAGAAATATGCCCACTAGAGTTCTGCCTCTAATGAGCAAAATTAGAATGCTGAGAAGTAACAGGGAAAATGCACACAGAAGTTCCTCTCACCTGTGTTGGCTCCCTAGAAGCATGTAGATAGAACTGGGAATTTTCCGGAAGATGGGCGAGGAGACAGAGGAAAAGGCAAGGATTTTCCAATGCACAAGGGGTTGATAATAAATCAGCTAAACTTTGGACCCCTTTACTAGAATTTTATCTGAGTCTTAACTTATGAGTGTGTGGTTGTGTGTGTATGTTTTCAGTTTGTTGAACTGTGTGGTGTGTGAATAACAAAAAAGGAAAGAAGAATTTTTTATTTCTGAAGATTTTGGCAATAATGGAGCCTCCATGGATTGGCATAGTCTATCTGAAGGTTTTGTTTTTTTCCGTTTTTGAAAATTTTTACTGCAACAGCAGTCTACTCCTTACATTACATTATGTCAATGCTCATTTTAATTTCCTAGCCTTTTTATTTTCTAGCCCTCTAGGCATGTTTTTGGATTTTTTATTTTTATGTATGTTCTACCTCACACATCAGGAGTTGCTGATGTGGTGAGTGCATGCGTGGGGGAAAGGAATCATATACTGGGAGATTAAGGATTTTGCATACCCTGAGCTATTTGTTTTTGCTTCTGTAACACGCTTACATGCATTATTTGACTATAAGCTATTTGGACTGGTTCAGTAATATTTTCACTGATTAGGGATGCATTGTTTTTCTGGTTTTACTTGCTCTGGGAAATCTTCTTTTCTCTTTGCTTCCAAATGTCTTCCATTGATGGGATAACTGTTATTACCACACATTGCTTGAGCCCAGCCTTCCAACGTACTAATAATTACTGAGTGTTACTACTCAGGTGTGTTCCTCATGAGTGCACCCCTTTGGTGGGCTGGCCTCTAGCGAATAGCGTTTCACTTGTTTATACAAAGGGAGAAATGTAAGGATTAGCTTAGCATAACCTACGCCATCAGCCTGGTGAGTGGAGAGGGACCCCGCCCAACCTGAGGCTACCCTTGCGTAAAACCACATGAAAGGTCTCCCCTTCTGGTGACACTCCGGAAGCTGTCCCTCTACAAACGGGAGACGAAGACAAGGCATCTCACCCCTTGCAGGTGTTGCTCCAGAGGCCAACACCCGTCGCACGGGCTACGAGGCTCCTCTCTTATTTGGTTGCAAAAAGGGGGGCCCACGGGATGGATGCACACCAAAGGTTGGGTGCCACCGCTTGCATCCGCCAGGGCCTCATGCCTTCCATATGGGTTGGTTGTGCTTCTCCTGCTAATTCGTATTGCCGTTAACTTCTTTTACCTATACCATGTCTTGCTTGGGAAAGGGGGGAATGGAGGTGAGGGTGGCAATGGGCCAGGAGAGACAACTTGCGATTGGGTATCTGTAACCCCCCCCCCCCCCGAGGCCCAGCCTGAAACTCCTCCTCCAGGAGATAGCTCCCCAGGTGGGTGCTGGGACTCCCAGGCACCTGCACCAGTTCCCCTCCTGGCTCCGCCCCGAAGGCGACGAGTCATCCGTGCTGCCACACAAAGTCCAGTTAATTGTTCGCAGTGCGTTACGTGGGCCCAGGTGGGAAACGTTAAGCGACACACCCTCCTGTACCATACTCAACGCCCACCAGACTGCAAGCCTCAAGGGTCCTGTGCCACACAGGGAAAGGTGTTTACTGTGTAAAGGCAAGAAAGGAGACATAACCTGCTACAACCCTCAGACTGAGGTTAGGTACAACGTCTCCGTGTGGGCGGGCCTGGGAATGGTGTCCTCCAGTGGGGTCTGCCTGACCTTGTATTACTTAAATCACACAGTAAGCCCTAAAACCTCTGCTGGCTGGAACTTGGAGTTTGACGTTTGTGAGGCCATGGATAAAATAGCTTACACCTCCTGTGGAAGCCAGGCCTGGCAGGACACATATAAGCATAACAGCAAGTATTTATGTGCCAGAAGCCCGCCCAGACCAGCGGACTCTCCCTCCCCTGACAACCCTTGCATTTGCTGGCCACACCCTGACCACCCTCGCTCTTTTGCCTGGGCTACCATGTGTGCGGGTCTTTTCGAGGCTTCAATAAGTTTGGGTGGGTGCTGGAATTTGACGTCTGCCAGGCAATGGCCAAGGTGGCTTTCAGGAACTGTGGTAGCAAGGCTTGGCAGGATACCTATTGCAATAATGACAAGTATCTCTGCACCAGGAGGCTACCCTCCCCCATTGGCAGCCCTGTCTGTGGTGGGACAATTACAATCCAAAAGTAGTTCACTGGGGAGCCCTTTGTGACCATACGGGAGGAGGGTATGCTGGGTGCTATAACCCCCTCAACACAGCCCAGTGAACAATCCGGCAATTCGCCCGAGCTGCAGTGGAGGAGCTCTATGAGGGGCGAATTGAATCCACAGGGTGGACAACTTATAATAAGATAATCCGGCTAGCACACAACGGGAGGGGGCTTGAAGTGTCCAAAAGAGCGGAGTCCCGGTGTGTACCACTGATAAGGTCTGCACAGCCGTGTATCAGAACCGCCTCACCCTAGACTTCTTGCTTGCTAAGAAGGGTGGAGTCTGTGGTAAGTTTAACCTCACCAATTGCTGCCTGCAGATTGCTACAGTAAGATCTTGGTTCTTGTAGAGGATCTATCTGATGCTCTGTTTGTGAAACTGGAAACATTTTCCAATGCAAGCTTCACATATATCCAGTTACATTTTGGTCCATCAAGGACAACTAACAGACTTAACATTTCAAGTCCCTCTAATACTGCAGTATCAGCCATCAAAGTTCTCTAAAGTAATTAGAAATATTTGCCAGTTAAGGGAAAAATCCAGTTTTGAGCTCTATTACATGAGTATATGTGCCATTTTATAGAATTCACACAAAACACAGTAATGAAACAAGAAAACAGACAACTTCAAAGAAATATATAAACTGAATTTAGAAAATTCAGATTAGAAAAAAGATTAGTATTAAATTAAATTAAAATTAGTATTAACTTAGGATGCTAATTTTGTTTATGTCTACCCTCCACACATACGAACTCACAAGTACAGTATGTGTGCTCATATATGGGAATAGACGTACACTGGCATAATGAACTATGTAGGAGAAATGAGAAGAATTCTTCTCAACAGGGTGTTCAAACCAGTCTTACATGTCAGCTAAATGTAACATGAAACTCACTGTTAATCAAAAGATTTTTCCACTCTTCTAATAAGCCTAATTTAAGGTGCCAAATCATTTCTTAAAGAGTAATTTGTTTAAAATGAGCAAGTCAGTTTCATGTCACACTTCACTTCAAAGAGATAGTACTGTATTTAAAATATATATTTCAACTTTCAGAACTCTCTCATCATTCTAGAAAAAGTCTAATAACAGCAAAAAGAAAAAACAAAGGGGAAGGGGAAGGGGAAGGGGAAGGGGAAGGGGAAGGGGAAGGGGAAGGGGAAGGGGAAGCCCAAGCCCAAGCCCAAGCCCAAGCCCAAGCCCAAGCCCAAGCCCAAGCCCAAGCCCAAGCCCAAGCCCAGGAAAGGAAAGGAAAGGAAAGGAAAGGAAAGGAAAGGAAAGGAAAGGAAAGGAAAGGAAAGGAAAGGAAAGGAAAGGAAAGGAAAGGAAAGGAAAGGAAAGGAGTAGCAGTAGCAGTAAAAAGAGAAAAAAGAATATCTTCCTGTATTACCACTGTATTTACTGAAGAGGTTACAGTAGACAACAGTATTAGTGAATACATTTAATAATATTCAATGTATGTTTTCTGATTCCCTCTATCAGTCAGCTGAAAGAACCAGACAGTTTAAGCTCCAATAGTATGACTTGGTGAAAGAACCTCCAAGTAGTATAACTTTAATAGGTGATAGAATATTTATTTTCAACTACCTCAAAATGGTAGAGCTGATTTTCACCCTCCATTTCACTTTGGTTATTAAGCATTGTGACTAAACAACCAAGTTGAAAAACAAAAGCTATATACTTAAAAGCCAACATCTACTTTGAATATTGAGGTTTCAGAATACTGATCTACTTATAACAATGTTATCTACTTATTTATTTATTAAATTTTTATCACCGCCCATCTCCCCCAAAGGAGGGACTCTGGGCGGTTTACAATAAAACACCATTAAAATACAATATAAACGGACAATAAATATAAAATATAATAAAATCCAAGTGGCTGGTGGTTCTCTACCATGGGTATAAAGTTATTTAAGGCAGTTCTAGGAGACTAGCCATCCCCAGGCGTGACCCTTTTCCTTCCCACTCCAGGCAAGTTGGCAAAACCAGGTTTTTAATTTTTTTTGAAAGTCCAGGAACGAGGGGGCCTTTCTTATATCTGGGGGAAGAATGTTCCAGAGGGCAGGAGCTACTGCAGAGAAGGCCCGCTTCCACGACCCTGCCAGATGGAATTCCTTTACGGAAGGGATCCGGAGCATGCCCTCTCTGCATGACTGGGTAGGACGGGTCGATGTAATGGGGATAACACGGTCCCTCAGTTAACCTGGCCCCATGCCATGTAGGGCTTTAAAGGTCATAACCAACACCTTGAATTGGACCCGGAAGCAAACTGGGACCCAATGCAGCTCGCATAACAAAGGTGTTACATGTGCCCTCCTTGAGACACCTAAGATGGCACGCGCTGCTGCATTCTGGATCAACTGTAGCTTCCGGGTATTTTTCAAGGGTAGCCCAGTGTAGAGCGCATTACAGTAGTCTATATGGGAGATAACCAGGGCATGAGTGACTGTTCGAAGGGCCTCTTGGTCCAGGTAAGGGCGTAAGTGGCACACAACATGAAGTTGAGGAAAGGCCCTCCTGGCCACGACTTCCACCTGCTCTTTGAGCAGGAATCGTGAGTCCAACAGGACCCCCAAGTTATGCACCGGGTCTGTCTGGGGTAGTGCAACCCCATCCAGAACTAAGGATGACAAATTCCCAGACGCCGAGGAGCCATTAATCCACAGCCACTCCATCTTACCAGGGTTCAGTCAAAGCCTGTTGTTCCTCATCCAGGCCCCTACAGCCCTCAGGCACCTGGAAAGGGCAGTCACAGCATCACTTACTTCCCCCAGGATGGAGATGTATAATTGGGTGTCATCAGCGTATTGATGATACCTCATCCCGTGGTGACAGATGATCTCACCCAGTGGTTTCATGTAGATGTTTAAAAGGAGGGGAGAGAGTGCTGAGCCCTGCGGCACCCCACAAAGAAGAGGCCGTGGGCTGGATCTCTTGCCCCCTATCAACACCAATTGGGACCGGCCCTGGAGGAAGGAGGTGAACCAGCACAGAACTACGCCGCCCACCCCCAACTCCCTGAGCCACCCCAAAAGGATACCATGGTTGATGGTATCAAAAGCTGCTGAGAGGTCAAGAAGAGCAAGGATGGATGCACTGCCCCCATCCTGCTCCCGCCAGAGATCATCTATAAGTGCGACCAATGCCATTTCCACCCCATGACCGGGCCTGAAACCTGACTGAAAGGGGTCCAGATAATCCGTTTCATCCAGAATCCTCTGGAGCTGCAGTGCCACCACTTTCTCAACCACCTTCCCCAAAAAGGGAAGGTGGGAGACTGAACGAAAATTGTCCAGTATAGTAGGGTCCAGCTATGGTTTCTTGAGGAGGGGGCGCACCAGCACCTCCTTAAAGGTCGCCAGGAACATCTCCTCTCTCAAGGATGTATTTACCATCATCTGAACCCAGCCACATGTCATCTCCCAGGCTGCCTTCACCAGCCAGGAGGGGCATGGATCTAATTGGCAAGTGGTGGCATTTACAGTCCAGAGGATCCTGTTCACTTCCTCGGGCACAACAGGGTCAAACCATTCCCAGATAACTAGGTAAGTACGAACCCTGGGTATCTCCTCAGACCCTGTCTCACACTCGGAGTCCAACTTGGAACGGATCCGAGCAATTTTATCCTGCAGATGCCCAGAAAACTCCTCAGCACAGCCCTGAAGATGGGTTTCTGGATCCCCTCTCCCTAAAAGGGATTGGGTGATCTTAAACAGGGTCGTTGGGCAGCATTCCGCAGATGCAATAAGAGCGGAGAAATATTGACATTTCGCCACTCTTACCGCCACAAGGTAGGCCTTAATAGCGGCTCTAGCTTGTGTTCGGTAGGATTCGGTCTTTGTCTTCCTCCAGCGGTGCTCTAGACGTCTCTTAATCCTCTTCAGAACCCTCAGCTACTCCGTAAACCACAGGGCGTGTCGGGTCCAACAGGACAAGAGAGGCCACACAGGTGCGATACTGTCCAAGGCCCCGGCTGCTTCCCTATTCCAGGCAGCAGCCAGAGCCTCCGCTGGACGGTGCAGTAGATCCTTGGGTATAACCCCCAGCTCCCTCTGGAACCCTATTGGGTCCATCAGTCGCTGGGGGCAGACCAGTCGAATGGGTCCAGCCTCCCTGCGGAGGGGGCAGCATAAGAAAATTTCAAGGTCACCAGGGTGTGATCTCACCATGAAAAAGATGTAAATCTCCCCTCAGATCACACTGCCACTGCTCAGACAAGAAAACTAAGTCTGGCGTGAGACCACTGTCTCGAGTTGGGTCCCAAATAATCTGGAACAGGCCCATGGCCGCCATGGTGGCCATGAACTCCCGGGCTGCTTCTGAGGCTCATCCCAGGGAGGGCAGATTGAAGTTCCCCAGAACCATAAGCCTGGGGAACTCCACTGCCAACCCCGAGATGGCCTCCAGCAGCTCAGGCAGGGAGGTTGCCATGCAGCAGGGAGGCTGGTACAGTAGCAACACTCCCATCTGTTCTCCGGAACCCAACTTGAAAAACAAGGTCTCACACCCAGACACTTGTGGAGCAGGGCCCCTGATGGCTACTAGGGATTTCCGGATGACAACAGCCACCCCTCCTCTCCGGCCTTGAACTCTCAGCTGGCGCCATACTTGAAACCCAGCCGGGCACATCTCTGAAAGAGGAACCCCTCCTTCCATGCCCAGCCAGGTGTCAGTAATGCACGCAAGGTCTGCCCCCTCCTCCGTGATTAAATCACTTATGAGGGGGGGCCTTGTTGTTAACTGACCTGGCGTTGCAAAGCAGCAGCCAAAAGTCAGGGCCCCCACGAGTCTGCTGTCCAGGCTCTGGGTTTGAGCACGGAGGGCTGGAAGACACCACAGGTAATAAACATCGGGGGCATCTTCCCCAAAGATGGCCTATCCTCCAGCTCCTGCCATAACGTCCCCGGCCCAGCACAACCTCGATCACCTGCCCCGCCCTATATCCCCCAAAGTCTCTGAGTCCACTAGCCCCCACTCCTGAACTCCCAAGATCACTGGTTAAAAATAGGGATCCCTCCATTCATTCATACAATCTCATACACTCAATCGATCACAAGGTGATGGAGGGCTCTTCCAGTGCACCAGCTTGCCTGCTTGGCACTGCCTGAACCCTACCATCGCCTATACACTCACTCTCTGTGCGCCCCCTCGGCCTCTCTCACTGGTCAGCAGGAGAGGCACTCCATCCACTACTCTTACACACCCCTTGCTTCTCACTGTATTCTCTCACATTCCAACTCAAACTGTACTCCCTCCCACACCTCTCACACCTGGAAGGGAGTACTACATTCACCTTGGAGGGACCCTAATAGCCCTGATTGTATTTAGAGCGGTTGGGAAGGGATGGCTAGGCTCAGTTCCACAGCGGCCACTGTCCAGCTATTCCAAGGTCCATGAAGTATGTTGGTCAAGGTCTCCAGGGTGCTTTCTCTCCCCAATGTCGTTTACTGCATCACCAAAGTAAGCCTTGGTGCAGCAGCGGTCCACCGGCCCAGGGCCTGTCCAGGCCGGTCGGTCATGTTGCAGTTAGCCTCTCAGCTCTGGCCAGCTGAACCACCGAAACCTGGCTATTTGTCTGCCACTCCAAGCTTGTCTCTCCAAGCCCCGAGCCACACTGCCAAGGGCAGTCCACCGCCCAGGCCCGCATGTCACCACTGCCCTCTGCTGCCAGTTGCCAGCCGCCCCGCTGAGGTCTGCCACGCCACGCTGGCAAGATCTGATTGCCGCACCAGGGCTAACCATGCCTCTGGGGCCCGCTGCACTCCGCCAACACCAGGATCTACCACCGCCCCCCACTTCATCCGGGGGGCTCCAGCCAAAGTCTCACTTTGTCAGGGGCCACCACCGCCCGACAAAAGCTCCAGCGAAGGAAAGACTCCAGCCCCCATTCCAGCTCTGGTAAGGACCACCACTGCCGCCCAACGCTCTGTCCAGGGGGGCTTCCATTCGACCGTATCCAGTTTTTGATTGTGAAGTTCTCCCCCCCAAGTCTTGACAACAAAGCCAGGGCTGGGGTGGAGTGGGGTGTAGGTCTAGGAGAAAGCTGTAAACTCACCCCCTTAGAGCAGCGAACGGCGTCCGGTCATGGTCACCATCTTGGATTGTATCTTATAACACTGATATTATTGAATTGGTCTTATGACCCGTTGTTGTAAAGTTATTAGCTTATGGTTTGATTATCTGTTGTATTATTACAACATGAACCAATGAAATATAGTAGTTAGCATAAATACAGCATAATTATTTGCATGCCTACTCAAAAATAAAACTGAGCTTAATTGAGCTTATTTCCAAGAAAATTGGGGCATTGCTGAACAGAGCAATTTTATATTAATTGGAAAAGAGACAGATCTGACCTATTTTTCATTACGTGCCATCAAGTCAGTGTGGACACTTTGCAACCACATAGACCAGAGCTTTCCAAACTGTGTGTCGGGACACGTTAGTGTGTTGGCTGCAGTGTCTGGGTGTGTCGCGGCTGCTGCTGCCCCTGAGCCCTGCCAGGATTCCGCGCAGGTCCTAGTGCCTGCCTTGTGCCTGGCTGCCTCCAAACCTGCTGTGATTTCACGCAGGTCCTAGTGCCTGCCTTGTGCCCTGCTGTAAGAGTGTGTCGCGAAATGATGCATGTCTAAAAAGTGTGTCACCAACATGAAAAGTTTGGAAAGCTCTGACATAGACAGACTTTTTCCAAAAGATGATTAGTCTCCAATCTGGCCCTTTCCTGACAGTGCATCCATTGCCACTGTAATCAAGTCTATCCATCTTGCTGCTAGTTATTGTCTTCTCTTTCCTTCCATCTTTTCCAGCATTATACATTTCTCAAGAGAGTTAGGCCTTTGCATAGTGTGTCCATAAGATGATAATTTGAGCCTGGTTATTTGTGCCTCAAGCAAGAACTCTGAGTTTATCTGTTCTGTGATTGATTTGTTTTCTTGGTTATCTATGATGTTCTCAGGAGTCCTCTACTCCAACAGGATAACCCTATCCTGTTACTTTAAAATCCAACTTTCACTTACATAGAATGTCACAGGGAAAACCATTGCCTGCACAATTCTGATCTTTGTAGGCATAGACATACTGTATCACAGCATCTTTTTAAAGGCCTTTATTGATACTCTACCAAGTGCTAGCCTGCAGTGTACAGTATTTCTTGACTGCTAGTTCCTTTACTGTTGTTAGTCAATCCTAAAAGGCAAAAGCTATCCACCAATACCTTAATTGTCAATTGTCATTAATACAGTATGCTGTTCTTTATATTTAAGTGTAGTTCTGTTTTTTCATTGTAGTCCTTGACTTTCATTGCTAGTTCTTCCAGAACATTTGCATTTTCAGCTACTGTATCAGCATAGTGTCATCAACATAGTGCAGGTTATTGAAGTTTCTTCCTCCAGTTTTAAAACCCCACTCATCTTCTTCCAATCCAGCTAACCTCAGTACATATCGGCATATAGTTTCAATAAGTAAGGAGACAATATACAGCCTTGTCTCACTCTTTTGCCAACCTGGAGCCAGTCTGATTTGCCATATTCTGTCCAGACAGTGATTTCCTATCCAGTGTATAGATTACTCTTGAGGACAATGAGATGTTCTGGGATTCCCATCTTCCTAGGGTCATTCCTAAGCATTATTTTGCCAGCATATGAAATTAAAAATATTGTACAAAGTTTGCACACTATATTAAGTCTCCTTTTTTCTGTATTAGTATGTAGACTGACCTCCTCCAATCTGTTTGCCTCTATGTCATACTCCAGATTTGTTGACATAGTTTAATTAGAACTTTTACAGACTCTTCTTTGCTTGTCATATTTTGTAGGCATTGTATCAAATTCCTGTAGTCTTCCATTTTGGTAATGATTGAAGTACTG
The DNA here is from genome assembly GCA_023362775.1 of Charina bottae. NCBI lineage: Eukaryota > Metazoa > Chordata > Lepidosauria > Squamata > Charinaidae > Charina > Charina bottae. The sequence goes on along the minus strand of JALMGJ010000001.1, from coordinate 69,251,939 downwards.
ATTTAACGTCATCTTCTAGTAGCAAAGTTCTTGTAAATAGGGAATATCTTCTAAGGTATCTTGAATAGTGACATCTCTATTGAACAGAAGTTCAGTATACTCCTTCCATCTTTATCTGATCTTCTTTTAATCAGTTACAATCTGTGTATTGGTGTCCTTTAGCATGGGGGTCGGCAACCTGTGGTTCGTGGCCCACTGGTGGTCCACGGGCTGTCAGGAAGTGGTCCGCAGGGTGAGCCGGAGCACCTGATTAGTGGGGGCCCGGAAGGGGAAACACCTCCGTGGCAAAGAAGGGCGGAGGCGGGCCAAGGAGCACCTCTGCCAATCAGCCTCCCCTCGCTGCTCTTCCGAGCTGTCCTGCCTGAGGGAGGAGGAGGAGCGGGCGGTGCGTGAGCCTGCCACAGAGGAGAAGGGAAGCGGCAGCAGTGCAAGTGGGCCGGGGCTCGCGAGGGGGTGGGCGGCACAAGGAGGGTGCGGCAGCTGAGGCACAGCAACAGTGCCATCTGGGTCGGGAAGATGGCAGCGCCGGCGGCAGCACACACATGTGGCAAGGCTTTTCGCCTCCCTGACGCTCAGTGCAGCGTTTTTTTCGCGAAACCGAGGCCATTTTTGGGGTCCGCAGAGACTGCCCTTTCGAAGGGGCACCATGGCGGGGCACGGGGCGGACTTTTCCTCCCACCCTTTTGCTCCCCGCAGTTTTTTCAGCCCCTACCGGGGTAGCTCAGGCACACATCTGCCTCCCCGCGACACAGCTGATCGGCATGGAGATTTTCCACCCTGGGGTGCCCCCCCCACCATCACTTTCTGCGGTGATCCGAAGCTTTTTCGCCTCACAACAGTGGCGCTCTGCCAAGAAAAGCTGCGGTCACGAAGCGAAAAAGCCTTGGATCACCACAAAAAGTGATGGTGGGGCGCCCCGGGGTGGAAAATCTCTGCACCAATCAGCTGTGTGACTGGGAGGCAGAGGCGTGCCCAAGCTACCCCAGTAGGAGCCGAAAAAACCACAGGGAGCAAAAGTGGGGGGGAAGTCTGCCCCGTGTCCCGCTGGGGTGCCCCTTCGAAAGGGCAGGCTCTGAGGACCCCAAAAATACCCTCAGTTCCGTGAAAAAACACTGCACGGAGCGGCATGGAGGTGAAAAGCCTCGCCGGCGCCTGCCGGGGGGCGGTGTTTGCAGGCGGGAGCCAATTGCGTGGGCTGGGGGGCGGGGACCCCTAGAAATAAAGTGCACAATAAATGTAATGCTCCCGCCTGCAAACCCCACCCACTGGCCCACGTGATTGGCTGCCGCCTGCAAACCCCGCCCACCGGTCCTTGGAAAAAATTTTCCCAAGGAAGTGGTCCCTGGTGCCAAAAAGGTTGCCGACCCCTGCTTTAGCATACTAATTCAAGATTGGAACTTCCTTCTGAGTTTGGAGATCTTCTTGAAGACTTTCCTTGTTTTTCTGTGTCACTGTAATACTGCTTCTTGTCTCTTCTAACAGCTCTCAGAAATTCTTTGATAAGTTCGTTCCTGACAACTTTGACTTTCTTAGCTGTGAATTCTATTTTCTTCTTGGCAATTTCCTCCATTTGTTCTGACATCCAGTTTCTTAGGTTTTTTTTTTCTTTTTGGCAGTCTCTTTTCACATTCATCCTTAAACACTAATTTGATTTCATTCCATAGTTCCTCTGGTTCCCTATCAATGATAGGGTTAACCCTATCAATGGGGTTAAGGATTTCGAAACAATTCCTAATGTGCTCCTTGAAAATGTAGTATATGCTCAAGATCATATTGTGGAAATTGGTTCTCTTTGTTCTTCTGCTTTAGCTTGACTTGGAACTTGCACATAAGCAGTTTGTTATCTATTCCACAGTCAGTCCCTGGCAAAATTGCTGTTATAACTGAGCTCCTTGTAGCAATAATATAGTCAGTTTGATTTCTCTGTGCTTTGTCTGTGATGTCCATTTACAGGCATTGTTTTGGTTGTTTGAAGATGTATTAACAATGAAGAAATCTGACTGGCAGAAACTAATAAATCTAATAAATAATAAACTAAATAAATAAATACTGGCAGAAACTAATAAATCATTATTCTGCTTTATTTCCGTTTCCTAGGTCATACAATCCATGCTATTTCCAGCTTTGGCATTCTAGTCTCCAACCTCAAGCAGCATATCTTGCTTACATGTTCTGTCAATTTCAGACCCAAGCTTGACCATAAAACTTGTCAACTGCCTCTTTTTTTGCATCAGTGGTTAGAGCATAAATTTGGAAAACTGTCATAGGAGACAGAGCTGCTAGTGGAGTAATTGCCAAATATATCATCCTGACATTCCACTATGGCAAGGATGGGAAAAGCAGATTCTCCAGCCCATAGGAGAAATTTACTATAGCAGCTATAGGACTGGCAGAAAATTGCAGCAATTTCCAGGTATTATGAGAAATGAAAGGACTTAGAAATATTTGCTCCACACCCTTTTTTTTCCCATTCTACCTGTGAAACATAGCCAGAAACCTAATACCAATGGGACATTCTGCAGGCAGGCGAGAGAGATCTCTAGCTTAATGCTGTCCTGGCATACCTCTCTCTTCATAAACAAGGCCGCTTAACGTTTAAGTATCTAATGATGATTTTTAAAGGATTTATGTAACAACTAAATGGTAGATTTTGGGATGTGTCTATGTATGTGTGTCTTTAGGTCAGTCTTGACTCCTGGCAACTATTTGGACAAGTCCATGCAGTTTTCTTGGCAACATTGTCTGCTCACTGTCACTCATACCCTAGTCACCTCCCGTTTGGACTTCTGTAATACGCTCTACATGGGACTGCCCTTGAAGAGTATCCGGAAGCTTCAGGTGGTGCAAAATGCAGTGGTGTGGGCAGTTATGTGTGCCCCTAGAAGGATACACGTTACACCTCTGCTCTGCAAGCTGCACTGGTTGCCAGTTTGCTTCCAGGTCCAATTCAAGGTACTGGTTTTGACCTTTAAAGTCCTTCATGGCGTGGGGTGAGGTTATTTGAGGGACCGCCTCTCCCCAATTACATCTGCCCATCCCATCAGGATCTGGCAGACAGGGCATGCTGCGGGTCCCGCCTGTCAGAGAATTACATTTTTTTTAGATTTTTTAAATCCCGCCTTTATTATTTTTATAAATAACTCAAGGTGGGAAACATAGCTAATACTCCTTCCTCCTCCTATTTTCCCCACAACAGCAACCCTGTGAGGTGAGCTGGACTGAGAGTGAGTGACTGGCCCAGTGTCACCCAGCCAGGTTTCATGCCTAAGGCAAGACTAGAACGCTCAGTCTCCTGGTTTAGCCTGGTGCCTTAACCACTAGACCAAACTGGCTCTCATTTGGCGGGTCCCAGGAGGTGGGCCTTCTCTGCCATGGCACCTGCCTTGTGGAACCTTCTTCCCCCAGAAGTAAGGTTAGCCCCATCCCTTTTAACATTCCGCAAGTCCCTCAAGACCTGGCTATGTGATCAGGCCTGGGGGTCCCAGGGGACCAGGGAGATTTTGCAATGGCTCCCTTACTACGGTTAACATCATTCTCTCCTGTTTTGTGTGTTTTTTATAGTTTTTATAGGTTTAATGACTGTTTTATATGTATTTATTGGTTCTTTTGACTGAGCGTTGTACGTTGCTCAGAGTCACTTTCTTGTGAGATGGGCGGCTATACAAATATGATCAATAAATAAATAAGTAAACAAATAAGTGGTTTGCCATTGCCTTCTTCCTAGGACTGAGAAAGTGTGACTGGCCCAGAGTTACCCAGCTGGCTTGGTACCTAAGGCAGGACTAGAGCTCGTGGTTTCCTTGTTTCTAGCTCAGTGTCTTTAACCCCTACACCAAACTGGTTCTCTACTGAATGTATATCTTTATAATTTCCACTTATGAATTTATATAAATGTTCTTCCCCTTAAGATTATGAATGTCTTGCATTTGTTCACATACTCATTTACAGTCTTGTTTTCTCCAACAAATTCTGCTAAGAATAACTTCCTAAATTTAAATTGGATGAATTTGTTTTCATATTTGAAAAGCAGAGTAAGATATTCTGAAATACCCAACCTATAATTTATGTCTATATTTTCAAAAAAAATTGGGAAACTGCTCCAGATCCCAAACTTTACAGAGTTCCTGAACATGGCTAAAAAAACTTGGGCATGAAAAGTAAATAATACAAAAAGAAGAAATCAATGGAAAACACAACAAATAACCAATCTTTGGGGGACATATTTTGAAAGAATGTGAACAGAATTTTATTGTCCACAATAAAATCTATTGTGGTTTGCCATTGCCTTCTTCCTAGGACTGAGAAAGTGTGACTGGCCCAGAGTCACAATAACCACAAAACCACAATAAAATCAGAATTGTGTATTGTAAAAATCTAAATCATAATTTTAAACCACTAAATATATATATATATATATATATATATATATATATATATATATACACACACACACACACACACACTTACTTATATATACTTAGTATATACTTACATTTTTAATTATAAACATATAATATATAATACTATATACAGTAATTATAAAATATATATTTCTTTACAGTAACCCACAGCTCTTGAAAAGCTATTCTGAAGGGTTCCTAAACTATCTAGACCAGATTTTGAAGTAGATGGCGAAAAAAATATCTTCCTTCCCCATTCTGCTAAGGGAAGCAACTCAATCAGAAATAGTGTCTTAATATCTAATAAAGATAATGTTATAGATAATAGTATAATAATATAGATAATATATCCAGAAGAACGTATTATTGTTAGAGGAAAACCTCTCAAAATTGTCAAAGCAATTTTACAGCATATTATTTGTTATTCCTTACTACATTTTAAAATGTAACAAAACAATTGTTCATGTTATTCATGCAAGCTAACCATTCACAATCAAAGAAAATCTCATTCATAAATGTCTCATTTTTACATACTCATTTGTAAATGAATATGTGAACAAATGTAAGATATTTATAATTTGGGGAGACAGGAAAATTTATATAAATTCATATTCAGTAACATACTCAATTTTCTCTACCAGATTTAGCAATCACACACACACACACACACACACACACACACAAATTTAAGTGCATTTCTATCTCCTCAGTGTTGAACACAAGGTCTTTAATTGCATTTGGCTATTTAAACTGTTTCCACACTGAAACACAAGCATGGAGAGTTCTGTAATTGTACTGCCCCCTGCTGTTTATTTCATTTTAGGACAATATTTTTTTCCTGGAAAGACTCATTATTTTTATTAATTGAATTGATACAAAGATTGTTCATCTTAAAATGATGTATATATTACTTAAGAAATTCAAAGCTGCAATACTTCTCTCACTTAGCAGAATTTATATTTCAGTTAACACTGTTTGCTTACTGAGAAATGCATTGCCATTTTCCTGAAGGAAAAGTGGGATATAAATCTAAAAATAAATAAAATAAATTATATTTAACAATATGTACTTCCTAATTAGGGTACTCAAGACTGCATGTTTTGGAAGGAAACTATTTAATAAACATGTTTCACAATGTAAATGCTTTATTTTCATACATGCTCATTGTATCCACAGACCTGTTGCTAAAAAACATCATTAAAAAAAGAAAAATAATTCCCTTTCATATATTTGCAACAGTGCAACTTATCAATTTTAGACCTTGGGCTTAATGTCATTACAGGAGCCCCCTATAGACAGCTGTATTATATCACCTCAATTGCAAAGCCTACAAGTAACGTTTCCTCTCTCTCCCTCCCCCCTGCACCATTCCATGTTTATCTTTGTTGCTAAATTTCTAATATATTGAAGCCAAAAGCAAAAGTTGGACTTTGAAGAAGCAGGATGGGAAGAGTACTGACGCTTTTTGAACTTTGGTGTTGGAGAAGACCCTGAGAATACCATGGACGGTCAAGAAAACAAATAGATCATTGAACAAATCAACGAGAATTCGCACTAGAATTGACCAGGTGTAAATTATCCTGCTTCAGACACATTATGCAAAGACCCATTTCCCTAGAGAAGGCTCTGATGCTAGGATAGGTGGAAAGACAGAGGAGAAGAGAACAAACAGCAGCTGTCCTGACTTCGAGTGAAGGAACATACTGAGACTTGGTGTAAAAGCTCTAGTGTTTTATTGTTCTACTCTGCTAGACAGAATCCAGCTAAACTGAAATGAATTAGTGATGCTCAGAGAAAAGGCCCATGAAACTAGGGTGGGGCCTTCTTTAGCCTCTTGGGAGGAAAGCAAAGTGATGCGTTTATCACCCTGGAGGGAGCCCCCTCCTTCTTCACCAGTTATCTCCCTGACAGCAGCAAGGTGAATGGACTCATTGCATTAGTGTGTGGCGATGAGTGCACCATTGGAAGACCTGAAGGACCAGGTTAGGGACAGATCGTCATGGAGAAAATCTAAGAGTCAACCACAACTTGATGACCATGATCAATCAATGGAGTCAAAAATGTCTACTAACAAAATAAATAAACTAAATGACCCAATTTTATTGTAGAAATAGATCATTTTTAAAATAATTATCAGCATCTATGTATCATGTGCATGTCCTAGCAATAATCTCCATAACTATCAAATGCTTTAAAATACATCCCTCGGAGTAAGAAATAATGTTGGTGGCCCTTGAGAGCATGCTGATGTTGGATGTATTACTGCTATGTCAATCACCTGCCCCTCTCCAAGTATCATTTAGAGGGAGGTGCTGATCTCACTGAGTGAGAAATGCATTGCCATTTTCCTGAAGGAAAAGTGGGATATGAATCTAAGAGTCGACCACAACTTGACGGCACATAATCAATTGAGCCAAAACTGTCTACTAACAAAATAAATAAACTAAATGATACCATTTTATTGTAGAAATAGATCATTTTTAAAATAATCATTTTGGATCATTTTCCCCAATAAATAAATGAGCAAGTATAATGTTTCTGACTCATTTATTTAATTGGATGTATAGCCTCTGCCACTATAAGAAATAATACAGATTTTCTTATTCTTCCCCAGAGGATCAGTGGCTCCAGCTGCATTAAGGCAATCAACAATTTTTTGCAAATCTGAATTGCCCTCGGGGGTAAGCCACAGAACTTTGTAAGCTTTGTGGTCATGTGGACACTTGAATCATGATCCGTTAGAAGTACCTTGAGTATACTGTATCATCAGCATACTAATGGTTGTCACCACTCCCAGAAAGCATCCACATTTGGATTAGATTTGCTATATTAAAGATAAATAGCCACTGGTAATTTGCATATATTAATTCATTTAAGCATGTGAACATTTCAAATTGCCCTTAGCATAGCACTGAAGCCAAGCATCTTTTAAAGATGCAAAAATGCAGCTGGGCAACACAATGGCCAGACTAATTTCAAACTATACAGGTGGTAACACTAGTAAAGCAGAGCGTGTCAAGCATGAAGTTCATCCCAACCAAATCTCTAGTTACAATTGACAGGACCACTACTGGCAAAACCAGCCCTGCATGCAACAAATCCATCACAGATACAGTGATTCTTAAAAGTTTGTGAACCTTTTTGAATTTTCAACATTTCTGCATAAATTTTGATAGGGAGTACTCAAAATTCCTGTTCTTTAAATAAGGCAGGACCTCCCACACTCACACCTGATTATCATCCCACTGACTGAAACACCTGACTCTAATTTCCCTTTCAAATGACTGATAATCCTACAGGTTCACATACTTGTGCCACACACCAATATGTAGCTTTGGATCATTTTCCTCCATAAATAAATGAGCAAGTATGATGTTTTTGACTCATTTATTGAATTGGGTTCTCTTTATCTAGTTTTAGGACTTGTGTGGAGAACAGATCATGTTTTAGGTCAAATTTATGCATATTGAAAAGTCAGAAGGGTTCACAAACTTTTAAGCACCACTGTAGGCTTTGGTGGAAGGCCAGTCCCATATCATAGGAAAATGCACTATAGCATAGCCATTATCACAAACTAAAGTAAGAAATCAGAAAGAATCCCTGGCTTGTACTTAGCTTTATATTCTCATAAGAACACAGATTCAAAGCCTTATTCTTCAAACTATTGAACTAATTAGTTCAAACTAACGCATTTCAACACGAATTCTATTCACATGATGTTTATAAATAGCTTATAGAAAATCATGGCAAAAATCATAATTTGTTAACATTGAACTCAGATAGTTAAAAGCCCAGTATAACTGTAAAACTAATAATCTGTTACTTCATCTTGTTTACACAGGCTTAATATTATGCTTTAATCAATAGATAGGTTGTGTGCGTGAGTGTGTGTCAGTGTATGCACACACATATATGCCCTTATATCTGTGTATACAGGTTAATATCTCTGCTTCAAAACTTTAGAATAAACAATTTTTAAAAGAGAAATTTCAATTTCAATAGTACACTACAGCATGCTTCAGTGGGAAAAAAAAGATTGAGAAGAGTTACGTTCAGATTTCATATAAAAAACTCCAGTATGCATAATTTTATGGTCACTACTGGTAATTATGGAACCTTCTCCTGAGAGAAGTATTATTATATTATATTATTTATTATTATATTACCATCTTACTTAGACAAGAACTGAAGACATGCTTGCTCATCCTGGTATTGGTAGGATTACAACTGCTCCAGTACTGGGCTGCCTTTTAGGCAGTTTTTAAAAAATTAACTTTATTTCAATTTTTGTACCGTATTTTCCGGCGTATAAGACGACTGGGCGTATAAGACGACCCCCAACTTTTCCACTTAAAATATAGAGTTTGGGATATACTCGCCGTATAAGACTACCCCTCTTCTATGAAGGTTCTCAGTCATCCAGGTGGAATTGTCTGTAGCTTGAATCATGTCAACTGGATTTCTATTTTCTCAGTGGAAATGTTTTGCTCCTTATCCAAGGAGCTTCTTCAGTCTGAGCAAAGTTGGTAAGGGAATCCTAAATATGTTTCTAGGTAGCTGTGTGACCTTACACCTGGGTAGAAACATATTTAGGATTCCCTTACCAACTTTGCTCAGACTGAAGAAGCTCCTTGGATAAGGAGCGAAACGTTTCCACTGAGAAAATAGAAATCCAGTTGACATGATTCAAGCTACAGACTACCCCTCTTCAAAACCTGCAGCTTGCTCCGCCCCGGGGTGGAAAATATCCACGCCAATCAGCTGTGTGGTGGGGAAGTGGAGTAGAAAGTAAAAAACTGCAGGGAGAAAACAGGGAAGCTGAGTAGTAATGCGAAGCGCAGCAGCGCGGGGTGTGTGTGTGAAGGAGAATATTGGGGGGAGGGGTGAGAAAGCTTTAACGATTTAAAGAAAGCTTTAATTACCTGGGCAAGGCAGAGGGGTGAAGAATACATTTCCAAGCTTTAGCGGAACAAACCATGAAGGAGGAGGAGGAGGAGGGTGATGGGGGGAAGTTTGAAAAAGCAGATCCAAACGCAAAAGTTACTGAGTGAGTACTGAGCAACTCCACTTCCCGCACAGCTGATCCCCGGCGCACAGCTGATCGGCGCTGAGATTTTCTACCCGGGCCCTCCCCCCCAATACATCTCCAAGCTTTAGCAGAACAAACCACGAAGGAGGAGGAGGAAGAGGGTGGTGGTGATGATGGGGGGAGGTTTGAAAAAGCAGATCCAAGCGCAAAAGTTACTGAGTCATTTCAGCCTCCCTCCCTCTCGCTCTCTTTCCCTGGTGATGGATCAGTGCGGGGGGCCCACCCTCCGCTCCCTCCCGACCCCCCCGCACTGATCCATCACCAGGGAAAGAGAGCGAGAGGGAGGGAGGCTGAAATGACTCAGTAACTTTTGCGCTTGGATCTGCTTTTTCAAACCTCCCCCCATCACCACCACCCTCTTCCTCCTCCTCCTTCGTGGTTTGTTCTGCTAGAGCTTGGAGATGTATTTGGGGGGGGAGGGCCCGGGTGGAAAATCTCGGCACCGATCAGCTGTGCGCCAGGGATCAGCTGTGCGCCGGGGAAGTGACCCGCCCTATAAGACGACACCCGGTGTATAAGATGACCCCCGACTTTTGAGAAGATTTTCCTGGGTTAAAAAGTCGTCTTATACGCCGGAAAATACGGTATTTTTAATATTTTGTTTAGGATTGGTGGTTTCATTGATTGTTTTCACTGTTCTTTTGTACATCATTGTAGACTCCTTCAAGGGAAAAAAGCAGTACAAATAAATAAGATAAAAAATAAACAATAGTATAAATAATAGTATAAATAAATAAGATAAAAAATCATTTCATTAAATAAAAGATAAAGATAATCAAATAATAAAAAGATGAGAAACCATGTTTCAGTTTCAGTTTCTTTCATGGGGAGTACACATACTCATACACAGACCAACAGTTTGTAAAATTTAAAACCTAAACTTAAAAGTAGTTTATTCATATTTAATATAATGCTGCCAGCTAGTGGCAGCATCTTATTTTGAGCTAATGAGCTAGTTTACTACTGAACTGCTTTAAAAGTTAGACTGTTTAGCCAATAAGATATCCAAAGTAAGATACAGGGATGAAAAATGTATATTAATCTACATTAAACTAGATGAAAAAAAGGAAGAAGCCATATTTATGAATAAAATTACTTGGATTTTGTGGTTTTAGAGTTTAGGAATCAATAGCTTACAATATTTTAATATCAATATTATTGCTTCCATCAGGATAAACTTTAGTGCAAGACTCTAAATTTTTTATGCGTGCAACCAAATATGTCTCCATGCATACTTGTTCAGTTTTTTCAGAGCCTAATCTTGAAGAGCTCTCCAAATGCAAGTCCCATTCACAGGGAGAATGTGTGATACAGGTAGTCCCCGGTTAACCACCACTCATTCAGCAACTGTTCTAAATTACAAAGGCGCTGAACGAGCAGTACTTACAACTGATCCTTGAAGTTTCAGCCGTCCCAACCCCCGCGGTCACCTGATCACAATCCAGGTGCTTGGCAACCACTCGCACTTACGACGGTTGCAGCGTCCTGTGGTCACGTGATCACCATTTGCGACCTCCCTGCTGGCTTCTCACAAGCAAAGTCAATGGGAAGCTGGCAGGGAAGGTCACAAGTTGTTCCTATTAAGTCACTCCCGCTCCTGCTGCTTTTTCTCCCAGGGAGCACGTACCTGCCCACAGAAACCCTCATCTGCACTCTGTAGCGCACACCGGTGGCCACCAGCACACCCTCCCACACCCGGCACCAGCCACCCCCTGCCCAGCCACACTCACGTGGCACTGCAGCAGCCACTGGCGGACCCTCCCACACCCAGCAGCAGCCACCACCCACCCAGCTGTGCTCACACCGCAGTAACCACTTACCTGCCCACCGGCCGGCTTGCAAGCTGCCTGGGACTTGCAACTTCCTGCCAGTTTCCCCATTGACTTTGCTTGTTGGAAGCTGGCAGTAAGTTGTGAGGAGGTCCTCACTTAACAACCTGTGATCCTCACTTAACAGCAGCAACAGGGACTGCTGGGATTGCCATTGCTAAGCAATGCGGTCACGTGACATTACACTTTATAACCGCATCACTTAGTGACAGAAATTCTGGTCCCAGTTACTGTTGTTAAGCGAGGACTACCTTTAATTAGTCTCCTTTAGTGTTTGTATGTATGTATACATACATACACATGCACACACACACACAATATAATCAATGCTCATAAGCTCTACAAATTTTTCAACCTCTGCACTCATTATGTTTTCCAATTTGACATGCCACTGCTATTAGCTTATATATACAGTTTGCTCAACTAGGGTTCTCTTCATCAATCTTCATATTAGTTCTTTTGCAATATGTAAATCCCATAAAGAGACCTAGTTTGGTGTAGTGGTTAAGGCACTAGGCTAGAAACTGGAAGATTAGGAGTTCTAGTCCTGTCTTAGGCACGAAGCCAGCTGGGTGATTTAGGCCAATCACTATCTTTCAGCTCTAAGAAGAAGGCAGTGGCAAGCCACTTCCAAAAAACTTGCCAAGAAAACTGCAGCCACTGCCTTCTAATAAAGTAAAAATATCTGAATTTATTATTTTTAAACCTATTACTTCTTTTCCTATAATATTCATAGTATTTCCAGTGCCTCTACATATCAGCATTATTTAAGGTATGCTCCAAATTTTTTATAATTCAGAAATTTCCATAACTCTAAAGACCCATAAATCAGAGTTGGTACTTGTACACATAATATCCCAAACCCAGACACTTTGTTTTCTTTACCTTTTAATGAAAAAAACATATTGTATTGATTTATAATCTCAGGTTTGCAATAAAAAAGAGGGTTCTATTTATGTAAACCAAATGCATTTAGGAATAGCTTTGTGTTACTACTTAAAGAAGTTGATTTTTTAAAAAATTTTCTAGAAATAGGTGAGTTCAAAAGAACCCAGTGGTCCTCTCCTCCAGTCAATTTGCTTATCTTTCTCTCCCAGCAGCACATGATTTGGAATGAGAGGATGGATTGGTGGCCATCCTCTCATTTGACACCAACAAGGCTGAGAGGTAATCACTTCCCTCACCATTTCCTGCCTCTTACTCTCCCCCTCCCAATCCCAAGAAAGGGAAAGTGGTATTCTGCAATCAAAGCCAGGGCCATCATGGACAAGTTTAGAGGCGCTGTACTCATCTCTGCCCTTTCTGCACCCTTTTCTCCTCCCTTCTGGTTTCCAGGGGTGGGACAAAACAGACCCCAGAGATGGAATGCCTAGAGATTTTTGTCTCAATGATGGATGTTGGAGATGAAAATTAAACTTCAGGTAAATTTAATTTAGTCCCAGCAAAAACCAAGTTAAAATTAAACCTTTTTGGATTACTTGTCTAGGTCAAATAGTTGGGTTTTGAAGATTGCACAATACACTCCTCTCCCATGATCCAGTTAAGCATATGGTGTGAATAAGAACAATCACAGCTGTTAAAAGGGGATCTTCAGTTCTGCAGTAAGCACTGGGTATTAAACTTTCTTCCACAGTTTCAACAGATGGGAAACTGCATAGAGAAGTACTGAGGGAAAAAGACAAGATAGTTGAATTGGAACATTTGAAAGCAACTCCAAAAATGTGCACTCATACACCAATAGCAAAAAATGGAGAATGAGAGTTGCAAATGAGTATTTCAGGATATTCCAACAGTAAAATCCACTAATAAATATCCCTCTATATTGAAATAAATTGACTAGAAGGAAACCTAACTCTGAATAGAATTGTGACATGGGTAATTGGCTGTCTCAATGGCGTACTCTTTCTGTAACAAACAATATCAGAAATGAAGAAATTGAAAGAGAAGTAAAACCTTAGTTTAATGTAGAAAATATAATTATCAACAGAGATTCAGTGTTGCTTTGCATGCACAGTCATTGTTAATCTTGATCTCAAAGATAATTGGTATTATACATATGTAGATTCTCTAATGTAATAATGATACTTAAGGAAGTTAATTATGTGTCAAATGAAATCTCTGAATAAACGGGCCTAGAAAGCCAAATGGATGCAAACTGCTATGTCAAAATATTTAATTCAATGAATCATTTGGAATTATTTTGTATTATATTTAGTTGTAAATCAGATTGAAAAGCTTGAAGCAAATTTGTTTGTTTGTTTGTTTCTTATGAGATTATATGAAGATCAGGTAACAGGCTCTGTTAGTCATGACCTGCATTTCATGGAACGTTCTCCCCCCAGAGAAATGAATGGTCCCAACCTACTGCCATTTTATAAATTAAGGCACTTTTATTCCAGTGTGCTTATTCAGTCGTTAGATTAGATTAGTTTTAAGGGTGCTATGATGTTTATTACTGACTTTTAATAATATTACTTTAACTGTTTACACTGAGCTTTTAGTATCATTTTTGCCTTTTGCACCCTATTTTGGTGTACCCCACCAGATTCTGTTTAGGATTGGAGTTAGTTATATAATTTGTAAAATTGGTTGGTTTTTTACTTTGTAAATATACCACAAAACACCTTGAACATCATCTTATAGTGCAGAGGCTATAAAATCCTATCCAAAACAAACAGTTATTTTAAAGAAAATCTTATATTAAACTTCAGTCTTCAATTAAACCCTCTCTATATACATACTGTATGTATGTGCCATGTTATTTATTTATTACACCCTTCTTCAGCTCAGAGCAGCTTAGATATTGTTCATAGGCCTATGTGCACAACTATGTGGAATGCCTTTTGGCAAATTGTGGTTGCATGGGTAAGTGTGTAAGGTAAAAGGCTAGACGTCTGAAAGAAGACCTCTGGGTTTTCATACCATGACTCCACCTTCCTGCCTTTTGGGACAGTGCCTTTGCAGTTCTTGCTGCTACACTTACCTTCCAGGAAGTCTTCCACCTGGCATCCTCCTAAACTCAATGTGTGAGATAGTGTTCCCATGACCTGAGCTACCTTACTAGTAATTAAAAGGGTCTTAAAAATGAGATAATTTCTATAATGTAACCTTTTGACCATATACCATAGAGCCATGTGACTATAGGTTTTGGTCCTTCCTTGGGAGACAGACCAACCTCACAAGAGATAAACAAAATCAAACTTTATTTTTAAAAAAGAAATATAAAACTGACCAAATGTAAAAGCCCTTTTTAACTTTATGAGATATTTACACAAATACATGCAGCAATCTAGGTAGACCACAAAATGGTGCTGGTTGACTCAGATAGCATGATCTCATCTGGGAAACTGGATATGCTTTAATTTAATAATACAAACTACAGAAAGACTATAAATACAATTAATAACTTCCTGCTCAATCTCAAGTATGGATAAACAAAAGCTGACATTAAGTATCCAGCTTCCTATAGATGACCAGAAAAATAGAGATATTTAGCAAAGCACAGGACAAAAAGAAATCAAAGAATCCCAGTGCAGGTTCTAGCTAGATATTAACCTAGTTCTATAAAAGTAAAAGACTTTTAAATAGCTGTTGTTTCTGCTTCAATTTATCTGGAAATTCCTTTTCCCTGGACAGTCCATTTTAATGAATAAAGGAGACAGTTCCTAGTTCTATTCCCAGCCTCAGTACATACCTTCTTCCTTCATTCCTCTTGGAGTTCTACCTTTGTTTTAAAAGCACTCAGTGTTTCTACCTCTAACTGAGAGAGGGATTGGGGATATCCCTCTACCTTGTGAAGATGTTGATTCTATGTCTGGCAAGCAACTTGTGAATGTCTGAGCCTGTGTAGAATGCCAGGTGACATTCACTCTACAAATGCATGGGAGAAAAATATAAGAGGTAAGATTACATCAACTATTGAGTGTACCCCATTTTTATGTATAAAGAGAGACACTTAATTCCTGAGAAAAGGAGTTTAAACAGAAGTGTTAGTGGTTGATGACAGTTCAGCATCACTGTCAATTTCAGCAGTAAAATCACTGCATTGCTGCCAGTGAATTCAGAAAATTCTTGAACTACTGAGTGAATATCTTGAATATCTATTTCCAAAATAGACAAAGGCCAAATGGTCTTTCAATTTGGAGGATAATAGCTAATAGTGCTCTAGAAGTTCAAAGGACTTATTTTTTCTACACAGCTAAAAGAATTCCTATTCTTCTAAAATATGCTCTCTGCATAGAAACCACTTATAGGCATTACTGTGCAATATATGCATCAGCCCTTTGAGGTAGTCCAGACAGGAATCCAAAACCATGAGTTTTACTACCTTTTTTGTAAGGTTACAGTAACAGATTCTTGCAAGTCTGAAAGCACTTCCCCCCTCCCCTGCCTTTACTTTCCAGATAGCTGGTGGTGGGGGCTTCTGAGACACTTACTCCAACCCCATTCCTCCTTTGCACTCAGATTTTGTTTATCAAACCATTGTCTAGGCTGCAGCTCTTCCTCCTGTCTCCCAAGGTTATTCTCACAGCCCATTGCAATATGTAAATATGTGATATTATAATCAGTTTTCAAGGCTTTGTGTGAAGTAGGGATTTCAACTCCCTCCTTCAGGGAATAGCACCACTTTACTAAGTATCTCTGGAGTACAGGGCAAATTCAGAAATATCCTCTGATGCAGCACAAGAAGTTGTTGACTGGATGGGAAGAGATTTACATATATGCAGACTACACTATTAAAATATGCTTGAATAGAAGAGAATGACATGTATTTATACTACTGATGACACATATTTATACTACAAATTTATACTAGTCCTATGCTAAGATATAACTTATACTAGTCCTATGCTAAGATATAACTATACCAGGAAGAAAATGTTTCAAATGAAATTGAAGTCATACCTATTTGATATAAGCACTTATTAAATTATTTGTTACATCTCATGCTTGAAAAATGAATGATAAAATATTCATTTCAATATATGCCTCCTTTGTGGTCGATTTTAAACAATAAGTTGCACTAAATGTTAGTTTTATCTTATTTCATTTAAGACATGCAGATTTTACATGTATAAAATTGTATAAGTTGTATATTCGGTTTGGTTTTATAGTGCCTCTTATAAAGAATACCTGTTAGCCTTCCATACAATACATTATTTCTCATTAGCACTTAAGTTACTTTCTCTTCCTTTTCTGAATTTTATTTATTTATTTATCAGATTTATCACCGCCCATCTCCCCCGAGGGGGACTCTGGGCGGTTTACAATAATGACATGTATTTATACTACCAATGACACATATTTTAGTTCCTGTCCTTGTGTTCCTTCTGTGATATTCACATTCAAAAAATACTTTGGCACAGATTTTTGTATGGAGATATATGCTATATTTTATTAATAAGACAATCATAATCAAAAACAAAAGTCATTACTTACAAACATTTCCTGTGTTGTCAAAACTTGTCAGAACATCTCCAACATTTAATAATTTGCTGTTGCATCTATAAAAGAAAAAAATTACCACCACCATTAGGTAAAGGTAAAGGTTTCCCCACACAGTCGTGTCCGACTCTAGGGGCTGGTGCTCATCTCCATTTGTTAGCCCAAGAGCCAGCATTGTCCGAAGACACTTCTGCGGTCATGTGTCCGGCATGACGCGCGAGGAACGCTGTTACCATCCCACCGAAGTGGTACCTATTTATCTACTTGCATTTGCATGGTTTCGAATTGCTAGGTTGGCAAGAGCTGGGGCGAGTGTGGAAGATCACTCCTTCACTCAGGGCTAGGGTTTCGAACCTCCGAACTTGCGACCTTCCAATCTACAAGCCTAGCGTCTTAACCGCTGAGCCATCGCGCCCCACTTCAGAAAGGTACCTGACTCTAAATGCAACAGGATTTTCTCCCTGGATTCAGCTGACAACATATCTGAATTTGTTGATAAAAATTGAGAATAGATAACTGGGTTCAACATAATATGGCAAAAAGCTTGTACTGATTGTTACCATGTCCTCCCACCTGACAGATACCTTATTTATTTATTTATTTTTCAAATTTAGTCACCATCCATCTCACTGAAAGAGCGACTCTGGGTGGTTTACAATAAAACAAGAATAAATAATCATTTATATTTGTACTTTGGACCTTTTCTGATGTTAAACTGATGTTTAAAATAGAGATTGATCCTGCAAACATTTCCAAAAAACTAGTTGCCTAACTGCTTTTAATGAGGGATTTTGGATACCATTAAGAATTTGTAAAGCTTATTTCTCCTTAGAAGGATGCTAATCCATGTCCAGAAACAGACAGTATGAGCTTGGAAATGGGTTTGTTAAAATGGTTCTTCAATCTTTCTACTCAAATTCCTCTACCTTTTCAAATTTTCTTGCCAGTCTTGGTTAGGATTATTCTTATTCTTCTTATTCTTCTTATTCTTGTGCCTAGTTTTAAAAGGTAAAGGTTCCCCCCGCACATTTGTGCAGTTGTGTCCAACTCTAGGGGCCGGTGCTCATCTCCGTTTGTTAGCTGAAGAGCCAGCGTTGTCCAAAGACGCTTCCACGGTCATGTGGCTGCATGACGCACACGGAACACTGTTACCTACCCACCAAAGTGGTACCTATTAATCTACTTGCATTTGCATGCTTTCGAATTGCTAGGTTGGCAAGAGCTGGGGCTAGTGCGGGAGCTCACTCTGCACGCAGGGCTAGGGATCAAACCTCCGAACTTGCGATCTTCCGATCAACAAGCCTGGCATCTTACCCACTGAGCCACCACGCCCCCTCCTCATGCTTATACAGCTACAGTTTGCCAGGAAGACACAGAATAGGGAATACTTCTTCCTTGGCCCCAAGCAAGGCGGTAGAACCAAGTTTCCAGGTTCCTCCGGAAGGCCAGATTGGAGCGAAGGGACTAATCTCACCTCCGGGGGCAAGTTGTTCCACAGGGCGGGAGATACTGCAGAGAAGGCATGCCTCCTGGACCCTACCAGATGGAACTCTCTTGTAGATGGGGTCTGCAGCATGCCCTCTCTGCATGATCGGGTTAGCCAAAGAGCCAGCGTTGTCCAAAGACACTTCCATGGTCATGTGTCCGGCATGACGTGCACGGAACACTGTTACCTACCCACCGAAGTGGCACCTATTAATCTACTTGCATTTGCATGCTTTCAAATTGCTAGGTTGGCAAGAGCTGGGGCGAGTGCAGGAGCTCACTCCGTCACGCGGCACTTGGGTCTCAAACAGCCTATCTTGCGACCTTCCGATCGACAAGACTGGCGTCTTAACCGCTGAGCCACCGCGCCCCTTTACCAGTGCAAAAAAGGACAATGTCATAGGTACGGCCACCACCAATTTTTTTAAGTCTTACCACTAGAGGGAGAAAAGGAAAAAATCCATATCCTACTATTCTGTGTTCAAATTATAACCCTTTAACAACTGAAATGTAGAACACAGGTACCCTCTGTGAAAGGGCAGAACTTGAAGATAATGTGGGCCTTTTTAATAGGCAATAGACTGTTGTTCTCATTTCCCCATCTACTTTTGCCTTTTTCCTCCTTTCTGCTCTGGGCTCCTGTTCTCATTTCCCCTTTCCTTGCAGTTTTCCTCATCCTTTTGTGGTTTGTGTGCCGCAGTTGCTGATTCCCTATAGCAACAGAATCATATTAAAATCTTTCATTTCTTCACTGATTTCTATAGAAAGTTTTTAGTACAGCAGCTGATTCTATTTCTAGTTTGTTAGCAAATTCCACTATGCATATCTCCTCACTCTTTTTTTTTATTTTGAAATACTCTTACCAAGAGATAATATTTCTACATTTAAAATAAGAAGCTATATATGTTCAACTTATAAATGTTGTTGCCAAGTATGATTAAGCGGTAGATCTGCTCAAACTCACTTCAAAATAAGATTCCCATAAAAAAGGTTTTCATTTTCTGATATGATGATGACTTTTCCATGTTGTCAATGAACTACAGTAAGAAGCACGGACTGTATGTAGCATTTTTCATATATGAACGAAGGATGAGTGGATTGAATCAATGAGATAGCCAGCACAATCATATAGAGAATGTCAATAAAGTTGGGTGAATGATAAGTTAGATTGTCAAAAAGAAAACTGTTATAGATTGTTGTGAAAACTAGGATCATGAAATAACATAACTGCCTTAAAATTTTGTCAAAATAAGAAAGACAACATACTCATGACAAAAAGTCAGCATTATTATTTAATTAAAGTTTGGGGCAACAATAACCAAAACCAATTTCTCACAGGGAAATTTTGAAAAGCTTCACAACCAAAAGTCTTTCCCAGAGTACCAGGAATCAGCAACAAGACATATTTTCAGGCATGAAGGAATAAGAGCATCTGATAAACAAACATTTGGAGCTGACCAAACTAGACAGAGTAAGGAAACAGTAGTGCATAGCAGAACTTGTGCTCCTCTAAGATGACACTATTCCAAGACTGGCAAACCAGGTTATATGATTGTGTGCAAGTATGAGTATGGAATCTCAATGATGCATAAAATATCATTAAATAATTATCTGTGATATAATTATACTACATTTTGATCTTGATCTTAATGATGTTGTACTACATTTGATGTTGTTCTTAAGGTTTGGATTTCTCAATATACCTCTCTACTAATTCTGGAATGCAGACATCACTCTGCCTCAATGGCAACATTGGGAGTTCATCATCAGACTATATAAGCAATGGCATGTCATTGTTAATAATCTACAAAATAAAAAAGTGTCTGCCCAGCCTAAAAGGAAGTGCTCTGCTCGGGTCATAATTTCACAGTGTTTAGGATTTCCTAAGGCAAAAGGGGGAGAAGACCATAGCATACTCTTGAGTATGCCTGTTTTGATTCCAAATAAACAGTTGGTCTCTTGAGTTCACTAGCAGAAAGAATGACAGTATGTTGGGATCCTAATACAAAAAAAGAAATCCAACAATACATAAACAAATCAAATCAATCTTTATTGCAATCATAGACCAGCTTATGCAGGAACAAATTTATACTCCTGCAAGAAAACTTTATCTTCCCTCTCATATCCACCCCCAATTCTGTCTAAGCATGTCTCTCTACTCTGCAAAGCCAATCTTGAGGACAAGCAACAGCAGTAGGATGGGCCAAATCACATTGGATTCTATGCATAATATATTCACACCTGGTACTCTTTGTTATTACAAAGCATAACCATATAAAGACTTTGACTTCAAAAAAGAAAACCAAAATTGTAACTATTTTTCCAATTGAACAATTTGTGTTTTCATTAGAAATGGTTGTACATGCAAGATCTCTCACTCGGTGACAAATAGATTCTTGACTTCTTACCTTTCCTCTACTCTCAGTGCAAGCTCAACAATACACACTTACCAATACAAGTCACCATAGCAACAATATCTATAATACAAAGTGAGTATGTTCAAACATTCATCTCTTTCTGAAACACAGATGTGTATCAACAAATAAGAACCATGTAGAATTGAGCTATTCCCATGAATAATATGCATGGCAAGCTGGAACTGTTCACTCAGATGTATATTTTCAAATGATCAGTAAAATATAGTAAATGCTCATTGTCATATATATATTGTTAGATGTTAAGAATTCAAATGTATACAGTACATAAAATAGCTTAGCCTTAAACAAACTGACTCAGAAGAAAACAGTCTAAGTTACATGTGAATACAATATAGTACTTTTGCAATTTCGTATGGCAATATAGAAGAATAAAATTTGGGAAACAGAAGGAAAACTAGCATAAACATCAGTAGAATTTAAAGAACAGATAATACCATTTAAAACACTGGACAATATAAGCTCAGGTCATAATTTCACACTAGCCATGGCTACACAGCTTGAAAGCTACACTTGCTCAGAAGATACAGGAATTCTGTTGTCCTATTTAATCATATTTTCTGAAATGGGATTCTTCATACAGAAATGATTCTGCTAAGCCTTTGCTGAAGACAGTATCCCAGTTTGGCTACTTAAAATCCTAAAAGATGATGCTGTTAAACTGCTGCACTCAATATGCCAACAAATTTGGAAAACTCAACAGTGGCCACAGGATTGGAAAAGGTCAGTTTACATTCCAATGCCAAAGAAGGGCAATGCCAAAGAATGTTCAAACTACCGTACAATTGCGCTCATTTCACATGCTAGCAAGGTTATGCTCAAAATCCTACAAGCTAGGCTTCAGCAGTATGTGAACCGAGAACTACCAGAAGTGTAAGCTGGGTTTCGAAGAGGCAGAGGAACTAGAGATCAGATTGCCAACATTCGCTGGATCATGGAAAAAGCAAGAGAGTTCCACAAAAACTTCATTGACTATGCTAAAGCCTTTGATTGTGTGGATCACAACAAACTGTGGCAAATTCTTAAAGAGATGGGAATACCAGACCACCTTACCTGTCTCCTGAGAAACCTGTATGCGGGTCAAGAAGCAAGAGTTAGAACCGGACATGGAACAACCGATTGGTTCAAAATTGCGAAAGGAGTACGACAAGGCTGTATATTATCACCCTGCTTATTTAAGTTATATGCAGAGTACATCTTGAGAAATGCTGGGCTGGATGAATCACAAGCCAGAGTTAAGATTGCCGGGAGAAATATCAACAACCTCAGATATGCAGACGATACCACCCTAATGGCAGAAAGTGAAGAGGAACTAAAGAGCCTCTTGAGGAGGGTGAAAGAGGAGAGTGCAAAAGCTGGCTTGAAACTCAACATTAAAAAAAACTCAGATCATGGCATCTGGTCCCATCACTTCCTGGCAAATAGAAGGGGAAGATATGGAAGCAGTGAGAGATTTTATTTTCTTGGGCTCCAAGATCATCGCAGATGGTGACTGCAGCCATGAAATTAAAAGACGCTTGCTCCTTGGGAGGAAAGCTATGGCAAACCTAGACAGCATATTAAAAAGCAGAGACATCACCTTGCCGACAAAGGTCCGTATAATTAAAGCTATGGTTTTCCCAGTAGTAATGTATGGCTGTGAGAGTTGGACCATAAGGAAGGCTGAGCACCGAAGAATTGATGCTTTCAAACTGTGGTGCTGGAGAAGACTCTTAAGAGTCCCTTGGACTACAAGGAGGTCAAATCAGTCAATCCTAAAGGAAATCAACCCTGACTGCTCATTAGAAGGACAGATACTGAAACTGAAGCTCAAATACTTTGGCCACCTAATGCGAAGAGAGGACTCACTGGAAAAGACCCTGATGCTGGGAAAGACTGAAGGCAAAAGGAGAAAGGGACGGCAGAGGGATGAGATGGTTAGATAGCATCACCAATGTAATTAACATGAATTTGAGTAAACTCCAGGAGACAGTGGAGGACAGGAAAGCCTGGCGTGCTATGGTCCATGAGGTCACGAAGAGTCAGACACGACTAAACGACTGAACAACAACAACAACAAACCTTTGTTTCTGTTAAGACCCAGAAAGAAAATATAGCAGGGTTGGAGGTTATGTTTTCTCTTCCTATTTCTCCAATCAGAAAAATTAAGAAAGGTATTTTTTAAAGAGAGGACTGATTTTAAATTAAATGAAGTATTTTCTTAAAGAGAAGTTTAAGAATATTTGTGTTATTCTTAAAACCTATTTTAAAACATATGGAGACTACAAAGTTAAAACTATAAAACCAGCAAATAAGATAAAAGTATGCCCACAGTGACATAAAATGATTAAAAGGGGAGACATATTATTTATTATCAAATCCCTGTTAAAACTCCTAACTCGCATGCTAACAGTTAAACATACTTTCCCTCTGCCTCAGTCTTCCAGCAACAAGCCTCCCTTAAAGCAAGCTCTTAATATTTGCAACTAATTAAGTGGAAAGGAAAATACAGCAAGACAAGACAAATTCTTTAAAAAATCTTCATAGAGACCACTGTGCTATAATTTCCAATCTTACTTCTTCCAAATTGATTCTAAGGCCCTGGCCCACAGCTGCTGTTTATCATAGCATCATCAAGCCCATAACACTGGCTTCATCTTACTCCCAGCCCATGAATGAAACAGACTTATAGATACTTGTAGAAAAAATAGTGTTTTTCCCTTTAAGCCAACTCAATCACACCACAGCCTCAAGGTGTGTAAAAACTGTTTCACATTCTGGTGGGAAATGCAGGCACACAACCTCCTCTCCTTATCACTAGCCAGCCTCACTCACCATTATTTCTCTCCCAGCCTTTGTCATCTCTATTGGCACTTTGTATTTCATGTCCCTTTCATATCCTTCACTTCACTTCCTCCACATTTTTAAAAGCAAATTATTTCCAGACTTCCCACAAGTGAGAGCTCACCTCCATTATTTTATCTGGAGAAAAAAGAGGGAGCATACAGTATTTAAATAATTCCATGTTAACAGTATTATGAAATGTCATGAGTAGGGAACTTTGCTTTTAGACTCAGAAGCACCATTTCCTCACTACAGTATGCAAACAATCATGATGGATGTTAAACCTGGTTTTCCTTGCTTATTTGCCAGTTTCCCTATATTTGTCAGTTCCAATCACTCCCTACCCCCAGATAAATAAGGCTATAGTTGCTAAGCAACTAACTTTCAATTAGGACCTAGTTAGCTGCACGTCACTGCCAGGGCCTCTTGCCGCTCTGGTGCTATTTAATTATAAATTTTATAAACCACCTAACTCCAAAGGCTCTAGATAGTATACAAAATGAGATCATAATGCAATACAAATGATAAAATGGTAAAATACAAAATAAATCACAAAGCAATAACACTAGCAATAACACCAGGGGTTCAGATCATACTCAAGGTTTTCTCTGAAGGCCCTCTAGAACAGGGGTCCCCAACCTAGTGGGCTTCGGCCTGTTAGGAAGTGGGCCGCACAGCAGGTGAGCGGTGGTGGTCCGCGTGATTGGCTCTCGCCTGCAAACCCCGTCCCCGGTCCGCGCGATTGACTCCCGCCTGCAAACCCACCCACCCCGGTCCATGGAAAAATTGTCTTCCACGACCGGTCCCTGGTGCCAAAAAGGTTGGGGACCCCTGCTCTAGAATACTCTATTTCTATACTGTGTCTTCCCATATGTTTATTTCACATTACAGGTAGTCCTTGCTTACTGCCTGCCTCGTTTAGTGACTGTTTGAAGGTACAACGGCGTAAAAAAAAAACAACTTTGTGACCAATCCTCACATTTATGACTGTCACAGAATCCTGCGGTCACGTGATTGCATTTGTATGCTTCCCAACCTGCTTGCGACAAGCAGAGTTAATAGACAACGCAGAAGTAAAACCATAAGTCATGGTCATATGATGTTTTGATTAACGACTGCGCTGACTCGTTTAACGACCAAATGGGAAGTGACATTGTAAGTCCACTGCAGTCACATGATTTTCCACTTAGCAATCGTGGTGGTTAGCGATGGAGTTGCCAGTCCCAATTGTGGTTGCTAAGTGAGAACTACCTGTACTTTAACTTGGAAGATGCCCACATAGAGTATTAGAGGAACAACCTAGGGAAACCCAGAAAGAGTCCTGAACTCAGATCCTCCCTATTCCTACCACAGTGCCACATTAGTTGAGATTCTCCTGCTGGCTAATAAGGATGACATGCTAATAGGGATGGCAGCAAAGCCAGAGGAGAAAATCAATCACCTTGCCTATTAGTGGCATACTCACAGTCAAGACAAAACCATTTGTCATGACTCGGAACAGATATGATACAGGATAGAGTTTGGCAACGGAGAAAGAAAATTTTATCCAGCATTGTTTCATTCTGACTCAGAGATGGGTAGGTAACTCTTTAACTCAATAGAATGAACAAGTCCTACACATATTGATAAATTATTACTTTGTGACCCCACCTTTATAGGCCTGCTGCAAGAGGTAAAGGAAAATCCTAAGTATGAATAACATGAATAGTAGCAAATATACTTTTCCCAGCAGTCTGTGCTATAATGATTATGTAATACAGTCTACATTTCTTGACTGTAATCTTTTATTTACCTGACAGTAAGTTCCAGTGCAACTTGACTTATACATATGGATGTACTATAAACATTACAGGTAGTCCTCGCTTAACGACCCTAATTGGGACTGGAATTTCCATCGTGTCAGAGTGCGCACCGTGGGGCGGCCTGCTGCCTATTTCCAAGACTCCAGTGATCCACGTTCTATGCAGTAAATAGACACTCAAGCAGAGATTAGATAAAATAGCCTATTTACTTTATATACATACGTAGTCCAAATACATCCAACAGCAGTAACAAATGATACAGCAATACAGCGATGAGAAGTTTAGCAGCAACGAGAAGAAAGAACACCAGATCTCCTCTGCTTATATACATAAACTGACCAATCACATTATAGGTCACTCTCATCATCTGCCACACCCAACTAAATGATAGCACCTGTAGTATGAGTCATTGCTGCCACATCATCCCTACAGCAATGGCTGTTAATTGGGTGACTTGCAGAATAATTCCCCTCTCACCTAGATATCAAGCCTCTCCAGTATAATTTATCTATCTGTAAATTCCTGGATATATACAAACCCCAACACATCGCTAAGCAAAGCAGTCATTAAGCGAAATATCACATGACTGTGCTGCTCAGCAATGGCAGTTCCAGTAGTCCCGGTTGCGGTCCTTAGGTGAGGACCTCACGCTTCTCCTGCCCTTCACAAACTGCTGGCTCCGTCCTGCTGCCTCTTCCCCAGCTGGGCATGGCAAACTCCCTTCAGCAGCTGAGGCTCTGCCGTGCGTGCCTCCACTTCAACTCCCCCACCTGCCTATCTCCCCCCATCTTTGCCCTTTGGGCAGCCCTGCACTCTGCTGCCTCCCCCTGCTGCCCGCAGCTGATCTTCACCATCTTCTTTCTCTCACTGGTGGCCTGGGATCCAGGTGCTGGGCAAGGGTGCGGCCCGGGGAGACATGCAGCAAGCGCAGCAAGGCGGTGGAGCCTCATCTGCCAAAGGGAGTTTGATGGGCCCGGCTAGGGAGGAGGCAGCAGAACGGAGCTGGCAGAAGAGGCGGGGCAGCACTGCGGGCAGCAACTCCCCGGACAAAGGTGGCGGCTGTCGGTGCTGTGCAAGGCCTTGCAAGGGAGGAAGAAGATGACAAAGGTCAGCTGGGGTTGGGGGGTGGTAGGGGTAGATGGCGGTAGTGGCAGATTGTGGGGTGTCCAAAAGGGCAGAGATGGGGGGAGATAGGCAGGTGGGGGGAGTTCAAGCACACACTGCGAATGTAAATGCGGGCCAGTTGCCAAGTGCCTGAATTTTTATCATGTGACCACGGGGGCACTGCAACAGCCATAACTTCAAGGACCGGTCGTAACTACCAATTGTTCAGTGCCATCGTAACTTTGAATGGTCACTGAACAAATGTTCATTAAGCGAGGACTACCTGTATAACTTATTGTGTACATATAGAGATAAATAGATATAGAGTATACACAGTCACCCCAACACACATACTAATTATAATTTATTAACCATTCAGTTATAGCTACTGTATACCTGAGATTAGCAACATATCATGATCTTGGGCCAGTCACTCTCTTTCAGCCCAACTCACCTCACAGGGTTGTTGTGGGGAAAATAGGAGGACGAAGGAGTATTAGGTATGTTTGCCACCTTGAGTTATTTATAAAAATAATAAAAGTGGGATAAAAATCAAATAAATAAATATCTAACTTAATTTTTTTAATTAAAAAATAGGAAGTTGATGTGCAAAGCATAGAATCTACCTCTAGTATCTTCTTTAATTCTAAAAATGATCCTGGGCCCTCCACAGACCTCCCCCCCAACAATGCTCTCCAAATTCCAGATGTAGCTTCAGAATGCAGTACTTATCTGAGCCTTGCATTCTGGAAAATATATTCTTGCAGTATTTTGCCTTGTTAGCTGTGAGTGATATGACACATAAAAAATTTCTCTGGTTTTGGATATCTGTCAACCTTTTTCCAGGAAAAATCTGATCCCATTTTAAATTCTTTGCATAGTTTGTTTAAAGACGGCATATGAATCAGTTACAAGAGTGCACAAAATGGACAGTGTGTGTTGTTTCAAATCCTTTCAAATCTGAAAGGATCATACTATATTGCAAAAGTTCTGCTGATCCATTCCAGATGGGCCATGATTCAGCTGAAACAAAATTGGATTGTTGTTTCAGCCAAAACAAAACCCTTCTCATAGAGTGAGAAGGCAAAGCTGCTATGCACGACCCCCCCACCTTTCCCCTCCTTCCCAAGCAGCTCCAAGCATGCCATGTCCGCCCACCCATCTGATTTTACCTTTCCTCCCTTCCCTGCTTCTCCTTAGCCACTGCTGCCAATATCCCAATGTGGCAAATCCCAGTGTCTCACCCACTCTCTGATATTCCCAGGGCCTTTCTTTCCCTCCCACTCCTGCTTTCCCTCAGCTGTCATTGAGGGAAATGACTTCCCTCAGCTTTTTCCTGTTCTTATCTCTCCTCTCAAACATTTCAAACTCTAATAAATGTATTGTGAAGAAAACAACCCATTTAGTTCTCTATACAGACTGAACAACCAAATTTGGACATAAGCTACGTGAAACCAGTTGGTCATCGAACAATTTTTATATGAACTGTTGGCACAGCCCTAGAAGCAGCTTGTTCTTCAGATAGGTCACTGTAGATCTAAGCAAACGTAGCATGGATTTCATGAAATCCATTTCTATCAAGCCCTGCCAGACTTCACTCTAGGCCAGGGGTGGGCAACGGCAGGCCCGCGGTCCGTATAAGGCCCGTGGGGCTCCCGCCCGCAAACCCTGCCCCTTCCATGCAATTGGCTCCTGCCCGCAAACCTCACCCCCCAGTGCTTGTGATTGGCTCCCGCCTGCAAACTCCGGCCCCCGGTCTTTGCATATAAGTAAGCCTTAAAGACAATAGGGCAGTGCAAACAAAGGAGAGGAAATTATAGAAACAATGCCAGAAAGTACATCTTGGTGGGCTTTAATGTTCAGAAGATTGAGCTATTAGCAGCAATTAGGGACAGTGCTAGACAAAACTATTCACAGTACTTATTGAGTTATAGGTAAAAAGGTAAAGGTTCCCCCTGCACATTTGTGCAGTCGTGTCCGACTCTAGGGGCCGGTGCTCATCTCCGTTTGTTAGCCAAAGAGCCAGCGCTGTCCGAAGACACTTCCACGGTCATGTGGCCGCATGACGCACGCGGAACGCTGTTACCTACCCACTGAAGTGGTACCTACTCATTTGCATGCTTTCGAATTGCTAGGTTGGCAAGAGCTGGGGCGAGTGCGGGAGCGCACTCCATCACACAGGGCTAGGGATTCGAACCTCCGAACTTGCAATCTTCTGATCGACAAGCCTGGCACCTTACCCACTGAGCCACCATGCCCCTTTTTAATAATACTAAATTTTTAATAATATTGAGTTATAGTGACTTAACAAACCTTGAAAAGTGTAAACAGGAAGAAATTCAAACAATGCATGCTTATAGGCAGGTAAAGGTCAATCTTAACTGAAACTACAGTTCATGTCCTGCTACACTGTAGCAGGTAGTCCTCGACTTATGACCGTTCGTTTTACAACGATCCAAAGTTACAGCCTGTAAAGCACTTCCAAGCATCGCAAAATGTCATGCACCCCCCCCACAGTCACATGATCAAATTTCGAGCACCTGGCAACCGGTTTGCATTTATAACCGGATACAGCATCCCATGGTCACATGATCGCATTTTGCGACTTTTTTTTCAGTTTTCCAGCAAAAAATGCCCATTGGGGAAGCTGGATTCGCTTAATGACCTGTAGTTCGCTTAATGGCCACAGTGATTCGCTTAACGACCACCGTAAAATGGTTGTAAAATCGGGTCTGGTCGTGTGGTGACTCGACTTAACAACAGCAATGACTTACGATGGAAATTTCGGTCCCAACTGTGGTTGTAAATCGAGGACTACCTGTATGAGGACTCAAGGACCCGCCTTATAACTCCTTACCTGGTAAAACACTTGGGAAATTCTAACCTTTTTTATGTACAGTTGTTGTTATCAGATCAGATACCTTGAATGTAGCTAAATTTTGTTATACTGCCTGTAAAATTAGGCAGACTTTGATTATCCACTGACGAACCCACCACCAATTATATTTTATCTTGTTTTGTTTTTACCTTATTTTTATTTTTAATGTGTTTTTGTTTGCAATTCCAGTCAGTAACCATAATAAAAAAAATATTAATGTATCTTAATTGAGCTATCTCTTAAGAGGTGCGGGAAAGATCCAGTAATGTTGACAATGTATTAGAATAACAATGGAAAAGCAAGGAGGGAAATTCAAGGATAGAATAACAAGAAGGAAAAAAAATATGAGGTAAGCTTTTTGTTTGTTTGTTTGTTTGTTTCTTTTGAATTACCCATTTAGATGATGTCCTGAAAGGAGATATTTTAGTTGTGCATCTTTTACAAAATGGCCAGATTCTCTAAAATATAAACATAAATATTGCATACATCACCACAGTTTTTCCTGGGAAAAAGTGGAGCTCTGCTAATGCCTATCAGTGTGAGTTCAACTTTTTTTTTAAAGGTTACAGTTGAAAAGATAAAAACTAATACAAACTAAAAAAATATAAGAGTAAAAAGAAAAAAGAAAAAAGAAAAAGAAAAGAAAAGAAAAAAGAACAGAAAGAAAAATAGAAAAGAAAGAAAAAATAAGAATATAGTAAAGGGAATAAAAGAAATATATAAAGAAGTAACTTCCCCCTCTATCACAACAACTATAAACAATTTTAGTAACTTATTACCTTCTCTTAAAGTACAACAAATGATCTCTTCTTCCCATATCTCATCTCTTATCTATAAACAAAATCTTAAACCCTTGTCATTCAGTCCTGGTCAGCAAAAGTCCATTAAGGGTTACCAGAGATAGCTTCATATCTATTTTAACCTTGATCAAATAAACCAAATTTATATTCTTTCTCTGTACTTTTAACAACTTTGGTTTTTAATCCCTTCAAATAATGTCCTAGAACTTGATTTCTTTTCATTTTTAATTTGTCCCTTCTCAGAAAATCCTTCAAAACTTTAACATCTATTTTGTAAATCCAGTATAAGGAAATTATCCAAACCACTCTTCTGGTTTGTTATTTGTATGTCCCTTTTAATTATTAAGACATCAACCGGTTTCATTTGTATATCCAGTGTATCATCTTTTTCCATATCATTCTTGTAGCTTGTCATTTTTAAATCCACGTTCAGATCAATTTCAGTCTTGTCCAGTAGAACTTGTTCTTCTTCTATAATATCATTCACACACAGTTTATAATGGCAGACATTCTTAAAAATAACTTCTGAGTCCATTGTTCACAAATATCCTTCAATGCATCCAGTGTTAAAGTTTTGCTCCATTCTGTGTTAGCAAGTCAAATTTAAGTGTTCTTCTCCTTTAATTGTAATCTTCAGTTCCTTCTAGTTGCCTCTAAAGTCCAACCTTCAAAGTCCCATCCTATCATTTTTTTAAAGAATTCCAAACAACAGCAGTTTCCCATGGGAAGGATTCTTATAATTAATTTCAAAGTCTTATTTCAAATCCATCTGGACCCTTAGTCCATTTATAACTTTCCTAAATCTACATTCTAATCACCCTGTTGCTGTTTATTCAAAAAAAAAAATTCTAAGTCCTTAAACTCGTACTTAAAACTTCTTTCACTAAGGATTGAAGAAAACTCACCCAGTGAATGCCATAAAACCTGCCGTTCCAAAGGCTCTTAATATTTGAAAAGCAGTAAAAAAAAAAGTAATTCTGAAAGTGATTAAGAAATGAGGCTCGGCCAAACTTTATGTCCATATATGCTATGTTATGACTGTGAGCTTAGAGGGAATCCCTCAACTCCCAACCACTCGACTTATAAGCCAACTGCAAAAACCTCAGTTCCTGCAGTCTGCTCACAAGGAGCAGCTGTCTGGAATACATGTGGGCGATCAGAAAATCTCTTTCACTGGATAGATCGCTCCACCATCCGGCCACTGATCACCACTATAACACTGTCTCCGTTCCTTCACGGATGTCTAGTTCACCATGTCCTCACCGGAAGTCCCAGTGTGAGTTCAACTTTTAAAGTATGGGGGAAGAGAGGAGGGACCTTAAATAGCTTCTGCTATTTAAATATACTTAAGGAGGAATAAATAGACAGGAAATTCATGCTAATATGTGATTTTTTTTCCTTATGTGGGTATCCTGTAACTGAACAGTCAACAGGTAATTGAAATTATTTGAAGTTTTGTCTTGCTTCACTATAATTGTCCATGTCTGTTCAATCCCGGAAGATATTGAAGGAATCTTGAGGAAGATATTGGAACTACCTGCTGCAGCAAATTCTTTCCCACTTGCTGCATTAGCTGATTCAGTGTCTGAATTAACTAGTTCATCTGAGTTACAACTTATTTGTGACACTAGAGGAATGGTGACCTGGCCCACGGTCAGCAGAATTGCAAAAGTTTAGCGACTGTTTAAATTCTAGGGTTGGAGCACTAGGTCTCCTCCTATAGTGTTGGAAGCAGAAGTAGCCAATCTGGTTACCAGACTTCACATAGGCAAAGTCTGATTCATGGCTCTTCAAATATACTCACCATGGCTAAATAAAAGTTTTATTAGGTACTAGAAGAAACCACATTTATAAAGAAAATGAACTAGTTCATAACAGAGGAATCTGGTTGTATGTATACAGTATATATGTTAGTCCCAGGGTTTATATCTCAGGTCTCTTTCTCCTACTTTCATTTTAACAGTCATTTTGCAAGACAGTAATGCAAAATATATAAAATATAAAAAAGAAATGTACCCACTGGACCTGATGCTATACGAGCCTGTAAGAATTCTGTAAGTGTTCCAAATTCTTGTGATTAGTGAAGTCTTGTTTACTGTCAGAATCCCACTTAAAGAAAACCCACTTACTGGTAAAGTAAGTCATCA
The DNA here is from genome assembly GCA_023362775.1 of Charina bottae. NCBI lineage: Eukaryota > Metazoa > Chordata > Lepidosauria > Squamata > Charinaidae > Charina > Charina bottae. The sequence continues at coordinate 69,219,702 of JALMGJ010000001.1, read as the reverse complement.
TTGTAATTACATCAGCAAAACTAGGAGCAAATTTACAGTAAAAAATGGCAATGCCAAAAGAATACATATTTTTATTTATTTTATTTATTTATCAAATTTATCACCACCCAACTCCCCCAAAGGGGACTCTGGGCGGTTTACAACAAAATTAAAATCATTAACATGCAATTATAGATTAAAATACACAGTAAATAACAGTTTAGAATATAATGAATATAATAAAATCCCCTGAAAGTGCTAGGGGAAAGGGGACTGAATGACTTATACTTTAACTGGTACAATCTGAATCCTTATTGACAAATTACAGTAGCCTGAATGGTTCAATACAAGCAGATGAAAAACACATTTCTCTAACTTTGTGTACAGGTTATAGTTTGGAGATAAAGAACTGCTCAAACTTGATCAGTACAGAGAGTAGGATCCTTAAAATGACTGTGCAAATTGTCCCAGTACACAATAAAAACATCATCCAAAAATCATGAAATACAATAATTCATAAATCCAAGTCTGAACTGTCCTGTGTCATAAGTACAGGATATTCCACATCAGAAAGTGAGTTGGCCACTTTGTATTTCCCTCTGTCATTATGTCAATTATAAATCCTACTGAAGATTGATTAGTGGGAAAACCTTAGGTGGGATGGATGGATGGATGGATGGATGGATTGCACTGAGTAAAGAAGACAAAACTTTTTCTAGGATTCCTCGCATATTTGTGAGGCAAGGAAGTGGGTATTGGGCATCAGAGAGCTGTGGGTGCTTCAGCTGCAATGGCTGCCAAATCTTGGGCCAAGAGCAGTACAGGAGCTAATTGTTTTGGTACATACTGTCCCAGACGCTGGTGTAGCTGCTTCATCTGTTCGGCTAAATGCTCCATCTGTGTCACAAGTTGGGTCTAATATTGGAGGAAGGCATTGGTGATTTGTTCAACTGTTAGCATGTCTCAAGAGGATCTATAGCCTTTTTTTAACCATGATGTCAAAGCACTGTCTCTCCACCCATAATGTTAGAAATATGACTGAAATATCTTTCTGTCAGACTTCATACTGTTAATGTTTTTACTTAATTGGTGCCTTACAATACCAGGCATGATGATACATTTCAACTCTGGGCACTTAATCCTGTATGCAGGAACTTGCTTACAGCAGAAGCTCACAGACAGCTTCTAGACAAGATAGAAGCTACATACACAGTATGCAGAAAATCTTCCCATTACAGAATGCAGTAATCCAGACATAGCCTTATATCTGCTCCAGCGTTTAAATTCTATGCTTTTTCCTTCTGCCTTTTTGAATCAACATACATTTGACCATTCTCTTCCCAACTTTGAGAATGGGAGACACCTGCTCAGTATTTACTGTAAATCACAGTTCTGTTTAACCTCAGAACTGCTGTTGCCTGGTTCACCAGTTTCTGACCTTACAAGTGAAGGAGAAAAACACAATTGCATTGAAGCACAAATTGCCTTATTAATAAGTTTGGCACCAGAGGCCAGGAAGCAAAGACATAAAGAGGAGTGGGGTTACAAGCCCTCTTTATAGACTTATACAAATAATTACTTTCATTTGATTAGTTACATTACAATTACAATTAATTAATATTATTTTTATTTATATTTTTTATTTAATAAATATAAATGGCCGCCCAACTCATACACAGTGACTCCGGGCAGCTTACAAAATTAAAATCCACAATATAAAAAACCCATCAACCCCCAACCCCCTGCAGCAGCTACAAACACAATCAAATCGGCCACTTGATCGGCTCCATCTCAACTTATAGCAGTACAATGTGTCATTATAAGTCAATATAATTGATGAGATTAACGTTACTGATTGGGTAAATCCATATGCATATTAAATGAACAGAAAGGGGTGATTAAATGAGATCACACTTCCAGTACACAATACAGCTTTTAATTTAAACAAAGGGCTTTAGAATTGTAACTAAATTGTTACAATTGAAACAATGAAATTGTTATTTCAGCCAAACCATTATCAAATATAACCTTGCTTTCCAGTACCTAATGTTAATTGTTCTCAGGCACTTATTGTAATTGAAGCAGCTACCTTACATTCCTATGGTTAACACTTTCATTTATCTTTGATTTTTTAAAGAATTTTTTATCCCGCCTTTATTATTTTTATATATTATTATCATCATCATCATCTCCATTTGAGTGTTGTAATTCTATTTCTTCTTACCTCAGTTGATTGTATATATAGCCCAACCCCCAAAACTCTCTTCTGAAGAATTTGTTTTACATTTCAAGCAATGCAACTTAATTAAATATGCACCACAAATAAAGCCCACAATTATTAAAATTAGAGATAATAAAATTACAACCTATTGTTATTGTTGTTGTTGTTGTTATTATTATTTTAAAACTGTTTTTCCCAAAGCACCCGGTATTGGAAAGAGTGATGTTAACCATGAAAAAGTCCAAAAACTGTATTGGGTTGCATCAGAAGCTGCATGAAAAAATCTTTATTGCATCCTTTAAAACCTGGCCATTTTGCTCAATTTTCCCACCTTTGTCCACATAAAAACAACATTTCTCTTGTAATAAGGCACAAACTCCCCCTTGGGCTGCAGTTAATAAATCAAAGGCTATTCTGTTCTGCAGGACTACCTTTGATAAGGAAGTTATTTCACCCTGCAGAGTCTCTATAGAGTCCAAGATTGTATTAAAAACAAGTTCCAACTTTGCTGATACTTCTTTTCAATTTCTACCATAGCCAACCTGGGGTGTTAGAGTCTTAAAAATTTATGGAAACCCAATGTTCTGATTTTTATTGTTCTCCGGGTTCTATTGGCAAAACTATCCAAATTTAAAACTTGATCTGAGGTAAGACATTGGGATACAATAATCTAAGTCCACATGTTCTTATCTGTCCTGAAGGTAAGGTTTTATAAGCCCAGTTTCCAATAATATAAAATAAATGGGGTGTTTTTATCTGTAGTGTCAAAAAATCTGTAAGTGCCTTATGCTATTAAGCTTCCAAGCCAGAATACAAGGAAGAAGAGGTTTAAGAGGATATCTTCATTTAGTTATTGGAGAAGATGGGGGTACTATTACTACATAATTGAGTATTAAGTCCTTCTCCAATACTGCTTAAATTTCTTATGAAGTTAGTCTAAGACAAGGGTCGGAAATGGCGGCTCGCGAGCCAAATGCGGCTCTTTGGCCCCTTGAGTGTGGCTCTTCCGCAGGCAGGCGTGGCGGGCGTGGCGCGGCAGCGAGTGTGGCGGGGCAGGCGCGGCAGCGGGCATGGTGTGCGTTGCTGTGGGCATACCCCTGGCAACCTGGCAGCCGTCTCCGGCAGCCATCTTGACGACGGGCAGGGCTTTCCAAACTCTGTGTCGCGTGACAAGCCGGAAGCGCTGAAGGGAGTGGAAATTCTCCGCGCCAATCAGCTGTGCGTCGGGAAGCCCGGCAGCCTGCCCGCACGATTTTTGCCTCCCTGCCGGAACCGAGGGCATTTTCGGGGTCCCCGGAGCCTGCCCTTTCGAAGGGGCAGCGGCAGCAGCAGCAGCAGTGCTGCCCCTTCGAAAGGGCAGGCTCCGGGGACCCCGAAAATGCCCTCAGTTTAGGCCGGGAGGCTGCGCGCAAGCTGCCTCAGCTGTTCTGCGGGGAGAATTGCCACCCCAGGGCAGCGTGTGCATGTGGAGAGGGGAGGTTTCTGCCTCCCTGCCGGAACCGAGGGCATTTTCGGGGTCCCCGGAGCCTGCCCTTTCAAAGGGGCAGCGGCAGCAGCAGCTGCAGTGCTGCCCCTTCGAAAGGGCAGGCTCCGGGGACCCCGAAAATGCCCTCAGTTTAGGCAGGGAGGCTGCGCGCAAGCTGCCTCAGCTGTTCTGCGGGGAGAATTGCCACCCCAGGGCAGCGTGTGCATGTGGAGAGGGGAGGTTTCTGCCTCCCTGCCGGAACCGAGGGCATTTTCGGGGTCCCCGGAGCCTGCCCTTTCAAAGGGGCAGCGGCAGCAGCAGCTGCAGTGCTGCCCCTTCGAAAGGGCAGGCTCCGGGGACCCCGAAAATGCCCTCGGTTCCAGCAGGGAGGCAGAAACCTCCCCTCTCCACATGCACACGCTGCCCTGGGGTGGCAATTCTCCCTGCAGAACAGCTGAGGCAGCTTGCGCGCAGCCTCCCTGCCGGAACCGAGGGCATTTTCGGGGTCCCTGGAGCCTGCCCTTTCGAAGGGGCAGCACTGCAGCTCGGGCAGCAGTGCCCCTTCGAAAGGGCAGGCTCCGGGGACCCCGAAAATGCCCTCGGTTCCAGCAGGGAGGCAGAAACCTCCCCTCTCCACATGCACACGCTGCCCTGGGGTGGCAATTCTCCCCGCAGAACAGCTGAGGCAGCTTGGCGCAGCCTCCCTGCCTAAACTGAGGGCATTTTCGGGGTCCCCGGAGCCTGCCCTTTCGAAGGGGCAGCACTGCAGCTGCTGCTGCCGCTGCCCCTTTGAAAGGGCAGGCTCCGGGGACCCCGAAAATGCCCTCGGTTCCGGCAGGGAGGCAGAAACCTCCCCTCTCCACATGCACACGCTGCCCTGGGGTGGCAATTCTCCCCGCAGAACAGCTGAGGCAGCTTGCGCGCAGCCTCCCGGCCTAAACTGAGGGCATTTTCGGGGTCCCCGGAGCCTGCCCTTTCGAAGGGGCAGCACTGCAGCTCGGGCAGCAGTGCCCCTTCGAAAGGGCAGGCTCCGGGGACCCCGAAAATGCCCTCGGTTCCGGCAGGGAGGCAGAAACCTCCCCTCTCCACATGCACACGCTGCCCTGGGGTGGCAATTCTCCCCGCAGAACAGCTGAGGCAGCTTGGCGCAGCCTCCCTGCCTAAACTGAGGGCATTTTCGGGGTCCCCGGAGCCTGCCCTTTCGAAGGGGCAGCCGTTGCCGCCGCAGCGACAACCTGGAAGCGCCGCCGCCGAAGCAGTTGAGCCTCTCTTTCCCTTCTTCTTCCAAACCTCCCCCGCCCCCTTCCACGCGATTGGCTCCCGCCCGCAAAACCCGCCCCCTTCCACGCGATTGGCTCCCGCCCGCAAACCCCGCCCCCTTCCACGCGATTGGCCCGTGCCCGCAAACCCCGCCCCCTGGCTCTCGAGCACTTCAAAATGTGCACGAGCATGTCAAAATGGCTCCCGGCAAAAAAAGTTTGCCGACCCCTGGTCTAAGACAGCTGGAGGAAACATGAGGAGTTTGACAAAGGAGGGGAATAACAGGACTCCCTTTGTCACAAACACGTAAGATGTTATTTGTGTAGAATTGAAAAAGTAAACCTTGTGGATTATTTTAGCAAATCCTCCTCTCTCCCAAGGTATAACCTCTCACCCTTCTTGTGAATGATTATGTTTGAGAACATATTCACAGTTAGAAGTATTTCCTACCCATATGATTCCTTTGGATGAATTCATACAAAGAGGGAAGAGAGAATGGGGCAGTAAATCATCTCCTATTATATTAATTTCACCCTTTCAAGAAGGGTTAGATCAGACAAGATTTCCTTCAACACCATTCTAAACAGCATTGGAGAATCACAAAGTCCCTGGGGAAAATCTGTTCAAGTATACTATTTTCCCCGACATGTAAAGGAAAATAGATATTGGGAATCTGGATATAAAGGTACACTGAAAAAGGCAGAACTGAGATCTACAACAGTAAAATAAGTAGCATCAAAAGGAATAGAAGCCAACATCACATTAAGCTTTGGAGAAATTGGATGAAGAAGAGTTACATAACGGTTTAGGGTTCTCAAATCCTAAACAAAATTATATAAAGGCTTCCTTTTTTGGTTTACCCTTCTGGGCTTAGAAATGCAAAAACTAGGGTATTTGTAGGTGATGAGATAGGTATCAATGTGGGTGTGGTAGGAAGTTATCAGAGGTGCCATCCCCTGCTTTACCTCAAGAGAAATGTGGTATTGTGAATCAGAATGGAGTTTTCCTGAGGAAGAGACATGTATTTTTTAGTGGAGTTATTTTTTGCAAGAGACCTACATTATGGGAAGAGGTCACCCACAAAGAGGGGTTTAGATCAGAGAGATCTCCCAGTTGGCCACTTGGATAATCTGAGTAAGGCTTGGAAAGTGATTCTGGGGAGCTGGTAGGTGTATTGAGTACTGGTCAATCCCCAATCCCTAGCTTGAAACAACTTGGACAGGGATTGGTGGTATACATGGTTGCATTTTTGACAACTGATGGAGAAAAATTTCCTTTGGAAGGTACATTTAAATCAGAGATCAGGAAACATTTACATTGAAGTGCAAATTGATTTATTGATAGGTTTGATACTGGAGGCCAGGAAGCAAAGGCCTAAAGAGAGGTAGGGTTACAAGCCCTCTTTACAAACTTATGTAAATCTTTACTTTCATTTGATTGGTTATATTAACATTACAATTAATCAGCAGCAATGCAATATGTCATTATAGTCAACATCTTTGATGAAGTTAACTTTACTGGTTGGGTAAATCCATATGCATATTAAATGAACAGAAAGGGGTGGTTAAATGAGACCACACCTTCCCTATCCAATATAGCTTTTAATTTAAACAAAGGGCTTTAGAATTATAACTAAATTGTTATTTCAGCCTGACCATTATCATGAATGAACTTGCTTTCTAGTACTGTTAATGATTAATTAATTTAATTAATTAATTAGTTAATGGTTCCCAGGTACTTATTGTAATTGAAAGCTGCTAACTTACGTACATTCCTTCAACTCCTTCACTTATCTTGTTAGTGCCTTACTACTTTTAGCCGCACCTGAAGATTTCAGGCATCATTTGAACCCTCCATTTATTTCATTTATGTATATATCACTTCTGATACAATCTCATTTCAAAATAGTTTACATTTTTAAAACTGAAAATACAATAATAAAACAATAAATTAAAACAATATTTTAAAAACAATATTCATTAAAAGGTGGAGAGACAAGGAAAATAAAAACAATTCATTCAACATCCATATACTGTGAAGCCTTAGCACAACCACTTCGTTCTCATCATCTAAGCACATGCTAGGAAATAGATATTTTCCTTTACTTACTACTACCGTATCTCCTTCCAATCCCATGCTACCCTTTGTCTATCATGTGCCACATTTAGCTTAAAATTCACACATTCAGATGGTACTTGGCTGATATAGATTCAAGCCCTGATAAATCCTACAGAATTTGATCTAAAAGTTGATTCATGCAATGCACTGAGAAACACTGGGTTGCATAAACTTTACCTTCAGAATCCTTTCCTTTAATATTACAAGGACATCTAGTTTTGTTTAGCAAGGAAATCTATGTGCAATAATACTGTTCTTAGAACTTCCAGTTCTCTCAAGTATAAAAAAGAAAAAAAATTATTAAAAAGCAAGGACATTCTTTGGAGTTTAACCTCAAAGTATATATCAAATAATTTTAATTTAAATTGCCTATCACTAATTAAATGCACAGCATATTAATTAATCTAATTAGTAATTATTATAATACATGTATATCAAACATACATAGTCCTCGCTCATGGACTTCCGGAGGTCTTTAAAGACCTGGTTCTGCCGCCTTGCTTGGGACAAAGGAAGTAATAGTTCCTCCTGGGGGTGGTTGACTTAGTGGTGTCCTTTTAAGATCTTACCATCATTTGGATTTTTACTATTTATTATTGGATTGTATTTTAAGATTTATAGGTTTTTAGTTTTAATATTTTATTGTAAACCGCCCAGAGTCTACTTTTGTAGAGATGGGCGGTGATAAATTTGACAAATAAATAAATGCCACTAAATATCCATGAAAATCAATAATTCTTAGTGTGTAATTTAAGCAAGCCAGATTTTCCAGAATACACTTTTCTAGAAAGGAAATATAAAACTCAACATCCATAACAAACCTAATAAAGAGCTTTAGGGGAGAAATATAATCTTCAGGATAGTAAAACTACTGCTTTCTTGCTATAAAACAAAAGCTTCAGAAATTTATAAAATTAAATAAAGGATAGAAATAAAACTATTAATCTAATTCTGATATTCTTCGTCAAGGCTTCCAAAATCTTGTAATAATTTCTGCAGGATTTTAAAAATTGCTCCATATTAGTGATTCTAGCAGCAGAGATTTCTGTGGGAATCCACAGCAGCATGCTGAAATTCTCCATATTGAAAGCATATATCTATTTAATCAGCAAATCTATCTAGACACTTATGATGGCCACTATACAGTGAGAGAAAACAAGAATTGGGGGAAATACAGGAATATAAAAACACTGGAAACTAAGATCAGGGAGCACATTACAATCCACATTATACTTACAGGCAGAATTACAAATAAAGGCAGAAAACTGGTATGATTAAAAGCAGATTGTTTAATGCTTGTAAAGTATGTGATAGATTTATTTCAGTAAAGCAACATGCAGAAAGGTTATTCCTATACCTACTGGCTTTTTTTAAAAAATCATTAATACTGAGCTGTTTTCTTAGGCACTTTTGTCACAGCAAGGCATCAAGAGCAAAAATTAGCCAGTTTGCAGGAGAAGGCTATACCACATCAGAGAGACTGTAGGATGTAAAGTACAGTATTATTAAGAGATAAAGCACTTTCCTTGAGCTTGCCTGCTTTGCTGCAAAACGAAGTGTTTGAGGCCAACCTGAACATGAAGATAGGACTCTGTCAAAATTACCCTTACCCTACTCCTTTGGACCTAACTGCATTTATAGTCATAATACTGTAATGAAAACCTAATAGTTGTGATTGTAAACCGCCCAGAGTCTGCCATGGTGGAGATGGGCGGTGATAAATCCAAATAATAAATAAATAAATAAATAAATAAATAAATAAATAAATAAATAAATAAAAGTTGCTTTATCTTAGGAAAAAAAGATTTGCTTTCTTCTTCTGCAACTTTTCTGTTCCAACTTGCTATGTAAAACTACTTTTATCTTTGTATTTTTAAATACAGGTTTGTATGTTTATCATGCTGTTCTGGTGACTATACAACACTAAAGGAAGTTATCAACAGTTTAAACCAATACTGTGACATTATTTAAAAGACCAAAATATTTTAAAATAAGAAGTTTTTGCTGGTCTATGACCGAATAAAAATTGATTTGATTTGAATTACAAGAAGTTTACATCGAAAAAGTAAGCAGATACAGTGGGTATCATATAACATTAAGCAAATAAACACTTCCTGTGGAACAAATACTGTCCTAAATAAATACTTAATTGGCAAAATACTGTCTTATAAAGTCTTCATGCAATTTTTCTTCAAAGTTCTTTCCTACATAAGCACTATGCATATGAGTGAGACAAAGAAAGCAAGATGATCTTATATGATATTTTGTTCATGTATGAGAATCCATCTAATGGAAAGAATACTAAACCAAGGTAGCAATGGGAATCCCCCAGATGTTTTGGACTTCAGCTCCAATGAGTTCTGGACACTATAGCCAATGGTAAAGGATTATGAGAGTTATACTCCCAAATATCTAGAGGGCAACAGAAAGTTTACCCTAGGATTAGACAGTGTATATGAAATTAAACAAAGCCAATTCAACTTAAAATTTTAACTGATGATATAGTTTTGAGTTCAGCCTTGGTTGAAATAACTCAATTTCTTCATTCAGAATAAAAACTAAAAAGGAAAATAAAAAATAACATGCAGGCACAGAAAGTACTTGCAGAACTGGAATAATATTTACCTTAATGATATAATATAGTCAGGATAATTGATGCTTTTGTACTGAACCCAGGACCTTGAGTCATCTTCTGTCACTTTACTGTCTTCTGTTATTGAGAAGAGACCAAATGAAGCAAATCGCCGTACTGATATTTGCTGAAGATGGGCATTCTCCAAGGGCTTTTGCTTCAAAACCTTTAATTAAAAAACTTAATTATCAGAATTTTAATATGTAAAAGAAATTATCCACATTGAAATATCCAAAACTGAGGAAGCTGCAAGAACATAACCATTGTCCACATTTTAATAAACTTGAAACCATACTGTAATAAAAAATATCAGGTAAATTTAGCTTGGAAATGTGATGAACTATATTTGATAAATAGGGAAAAATTGGATTTTCCAGCTCTTTTTCTATTGCTTTTGAGGCACAATGTGATGCTTCTTTTGTTAGATGATGCCCTTTATGGTCTCTTAGAAACATATATAAGGGATTGTCTTCTATCTTACCTTCAATTGCTATCTTGAAGACCATCGGCTAGACCTTGAGGGATGTCATTTATTGCAAACCAAATATCTAAGGCAAATAGAAAATGCCCCCTGCACTTGAATATTTAGCACAAGAATATTTATTTATTTACTGAATTTATTAGCCGCCCATCTCACTTTTCCAAGCTGCTCTAAGCGGTGTACAACAGGGTTAAAAAAACAATCAATAAATATATTAAAAAGTATAAGAAATATATAAAACCCAACTAAAACAGAATAATAGACGGAGGGATGTTAAAAATAATGGAGCCACCTCACTAGACCACCCATTTACAATGCTTTTCTAATTACTTAAATAGATCAGGTTAGTGATCCAAAGATTCACTGAGAAAACAGGGAGGATTAGTAGTCCTAATGCAGGAAGGCAAATAAGATTTAGTAGGTATAACTAGACCAGTGATGGCGGATCTTTTGGGCTTGGCATGTCAAAAATTTGGAAAATGCCTAACTTGACTTTACTGGCATGTCACACACACACACACACACACACACACACACACACACACACACGAACAAAAGAGAAACAATCCTTTACATATTCATTTATTTTAAAAAAATACAATCCAATTTTGGGTGGCCAAAAGGGCAGAGATGGGGGGGAAATAGGTGGGTGGGGGGAGTTGCAGTGCCTTTTGTTATTTCCATTTCTTTGGTAACTCAAACAGGGAGAATAGTTGTTGTCAGGTGTTGGTGAACGCTGGCATGTCGCCCAAAAACGTTGTGGCATGTCACCTTTGACACACGTGTCATAGGTTCGCCATCACTGAACTAGACTATGGTGGGATGAAACTCACATGTGGAATGTGAGGACTAAAGGGTACCTTACTCAAAAATTATAGGTCAGACAAAAGGAGAGGAGAAGGTGACACTATATGCAAAGGAAATGTGCACTATATTAAGATCTAGGAATGTCAGTACAAGGGCCAGTCAAGAGCATTTGGGTAAGAATACAAGGAAGGGAAAACAACAAAAATATTATTGTGAAGGGTGCTATTGATCACTAAGCCAGGCAGAATAATGCCCTCCTGGACCAATTTATACAACTTTCAGGGAACAGAGACATGATGAAAAAGGGAGACTTTACTACTTGGACATCTGCAGGAAAACCAACTCAGCCTACACTGCAGAGTCCCCAAAATTTCTTAGTAATCATGCTGATTGTTTCTTTTTCCAGAAGGTGAAAGAAGAGACAGGGGGATTGGTTTTGCTACATCTGAACCTAAGCAACAGGAAAGAGCTGGTTGAATAGGTTAAAGGAGTGGCAAATTGGGGGAAGTGACCACATCATTCTGGATTTCAAGATACTACAGAAAGAAAAACTGGAGTATAGTTGTTCTTGCATGCTAGATTTTAGGACAGCCAATTTCAATAAACTTTAAAAAGTACAAGGCAGGATCCCATGGATAAAAAAAATCCTTAGATCAAAGGAAGAGCAGGAGAATTTGGAACATCTAAAACAGTAATACTAGAATTAATATCACATACCTTTCCAATGAGAAAAAAAATGGGAGACAGCTTAGGAAACTGGGTGAGTTTGGTAACCATATAAGTACTAAACTATGCTTAGCATGTCAGAATGCAATCAATGTCAGTTCTATCAGATGTTGCTTCTACAGTATGCATTTCATATGGAACTGTCATGCCTCATCACTCTTTTTAAATTAAGATTAATTTAATATCCACTTATAATCTTCCTTTGTTTTCCAAAATACTTCTATCTTATTTCATTCACAATCAGAAGGACCAACTATTTTGAGAAGGACAGAAAAATAATCCACTTCTTCCCACATTTTTGTCTGAGATACAGCTCTGATGTAGGAAATGATATATTCACGAAGTGAACCCCTCACACTTCAATCTTCATGCATTAATTAATCTTTTGATATTTTAATTAGCAGTCTTCTACTTTTGGCATGGCTCAACAGTTCCCCTTAACCATCTGATTACCTGACTCCATGCTCAAGGCCCAAATAATGGAATTCACCTTTTGTTTCCCAGAAGACTCTCTCTTCAAAACTTGTAAACTTCAGACTTTGCTTTTATAATTCCACCAGGTGTTATAAATTGGGTTTAACTCCTGGATAATTTCTGATTATCATAAATAGAGCACTGTCCTTGTTTGGGCAAAGCAACAATTAGTCTTCCCAAAGTGGCTAGCTTTCACTGATTGCCCCTTTACTCTATGAGACTGGGGAGAAGTTGTTCTTATTTATATTTAATGATCTAAGTGTTTTAAGTGGTTTTAAGTGGTTTTATAATATGTTTTAATTGTTGGTTTTATTGTACGGCACCTAGAATCACCTTGTGTGAGATGGGCAGCCATATAAATTTGATAAATAAATAAATAAAGTATATAGAATGAGAGAAAATAAATTGAAGAAGATCCAAGCTGGAGGACCACATGATCTCAAGCTGGAGGACCACATGATCTCTTTCCAGTGGGCATGCACTGAAACCCAAGAGCTTATTTATTCAAGTAGATAAGTAACAGCGTTCCGCGCGCATCATGCCGGCCACATGACCGCGGAAGCGTCTTTGGACAGCGTTGGCTCTTAGGCTAAGAAATGGAGATGAGCACCGCCCCCTAGAGTCGGACACAACTGTGCAGGGGAAAACCTTTACCTTTTAGATAAGTACTAGTTTAGCTAGGCTGAATGTATTTAGTTTATTAAAACTTCTCTCTATGCGATTGCTGCCTTTCCTTGTTTTCCCTGAAATTTCCTTTTCCCAATATACTTGTTCTATATCAATAAATTTGGCTTCATTGGTTTAAGATAATTTCTTATCAAAACTTTATCCATAAGCAATATTGCACAGATATGCATCTACCCCTTATGTTTCAGGATTGGCTCAAGGTTTGCTAACTTTTGAATTTCTGGGCATTGGGCAAGAACATCCAAAGCACTTTTCTTTCTCTTTTTTCTGGACTGAAGGAAAAAGTCCTGAGTAGATGGGCTAAGAATTCCCCAGCTGGACAAACTAGATGATGTTTGGAGGTTTGGCCTAATTGATGGCAGTGCACTTGAGAACCCATGAAAGAAGGGGTGTACCAGGCAGGTTTTAAATTATTCCACCCCACCCCACTTTGGTAACAAATGGTGAAACATTTTTCTCGTTACTTATTTAAAATATTAATCTGGTAGCTACTGAATGCGTGTTATAATAATTCACCATTTTAATGCAAATATTTTAAAGGGAATTGTTTCCCTAATCACTACCATTTTAGAAGGGGGGGGAGGGATTTTTCCTGATCAAACACTTCTATTCTACATTTCTATACAAGACAAATGATAAATGATTGTTTTTTTCATAAGCAACTATGGACAATTCTGAATAAATGAATACTGCTAAATACTGTAATTGTTTTTGTTGCTTTTAAAAATAACTTGGAATTTGAATTTTCCTTTCTCAGTCCATAGCAGGTATATGGATAATTTGTATATAAATTTATATAATTTGTGAAAGAAAGAAAGAAAGAAAGAAAGAAAGAAAGAAAGAAAGAAAGAAAGAAGAAGGAAGGAAGGAAGGAAGGAAGGAAGGAAGGAAGGAAGGAAGGAAGGAAGGAAGGAAGGAAGGAAGGAAGGAAGGAAGGAAGGAAGGAAGAAAGAAAGAAAGAAAGAAAGAAAGAAAGAAAGAAAGAGAATCATCGGTTCAGCCCTTGCGGTCAGTTATTTCCTCGGAAGAAAGCCGTTGGGGGCGTCCTTCGAGATCAGCTTTACTCATCAGTGAAATAGAGACAGCAATAACTTATTCAAACGAAGCGAAGCGAAATCATTGCCCATCTGCCTGCTAGAGAAATGGCAGGTGATGCAACGAGTTCCCCGGAGGGGAAACAAGCGGCTCTTGCCATTGACTTTCCGTACCTGTCTGAGAAGTGTCCAGCGGGCTTTGGCGGCTGCCTGCTTGCTCCTTTTCCCGGCGTCTCCCTCTTCGTTCTCCGCCAGAGCCCTGTCAGCTGGAGTAGGAGAAGCGCTAAGGAACGGCTCTGCAGCCATGCTAACGCCGGTTCTCCCTTCTTCCTCAAACTTGAACGAGCGCGCCAAAAAATAAATCCTGAAATGAAGGGGGCAAAGGGAGTCCGGAAAGAACTTACTCAGGGACCCGTCGCCTCACCAGAAAGCAGCGGCCGAGGCACACGAAACAGCCGTCAAGGCTGGGAAGCTTTTGCCCGAGCCTTTTTCAGCAAGAGTTGCTAAAACCTCCCATTTAGCAACTGGGAGCATGAGAAGAGGACGGAATCATCTTTGATGAGGGCAAGGAAGTGGACGTTTGACAGTAGCAACGACTACGTGAAAGAATGCAGTTAGTGAAGGATTATTTGTTGCTCAGAAGAGCTAAGCTCATCTCTTTCATTGTCACGGTAGGGGAAAATATTGCCCGATTTTTAACAGAATTTTTTTAACGGAAAAAAAAGAAAATAATTTAGATTATGATCTCGAATCGGGAGCGGTGTTTCAGTGCCCCAGACCAAAATGGAGATTTCGCATTTTATATATGGGTAAGGAAAATCACCATGTTGATAAAGGGCAAAGCGAAGACTCCGGAAAGCCACGTTCTTCTGCCATCTTGGTTGTGGGCAAGTATAGTGTTCCTAGCATATCGGGATGTGGGCAGATTAAAGTTTCAGTCGCCGGTTTAACAAGTCAACATCGTTCGTCTTGCCGTGTTGCTGCTTGTCTGTGATCAATAGTAAGTTGCCGTCGCGTTCCCTGAGGTTCATGTTTCGTTCTGGGTTGTTATGTTCCTCCTTACAGAGAGCTTAAAAGGTAAAAAGTTGGTCGTAATATTCCTATTGATTTGATTAATATATTCCAGTGACTAGAAATAAGGGCTGCTTTGCTTTAGAAACAGTTTGGAGCGCGAAATCAAGCCTAAGGACGGCTCAAATTCCCCGGTATCTAGGAAATAAAATTTTATAATAAAGCACAAAATGTTAATTTCAAATGACAAAATAGTTGTGACTAAGTATGCAATTCTAAAATGCTGTACTGTTCAGTGAATTGTTATAGCAAGGTATCTGTATTAGGGTCCTCTAAATTCCTTGAGGCTTAACTTTGAGAAGTATACAGTACTAGCAAATGCAAGTAGATAAATAGCAAATGCAAGTAGATAAATAGGTACCACTTCGGTGGGAAGGTAACAGCGTTCCGCACGCGTCATGCCGGCCACATGACCACGGAAGCGTCTTTGGACAGCGCTGGCTCTTCGGCTAACAAACAGAGATGAACACCGGCCCCTAGAGTTGGACACAACTGCACAAATGTGTGGGGGAACCTTTACCTTTTTACTAGTTTATTAGGTGGGCTATACTCTGCTATCTTACGAAGTGCCTTTTTCCTTGAGGCTCTTATTAATTCCTCAAATCCAATATATTATTCATTTTATAGAGTGGAAAGGCATTTTTTCACAATATGTGTTTGATCAATATTTATTTGATACACATTTACCAAAGAGGCCCCCCTTAAAATAATAATACAGTAATATATATTTTATGTACACAAACATTTACGCTGGTTCACTCTGACTGACTCTGGGTGTTTATCTACACATTTTTGTCACCGCTGAAGATGTCCCAGTAATCATTGGTTGAGGACATTAATGCATGACATTGCATTAATGCATGACATCCTCAACCCATCCCCAGCCCACTGCAGAGACAGGTTCTCCCCAACTTTCCATGCTCCATTTCAGAAGTGGCACTTCTATATCTCACAAGTGTGCCAAGTGGTCAGTGTGCCACCAATCAGTTCAAGGTAAGTTTCAAAGTGAGGTCCTGCACTGCTACTGTTGGCCACCCGAGGCTACTGCAGACACAGCCCTGTGTGGTCCATGCCTGTTAAATGTCAGGGTCATTCACCTTTTGTTAATGGAAGACTCATAGAGAAAGTGGATGTCTCAGACCTCTTCTCCCAGAAAAGCTCTGGGTCTTCACACCCTGGCCCACCTTTTGTTTTGGGGTGGTGGCAGGTAGTTCCCACAATTATTATGTACCTTCCTGTCAGCCTTGCAAGTTAGTCCAGACAAGAAGCACACCCACTTGTCTTTCTGGCAATTAAAAGATAATTTTAAAAAAGAAATAATTTCTATAATACAATCTCATGGCCATGTAGCATAGCCTTTCCTTGAGAGACAGATCAATCTTACAAGGGTTCAGCAAATTCAAATATTTTTTGATCCCCTAAATGTTGACAATATGTGGAAAAAAATTCTTCTGAGAGAATAAGATAAAAAAAATATTTGTGGAGCATTATAAACCTTAGGTAGGAACATCCACAAGGGGTGTCACAAAAGTTAAGTTTGGCAGTCACAGCAGTGCAATTGTCATGGCTAGCTCTGACCCTGAGGAGTCTGAGGAGGAAGAGGTTACTTCAGAGAACCCTGTGGAAGAGCAGCCTGCCTCAGAGAGCATCAGGGAGACACATGGGGCTGATTTGGCTGCAGCTGGAAGCAGCAGAAGATGATCCAGGACCTCCTCCCACTCCTAAGGTATGTAGGGTTGACTGAAGGGCAGAATAGAGGAAGTCTGCACAGCTCCTTGCGAGGCAAGGACATTCCCACTGGGGGATTTTATTTTAGAGCCACCACTAGCAAGCGATCCTTTGTTGGGAACAACCGCTCCGTTTACCGGAACCTCTGTCTGTTGTGCCCTGAACTCTTGCCTGCGGAAACTCTGTGCTTTTGGACCTGGACCAGATGACAACCTATGGTGATTCTACAACCTCTGGACTGTGCCCTGACAGTGCTTCTGCCTGCTGCTTGGCATCTTGCTTACTGGGATCTTGCCTGTAAGTTTCCAAGGGATTTGGGACTGTTGGAGACTGTGTGCGTCTCCATACATGCCCAGCCTGCCGGTGCTGTAACTGCTCAACCAAAGTAAAGCCTTGAACTGTACTCCTTTGTGCATGTGTTTGTGTCTATGTCAGACCTGGGACAGGACAGCAAAATTCTTCAAAAAGATGTATGAAGGTGTGGGCCTTCAAATGCATGTTGATTTTTTTACATCCCTAACCCCAAGTGAATGCCTCTTACCTTAGGGATGCCATGATTGCCATTTAGTTTTAATCAGACCTTAGCCAAATGTGGATCTTTTCTGGTGCAGAGAAAGATCTAAACAGCTATGGGCAGACAACAAGAATATGAAAAACTGCATGCATCAATTAGATAAACAAGAAGCAAGAACCAAGGCTGGAAATATGGTTGTGGACAGATTGGTAATCAGATTAGCTATACAGGAATGAATATCTGTGTTGTGAGTATGACAAGTTGCTCACATTGTAGAACGAACATTATTATAACAACTATATAAAGTTAAATAGTTGACCTAAAGAATCAATCTAGCCAGCTGATGAGCTGCAGCATTCCTTCTCACTGCTACAATAGTGAGATTACAGCATTGGAAATATTGGGCCAGTTAATTCCTTGAACCTGTGAGGTACCTCAGTTGTTCAGGAAGTAAGGCATCTGGTATCTATTCCTTAAGTTCTTGGTATGAGTCTTCTGCCACCCTTAAGGAGATTCAATGAAATTATCTTGGGACCTTTGGTTGTGAAATAGTGACCTATCTTTTGACAAATGGAAATGGAGAGCTAGTTTGGTGTAGTGGTTAAGGCAGCAGGCTAGAAACCAGGAGACTGAGTTCTAGTCCTGCCTTAAGCCCAAAGCCAGCTGGGTAACTTAAGCCCAAAGCCAGTCACTCTCTCTCAGCCCTAAGAAGAAAGCAAGGGCAAATCTTGCTGAGAAAATTGCAGGGACTTGTCCAGGCAGTCACCAGGAGTGACTGTACACCAGGAGTCAACAGTGACTCGAAGGCACAACAACATCTTTTGACAATATTAAGTATTCTTGTAGTATTTTTGCCAAACTTTTATGTAAGTACTGTTTTTAGAAACCAGTAAGGCAAAAAAATCTCAGGTTTGTTTATAATTTCTCTTCAATTAAAATTATAATTTCTTTTTTTTTCTCCTCCAGCTCTGAACTAGTAGAATTGAAGACTGTACACATTTGAATGTGAAACATCTAGTGGCTGTGACTACTTTACTTGTGCTTGCTATTAATTTGGACTCCAACAGTTCTAAAAATAAGAATGAAGAATCAAGCAAGATGAATATTTTGTCATCATGTATTCAGGAATAAAATATTTCCCTTACCTTTTGAAGGGCAGTATTGGTCACTTCATGAACTGCTTTAAATGTTCCTCCACTTCATCTGTAAGATTTTGTGGTCAAACAAAGCAACAAGTGTTTTTGTTTACAACATGTTTTAGAAATGTGTGCATTGTTCCTTATTCCCAAGGAAGCATTCAGCCATGGAGGTTTTTTTCCTGCAAGGTACACTATTTAAATAAATCATTCAGGCCAATAAATATCTTGGCCCTTATACAATAAAACCTGCCTTTTTTCTTGTGTCAGTGACTCACTAAAATTATTAAGGCAGAAAGTGTGTTTTCAGTTACTGTATGCTTATGCTTATAAGATCATGACACTTAAAGTTTTGGGCTTCTGTTCTTCTGGATTCAATTGGATTCTGCTATTCTAGCTATTTTTAAAAACCTACTTATTCACTGGAAATCCTGTGACAGACTACAAGCCAATAGAATAAGGATATTTTCATTTCTGCCACAGACAATTTCTAATTTCTGTAGTCAGAAATTTAATTCAAATAGTAGCATTTTGTGTTGATAGAAATGAAAATGTTAAATTAAGAACGGGGGGAATATCAAAAGGGAGCTCTAAAGCTGCCATCCTCTATGGACTCTACAGAGGTAAATAGCATGGAACTAAGTGGGGCTAATCCAATTTAAATTTTTATATTAGCTCAGGAAGAGACTGATAATGGGTATGGGAAAATACAATAACATTTATTGAACATTGCTAAGATTTTTCAGCCATATAGAATCAAGTTGTAGTTTATATAAACTTTTTGACATAATTACCTTACATTTTTAATTTACAATTTATTATGTATTGGAGATGTAGATAGATTAAGTCTAATCATGTGGCAGTATATCAGAATAACAGAAGAATAGGTAAGCTTCCTGGACCAAACTGAATTTGCAGTTTTATAACATTATGCATTAGTAGCATATGTCTGTAATGTCACATTGCTTATGCTTCAGGATAAACCTTCAAAACCAATTAATTGATCCTTGAATTTGTGTACAAGCATTAAAATACCATAAATTGTCCATAGATCAAAGGTTCCATATCATTTTTAATGGACAGAAGTCCCTTGCCATGATCAGATCAATTAAGTACACATTCAGCCCTTGTATTGTGAGGCTATCTGTGTGGAAAAATGGGGAGAGTCTTTATTTTTAAGAAGAAATTAAACATTGACTTTGCTAATACAATTCATATTCACATTTTTGTGTTATAAATAGCAGCCAGTGGTAGCACTGGGCAGCTTTGAGATCATAGGAAGAGAAAGATTAATTCTGTCAGAAGTGGAGAGGGGTAGGACACCTCTCCAAAGTTGCTATTTTCAATTCATAGGAAGCCTTCATATTACTGATAAAGAAGACTCATTACATTTAGAAAGTATTCCCATAGTTTTCCAGCTGCTACTTGGTTACTAACTTACTTTTCTGGAATAGGATATGCAAAATATACTCAACCAAAATTATTAAAGGCATCTTTTAGTTGGTATATAATTTCAGGTTGTATAAGATAAATCCTGCTTATTTGCACTTATCATCTCATGTCTTCTACTAGGATCTTCTGAAATCAGAGCAAAAGAACTGGAGGGTTTGTTCAGCAAACTACACAGATTTGAGAGAGAGAATTAAACAAAAATTAGAAAATCATTATGATAGTCATTCATCAAGTTTAAGTAGCCTGATGGTAAGTATTATAAAAGTTGCTAACTTGCTTATCATAATACTGATACTATAAATATTTTAAAAATTATTTGAAGAGGTATGTGTGTGATAAAGCTTGTCTTGTAGTAACATTCTGCATTTGCTTAGCTCCTCTAAGCATTCAAAGTACTTTATGTGCATTACTTCCATATAATCCCTACCATAAATCTGTAAAGTAGGTATTATTAACCCAATTCTGCACATGAAGAGACTGAAGGAGAGTACTTTGCATTGGTCTATTTACTGAATGCATTGGGAAAATGAAGTTGAGATTTAACACATTTCATCAAGGCAGGATTTAAAACCAGTGTTACAAAGGGTTTTTCATCAAAATAAAACAAATTTTTGATGAGTCCATCACGATCATTCCAGAGCTTGAATATCCATTTACAGTTATTGAGGTTAAATGGCTTTCATTTCCCTAGGGTTTTTTGCCTGTTTTGTTTTTTTAAAAAAACTTTATTGATTTTCAAAGTATAAGTAAAATACAAAATGTAGAGTACAGAAAATATAGAATACAAAACTTAAAGAAAAAAGAAAAACTAAAAGTACAGAAATAGATAGAAAATATAGAAAGTGACTTCCGACCTTCTCCAACACAGATATAAATGGATATTATACAAATGTAATCTCTTACCGTTAGTTAAACTTTTAGTAACATTATTTCTATAAAATCAAACCATTCAATCATCAAAACCCAAAATCAAAACTTCATTTTTTTTCAGATATAAGCAAATAATCCAAAAGTAGTTTCCAAATAGAAATAAATCCAATCACAGTATTTTCTCTTATAAATGCTGTCAGCCATTTGTGCCAGTTCCGTTAGCTTAACCATCCATTCTTCCATTCTTTTGTGGATCTTTCCATCTTTGAGCATATAAAAGTCTTGTTGCTGTTATCATATATAGAAACAACGTCCGATGCTGCTTGTCAAACTGTTTGTCCATCAAACCCAGCCTGTTTGGTTTTTAAGAAATTTCATGATTGTACATTTATATCCCATTTGTTTCTGCCAAGGTCTGAATATTTTTCTGAACGGTTACTGCATGCATAGGAGAGCCAATGTGGTATTATTGGTTGACTTCTGGGTCAGTTTCATATTTATATATGAAGGGATCTCAGAGTTTATTGTACCAAGAGCATAGAAACATTTGTAAACAACTTTAGATTATCTTGAAAAGCTAAACAGTCAGATCTGATTAACACCTTGAAACACCCGGTATGTTGCCTGACTGGTAAGTAAAAAAAAAATCCAGAATAAGGCAGTGGCAAACAACTTCCATATTGTTGCCAAGGAAGCTACATGGATGTATCCATGATGTTATTAGGAGTCAAGCTTAACTTGAACAAAATAGTACATATTCATGGTCCTGAAATTTATCTCACTCTGTAATAAGTGAGAAGTATATAAACATAAAATTCTGAGAGTGCCTTGGACTGCAAGAAGATCAAACCAGTCCATACTCCAGGAAATAAAGCCAGACTGCTCACTTGAGGGAATGATAATAAAGGCAAAACTGAAGTACTTTGGCCACATAATGAGAAGACAGGATACCCTGGAGAAGATGCTGATGCTAGGGAAAGTGGAAGGCAAAAGGAAGAGGGGCCGACCAAGGGCAAGATGGATGGATGATATTCTGGAGGTGACAGAGTCAACCATGGGGGAGCTGGGGATGGTGACGGCCGACAGGAAGCTCTGGCGTGGGCTGGTCCATGAAGTCACGAAGAGTCGGAAGCGACTGAACGAATAAACAACAACAACAATATAAACATAAATGTACTAGTGGCAGATGGATATGAAGACATTTATTAGTTCCTTTAGTAAAACAAATGTTTTAAGTGGGAGGAATACTATATTCCAGTGCCCAATTCATCCACTGACATGGATAAGGGAAGCAAATGAAACACAGATTTGAAGGCTGGATACAAATCAAACAAATAAAATGGGTCACGGTATATAAGTTTCAGTGGATACAAGGTGAGGTGATACAAGTGTACATCTATGTATGCCTTAAGTCAGGGTGCCTAGGATAATACACTATAGTGTGTGTTTGATTAACACTTGGCAACTACAGGTAATCCTTGCTTACCGACCACTCATTCAGTGACCGTTTGAAGTTACGATGGCACTGAAAAAGGAGATTTATGACAGGTCCTCTAAGTTGTGGCCGTTGCAGCATCCCTGCGGTCATGTGATCGTGATCTGGGTGCTTGGCAACAGGTGTGCATTTATGACAGTCTCATTCATGTGATGCCATTTGCAACCTTCACAGCCAACTTCGAACAAGCAAAGTCAATGGGGAAGCTGGCAGGAAGTCACCAGTCGTGGTCACGTGATATTGCGCTTAACCGCGGGTGATTCACTTCACAACTGCAACCAGAACTGACATCATAAGTTGGCACATGACATTTCACTTTATGACCACGTTGCTTAGTGATGAGTTGCAGTTGGTAAGTGAGGACTACCTGTTGTAGGTATGAAGATTACTACCAAATTGAGGGGAGATGAAAAGGCTATTGCATAGCTTTCCAAACTCTGTGTTGCAACACAGTACTGTGTCACCTGCAGTGTGCAGCTGTGTCGTGTGAAAACCCGGAAGCGCTGATGGCGCGCCACTGCATGTGGCAGCGTGCGGCAGCAGCACACCATCAGCGCTTCCGGGTTTCGTGCAACACACCTACACACTGCGGCCGCCACGCGCTCCGCTCTGCCGCCGCCACCACCGCCGCCGTTGGTGTGGGTCACCAACAGGAAAAGTTTGGAAAGCTCTGGCCTATTGGCTGAGATGTGATGATGGATGGTATAAGAATCAGATGTTTAGAATGGTATAAACCAGTGTTTCTCAACCTTGGCTACTTTAAGATGGGTGGACTCCAACTCCCAGAATGCTGGCTGGAGAATTCTGGGATTTGAGTTCCACCCATCTCAAAATGGTCAAGGTTGAGAAACACTGGTATAAACTAAGACTGTTTCTGTGAGTTACTAGATCTTTACAGCAGCTTTATTCAAACTGCCATTTTTCAATTAATACTGCATCTACCAGAATGCTCACCTAGCAGTGGCTGAGGATTCTGAGACTTCCAGTCCTAGTACATCTGGAAGACAGCTTTGAGGGAAATGATAAACCTTACAGTTTTTATGATATTACTTGAGGGATTTTTGTTTATTCGTTCAGTTGCTTCCAACTCTTTGTGACTTCATGGACCAGCCCACTCCAGAGTTTCCTGTCGGCCATCGCCACCCCCAGCTCCCCCACGGTTGAGTCCGTCACCTCCAGAATATCATCCATCCATCTTGCCCTTGGTCGGCCCCTCTTCCTTTTGTCAGATTTCTCGTATGAAATTGGCAAATTGTTTTCTGTACAGAGAAAAGTTTCTCATGGTGACGTGAAGTGCAGGTGGCCAGATAACAACTGTCACATGTGTATTGTTATGGCTAGTGCCTACACATCCGCATGGGAACAATGTCTCCTGATTCCCTCCGTGGGAAGCCTGCTCCGGGGGGAGCAGAGGGCGGGAGGAGACAGCATGCTTGCTGCGACACTGCCACAAATTAACAGGTCATGCTATGTGCTATGGCCTATGCTTTAGGCCGGGTGTGTGTCACACCTAACTTCCAGCCAATCAGAAAGCTGGAAGAACTGAATATCTAACCATGCAAAATGGTGTTCTATGCTTCTTGACTTCTTGTGTCTTTTAGCCATGTACTTCTTCACGTGTTCTGTTCCTGTGGACTGGGAAGTGTGAGCTATGCCTGGCTATGTGAGTGATGCCATGGTGCTCCTTCATGTCTGTTATGTCTGTCAGTGGAAGCAGTACACTGGAGAAGATGCACTCTGCTTTGTCTGTACCTTTTTGCAACGATGTAACTGTATATACAACTCTGCTTTTATTTATAGTAAAGATATTTTAGCCAGAAATGCTGCACTCTGTCTGTTTACTCTCAAGCCTTGCTTTTTCCCTTTAAACCAGCGTACATCCTATCGCCTTTTGCCTTCCACTTTCCCTATCATCAGCTTCTTCTCCAGAGTATCCTGTCTTCTCATTATGTGGCCAAATACCACAGTTATACCTCCAACACCACAGTTCAAAAGCATCTATGAGGGAGCATATTTTGCTTCTAATTATATAGAGATCTCATAGACCTCAAGAAAGCTCAGTTTATTGTACAGTAATTTGAGAAAATATAATTACAGCTAATGACATAATTCTGCAAGATTTGTAATGGATGCATCTTTATTTTAATGTTAAACAGATTAAGTTTGGAGACTATATTTACTTTGAAGAAAATGGCTGCATATTTCGTTCAAAGCTGGGAGAAGTAGGTATGACTATTTCTTATATTACTAAATTTAAATATATTTTAGTATTTGCATATGCAGCTTTAATAAATTAAAATAAACTTTCAATAAGGTCTTATGAAAACAATGTGTTATATTAGGCAAGAAAAGGTATATGTCATCCTCAGCAATATTGTTTATAACCACAACCAGTCAGCGGGGAGCTGGGGCAGGAGGCCACATTTGGTCTAGTGGTTAAGGTGCTGGGCTAGAAACCAGGAGTCTGTGAGTTCTAGTCCCGCCTTAGGCATGAAAGCCGGCTGGGTGACCTTGGGCCAGTCACTCTCTCTCAGCCCAACTCACCTCACAGGGTTGTTGTGGTGGGGAAAATTGGAGGAGGAAGGAGTATTAGGTATGTTCGCCGCCTTGAGTTATTTATAAAAATAATAAAGGCAGGATAAAAATTAAATACATAAATATCCTGGGCTTCACATTACAAGGGAGCCTTGCATTTCGGCATCAGTTATTTTTGATTTTAAAATTATGTTTCATTCAGAGTTTATGTAGTTTGCTTGAGTCTTTGTGAATCTCAGAGAGGAAAGTTGGACTCTCAAACCAATAATAACAAAATGCTTTTTTTATTTATTTATCTAAAATATTTCAAGCCTTCTTTAAGGGGAAAAGCCTTAGTGCCTGGCTGACCACATCAGGACTGAGAACTTCAGGATCAGGCTTATTGTTACTTCAATGGGAAACCTTCAGGGAATGCCAGGGTTGTAAGTTAGAACACAAACTTGAAAAACATTGCAGAAGAAGGCATTAGCAAACCACATTTAATTGAGTATGGTTGTCAAGCAACCTGTAAGGATCTATCCATGAACTGACTAGGAATCAAACTCCATTCAAAAGTGACTTTAAATTTTTAAGGGGTAAACTTCACTCAAAGTAGCTTTTAAAAAATAAGCATAAAAGCCCATGCAATAAAGTAATTCTATTTGCTAGGTTTGCCATTTCATTTAGCAATCTGGAAATTGTGCAGCACATAAACTATAGCAGATACCTTTCAAATATTATAGAACAGTATTTCTCAAACCTGGCAACTTTAAGATATGTGGACTTCAACTCCCAGAATTCCCCAGCCAACCAGTCATATAAGCATATATAGGAGTTTGTGTGTTTGTGTGTGTGTACCCGCACTAGCTCCAGCTCTTGCCAACCTAGCCATTCGAAAGCATGTAAATGCAAGTAGATGAATAGGTACCACTTCAGTGGGAAGGTAACAGCGTTCCGCGTGTGTCATGCAGCCACATGACCGTGGAAGCGTCTTCGGACAACACTGGCTCTTTGGCTAACAAACGGAGATGAGCACCGGCCCCTAGAGTCGGACACGACTGCACAAATGTGCGGGGGGTACCTTTACCTTTACCTTACACCCACACAGTGGCCATTTGGTTTTATTTTAACCCAAAAAGAGCATAGGACAAAATATACTTAAAATAATCTATTAATTTTAAGTTACCTTCTTAAGCACAGGTGTCATATCACATTCTCTTCTATGACTTTGCTAATATATTTGGATGTGGATTGGGGAGTAAAATACATTCAAAATCAGTTTCTTTGTTTTGATTTTTTTGCACAAAATTTAAAGTAGAATTTTTGAAATAAAAATTATATGACCACAGTCTTGCCCATTGTGATTAAGTTCCATCCATCCATCCATTAATTAATTGAGAAAATCCATGTGGTCACTAAGAGTCAACACCAGCTTGGCATTCAGTCAATCAATCAATCAATCAATCAATCCAGTTCCAAAAAAAGCAAGGACGATTAAATTAGTCAAAAATTCATACAATTGAAATTAAGTAACTTTAGCAAGATCAAGGTCTATGTGTATAAGACTAATTCTAAAACATTACATTTATAAACACATTCAGCTATCAAAACAATAGGTGATTCTTTGCATTGATTCTCCCATTTTAACATGACTGTTTTTTTATTTTAATAAATTTTATTATTTAAAATATTTACACACTTCAAAGATAGTTACATTTACAAAGAATTACAACACATATATAACATATTTACATAAGACAATGACAACATACAAAGTTACACATATAACAGAGTGACTTCCTGTTTCTTTTACGAAGAGATTTTTTATAAATGTTTAACAATACTATTTTCTTTATATCTTTCCTTCCCTTTAATATTTCATTTTTGTATTTATAATTTATCTCATTATTTAGTTCATTTTCATCCTTTTCTTTCACCTTTAATCTTTTCTCTTCTTACAACAATAATTTAATATTATAGTCCCTTTGTATAAATTTTAAAAAGGATTCCATGTTAGTTCATAATTTCCAGTTTCTTTACATTTTATTAAGTTCGTTAATCTGTCCATTTGTGCTAATTCCATTGTTTTGAAAATCCATTCTTCTATTGCTGGGGTATGTTCTTCTTTCCAATGTTTCGCGAAGGTTATCCTTGCAGCTGTAATCAGATATAGTAGTAATTTTTTATAGTCTTTATTCATCCTTATATCCATGAGTCCCAATAGGTAAAATTCTGATTTTATTTCCATATTAATTTCAATAATTTTACAAATACAACCGTGGATTTTCCCCCAATATTTTTTTGTTTTTTTACAAGACCACCACAGATGATAATAAGATCCCACTTTTGTTTTAATGACTGTTTTTGATATTGTAGGTGAAGAGAACTACGAAGCATTACTTAGCACAGAAGCTCTGCCCTTTGAAGATTCTTTTATCCAGCAAATCCGAATTTCCCCAGATCATGGTTATATGGCTACTGGAATTAAAAGTGCAAGTTCTGAAGAATGTGCTTGTATCATTGTGAAACTACATCCATTATCAAAAGTGGAATGTATTATCCCAAATGCATTTAGCTTTGGTAAGCAGCCCAACTCACCTCACAGGGTTGTTGTGGGGAAAATAGGAGGAGGAAGGGGTATTAGGTATGTTCGCCGCCTTGAGTTATTTATAAAAATAATAAAGGCGGGATAAAAATTAAATAAATAAAATGTGCAAATCATTTGGCAGTGCCAGGCAAATACCATTCCTGAAATGTCAAGGCTATGAGTCCTGGTAGAAGTGTCTTAGGCACACGTGCAAGTAACCAAGAAATCCTGTTGAAGTGGCTGAATCAAGCCTTTGGGAGGCAGCTACTACCTCTTCTTGGAGTAGCATTTGTCTTATAGTCTTGCCAAGTGATTTGCATA
This sequence comes from Charina bottae, assembly GCA_023362775.1. Classification (NCBI taxonomy): domain Eukaryota; kingdom Metazoa; phylum Chordata; class Lepidosauria; order Squamata; family Charinaidae; genus Charina; species Charina bottae. The sequence goes on along the minus strand of JALMGJ010000001.1, from coordinate 69,192,130 downwards.
ACCCTAGCATAACTCTCTTGTGCTAGACTAATACAGCCTTCTTAAACCTGATTCCTTCCATGTGTGGGTCTTTAATTTTCATAATTCCCGAGCGGGATGATCAGAAGACAGCAGGTTGAAGAAGACTATTACAACATGCTAAATCAACTTCATTGATTTAGCTTTCATAATTTTTAGATTTGCTAAATGTCCTGGGGTGGGGTGGGGGTGTAAGATAGGGCAAATGGGAAAACAAGTGTCCCAGCATGTTCCACACTTTTTGTACATGTATCTTGATGTCAGAGTACATAAGAGTAGGAGCTTGTGTCACAACGCTCTTTTTATTATTCTGATGAAACTCAGATTCTGTGGACCTCTCTAAATCCAGATATGTATAATCCTACATCAAGCAGCTCCCTACTTCACCACTTTTAATGAATCTTTCCATATAATAAACCCACACTTTGCTTTTGTATTGAAATTAACAGCAGTTGAAACTTCATTCTTCCAAGCAATGAAAACAAGTTAAACTTGCTTAAAATGACATTTTCCAAAGGAGGTTGGCACTACTATTTACTAAGGTGGTACGTATTCCTATAAGAAATACCAAAAGATCAGTGTTCACATAGGACGGTGTTAAAGCAGAATGGAGTCCTGGTGTAAATATAATAAAATATACCTTTTACAAACGTTCATACAAATGACCTTTGGGTTGTTTGCTTATTTGTATTATATTCTGCCTTTCCTGAATTCAAGGGAGTGTATATAATACTCTCCTCTCCAATTTTGTACCATTAATAATAACCCTGTGAATTGGGTTGGGTAGAAATGTAGTAACTGGCCTAATGTTATCCACTGAATTTTCATGGCTGAGTGAGGATTTAAACCTTCATTTTACCAATCCTAATCCAACATTCTAATCACTGTGTCACACTGTCTGTTGTCATTTGGATTACAGTCAACTTCATTAAATATTTGAAATGTTGTCCTAAATTGGTAAGTGTATATATATGCAAAAACTAGAAGCAGTAACAACTACTGTAAAGCTTAAATGGGAAAAGCTTTGTGACACTTGGTACTAGAGATGCCACAGATGTTAATAGGTCATCATAATAGTGGAATTCATGTAACTCAAAGCTGCAGTGAATGTACTAGATGTTGGGCATCTTTTTATTTTCACAGTGGTAAAATACCGTTGTTTGGACACTAGAAGACATAGAAAGACTGACAGTTGGTCCAGAAAGAAACAGGAAATTTAAGGAAATTTTGAAAAACTTGCATTAATCACTTATTGCTTTTCATCTTAAATTTAATCTTAATCAATGGTTCACTTTAGAAGTGTGCATGTATGTTGTGCATGTATGTTGTTTTTCACATGTTCATTTCCAACTTAACTATTTTTATATTAGATTTATTAAATACAATTCATTATGGTTCCCAGTTGTATCTGATATTAGCAACAACTAAGCTTTCCTTTTTCTCTAGAATGGGCTACACACGAGATTCTGTTCTATACCACCCAAAAGAATCTTCAGTGTCATGACGTATATTTGTCTGATTTTAATAAAAAGCATTCTGAGCTGGTGTATACAGAAACTGATGCAAGGTAAGTCAGATATAATTAACTGCTTTCTCTATGTGTAATTCTATATTAAAACTGATAAATATAGACAGGACAAATATCCAGAAGAAACTGTTATTTTTTTTGATAATAGTCAAAAGAAAACTGACCAGAAAGGTTTTTATATAGCAACTCAGTAAATGCATAAATTTTTCACTAAAGGGAAGATGCCATTACATAGACCTTTATAATGCTTTATTCACATATGGAATAATTGTGAAACTGCACAGTTACTGCCAAAAGAATATGAAAAATATGTGAGCAAGACTTTATTTTGTATATTTAAGGTAGGCAGCAATCCTTGATCTGTATTTCCCAACTGTAATAGTCATGTTTTGCTTTGAAGTAACAGTCAGGAGGGCAGAAGGGAACTATTAGATTCACCCCAAAGCTATTGCCCATATTTTGTGGCAAATTCATTAGTGCAACAATAGAAAAGCTATTATCTTATGTTGCTGCAATATGCTCCATTAAAAAGCATTGTGGATTAATGCAGATAAATTTGGATGCATCAGTGTCACAGTTGGATTAGCCTGGTAATACGTTGCGCATTCGTGTATATAAATAATATATACACATACCTGTAAATAAATAATAATACATAAATAAATAATATATACATATATATTCATGTATATAAATAATAAAACTGCTTTGATGGATTAGTCCAAAAACATTTCTAGTTCAATAATCTTGGGCTCAATTTGCTCAAGCTGCTGACAGAACATTTTGAGTGTAGGAAGTAGCCAACATTCTTCTCTGTGCCAGCTTAGGTGCCTCATTCCCAATGTTATGCAGCAATGTGATTTGATTATTTGTCACTTACTGAGATTAGGAACCCAGCCAATTCTGTCTTATTGAACAAATCATAATTAAGCAAACCATGGTTTAGCATGGTGTGAGAACATAGGCAATAATTCCAAAGCAGAATTTTTCTTTAATGTTGGTTTATTAATCAGGACTTGAAACAGAATCAGACTATTTTTAATTCTGTTGATAAATTAATATTAAGCCTCATTTTTCCCTGTTAAGTACAACAGAAAACTGTAGCTTACTTTTATCTGGATAAAGGCAAAATAGAGGGAAGAAGGAAGGGCATATAGAGCATTTCAAGAATTCTTTCGGATCCAATCATTCCCATGGGCACAACCCCCAGAACTGCTGAGATTATGAGTGCCAGCAGTTCTACATCCTTTCAGGCGGTGCCCTGTCACAGCCAAATTCTTTAAAGCATCCCTTCTCTACAATATGTTTTCATCCTTGTTGAGGAATACCTAATCGATTTCTGTAGCCACCCAGAGTCACTTGTTGAGATGGGCAGCTATAGAAATCGAATGAATGAATGAATGAATGAATGAATGAATGAATGAATGAATGAATGAATGAACACACAAACAAACGAACAAACCAAGTCTGCATCCTGCCTTGTGGATGGAGCCAAATCTTACCTGTAACCGGGCCATGGTTCCTAGTAAATCCTGAGCTGCTCCAAAACAAGTGACTTAGTTGAAGAGCAACATCTCAAAACAGCTGAAGTTCATATATCATCTTAATCCAGAAGGTGTTATGTTGTGTTTTAATTGAGCATTTGTCAATAAACCACCCAAAGAATTATGAGGTCATGACATTTTATTGTTACTCTGTTGTTTGTTTGCAGGTACTTTGTGGATCTCTACCGCACAAAGGATAAACGTTTTATTACTATAAACAGTAATAGCAAGACCACCTCTGAAGTGTGGTTGATAGACTGTCATCGCCCTTTTAAATCTCCTGTTCTTGTGCAAAAACGAACCAAAAGTGTCATTTATCATGTTGAGCATAGAAACAATGAGCTATATATTCTTACTACATATGGAAGCCCTGTGGGGTACAAGGTATGGGAACTAGAAAGCTTGGTTCAGACAGTTTCATATTTTAATAACTATTATCAGCCCAAATCAATTCACTGCAGGATAAAGGCCTTTTTACTGAAGGTTGTGGATTTTAGTGTACCATGCTGGTCTGGTGCAGGTTTGTAGATAGATGTTTTTCAACTTCCTGTCTAAGACTGAGGTAAAGTGACTAGTCCAAAGACACCCAGCTGGCTTCCGTGCCTAAGGGAGGACAAGAATCTGGGTCTCCCCACTCCTAGTCCAACAACTTAATTACTATCACTATCAACTTAATCACTGGCTCCCGTATTTTAATTTCTGGGGTGGGGGGAGACTATAGTTGGTTTCATGGTCAAACCTTGTATCTAATGACTTTTATTTCCCTATATATGCTTTCAAAATTCACCCAATTATCACATTGCATTCGTAAGATCATCCTATTTAAATTCTTCATGCAAAAACACAAACTCTGAGATACAGTATATGTGGCCAGGAAAGAGTAATCATCAAAGTAATCATTACATTTGTTTTTACTGTATAGCTTGTTCTAGAATTAAAATTCTATCATTTCTCTCCATAATGCTCATATCCTCATGGCCTCCATTTCATCTTTTTATTACCTTTCCTGCTGAGATGTGTAGAAGGTTTGGAAAATACTGAAAAACAATGGAAAAGAAATACAGCATTGCTCAGCTGGATATTTTCTTGATTTCTAACTGGTACTTGAGCCAAAGTTGAAAAATATGTGTTACTGTGCTGGTTATTTCATTCTTCAAAATTTAACAAGCATAGACATAAACCTGCTAAGAAGACAGTATAACAGCATAAGTTCACTTTCCTCTAAAGATAAGAAAAAATTTACTTACCCTCTTTCTTTACTTTCGGATGACATGAATCTAAACTAAGACAGCTCTCTCTCCAGAATATCTTGAGCTATCCAAGCTAATATTAAGCTAGTTACTCAAGTTATTGAATGCTTGTGGAAGCATTTTCTTACATGAAAACTGAAATTTGATTGAAAATGCTTAAATGTTGGATAATTTCATTTTTTTCATATACATATGCAGGCTCTTGTTTGTTTTATAGCTGATGAAAGCTCCAATTGGTTCATGTAGTTTGGAGAATTGGCAACTCATTTACATAGTAAAAGAAAACACCAAATTAATCGACTTAGAGATGTTCAGAGATCACTGCATCACCTTTCTGAAACTTGGTGGTGAGCTCTATTTGGATATTATTTCTCTTGTATCAAATACAGTTGAAAATGTTAAGGTAAATATTTAAATTATTACACGTATTACTTTTTAATAATAATTTTCAAAGGTGAATTCATATATTAATTGCAGGACAAAGTAAATGTGTTTATCCAAAGGTTTTCGGGGATGAAGAACTTTAATATAAATAAATTAATTGTGTGTTTTAGACATACTGCTAATTGCAGGCTGCTGGTTGACAGAGTAAGGCAGTTATCCCACACTGCATTTCTAAACACTAGGTATCTAACTTCTGACACTAGAACTGTCATGATGATGACCTTCAACATAGGAGGCTTTGGGGAATAACCTCTTGGTGTATTGGATGGGTATAGACGTAATAGGCCAAGGTTATTCATGCCATTAACATGGTTATTATTTTCTTCATGTTTTCCCCCTGCTTGAATCATATACCCAACTGTCATTAGAGCACCAGCATCATGATTATTGAGTAGCAATAAACATTCCAAGGATGCTTTATGAGCTGTTATCAGCATGGCTAAATTATCTACAGTTTCTACAGTTATTGTTTAGCAGACTTTTCTGCTACTTGAATACATGAGATCAAATCACATTACCTTAGCGCCAGTCCTAAAGAATAGCTGCTCTGCAAAACAGGACTATAGCTTCCCTGGTTGCTTAGAATCTGGTGCAGTGATGGAATAAAAAACATTAACAGATCAGTAGGTAAGAACATCATTTTTTGAAGTAACTTTAAGAATACATTTTGTGTGTAAATAAAATCAACACATAAGATTTCAAATCCATAGCATATTTTTCCTTGGTTGATTCCCACTTGCCTCCATAGAGCAAGCAGATTGTGACTTGCAACTTTTGACCACTGACAATCTTAGTTAACAGAACTATTTCTCAATTATCATTTTCAGCAAACTAATCTTACCCAATACTTATCAAATTTTATAGCAAAAATAAAATAAATAATGTTATATTAAGCATACATTAAACATAAGATGAACCCTTGTTGTTATACTTTGATTTTTTAAAATTTTACACAATAAATTGTACAAATTTTGCATATGATTTTAGAGGAATCATATATAAAAACATTTTCATTAACAAAGCATTTTTTTAAATATCCAGATCAATTAAAATTCATTATATTTCCTTGTCTAGAGCATCACTTTACCTAGCCAGGTTTTCTATAACTTTAAAAACCAAAGGACTCTCTTGAAAACACAGGTTAACTCCTGCCTTAATACTCAGTTATCTGAAAATATTTTAAAATTTCACTTAGCATGATTGCAATAAAATGGTAAGCTTATACACTCTCCACTTTGCTAATTGTAGCAGTCAAGTTAAATATAGTGCCCATTCTATAAGGTTTTTTTAGACTTTTTAGATTGATCCTCTTCAGGTTTTAATCAATTACACGGAGTGCAGTTTTTCTGTGTAAAGCTTTTTGACTCTGACTGCCTCAATTTCCAAAAGCCTTTATCAACCCAGTAACCAGAACTTCTTAAAAGAAAGTAAGCAGTGGGTAAGAGACCCTGCTGCTCTCAGAGAATGAATCTTGATTCCTTTCATTTCTAGGAGTGTTAAGTCTTAAAACATAATAGCCCTGAGTTTCTGAATGTAGCTGTGCCAAAAAAATAATTTTGTTCTTCACAATGGCTAACACTGGGAACAGAGTCAGAGGCAAGGATTATAAGTGGCTGAGCACCCCAAAGCCAATGGAAGGCCTCAGGGCAATAGCAGACACTGACTTGGCTGGGTTTCAAGTTGGACAGAGTGAGAGAGCAGGCCGAGGGGCAGGAAGAAAGATTTTTAAAACTTTCTAATACTGTAGAAGATTGCAAGGTGGGATCTCGTAAGAGATAAAGCATGCATTTAAATTATTATATTCTTAGTGCCCAAATCACCACTTTTAGTGACATTGCCTAGTATTTTGCCTCCTCTGATTATTTCAAAATGGCATAACATTTTATTCCCATTTGCATTATTTATTGAATGTCATTAAGCAGCTTTTAGGGAAAGTAGTTGCATTGTTGCACTCGTTGTTACGGTGGGGTCCTGCCATCTCAGCTTTTTTTTTAGTGGGGCAAGGGAAGCAACTCTTGGCAAGCAGAAGTTCAAATTCTTTTATCGGAGTAGAAATTATAGAATATAGTTCAACAGAAAAAAAAGTCAAAAGACTGGGGAAATATTAAAAATCGTTGTTGTTTTCTAGCTACCTGCCTGGGCCTGTTCACTGGAATTGGAACCTAATTCTGAGTATACTGCCAACACTTGCTATTTTTGGCTCATGTCTCCTCTTCAGTCTCCAGTTCGTTTTGCATATTCATTGGTGGAAAAGAGCCTTATTGAATTTACTGAGCAAGAAGTACCAATTACAGTGAATTGTAAAACTCTACGTCTAGAAGCTAAGAGCAAGGTAGGCTCTTCTCTTCTTGGCCTCTTGTAAACAGGACTTGGAAAGGAAATACAAAATTCCCTACGAGATGCCCTAATCAGCAGATCTATTGCTGTTTCTCTGCTGTTTGAAGGGTTAATATTTCTTTTGTAAGACCTACATTTAAAAAACATGAAGGCAAAGTTGTTATTTTTTCCCCAATGGAAATGGCCTTGCTTCCCTTGTCCCCCCAAACAAAGCAAGTGTAACATACAAATGTTAATGTAAATGATAATGATCTCCCACTGAATCTCTTCATGAAACACAGGTTTTCATGAAATAAGAAAAATAATGGTGCAATCTGTTGTATTTTTCAGTCATATAGCAGAGAATTCCCAGCAAACATACAAGCTTTTATATTTGTTGCTGCATTCAGTGTGAAGAGTCCAAAGCTATTCAGATCCCAGTGCAGAGGGTACAGGAGGAATGGGCTGCTTTCATGTTTTATAAACTTCTCATGAGTTGCACTGAATGAGTTTTATGCTCCACATTGGTAAACAAACCCAGTAGAGTCCCATCTTTCATTTTATTTTCTGAGAGTTTTTGTACAAAGTGTCAGAGAATTACTATGATAAGTGAAACATGTTAAAATATGTAAATTGAAGCTTTTCTTTTGATACATGCTTTGCAAATTGTAAATATGCTTTATTGTGAAATGTTCCCTTATCTGCAGGATGAAACTTGGGTACCAATCACAGTTTTTTATAAAAACAATTCTATACAGCTGCACACGATGCCACTTCTGGTTCATGTATATGGAGCTTATGGAATAGACTTGAACATGAGATTTAAAGCAGAAAATCTAATGTTAATCAAGGATGGGTGGATATTAGCTTTTTGTCATGTTAGGTAAGTCTGTAATATTATAAAACTGTTTTGCTTGTTGTTGTTTTTATTGCATGTGTGCCTGTGCCTGATACCCTTGTTGCTTAAAGTTTTAGCTTTATCTTTTAGCTGCAACATTTTTTATTCCATTCACAATTTGTTTTCTCCAGTTACTTGTAATGTACATTACTGCTGATCATTTCATGTGTACTATTTGCTAATAATGTATTTAAGTATCCATTCTTTGCATGAATTCAGTTAACTTCGTCAGAACACAATATAGTTCTATGGTTTAGTACCATTTTTAAAAGCTTTTTGATATCTGTCATTCAATTCTTAGTATAAGTCTTTACTTTCTAAGAAATATTCTGATGTTACATTCACTTAGCAATAATTTATATTCACCTAAAAACAGAAATTGTAAAGCATATGTTTGCTGAAAATATTTTAAAAATATTTATTTATTTATTTTATTAAATTTATATTACCGCCCATCTCCCCCAGTGGAGTTATACTATATCAATAGTATAACAAGTAAATTATCTTTTTACCTACGCTACTCTACTTTTTACTGGAAAAATTACACTGTCCCTGTGGTTAGTACCATATAGTAAACTTTCAGCTATTTTACATGATTCTAAATAAGTCAACTAAAGGAAAATAATGGCAAAGCAAATGTTATCCACATGTATTTTAAAATTTAAAAATTACAAAATGTTTAACAAAATATTCTCATATTGGCATAGTTAGAATATTTCAGGAAGCCAAATCCTTAATGCAGTTTAAAAGAAATACTAGAATTTAATAATCTAAATGTATTTAAAAAAATAAGGTTATCTATGCCCTGTCCTAAATATGGTACTTGGAAATAAGACATGTTTGTTTAAATAAAATAGATTAAAATGAATTTATTCACTCCTTTAATCACTTATATCCAAATGTTGATAGTGGTCTGGGTTACTGTATAGCTTCTAAAATGTGAGCAATTGCATATATATGCCCCTTTCAAGAGAATATGTACTGTATTTTATAATTAGATCACATATACCAAAAAAAAATGTCAGCACCTTTGGATCCAGCTTGGAGAAACCCCAAAACATCATCTGTTAGCATTGCAGTCACAAACTTATACATAGAAGACCCCATAAGCATGAGAATTTGCGCTGAGCAAAGAGGGAAAATGGTATAGGATTCCAACAGGCACGCACATACATACATACATACATACATACATTAATTAATTTATATTACCGCCCATCTCCCCCAGTGGAGTTATACTATATCAATAGTATAACAAGTAAATTATCTTTTTACCTACTCTACTCTACTTTTTACTAGAAAAATTACACTGTCCCTGTGGTTAGTACCATATAGTAAACTTTCAGCTATTTTACATGATTCTAAATAAGTCAACTAAAGGAAAATAATGGCAAAGCAAATGTTATCCACATGTATAATTGATAATTAATTAATTATCAAACTTATATCACCGCCCATCTCCCTCCACCAGTGGGACTCTGGGCGGTTTATATACATACAATATAAAAATACTAGGTTATAAAACAAGATTAAAATCCAAGAATAGTAAAAAGGTCTAACTCAATCCAATGTAGGAGAGGGGCTCTCTAAGGTATTAGCCATCCCTAAGAGTGGCTACTTCTTCCTTGACCCCAAGCAAGGCGGCAGAACCAAGTTTCCAGGTTCCTCCGGAAGGTCAGGAGCAAAGGGGCTAATCTCACCTCCGGGGACAAGTTGTTCCACAGGGCGGGAGCTACTACAGAGAAGGCACGCCTCCTGGACCCCTCCAGATGGAACTCTCTTGTACATCTCTTTACATCTCTGATTCTACCTAATGTCTAATAGTTGTTTATGTTTTTCATGCTTTCTTGAGCTTGTGCATGGGGTGGGATGAGCAAATGGGGAATAAGAATCCTCTGTACACTGTAAGTGATTTACCCTTAATCCAGATGGATCACATACTTAGTACTAAGGCCTGTCAATATCAAAAATGCTTATTTTTCAAGGGTATATAATTCAAGTATAGGATTCTCAAAACTAAAGTATGTAAGCACCAGTTGATCAAATTAACTGTGCAGCATTCCTCATTCTCTGGCTACAATATTTTTAGTTTGCAGTGTACCCATATAAGTAACAATAAAATAATTGAAAACATTATTGCCATAGAGAAACACAGTAACTTCTAAGTGTAATCGTAAGTGCATCCCATGGGAGTGTTGATAAGCTGCATATGCCTTCAGTTGATGGTATGTGGGCATCAATACACTGACTTACACAATTGTCTCATCTTGTGTGCCAGTTGCGCCTATTCCTCGACCAGGAGGCCCTTCAGATGATTATTCATACCTAGTCACCTTACAACTGGACTATTGCAATAGGCTGTACATGGGGCTGTCCTGAAGACCATCCTGAAGCTACAGCTGTCCAAAATGCAGCAGTGCGAGCAGTAACGGGCCTTCTTGTTACATCCATGTGTCAGTACTGCTATGCAAGCTGCATTGGCTACCAGTTGGCTTCCATGTGCAATTCAACGTGCTGATTATCATCTATAAAGCCCTTTATGGCATAGAGCGTGGTTATCTGTGAGACTGCCTGACTCCAATTGTTTCTGCCCACCCAATACGTTCAGGCAGAATGGGTGCACTTCAGGTCCCCTCAATTAAATTGTCATCTTATGGGACCGAGGAAGCACACTTCCTCTGTCACAGCCTCTACCTTCTGGAATAGTATCCCCTCTGACACACGTGTGTATCTCTTAGGGTTCCGAAAGACTCTTGAGACCTGGCTCTGTTCCCTGGCCTGGGGTTAATGTGTTAGTGGAGCTCCTATCATGTTTTTGACTATTATGGCTGTTTTTATCTAGGTTGTTATGCTTTGTGGTTATGTTTTTAATTTTTTAAATTGTATAATGGATGTTGTGAGCCACAAGAAGTTTTCCAAAGTCTTTTGGAGTGGGGTGGCTATAATAAATGTAATAAATAAATAATAATCTGTGTCTCACAAGTGTATAAGAGCATGCCTATGCCCACTTTGTAAAATGCAAATGAGAGCTGGGTATGTCAGGAGAAAAGTATGTTGGATGCAGTGGGAATGGTATATTTAAGGTGTGTGGTAAAAAAATAGGGTCACAAATGAAAGGTGTTGAACGAAATGAATAAACGTGGGTTGAATATGAAAGTGTGATCAGGATGAAGAAGGTATGCTGAGGTGATTTGTTCATAAAGAGAAAATGAATGAGGATTGAATTGTAAATTAAATAAAGGAAGGAAGTCTGAATGGGTTGAGAGCAAGAAGAAATCTGAGAAGGTTGTGGTTGGATTGAGTTGATGAGACAGTTGAGAAGTTTAAAGAACCAAATACGCAAAGCATGATATATTATACTGACATGATAGAAACAAGGACAGTTGTAAATGGTGTTGGTGTAAATTAGTTTTTAGCTATGTTTCCTTTTTGTTATCTCATGTGCTTCATTTATTCAGCTTACTATTTTATACTCTGTATAATGTTGTTTATCACAAAAAAGGAGCAGCATCATGAGCATGTTTGCAAGTATGTGTGTTCTCCACAATCAGCAATATGTTGAGAATTGCAAGATCCATGGCCTTTTTGGTAATGATACCAAATAGTACAATTTCCGATCCAAGAGGAAAATCAAAAACAATTGCCTTGTTGTCTTCCATTTGCAGAAACAGAGAGTGGCCTGTGCCACATTCAAGCCAACCTGATTATCATTTTTTTAGCTTAAGGTTAAGCTTTTTAAAAAACTACTAACACTTAAAGCAGGTGTTTCTAATCAAAGCACATATGTATTTAATATTCTTGGATAAATATTAGGATAGGAATAAAATGTCTTCAAGAATTTTTGTTGTTATAACTCTTGTTTTAATTGTCAGAGGTGGAGGAGAATTAGGCCTGAGATGGCATAAAGATGGCTGTATGTTGAAGAAGCATAATGGTATCCAAGACCTCCAGGCCTGCATCAAGTTATTGCATGAAGGGGGATATTCTCAGCCCATGCAGACAGCTTTAATGAGCACAAGTGCTGGAGGAGTTCTTGCAGGGGCCCTCTGCAATATTGAGCCTCATCTTATTAGAGCTGTGGTTTTAGAGGTGAGATAACTATCATTCCATTTAAGTCCACTATAGTGCTTTTTTCCCCAGAATAATATTCAAAGACTTTTTAAAATAAACTATTACCCATTCACAGTAAAGTATAAATTGTAGTTATAACAGCAGCAAGCACAGGAAGATGAGGTGGGATCGGGTAAGGACAAACCGCAAGGGAATTTGTTCTATACCTTATGAGTGATTCAAATGAAGTCACTGTCCTGCGTGCTTGAGAAATAGGCCTCTGACATCAAGGAATATCTTTAAGAGGGTCTCTTCTGCTGTCTTAAGTGCCAGATAAGCCATACCAAGGTGGAGGAACACTTGGGTACATATTCATTGGCGATCACTCGTAGCCGAGTAAGATTGTCTTCCAAGGGTAAAATTTTAACAGTGGATCCGTAAGTGGCTGTAAAGGCCAATTCTGGATCCGCACAACCTCCCACAATGAGGGCATAGGTTTCCGGGTGGGAGACAGTCACGATGAGGGTTTGCCTGACGTGCCTTCCTTTTAGCTCTTTTCTCCCTTTCTCCCTGTACTCGTGCTTCTTCAAAGTCCGTAGCACCTTTAATAAAGGCTGACCTCCAACTGAAACGCTCAGGAGTTAGGGCTTCCCAGTTCTCAATGTTGATATTACATTTTTTTAAATTAGCTTTGAGAGTGTCTTTGAATCTCTTTTGCTGTCCACCAATATTCCGTTTTCCATTCTTAAGTTGGGAGTAAAGTAGCTGCTTTGGAAGACGATGGTCAGGCATTCGAACAACATGGCCGGTCCAGCGAAGTTGATGTTGGATGATCATTGTTTCAATGCTGGTGGTTTTCGCTTCTTCTAATACGCTAACATTAGTCCGCCTATCTTCCCAAGTAATCTGCAGAATTTTTCGGAGGCAGCGTTAATTGGGTACATAAGTCCAGTGCTGTTTAAAATTAAAACTAATAGCGTGAATTGTATATGAAAATAGTTGGGAACCTATGCAAATTTTTCATTATGGGCATAAGAACTCTATCAAAATATTACATAGTAGTATAATTGTCCAGCCTTTTGCAACCTAGCTGCCACATTTTTTATTGTTAAAGTTTCTGGGCACTCTCTAAGGCAAATTGAAGTACTTAAGGTGATGATGTAACCAAGTGTCAGGCTTTGGTGATCAGGATTTGGTTGTAAAGCACAGACCCTGACATCATATGTCTTAACTAAGCTATTATGCTCAGATTTGGTTAAAGTATATCAGGCCCACAATGTGGCTCAGCTTGATAAAAAATATTGTTTACTAGAATCAAAACAATTGATTACCATCTATGATAATCGTGTGAAGTTGCTCCTCCTTCTACCCACAGTAATTTCAAGCCATTAGGTTTTCTTCCTGTCTTTCTCATGTTTCAGTGGACTTTCCCTTCTGAACTTCATGGCCTTGAGCTGAGCAGTGGTTGCTTGATGACATAATTAACATCTCTAACCCTAAGAATCACTGGCTCTCACATCTTCTCCTTTTTCTTCTCTTTCTGCCCCCCCCCCTCCTGTCTCCAGGGCAAAACAAAACAAAGTTTAGGTTTTGCCTCCCAGTAGTATCCTGTGCATGTTTGGTTCAGTAGATAGCAAGATGGATTGCATTAGCTTTCTTCTGACGCTAATACCTTCTATATAATCTATTGCAATTGCCCATTTCTTTCATGGTTATATCCAGAAAAAGGACCAGCTTCAGGGTTTGACATTCTCCACCAACTGCTGAGACTCATGCCATTATGAAATGGTGGCCTGCTAACCCATCTACCCCTGCTGTTTTCATCCTCTTGTTTCTTTCTATTAATCTCTGAGCAATTTGGCAGTGACAAAGAGCAAACTGGGTCTGTAAGAAATGGGAAGACAAATCATTAGCAGAAACAGTGAAGGAAGTTGTCCAAGTGCCCTCAAAATCTAGAAATGGCAGTATTGCGGCTAACCAGATTTTCAGGGAGAAAACAGCTCCTTCAAGTTTAAGGAAATAAAGAAATAGAGTGGCAATTACAATATTAAGGGATCAAGCTAATGGAAGAAGGAAAGTGGTGCTGGTCTAGGACTGGCAGAGTCATCTGCAGTTGGATCAGTTCTTGGGTCAGGACCATTGAACACTACAGTAAGTGAGGAATCAAAGTAAATTGGTATATCTGCAATAACCAAATACGTTTCTTTGGTTTTCATTTATCAGGTAATGTGCACGCACTATGTTACTCATGGTTAAAAACACCTTGGCTTAGCATGATAGATTACTCTAGTCTTTATGTATGATTACAGTTTAAAGAAGTTACCTTTTTTCGTTGTACCTTTAACCACTAATATTATGAAGTTCTATTATTAACTTCTTCTCACAAGTTAAATATACTAGGAAATACCAGGCTTACATCTGGTATTTGCTTCACTCATGTTAAACTTGTGTGGAAAAAATGTCTATTTTCTTTATAGGCACCTTTTCTGGATATTTTAAATACAATGCTGGACCCTCATCTCCCATTAACTATTGAGGAACAAGAAGAATGGGGAGATCCAGTGGTAGATGAGGCCTGCAAGGAATATATTAAAAGTTATTGTCCGTACCAGAATATTAAGCCACAGGTACTATTGCATTTTTTCCTGATTAAATATAATTGCATTTTACATTTAAAAATGTTGAATTTAGAGAGCAGTTTTAGCCATTCAAACAATTTTAGCAATTTATGATATCTACTCAAAATGAAGAGAAACTAAAACATAATGAAACATATAACTTGGACTCCTAAAAAGCAGATTTCAATAAGCAATAATAAGTAGGATCCCTTGGCAGGCAAAACTAATGGGAAAAGGAACTCAGCAGGGGTGGGAGTTCTTAAAGGAGAGGATATTAAAAGCACAGTTACAAACTGTGCAGGGGGAAAAATGAGGATAGAAGAAGCCAATGTAGCTGAACAGAAAGATCAGCTATGGGTCCTCCATTGTTCAGTATTTTAATTAATGATTTGTATGAAGAGGAACGGTAGCCAAGTTTGCAAATGATACAGAATTAGACAGAATACCTAATGCAGGGCTTTCCAAATTGTGTGTCGCGACGCAATACTGTGTCGCCTGGGGACCCCAAGTGTGTCGCATGACAACCCGGAAGCACTGATGAAAATGCCCTCGGTTCCAGCAGGAAATCGCGCACGCATGCTGCCAGGCCACAGCTGATCGGCGCGGGGGGTGGAAGTTCTCCATGCCGATCAGCTGTGCGGCGGGCCCCGGCAGCGTGCGCACGCGGCGAGGCTTTTCACCTCCCTGCCGGAACCGAGGGCATTTTCAGGGTCCCCGGAGCCTGCCCTTTCGAAGGGGCAGCAGCGGCGGCGGGCCATCAGCGCTTCCGGGTTCCAGGACGCCCCTGCTGCCGCTGCCCCTTCGAAAGGACAGGCTCCGAGGACCCCGAAAATGCCCTTGGTTCCGGCAGGGAGGCGAAAAGCCTCGCCGCGCATGTGCTGCTAGGCCACTTCCCGCCGCACAGCTGATCGGCACAGAGAATTTCCACCCCGGCCACCCCTCCGCGTTGATCAGCTGTGCAGCAGGGAAGCGGCCCAGCAGCGTGCATGCGCGATTTTCGCCTCCCTGCCAGAACCAAGGGCATTTTCGGGGTCCCCGGAGCCTGCCCTTTCGAAGGGGCAGCGGCGGCAGGCCATCAGCGCTTCCGGGTTCCAGGACGCCGCTGGTGCCGCGGTTGCAACCTGGAAGCGCCGCCGCCGGCGCTTCCGGGTTTTTGTGAGTCACAGCGGCGGCAGCGCTTCCGAGTTTTTGTGGGCTGGCCATTGGTGTGTCGCCAACGGCAAAAGTTTGGAAAGCCCTGACCTAATGGATGGAATACCTAATACCCTAGAAAACAGAAATAAAGTTTTAAAAGGTCTTGATAGATTTGAGAGACATGCAGAAAATGACAGAATAAAATTTAACAGAGACAAGTAGAAAGTTTTTCTACTTTCAAGAAATGAAATGTACAGGTACAGGATACAGGATACCTGGTTTGGTAATGCTATCTGGATCACTGCAGCCAGAATACAGTGGACTACATTGCTGTGGTCAGACTACAGTCTAATCAATAGGGATAGCAATGACCATCCAGGCAAAACTGATAGAAGGTGCTTCAAGGGCTCTTTTGAGTAACACTGCAACTCTGAGCAAACAGGTAACTTTCCCATATCAGTGAATTGGGCTGGGCTGCATTGGATGGGTATGGTTGCACCATAAGCTTAACGCTGTCTGGCTCTACCCTCAGGTAACTCACTTGCTTGGTTATCCATTGCCAGATGAAGAAAGAGCAGCTCCAGTAGCAGCTAGGGCCAGAGCCAGAGCCAGAGTTTTATTTGAGCTCCTTTCTAATCTTGGAGAAAAAGTTTATGGAGGACTTTCAACAGAAGACAAGTGCAACTGTTTACTAAGTCAGAGATAAGATCTTCCCATAATTGTCAGCTATGGCTACAGCCTGGATAGATTTTTCATCCATATAATTAACTCTGTTTAATGCTTCTTTTCTGCTGACATGGCAAAGCAACTTCCACCAAGTTAAAAATTAATGCCTGCACAGATTGGTATCAATAATTCCATCCTACTAACTCAGACATTTTCTTCCCTGCTCTCATTTTTTTTTCTTTTTAGAATTATCCTTCTCTTTTTATCACAGTTTCTGAAAAGGATCAACGAGTTCCTCTGGCAGGATTGTTAAGATACATCAATAAACTTAGAAAAGCTGTACAAGATCATGCTGAAAACAACAGTTCAGATGATAAAGGTAACACTAGCAATTTCTAGATCAGATTGGGATATGATTAATAAAACAATTGCAATAGTTTGACTGTTTCCCCAATCCATCAGAAAGCAACATATGGAAATAGTCACTATAAGTATGTTTTCCTTCAAACTAAAAGTCCAGTCTAGGAGCAAGAGCTGTGTCTGCAAAGCTGCAGCATTGCTCCCTTCTTTCAAGAACTGGAGAAGGGGGGGAATTCATTGGCCGCCTAGCAGATGATTAGACTATTGAGACATTTGATTCAGAACAGGTTAGATTACAGTTTCATATTCTGATTTAGAGGAAATATTTAAACAGGTTAAGAGACTGTTATTTTTACCTATTTCAGTTGCCCAGTTAAGAAACTGGGTTATTTTTACCAAAGCCTTCACAGGAAGGAGCAAGGAAGAACTACATATATTCATACTGTTTTTTTCTGCAATGAAACATGATTTCTCATATTAGGATCATGATGTTGAATTAAACCAATTAGAGTTTTGTGTGACTCTTGTTTTTGGATTGGACTTTTCAGCATATTTCTTCCTCTTGGAACAGAGCATGCATGCATACACGCACACACCCTAATATGTTGACATATATTGATTATATTGAAAAAGATAGCATGTGTTGCATTCAATATATTAACATTTACATAAAATACAGTAGTTATAACATCCAGAAATTAATCTGATTTAATTTTCAATAATTGTGTTAGCATTTAGGCAGAATTTCAGTATTAAAGCAGAGATCCCATTTAATCATCCATGTAGTTTGCAAACATACTTAGCATTACTTTGGTTTTTCCTGGTAAATAATGTACAGCTACTGTTATTCAACAATTAGTGTCTCATATTTAGATTGAAAACTTGTGCTCAAAGTTGAAAGATAGATAGATAGATAGATAGATAGATAGATAGATAGATAGATGGTTGATAGATAAGATATAGAATGATTTCCTCCATTAATCCTTCAACTAATATCTGACTTCAAAAAATTAATCAAGAATGTTGTTATAAATATTCTGTGTGCGTGTATATCTATTCAAAAATAGAAAGGAAAATTCCTAGCCAGCATATAGTAACCATTAGTATAAGCAATCTGTGCTCATGATTATCAATTGTAAATGGTATGTTTCCACATATGAAGCGTTTGAAAATTATTATAAAAGTAATATAAGAAAATCTCATAGATGATAACAAGAGCATATTTCTATTCAGACGTAAACACCAGTCATATTCTTTCCAAGGTGAGCGTACACAGCACAATAATTTTGATTATACAAAAATAATTGTGAGATATTAACAGTGGTGCAAATAGAAAGTGTGTTTTCCATGCATCCTAAATTATTAGGGGAGCAGTGGTTTTGAAAGTCCTTGGCTTTTTTTCCCCCTCAGTTCCATTGTTATCACTTCATAAATTCTTTGTGCAATAGATTTTATTGGGTATTATCAGTGTAGGAATTGTTATTGGTCATTTTGGTGCTTAGTTCTGACCCCAATTAAAGTTCCATTAAGGAACCAATTAAGGTTCCATTAAGCCACCTTCAACCATAGAATTAGAGATATGCTTCCTTTCTGTTCTACTCCACTCCATAGGACTCCTCTTGCTGATTATAATACTGGTAACAGTGATGATAGTAGTTATAGCACTGCTCCTGCTGCAAGGGCATTGTGACTTAAAATGGACCACGTGAAAGGCTCCTTGTTGTAGTAGTTATTGGGAAACTTTGACCTCTGAATCATATTTTTTGGCCTCAAAAAATATCCAAAATGTTCTCCTGTTGTGAAAATGGATTGGAATAAATAGGTACAGGACACTAGTAAATTATTTAATTCACACCACCAGTCACTGAGTGTTAAAGAGCTATAGCAAAATACTTTTCTTTCAGTGTTATCACCGTTAGAGTGCATGGTTGTTGTATGTTTTAGAATAGCATCACTCCTGTCCCATTAATGTTTTATATTCCATTTGATATATTTTGGTTTCAGGAGCTCAGATACCTAATATTATCTTAGATGTTCAGCCAGGAGGCAGCCATTGTTCTCCAACATGCGAGGATTCTTTAAAACAGGTAGAGATATCCTTTACAATGGATAGAGACACAAATTAATATAACCTGTGGAGATAATTGTTGGTCCTCTGGGAGATTAAACTAAAACCTTAGAGGCATGGACATTAGGGGAATAACATGTCCATAAACTTGAAGAGTTTGTGATTCTCAGTAATATTGTAATCTATTTTAAAAGCTTATTTTTTTTCTACTTCTGTATGTGCAACCCTTTCCATCTACCAAATCATAAAGCATCCCTCCCACTTAGGTTGTGTGACTCTCTTTATATAAACAGGCACTCCTTCCAGTCATGGAGAAAGAATTCTAGGTATCACCAATATAAACATTTATGCTATCACAACCTAGTAAGAGAAATACATGAATACCTTTGGAATAAAAAAATTTGGAAAATTTTATTCCCAATTTAGTGCTGCACATGTCAAATTGTCATCATTAGCACTAATCATTACCGGGGCGGGGGGGGGGGGGCTGGCAGTGGGGGAAGAAAGATGCACAGAGTTTAGATTCATTCATCTTCCTTCTCCTCAAACTGTAGATTGGTTAAATCATTTTGACTGAGATTCGTCATGGGATTCAGCCTCTTGGATCATAGTGCATCGACCAAGGAAGACCTTCCCACTAACTGACTGGCAGTAACAATTTGCATGGGCTTCTCTATAAGTGTATCAGGAGTATATTTTGCACTTTATATAGTGCAAAATCCAGAATCTGTCCTTTTGGATAAAAAGGATCCTTCTGCCTATAAGAGCTTCATATTCAATAGAAAAATTGTTCTATTGAAAAGGAGGCCGCAGTGGTCTTTGTTAATTTCTCCCCAACATCACAGTCTTGAAAAATCTTGTTTCTTGAAAAATCTGTTCAGCTGGTTGGTGGAATGTTTAGAAGAGTGAGGGAAATAATGCTGGGGATTCTCAAGGAGATGAGAAATTTTGCCTAAACTGTAGCTTGGAGACGATTATAGATTTCTGTATGTAAAAACCCAACCTAGGAAAACAATGCATCATTCTTTCTTTCTGTGTAGTTGTGTTTAAATATTTTTAAAGTGTAGATAATGAACTTTTTACCTATATGGAAGGCACACATGCTGACATGAAAGTACTTCAACCACAGGCTATGATAGAAAGAAGCAAAGCAATTTTGAAAGCATTTTGTGACACCAGCTTCAGCGTTGCTGCTGTTGTTCTGGTCACAAGCTGTGTTACACTTGACAGTAATGCTCAATTCACAGGAAGCTTTCCTGATCTCAGCGAAAAGCCCATTAGAGCAGCTGCCATTTTCTAAAGAGAATTGGGCAGGAAGAACTCTGATTGCTCTTCAGACTTCAGGCAAACCCACATGATTATCCCCAGTGTTACAGGAGCACGAACAGCTCTGCAAGGAGACCATCAGTTGGGTTGGAAAGAGCTGCTGCTAATACATCTCTAAAGTGTGCAAAAGGTTATGTGTACTCTCTTCTCTAATAACTATTTTTAATTGCTTTAGGTTGCAACACAACTAGCATTTCTGTACAGTGAGCTTGGACTTGAGAAGAGGGAATGAAGCCAGGCTGGAGTTTTTGTCCTTTTTGCAAAAGCAGAGGAAATAGATTTGGCTGGATATTCAGAATGACCTGTCCATGTGATTACTTTAGAACTTGTAATTTGCTTTGAAAGTAAATTTATCCTGTGTTTTCATGAAGAAAAGGCAAGACGCTCCTCCAAATTCAGAGGGCCTTTTAACCTCAATAAAATTATTGTTTGTTTGAATTGTCCTCCTTTCCTATGTTGAAGTATATTCAGAGTGGCTCATGATCAACAATCAGAAATCAGAAAATACAAACCAAAATAAGGGAGTAAAAATCAGTAGTTAAAACTGATTAAAACAGTGCTGGAATAAAATTACTTTCACCACTTACCAAAAAGCAGGCAGTGAGGGCTAAGTTCCTTTTAGGAAAGCTGTTCTGAAATCTAAGATAAACAACTGAGAAGGCCCTTTCTCTCGCGTAGACTGAACTGCAAGGAAGTATCTGTACCAGAATGGGTTTTGCAGGGAGAAGAATAAAAAGCTATCCTTGATTTTATTGCCCTTTGACTTTAAAGGTCAAAGTGCACATCATGAAATGAACCTGGAAAGAAATTGACAAATGCAGCACTGAAGTGATACCTTCCAATATCCTCTATTCTGCCAAAATCCTAGCAACTGCACTCTGGACCAGTCCAAGTTTGCAGACTGTCTTGAAGGTCAGATTTATCTAGAGCATAGCTTTCCAAACTCTGTGTCGCAACACTTTAGTGTGTCACGACAAAACCTGGAAGTGGACGTGCACGGCGGGGGTGCGCACAGCAGCGTGCACGGCGGCGGCGACGGCAGCAGCGCACCATCAGTGCTTCCGGGTTTTAGCGGAAAACATGAGGCTGCTGCCGCCGCCGCCACCATGCACGACACCGCTGCTGCTGCCGTTGGTGTGTCGCCAATGGCGGCAGTTTGGAAAGCACTGATCTAGACCATATTATAGAATCCAATGTAGTATAAATATTATAGAAGAATTTATTTTTATTATTCTAAAGTTTAAAGTTATCATTATGTCTTTATCTCTTTCCTCATTAGATAAGAAATGAAATGTATGGTATGTATATGATAGAATTGCACAATTTCATAGAATGTGAGAATTGGAAAAACTAAAAGCCATTTATGATGGTTCTCAAAGGGCTTACAGTTAATAGGAAAAGTAATATTACAGATCAACTGTTTAAGCTAAGCCTACAGTAAACAGTATAGGGGCATGGTGGCTCAGCGGGTAAGATGCCAGGCTTGTCAATCGGAAGATCGCAAGTTCGGAGGTTCGAATCCCTAGCCCTGCGTGCGGAGTGAGCTCCCGCACTAGCTCCAGCTCTTGCCAACCTAGCAATTCGAAAGCATGCAAATGCAAGTAGATGAATAGGTACCACTTCGGTGGGTAGGTAACAGCATTCCGCGCGCGTCATGTGGCTACATGACCGTGGAAGTGTCTTCGGACAATGCTGGCTCTTTGGCTAACAAACGGAGATGAGCACCGGCCCCTAGAGTCGGACACGACTGCACAAATGTGCGGGGGGAACCTTTACCTTTTTACAGTAAACAGTACATTGTAACTGCTAGAGGGTAAACTTTTGCACTTCTTAGGTAATTCTAATTCTACCATTAGATCAAGCCTATAGAAATCTATGAAGAAGCTGGAACATCTCTGGTAAAGAAATAACATGTAATCATCAACTAATGGATTTGGATTAAATAAGCAAAGGCATTTAGCAGTACATGTAAAGTAAATTAAAGACACTGGAATAGCATGCCTTTTCTGCAATGAAGCACTTCTCTTTGAAAATTTCCATCATATGGAGTGGTTTGCTTGTCCTGTATTCCAATATGAGTCCTTCACCTTTTTGAGTTTCAATTGTTTTCATGTTTACAACTTTCCCAGTTTTACTAAAAATCGTGCTTAGCTTTATAATAGCTTCTGAAGGAAGGCCAGGAACCAAAGATTGCAGATCTGTTATGGTCCCCACTCCAAAATTTAGAACCATCATAAACACTTGATCCAACCCATCAAGTTCTCTTACATAAACAAAAACATTGGTGTCATTCCATATGTAACATGTCCATCCCCTGTGAATGGGAAGCTCATTGGAACGAAGGGAATTGAGTTCTCGATACAAGTTGAGTGTAGAGTTTGTATGATTCTGTTGAATCTGTAATACAGGAGATTCATTACTGAGTAATTTCTTAAATGCTGAAACCATATTCATTGTTACATAACTTCACTGGCGGTCTTGTAGGTCTAGTTTCTAATTTTCTTGCTAAACTATAATCAAACATACAATGACACTTGTCTATATCCTTCCTGTCCTGTATTTTAGCGAACTTTCTCTTCTATTGTTTCCTACTGTCTACTTTAAAATATAAATTACTTTGGAACATACAATGTTTTTGTAACACTGTATGATATCATATAGTTTGATAATGCATTAATTTAAAAAATACTACCCACTTTATCATCTATTCTATTAATTCTCCCCTCCTTCAAGTTCCTGTGTTAAGCTTTTTTTTTTAACTATCCTGTACTATATTTCAGACATCACAGAGGATATTTTAATTTTTAATGACAAATGAATATTTGCTTACTAATTTTGTTATACTATAGTTAGAACCAAAACCAGGCAATATAAATACTATTTAAGATTTCCTATTTATTTATTACACAGGTCTGTCTGTTCTATACTAAGGATATAGCAGCCTGTAAAACCACCTCTCTTCATAGTACAGATAGAGAGACTTAAGTAAAATGAATGCATAAATGCACTCAGTTATTGCACACATAGAGACCAATCCAATATTTTTGCAGAAGGCAATTGAAAGATTATTGGATGTGGAAATCAGAATATGTCTACTTCTTGGGAGGAGAGCAATGACAAATCTTGATAAAATAGTTAAGAGCAGAGACATCACACTGACAACAAAGGTCCGCATAGTTAAAGCAATGGTATTCCCCGTAGTAACCTATGGGTGCAAGAGCTGGACCATAAGGAAGGCTGAGCGAAAGAAGATAGATGCTTTTGAACTGTGGTGTTGGAGGAAACTTCTGAGAGTGCCTTGGACTGCAAGAAGATCAAACCAGTCCATACTCCAGGAAATAAAGCCAGACTGCTCACTTGAGGGAATGATATTAAAGGCAAAACTGAAGTACTTTGGCCACATAATGAGAAGACAGGATACCCTGGAGAAGATGCTGATGCTGGGGAAAGTGGAAGGCAAAAGGAAGAGGGGCCGACCAAGGACAAGATGGATGGATGATATTCTGGAGGTGACAGACTCAACCATGGGGGAGCTGGGGATGGAGACAGCTGACAGGAAGCTCTGGTGTGGGCTGGTTCATGAAGTCACGAAGAGTCGGAAGCGACTGAACGAATAAACAACAAAAGAGACAGGTGTTCTGCTGGAGGCCATCAATGCCATAGCAGAGTATTCCATTGCTCTACCATCTGGAGTCCTCTGAGATAGCTGAGCCAAAACTGAATTTTTGGGGCATGTTGGGATGAGTGTGTGTAGGTCGTTAGTTTGTTTGATAATTTCAGATTTCATACTCACTTTCACATTTATGTTTAGATAGTCAGGATTTACAGCTATCCATGTTGAGTTGCCCTCACTAAAGCCAGCATGAAGGCTATCATCCCATTGCATTGGTGATTTTTCTGGAAAAAATGCCTAAAAAAGAGAAGGAACTATTCAGTACTAAACTGAATGTGCATTTATTCATTAAGTATAATTATATCTCACTTCCTGTACAGTCACATTTCAAAGGAGGTTACATAAAAATTAATAAAAAATTTGGAGAGTATTGGAGAGTAGTGGTTCCATCTTGTGGCTGGCACTGGAAACAGTTTGGCACAAAAGGTGGCAGTGGCTACAGCATCCTAGGAGCAAGAGTCCTCAGTAGAATGTAGGACTTGGAATCCCAGGTGAATGGCAGCAGTGGGAGAGGAACATGGTGGTAGCCTTGTAGGAGAACTGGCCTGCATCCTGCAGCTGCCCCCTGACCAGCCACGTGGAACAGCAGCCATCTTGGCAGCCTTCCTCTATCCCTGGGATCCAGGGCTGGGATCTCGGAGCTGATGTGTGTGGATTCCATCATGGTTGCTGGCAGCCAGAGTGAGACGTTCTGGACTGGTGAGGACTGTCTTTTTGAACTGTTGGGGATGTGGACTTGATGAGGCTCGTCTTGAGATGGGGGGGGGGGGGTTCTGCCTGCCAGGCCTATTGGATGTGAGACTCCCCTTGCAGTCCAGGTGAGAGCGGGGTCCCTGGGGAGGAGCTAGGAATAGAGTGGGGTTTGGTAGTGTGGATGATGTGGGATGGAGGCACTGCTCAGGCCTAGGTACTGAAGCACTGGTAACCTGGTTGGGGGCTTTTCTATCCTGCTTGTTTGTATTGGGTTACATGAGTTCCTTCAGCTTGGGGTAGGAGGGTGTTTTGGGGTGGAAATTGGATGGTGAATGTGGGGAAAGGGCAGTGTGGGCATTGCAGTGGTGACAGGCATGGGGAGTTATGATGGCAGATGGGGCAGGCACCCTTGGTGTTTTAGACCAATGCCGTGTTCAAATCCTATAATAGCCAGCCATGTTAGCTGATCATTATGGGAGATGAAGTCCTCAACATTTGAAGAGCAGCAGGTTGGGGAAAGGCCCTTTTCAGTAGTAGGTTTACCTCCTGTATAACACGCTGCTTAAGAGACTGAAAAGTAGAATTTTTAACTCACAGGTTCTGAAGTAGCATCTTCCATCCCTATTTCTTCACCGTAATAACTTACAGGTGTTCCAGGAAGGGTTAAAAGAAGCATATTTATGACATTTATGTATTCTTTTCCAATCCGAGAGGATATTCGAGCTGTGTTGGAATCTCCAGCCTAAAATTAAAGTGATCCATTGTTTCATTCCCAGGGCACAAAGTTCTTATTACTTGTGGAAACTCAACTTACACAAACTATTCAAGCAGCAGGTTTAGAATTCATTATCACTTGATGTGCTAAAATTGGCTAGGGTGTGCTGAACAATAAGTACAACCATTAGCAGATCCATGTTACCTCCTTTCTCTTTCTGTACCATTGCAACTGTTTTAAAATGTTTTATTATTATTACTTTAATTAAAACCACAAAACCACACATGTAAAAGCGTTGCACGCATGATTTTATAATTTTATTTTTAAGAAAGCAGACAATAATGCCTAACAATATATGTTACACACAATATTTGTGTAAAATATTTCAAGGAACCAACCCAATAAAACCAAGGTAGACCATATCTTGCTGTTTCTTATATTGGTTTGCAACTAATATTTGAATTGCTGATTTCCAAGGAAGTTTGCATTCTTATGAAAATGATCTGCATGATAAAGTACTTGGATAGTTATATCCTCTATGGAAAAACTTCACCGAGTTCTTATATGCTTTTCAGTGTGATATAATGGCTGCACTGACAGAGACACTCTTGGCTATGGGACCTCACTGAGTGAGGTTTGGGCCAGTCATTCTCTCTCAGACCACCCTACTTTACAGGATTGTTGTGGGAATAAAATTAGGGGAGACCCTTCTCCCTCATTCACCACATAGAGCTCCCAAAATATGCAGGCAATAAGTAAGTATCTGCAATAACCTATTTTTGCATTGCTTTCTACTGGAAGAGCTTTTGCTCCATGCATGGTAGGAGATACATTGTCCCAAAGTCACTGAGAAGAAAAGAAAGAGTCAGTCAGATGACACTGAATTATCAAAGCTACAAGCTACCTGCAACCAATTATTATGACTAAACTACCTCATTACGTTACACAAAGGCACAACATAGAGAACAAGCAAAGAAAGACTGTCATTATTCTAATAATCCTATTTGAGAAGCCTGTTTTGCTTGCTTTTTTTATCTTAGGCCAGCGGTGTTTCTTAAGGATTCCTCCGACCCAAAATATCAGACACCCCCTTCCACGTGTGTCTAGTTGTATTGTGAGCCATGTGACTTCTGCAGCACGGGGGACTTACATGGACCCCATCTAAGAGGGACAGACAGTTACAGGGATCTCTTCCCAGCCATGAAACCAAAGATGTAATTTTAGGACAATACGTTTCTATTCTTCAGGGTCTTCCCTACCTGACAAAATAGTTCTGACCGTAAAAGAATAATCACTCGCATCTATACTGTCATTATGGAGATCAAGCAGGAGGCAAATGGGTTAACAGTGCAAAGTTATGATGCCTATTCAGAAGTAAATTCCACTGAGTTCATTTAGACTTCATCTCAGATCAAGATGTAGAATTGACCCTAAGTCCCATTGAACTTGATTAGTTGTACTTCTGAATAGATATGCATTCTGTAGAACAAGGGTATACAATATATGACCCCAGATATACTGTACACTGTCCAAAAAATTGTTGTGTGCAACTCTCAGCATCCCCCCCAAAATTCCTGCTGAATTGTTGGTTTGTTAGCTTTAACGTGATAGAAGCATTAGCAGGGAAACATGTAATAAATGGGAAAATATATCTGGTGTGTGTGTATGTACACACACACACGTACATACACAGCCCGTAATATAATTTAGGCATATTTACTTTGATTTAAAATAGCTTTAGTTTTGCCTTGGCACGTTGTTCCCATATCCCCCTTATTTTGGAATGTGACACCCAATATACATAGTGTTCACTTCAGAAAGGGTTATGCATCCTTGGTATGAATAAATGTTAGCCGTTGCTTGGTTAAAAAGATGCAAAAGATTTTGCTGCAAACTAAAAATTTCAAAAATCTTCAAAGCCAGAAACTTACCATCCAATTTGGCCATTTTCCTTGTGGCATATTCTTCATCCACAAAGCTATACTTTCAGAAATATCATTTCCTGAGACTGATTTCATGTTCATGAGATAGAGATTAACAGGAAAATCAGCTTCTTGAATAAAAGATGTCCCATAATACATCATAGTTTCTTCAATGTTGCTCTCAATTGCTTCTGTAGCCATAAATCTGCAAAGGAGGAAAGTATCGTTACCAATTGTTTACAAAAATTATTTTTCACCTAACATAGCAAAAAGAAAAGAGAAAAGAAAAAGAAAGCTTACCCTAGGAATCATTAATGGAACAGTGGTTCTTTATCTAATGTCATATTTTTTATTTTATTTATACATTACATTTGCATATCACCAAATAGCTGAAACTCTGTATGTGATTCAAAAAATAGAGCTTAAAATGCAAAATAAAATACAAACAAATAGCAATGCAAAACCCTAAAAAATAAAATGCAACAATAGAATAATACCAAGTAGAATAAAAAGGTATAAGATAGTTTAAACAGATGGGAAAATTGAAAGGCCATCATATGATGCACGAGAAAAGCCCAGCATAAATGTGAGTTGAGAAACTCCAAGAAAGGCATTCCACAAAGAGAAGGCCCCAATTCTATGGCAAGATTACATTCAAGACAAGTTTCCTCTTCTTTTCCTGTTAATTTTTCTTTTTACACAGTATCTATTAGATAATGAAGTTATGGACAAAGCCAACTTATTGTTCTCAACTTATGAACTCATTGTTCATAATATCTATACAGTATTTAGAAAACATTACAGACTTCAAATCATAGATAAAATAATAACCTGGATGCCGGTAGGATAATTTCTCATTGAACATTTTCTTAGGATGCTCCTGCTGAGAAGATGTAGGGATAAAAGCCCCACATGCTATCTTTGAAGACCCTCCAGTCCTCAGAAGCTGATTTTCAGTGGCTTGGTGTTGGGGGGGGGGGAGAGGTGGGGGGTGTAAGGGAGAACTGCTCCATTCCCATTCTCCTAGAAGAGAAGCCTTCTGTTTTGAAGCACCCTCTCTCCTTCTGAGAAAATAACAGCTTTTCCAAATCAGGATTTTTCTCTACTGAAAAATTGTAATTCTTTACTCGGAGTTGTCATTTATGACACCTGAACCCATTTTGAAGAGCAAATAATTTCAGAGAACTTCAGTTAACATACTTCAGTCATGCACTAAATTTTAGGACAGAATATGGTCACCTTATCCACAGCAAGAGGAAGCAGAAAGGACAGCAGCTGCTGCCAGCCTGCCTGATGCTGGGTCAAGATCCTGGCAGAAAGCATGTCACCAATGTCTGTGTTGTCTGCCACAGATGATAAGCCACATGCCTGTCTCTGCCAACCCTTTTCCTCCGGCATCAGGCAGATAGCAGCTGCCACCACTAGCTTAATTGCCTTTGGTTCTAAGCCTCTGGTTAAGCACAGTAGGCCTCTTAAGACTTTAGCTTAACTAACTACAAATAAGAAAAAGATTTGGCAACTAGTGAATTCCCTAAAGATGTAGAGCCCTCAAGTAGAGAAGCAAACATCAAATATTTTAATATGTTCTTACTGAAAAACATGGCATCAACCAATTACCTTGCTAAAATATGTGTTCTTATTGACTGTGAATTGAAACCAAAGTGAGTATCAACAACAGGTATAATGGGACTTTGAATTAAAACACATTATAAATATAAGTAATAAGATACTAAGTTCAACATGCAATGACTAGCTGGCTGAACATTTATTCATCTAAATGTGTTTTCCTTTCAAAGAAGGTATAACTGGTATATATTGTGGGATTTGAGATAATTGCTATATTTTTTGTTGGGTAGGCAGCAAGTATGCCACTTAGGTTACAATGTAAGCTCTGCTGAAATCAAAGGAGTTTACAATATCAAATGCTGCTGCGACTATAGAATTTGCTTCCTACATCCTTTGACACTCTAGACCAGGGGTCGGCAAACTTTTTATGCCGGGAGCCATTTTGACATGCTCGTGCACATTTTGAAATGCTCGAGAGCCAGGGGGCGGGGTTTGCGGGCGGGGGCCAATCGCGTGGAAGGGGGCGGGGTTTGCTGACGGGGACCAATCGCGCACACTTAGGGCCTGCTGCCACCATGCCCGCCACGCCCACTGCATTGCCCGCCGCCGCCACGCCTGCCCCACCATGTCCGCCACTGCACCTCCCCCGGGGTCCGAGTAAGCTGCGACGGGCGGGCGGCGAGCGAAGCGTCGCCCCGCCTCCTCCCCTGGGGTACTTCGTGAAGACCTTCTCCTCCATCCTCGCTGCTCCCGCTGCCGCTCCTTACCGCCTTCCTTCTTCTCTCCCTTGCTGGCACCCACCACCCCTGCCCCACCTCCGCCCACCCTTCTCCTCCCTCCCCGTCACAGAGATTTCGTCTCTGTATCCTTCTTCTGTCTTCTGTCTGCCTGTCTCCTTTGAAGCAAGCGCACGCGCAAGCGAGAGAGAAGCCGCTCTTTCTTTCTTCCTACGGCATAGGACGTAGGAAGAAAGAAAGAGCGGCTTTTTTCTCGCTTGCGTGCGCACTTGCTTCAAAGGAGACAGGCAGAGGGAAAGGCATAGGACTTTCCCTCCACCGTTTGGGGTTTTTCCCCGCCCCCCTCGAGACTGGCGCGGCCTGAGGCGGCGGCTATGCCCCCTACGGTGGGCGAAGGCATGCGCACATGCGTGGGGGCAGGGGGAGCAAGCAAGCACGCAAGCGAGGGAGAAGCCGCTCTTTCTCTACTCTTTGTAGAAGGAGCGGCGCGAACCGAGTTTGCTGGCTTGGGCGTTGTTTCCGGGAGAGCGGGTGAGTCCAGCTTGCTTTCTCCCTGGCCCTGGGATGGAATGTCCGGCTGGAGCTTCAGACAAGGAGCCCACTTAGCGAGTTTCTTCCAGCTTTACTCCTCCGATTAGGATTGCTTTGCCCAAACTGGCTCTTTCCGTATGACTCGGGTGATCTCCAGCCATGTGGCTGTAGTCTCGCACGCTTAAGACGCATGGGAAGCTGATTTAGGCCATGAGAGAAAGGCGTGATTATGCGTGTGTTCGCTTGCATCGTTCCTTGCATCGTTCTCTCCCTCGCCGGCACTCACCACCCCTGCCCCACCTCCACCCACCGTTCTCCTCCCTCCCCCTCACAGAGATTTCGTCTCTGTCTGACCCAGGCCCGGCCTCCGTGCACTGCCGGCAAGATGTGGCTGCACCCAAAGGGGCGCAGGGACGGCGCGCCTCCCGAGTGGAGTGGGAGAACCTGCAGTGATGGGACACCGCAGCCCTCGCCTGCTCTGGCCGTGGAAGGGGCAGCCCCACCTCGCTCCCGCAGCCCCTGCCGGCCTTTCCGCTTCCCATCTGGCGGCTCCCCGGCATCGGCTTGTGCCTCCTGCACCGCGGCCCCACGCGCTTTCCTCAGATGAGGTCCAGGGCAGTGAGGCTCGGGGCTGCCGAAGGCGGAGCAGCCCCGCGGATGGGAGCTGGGGGATGCCCAACCCGCGGCCCCCTCGGCATTCAGGGGGCCCGGCTCCAGCTGGCGGGTGCCCAAACACGGGCGCGCGCACACACAAACACGTGCGGGGCAGCCGCAGGCAGACGAGACGCCCCAGACTAGAGAGGTTGGAAGAGCCACACTCAAGATCGAGCCCGACCTCTCGCCGCCGCCGCCGCTCCTTCTCCCTGGTGGGCTCCCCTCAGCGCCGCCTCGCACTCATACACACATATACACAGAGGCTGGCTGGCTCTGGGCTCTGACAGCAATGGCTTTCTTCCCCAGGGTTCACGCTGCTTCCAGAGACCGGCTTTCCGAATGTCGGGCGGCAGACAGAGAGAGAGAGCCAGAGCCGAGGGGCCAAAGAGCCAGATCTGGCTCAAGAGCCGCCATTTCCGACCCTTGCTCTAGACATTTTTGGAGCCCAGTTCCCATTCCGCGTGCGTCATGCCAGCCACATGACCGCGGAAGCGTCTTTGGACAACGCTGTCTCTTCGGCTAACAAACGGAGATGAGCATCGGCCCCTAGAGTCGGACACAGCTGCACAACTGTGCGGGGGAACCTTTACCTTTTTTTCCCCCCATTAGCTCCAGTGAGCATGGTAGTGGTCAGAGTTTATGGGAGATGTAGTCCAATGCCTGAAAAGCCAAAGGTTACCCACCGCTGGTTACCAAACAACCCAACCCACGTTCTTATACTGTTTCCCTTGCACTGCATCTTGCCTACTAACATTATCAGCCTGTTTCATGGGTGTGAGAGCTAGTTTTCCCACAGTCAAAAGGAAACAGCCTGACACCAGGTCTGGCCATTGCCAAAACACAGAACAGATGGAAACTGTCCCAGCAGAGATGCTTCTAGTCTGTAACACAAACCAGGCAGGAGAAAGTGGCAGAAGAATTTGAACACCGATTGCAGCATAAATAGAACTCACATTTCATATACAACAGTCCCTGGTATTCTTTTGTAATGGTTTCTTAGCTTTTCTATAATAAACAAATTCTCACATCCTTGTGTGGATGCTTATCTGTTCAGCTTGCTGGGGAACATTACAGCTTGGAATAATGTAAGATAAATAAAAACAGGATAATAGATAAAAATTTCATAGCACTGTTACCTGTATCTACCGGGTTCACTGCTGAACTTATTCATGGTATGCCGAAAACTGCGGACTATATCGTGCATGCCAACTTGGGTAGTGGTATAGTCATGATACAGTTCAGAATAAGCTGTGATGTTGTCCTGGCAAAACAATGAGATATTGTAATCAATCCTCTGATAATATGAGGATTTCCAAAGCCTCAAAGAAGTTCTCACAAGCTGGATTTAGCACACCCCCATGCTTTTTTTGCAGGCAGGGGCTATGGCGCGTGGGCAGGCCGATGGCTGCAGCTGGGCTGGCAGGGGCCACAGGCGGGGCTTCTGAGCACGGGCAGGCCAGTGAGGGCTGCAGGCAGGCCAGTGGGAGCCATGGGCAAGTACTTCTGAGCGCGGGTGGGTTGGCGGGGGCCGCTACAGAGCGCAGGCAGGAAGGGGAGTGCTATGGAGTAGGAGATCCCTGGGATCTCGTACTCCGTAGCGGGGCTCCTCGGGAGAAAAAGTAGCGGGAGCAACTTAGCAACTTGCAACCTTCCCTGCTGGCTCCACCATTGACTTTGCTTGTGGGAAGCTGGCAGGGAAGGTCGCAAATGACCACGGCTCACTGCTACGTCGTAATCACAAGCTGGGCACCCAAGCACCCAGATTACAATCACGTGACCGAGGGGACGCTGCGACAGCTGCAGCTTCGCAGACCGGTTGTAAATCCCCCTCGTTCAGTGCCGTCGTAATTTTGAACAGTCACCAAACGAGTGGTTGTAACTCGAGGACTACATGTACTTTTGCAGCTGGAAAGGAAGACTCCTCCCAGAGTGGGAGGGGGCACTCCTGTAGTAGGCCACTGATGACCCAGGGTTAGAAGGGCTCACATTGCTCCTGAACACCCCCCAAGAACTCTCTTCCTAGATGAACAGTATGCTGGTAGATTCAGAAAATCCCACCCTCTGCTCCTGAAAGTTTAGTCTGAGAGTTCTCCAAGAGTATCTTCTGAGAAGAAATCTCACAAGAAAAAAAATGTCTTATAAGGTGCACCATTACCGAGAGTTGCAGCAAACTTATTTATATCTCCTATATTGTGCAAGAAATGTGGGTTGGATGCTATGCTTCTAAGCTAGATGACTTTCTGCCTCCAGATAGTTTTCAGCCTTGGGCCATCAGTCAGATCCCCGGCTTTGGGCCTGACTCTTTAATCTTAGGTTCTCTAGAATTTTTAACTTTTAATCTATAAATCTGTAAAGCTGAGCCTCAGCATTGGTCCTTCCATTGCAGGACAACAATGCTTTTACTGTGGCTCTCCAAAATCACTAACAGAGATTGTAAGAATAAAAAGAGTGACCAAAGTGCCCATTCTTATTTAGCAATTTGTTTCCAACACTGACAAAGTAAATCCCCAGAAGTCAAGCTTGGCCTGACAGAGACATTATCTTATTTATCAACTGGAAACAACCCATTTCCTGCTGTTTGTCTCCCAAGTACTATTCAAAAACATACATCTCTGCCCAGAGTCATCGTGAGTTGGGTGGCCATGAAAGTCAAATAAAAAATAAAGTAAATCTCTATGCATCAAAGCTGTATTTATCTACCAGAGCCAAGAAATCGATCTGTAGCCGCTTCTATTGTCCGAATTCCTTCTTGGTAGGAGTTTGTTGCATAAATCTCCCCACCCTAATATTACACAGCTCCTGTTGATCTGCACTGTTTCTGTCTCACCACAGTTGCTGAATTGTTTATGCGAATTCACTCACTGAATACCTACAGAAGGTAAAGCCATTCATTGGCGATCACTCGTAGCCGAGTAAGATTGTCTTCCAAAGGTAAAATTTTAACGGTGGATCCGTAAGTGGCTATAAAGGCCAATTCTGGATCCGCACAACCTCCCACAATGAGGGCATAGGTTTCCGGGTGGGAGACGGTCATGATGAAAGATTCCATCAACGCTGCCTCCGAAAAATTCTGCAAATTACTTGGGAAGATAGGCGGACTAATGTTAGCGTATTAGAAGAAGCGAAAACCACCAGCATTGAAACAATGATCATCCAACATCAACTTCGCTGGACCGGTCATGTTGTTCGAATGCCTGACCATCGTCTTCCAAAGCAGCTACTTTACTCCCAACTTAAGAATGGAAAACGGAATATTGGTGGACAGCAAAAGAGATTCAAAGATACTCTCAAAGCTAATTTAAAAAAAAAATGTAATATCAGCATTGAGAACTGGGAAGCCCTAACTCATGAGCGTTTCAATTGGAGGTCATCCTTTATTAATGGCGCTATGGACTTTGAAGAAGCACGAGTACAGGGCGAAAAGGAGAAAAGAGCTAAAAGGAAGGCACGTCAGGCAAAGGTAAAGCCAACTCAGAGGCGAGTAATCTGTGTTCCTGTCATCACAAATCTTCTAGTTTATGATTTGTACATTTCCTCCGCCCCCCCCCCCCCGCACACTCCAGTCACACTCTATTCCTGTATATTGACAGAAGCCTAACAACTGATAAAAAAATTATATAGCACCCAGAAAATGCAAGAAAATTTAAGTGCTTATCCCTTATGGAAAGACAAAGCTGAAAAACTGTTACCGGAGGGAGAGTTTTATTCACTTGAGGCTCATCTCTCAGATGTGTTGCTTCTAAGAGGAATTTAACAGTACTGATGCTAAATCCGTCAACTCCTTTGCCCAGCCAAAACTGAATAATATCCTAAATAAAAAGCAAAAGAATGAATGAGTAGGTTTGCTTTTTCCACATTGTCATGCTTACAAGAACAAGAACATTTCTCATTATGTTCTAAAGACCCAATGTTGCAACTTTGAGCTTCTTTCATTTGTCTTCTTATTCTTTTCTTAGATTCAGGGAACAAGGCTCAGTACTTCTTGGCACATTTTGTACTGTACAGCATTTTGTTATGGCCACTATGCTGAGCTGAGACTTAAGAACATCTATTTCACAGGCTTTTTGTCTGTATGTCAAGTCAGTGTTGACTCCTGGTAACTTCCTGGATAAGCCCGTGCAGTTTTCTTGGTGAGAATTTCAGAAACGGTTTGCCATTGCCTCCTTCCTAGGGCTCAGAGAGAGACTGGCCCAAGGTCACCCAGCTGGCTTTATGCCTAAGGCAGGACTAGAACTCACAGTCTCCCAATTACCTTTAAGTACTATGCCAAAATGGCTTTTATTTCATTGATTGGTCCCTTCTATTTTTAAACTCTATTCCACCAGAAAAGTACTTGTGAAACTAGCTTTTCTGGGATACACTACTTTAGATTTGTTTGTTTGTTTATTTATTTATTTATTTATTTTCTATCCCACCTTTTTTTTTATAAATAACTCAAGGCGGGGAACATACCTAATACTCCTTCCTCCTCCTATTTTCCCCACAACAGCAACCCTGTGAGGAGAGTTGGGCTGAGAGAGAGTGACTGGCCCAAGGTCACCCAGCCGGCTTTCATGCCGAAGGCGGGACTAGAACTCTCAGTCTCCTGGTTTGTAGCCCAGCACCTTTAACCACTAGACCAAACTGGTTGCAGGGAAGAGAACCTTTTAGAAAATTAGTATCAAAACAGATACTTTGCAATGAGTGGGAGCACATAGAAAGTACCTGTCTCCAAATCAACAGCCTTGCTGGATTACACCTAGGCCCATTGTAGTCCAGCATTTTGTTTCTCACAGTGACCAACCAGATGCTTCAGGGCTGATTGCAAGCAGGAGATGGAGACATACCTGTCTCTCATCATTGTTCCTCTACACTGGTATTTAGAGACATGGTGTCCTACCCTGAAAGCAGTCATTTCTGTTTTCCAGGCTCATGCAGCTATGATCCCATTGGATTGGATGCAGTCAGAGAACATCCTGGCCCCTGAGCAGGCCAGATTCAGGTCTGAACATTCAACGATGGACCAATTTATAATTTAACAACATCCAGCAGAGAAATACTCTAGTCTACCAAAAGGTGCCCTTTATGTTGCTTTCATTGATTTTAGGCTGGCCTTTGATTCAATATTACATGGCAGATTCGGGAGGAAATCAGCTGGCACACTGATTGATTTTCGTCTCCTTAAACCGATAATAGCACTGCATCATGGCACTACCGCCGCTCAAGTAAAGGACAATCTCAATGGCAATTTAACTGAACCTATCACCACCCAAAAGAGCATTAAACAAGGTTGTATTTTTGCCCCACTATTGTTTAATTTATATATCAATGAC
Source organism: Charina bottae (assembly GCA_023362775.1). Classification (NCBI taxonomy): domain Eukaryota; kingdom Metazoa; phylum Chordata; class Lepidosauria; order Squamata; family Charinaidae; genus Charina; species Charina bottae. Next base: position 69,156,107 of record JALMGJ010000001.1, on the reverse strand, counting down.
ATAGTTGAGGTTTTCACTAAGCCAGAATTTCATGCTCCATTTCTTTCCCATTGCCTCATCTCTATTCTCTATGTATGCTGATGATGCAGCCTTTCTATCTGAAACGCATATGGGTCTGCACATATGCTGTAATGCTTTGTTACTTTATTGCTCTAGGGAACCACCCAGAGTCTGCCACGGTAGAGATGGGCGGGGATAAATCCAAATAATAAATAAACACCTTCAAATTATTTATTCTAAAACAAAGGTTTTAGTATTCTCAAGGAAGTGCTTTAAATCTCCAATTAATGGGAGACTGATTGAGCCGGTTAAAACCTTTAAGCATCTAGGTGTTCATTTTCAATCTTCCACTACTGGATTAATTAGGCAAGTGAGCTTAACAGAAGAGCTCAAAAAGTGTCTCTTGAGATCACCAAATATGCAAGTCAACATGGCAACAACTGTGTCCTAGCAGCAATTAAACAGTTTAAAGCTAAAGTTCTGAGTCTGATGCTATATGGTGTGCTCACTTGTGCATCTATAAAGACATCTCTAGATTTGAAAACATCCAATTAAAATTCCTAAAAATTATCAGACATGTCCCTTATTTGACTCTTAATGTTCTCATCTGGCTAGAACTAGGCTGCATCTCCTTTGGGTCTTGCTTGAGACTTTGTCACCTTAGATTCTGGTCAAAGAAGATTCTTTGGGGAACTTTCTTGGTCCATCTTACCTTGTCAAGTTCTTGGTGCTCTCTGAGCTTGGTTATTTGCTTACAGAGGTTTCATTACCGATGACTTGCACCGATGATATTACCCAGTTCGTAATGTAATGTCTGCAAGCAAACCACCAAGCTCAGGGAGCACCAAGGACTCCACAGTTCAACCCTGAGCCACAGATATTCTCTTCTATTGGAACCATCTTACTTTGTTAGATAGATTCCTTTCTTCCCTAAGGAGACAAATAAATTATGATTTCGCATAATCTGGCTTTTTGGTTCTGGCAAAATCCATTCTTGAATTCAATAAAACCGTGGCCAAATTAAAGCAGAGGATTTGGGACCAAGACACCCAATCTGATAGAGCCAGTGTTTCCTACACGTTGCACATAGGAGACTTTTCTCTCTGGCTCAAATTGATGCACTACCCATTCGGGTGACAACAAGCAGATATACCAGCTTCTCTTATGAAAATCACACCTGGGTATGCTCTGATAACCATATCACATGTACTGCTAAAATGCCCACTCTATATACTCAGTGGTGAATGGATCTCATATTATCAATTGTCAGAAAACTTAGTTGCTCTTCTGATCATGAGATGACCACTTTCCTTCTTTGCAACCAATTTCCAGATACCTCCAAGAAGGTTGCAACATTTTTAACGATAGCTATGGCTTCCAGAAGTCATTTGGTGCCTCCTTCATAATATGAAGTGTTTCTGGCCTATCTCGTAACTTTTCATTTTTATTCCTTTAATGTATGTGTGTATGTAATTACTGGAGTGAATTTATTTTTATGTTGTTCACCACCCAGAGTTTCACTGGATAAATGGGTGGTCATATAAATTTGATTAGTAAACAAATAAATAAAATCAAGCATTGTAAAAATAAAAACAAAAATGTCTAGGCTCCTACTTGCTAGGCAGTTAGTACTAAAAAGCCTTTTGAGGACAGGAAGACCAGGGTTTTGGAATGGTCTTTATCTGCCTTTCTTCCCACCCTTCCAGCCATCTAAAAATCTTAATAATAGAAATACTATTAATACTTACATGCATTTCTTCCTGAACATTTGGATTACGAAAATTTAAATCTGGCTGTCCTTTTCCAAACTGATGAAAATAACATTGGTTCCTCACAACATCATACTGCCAACTGGAATAACCCAATACACTCACCTGATTGCATAAGAAATACAATATATTTTTAGCATGTTATTTAATTTTATTCCCACTGGATATCCAAATATAAAAACAGAGAATGGATTTGCTTTTCTTTAAACAGTCATGTTTACAGCAAACACAATTTCATACAGTAATCAAAAGAGCTACATCAGAAGCTGATGTTGGCTTGCTCATAAAAAAATACAGCGTCGCTTTTTATTGTATGTAGATCTGATTACCACAGAATAAGCATTATTAAAATGCTAAAAACTGACACTTGATTTTCTGCATTTTTATTATAGCCATCTATGATGAATATATTGGGTTTTTTTTTTCATGTTTCAATGTGTTAACTATGGTTATACCTTACTGATTTTACTGTGAAGAAAAGCCACAGCGAGCAATATCATCATGTGGCGTATTGGCCATCTTTCTTCTTGTAATAGTGATGGATTTTGAACTGGGGAAGTTGGGGATACAGTCTGGAAATTGTATTATTTTTTTTTAACTAGGTAAAGGTAAAGGTTTTCCCCTGCACAGTCGTGTCCGACTCTAGGGGGCGGTGCTCATCTCCATTTCTTAGCCGAAGAGCCAGCGTTGTCTGAAGACGCTTCCGTGGTCATGTGGCCAGCATGACACGCATGGAACGCTGTTACCATCCCACAGAAATGGTACCTATTTATCTACTTGCATTTGCATGCTTTCGAATTGCTAGGTTGGCAAGAGCTGGGACGAGTGCGGGAGCTCACTCCATCACACGGAGCTCGGGTCTCGAACTGCCGACCTTCTGATTGACAAGCCTGGCGTCTTAACCACTGAGCCATCGCGCCTCCCCCTTTTTTTTACCTAGGAATACTAAAAATCCATTCAAACTCATCTACTTCTACCAAACTTACCCCATGTCACCAGGTGATCATTCCCCAGTGTCAGACATATTTCAAAGTCAAGTCCAGGATTGGCTTTGCCAGCCTGCTCCTGGACATGCCTCCTGATTTAACACAGAGGCAAAGGAAATGCAAGATCCTGTGTCCCATGGGAGGAAATTATTTATTTATTTATTTATTTTTATTTATATAACCACCCCATCTCCCCCGAAGGGGACTCTGGGCAGTTTACAATCAATAATTAAAATAAGTAAAAATACAATACAATACATATAAATACACATAAATTAAAAATAAAATCGAAGAAGGGAATAAAATTGTTCTTAAAAGGGCTCTATGGGAAATTATATCAGGAACTTCAGTTGCCATGTGCTCCTCCACTTCTCAAGGATATTTGGTTTGACTTGAAAGGTGAGTGAGAGAATTGGCAACGAATGGCAAGCTTTGTCAGAAATATTAGACTCCATTTTTTAAAAAAATCAGTTTTCTATAGGGAGACTAACGAAAGTAAATAATTAAAGCTTGTGATTTCAAGGCATAAAGATACATGAGGGAAATGGACAGATCCCTATCACACAAGGTCTTCCTCCTCCTTCTTAAAGGATAAACATAACAGCACACAATTCTTGCAGGACTCCCAGCACACCTTTTGTGCCTCCTCAAAAGAAATAACCTCTTCCTCTAATCTGTACCCTATGTTCTGATGATGTGTTCATCTTCCAGGTGTATTCTGTACAGATGGACAGAGGAGCTGCTCCTGCTCCAGGTCTGTTACTAAGAACTGTGCACACTCTAACGCCACCTCCACTGTCCACATGTTTAGAGGAACATCTTGTTAAAAATCATACCTGTGTACAGTTATTCATATGCAGACTCCCTATCTCACTGAGAACTCAGAACATGCAAGATACCTAACAGAGTGCAATGTCCAGACACTAATCGAGGTATGTGTATTTATTTATTTATTTATTTATTTATTTTTATCCCACCTTAATTATTTTTTATAAATAACTCATGGTGGCGAACATACCTAACACTCCTTCCTCCTCCTATTTTCCCCACAACAGCAACCCTGTGAGGTGAGTTGGGCTGAGAGTGAGTGACTGGCCGAAGGTCACCCAGCCGGCTTTCATGCTTTATAAGGGATGCCAAACAACAACACGTTTATTACAGCCCTAAGGCCAGATACAATAAAATTATATAATAGCAACATTCTTACATTTATATATATATATAAAACAAACAAACAAAAACAATTAGTACAATACGATCTAAAATTGATTTAGAATGAAAATACTAAAATAAATTGCAATAAAATAATATGTTAAGAAAATGACAGATATTAGGGTGTAGCACCTTACTTAAATTTGTTTGGAGATCTATATCCCAGATTCTTTGTTTCAGGGCAGTTCTAGCATTATCAAATCCTAATGAGCACAGACTTTCCATAGAGAAGCCCAGCAATTTAATTTTATCTAAGGCTTTTTTTAGCCACGATGACTTAAAATGATATCTAAATACTAATGGGGCTAAACCTATAGGCAACAGAATTAACTTTAGCCAGAAGGTAAGAAGGAACCATGCTCTGGCATCCAATGAAACTATACCTATTTCTACCCGTAGGATGGCATTTTTGATACTTTTTGGTACCATCAATATGGCTCTAATAAACTTATTCTGAATGGTTTCTATAATATTAAGCTTTGCAAGGGAGCAGATTTGAGAGCCATAGAGAAGCTAAGGGACTACCTTAGCTTGAAAGACCTTGCAAATTGCAGGAATATAATGGGCTCCTTTTGAATGGTAGAATCTTGTAATAGCTGATGAGGTACGCTGTGCAACACTTGCCCGGTAAAGAAAATGAGCGTTCCAGGATAAGGAAGCATGGAACTGCACTCCAAGGTATTTATACTGTAGGTGCGCACCTGTTCAATTGGACTCCCATTTATTTGCCATTTGTGAATCTTATGATGGTGTCGGGCAAAAACTAAGACTCATTTTCTCATAATTTATTGAAAGTTCTTGATCTGTGCAAAATATAGCTAGTGCCCTAAGTGCTTTTCTCATTCCCACTTGTGAAGTAGACATAACGACTATATCATCGGCATACAGTAGTGCTGGAATTGCATGATCCGCCAAAATAGGTGGATGATGGGCTGAAATAGCAAGCGCTTGAATTATTGGATTTAGATACAAATTGAAAAGTAAAGGAGATAATATGCAACCTTGTCTTACACCTCTATAAGTTGGGTCTGCTTTAGATAAATGTCCCCAGGGGGTGCATCTAATTTTCAGGGAGGTGTTTAAATAAAGCAACTGAATAAGAGCTAGCAGCCTTTTGTCAATCATGGAATGTCTCAGACTATCCCACAATCTCTCCCTTGGTATTAGATCAAAAGCTGACTTAAAATCAACAAAGGTTGCAAAAAGGGAACCACGAAGGGGGGTAGAATATTTTTCTGCCAAATGGTGAAGAACCAAATAATGATCTAGTGTTGACCGTTCCTCTCTAAATCCAGCCTGTTCTTCAGCAATAATATTTTCATTTTGTACCCAATCGACTAACTTTGAATATAAAAATCTGGCATAAAGTTTATTTATTGTGTTTAATAAACTGATAGGCCTATAATTTGTAGGGTCAAGTCTATTTCCTTTATTTTTGTATATCGGTACAACAATGGCCTGATTCCAGTCAGATGGAAATTGTCCTGTATTATTAATGTGTGTAAATAAGGTGGCCAAAACTGGGGCCCACCAGTCTTTGTTTTCCCTTATTAATTCTGGGGGGATAAAATCACCTCCAGATGCTTTACCTGGTTTTAGTTGGACAATTAGATCTTTAACCTCAGCTATGGATACTGGCGGCCAATCTGGGAGGTCATTGCAAGGGGGAACATAAGGGATGCCTAGAACTCACAGTCTCCTGGTATCTATCTATCTATCTATCTATCTATCTATCTATCTATCTATCTATCTATCTATCTTTTTATTTTTATTTTCTAACCCGCCTTAATATTTTTATAAATAACTCAAGGTGGCGAACATACCTAATACTATGGTTGTTCTGGGTTTTCCGGGCTATGTGGCCATGTTCTGGCAGTTTTGGTTCCTAACGTTTCACCAGTAGCTGTGGCTGGCATCTTCAGAGGACAGGAGCACAGCTAGAAGATTCTCTCTGTGCCCAAGTGGAGAGTGTGTGTTCCTGCTGGTGTTTATAGCTGCTCAGAGGGTGTGTGTCTTCTGTGGGTCATTTACAAGAGATTAGGAGAGGGTTTTTTTGTGGTGATTAGGGGGTGTGGTGCTGTTGTGTGTGGGATTAGCACATCTATTGTGTGAGTTGTTTGTATCTTTCTGTGGTTGAGTAGAGTTCGTTGACCTTTTGCAAGCTGTGTTTTTCAGGACTGGCAGCCAGGTTTTGCTGACCTTTAGGCTTTCTTCTTTTTTATTGAAATTGTGTTGGTGTTTATGTATTTCAATGGCTTCCCTGTATAGTCTAACATAGTGGCTGTTGGTGTTGTCCAGTATTTCTGTGTTTTCAAATAAGATTTGGTGACCAGTTTGTTTGAGAGCATGTTCAGCTTTTGCAGATTTTTCAGGTTGCTGTAGTCTGCAGTGTCTTTCATGTTCTTTTATCCTGGTGTGGATGCTGCATTTTGTGGTCCCAATGTATACTTGTCCACAGCTGCAGGGTATGCGGTAAACTCCTGCAGCGGTGCGGGGGTCCCTTTTGTCTTTTGCTGATTTTAACATTTGTTGTATTTTTCTGGTGGGTTTGAAGCCTTTGACTATACCTAATACTCCTTCTTCCTCCTATTTTCCCCACAACAGCAACCCTGTGAGGTGAGTTGGGCTGAGAGAGAGTGACTGGCCCAAGGTCACCCAGCTGGCTTTATGCCTAAGGCGGGACTAGAACTCACAGTCTCCCAATTACCTTTAAGTACTATGCCAAAATGGCTTTTATTTCATTGATTGGTCCCTTCTAATTTTAAACTCTATTCCACCAGAAAAGTACTTGTGAAACTAGCTTTTCTGGGATACACTACTTTAGATTTCTTTGTTTGTTTGTTTGTTTATTTATTTATTTATTTATTTATTTTCTATCCCACCTTTTTTTTTATAAATAACTCAAGGCGGGGAACATACCTAATACTCCTTCTTCCTCCTATTTTCCCCACAACAACAACCCTGTGAGGTGAGTTGGGCTGAGAGAGTGTGACTGGCCCAAGGTCACCCAGCCGGCTTTCATGCCTAAGGCGGGACTAGAACTCTCAGTCTCCTGGTTTGCCATTGGCTCCTTCCTAGGGCTGAGAGAATGTGATTGGCTCAGGGTCACCCAGCCGGCTTTCATGCCTAAGGCAGGACTAGAACTCTCAGGCTCCTGGTTTCTAGCCCAGCACCTTAACCACTAGACCAAACTGGCCTCAATCATCTTCCTACCACTTTGCTGAATTCAAAGGTACCTACCGGAAGGGGGCTGCTATGCCTTCTAATGATTTGCCATTTTTCCTCCTCTTTGATTCATTTACGTAACAATTGCTTTAATTTTATTATAATGTTGGCCATTGTGTCATACTAATGGGAAAGATGATACATAAATTAATAAAGAATAACTATAAAGAAACAAATTATATGGCTAAGTGTGTGTTAAGAAGAAGGAAAAGAGGCTCACTCTGAGTTAAGTACAGGTAACTTTTTATGGCTCAAGATAAATGATTATCATGAAAATAATAATAAAAAAGCAAATAATGGCCAAAATGGAAACCACAGAACAAACATCAGGAAAACGAAATGGATTTATCCATGGGTCTAAACTGATCTACAAAAAAACAAGTGTTGTAGATATATAATTGCTGAAACTGCGAGTTGTGCTCTGACATTAAACAAATAAAAGGGAATATTTTAGCAAAATGGAACAATGCTTTCCAGAACTGTCACTCCTGAACTTTCCCGTTCTCAAAGAAAACATGGAAAAGAGAATTGTCATTCTAGTGAAACCAGTTTCCGATATATTAGCATTCTAGAAAGCAAAAAGAATGATTTAATAATGCGTTGATTTGTTTTCTTCTGATGTCATGGCTGGCAGAGAGAGGAGGCAGCTGTGATGAGAAGGCACTCGGGGTGGGATATCCATGGATGAAGGGGCATCTCACAAAGAACTAGTCATGAGACAGGGGTTGTCGCCTGCTAACTGGTTTGCACAGAGAGAGGAGGAACATAAGCAAGAAAGGCACACTGAAAGCATTAAGAGCAAGCAAAATAAGGAAAATAGCAACACTAATGCTTCACTAAGCAAACCACTTAGTGACTGTATGCATCTTTTGAACGGTAAATTACTTGAAAAGAAGCCGAACTCTGCATTTTTCTTCTGTGGAAAGTTTGTAGATCAATGCTTGCAATGACTTAAAATGTCACTGCAGATTTGTCTTCTGAAAAGCCATTCCATCTGGCTAGCTTATATTACACAGCAGTGTCCAAATAATTATTTTCTTGGAGCAAGATGCAACTCTCTAATGTTTCATCTTTGGTTAGTTCTTTTTGCTATAGAGTAAAGCAGTTACGCACTTTATCTATTTTAAACATAATTAGTAGAAGTGTTTTTACTTCAACTGTGATCAAATTAGCAAAGCAGAGCTGCTAAAATCAAACAGACTGTTTCCATGACTGTTTATTTATCACTGATAATTAAAAAGGAATATTGTTTCTTGGTAAACTAGTACATATCAGCATATAGCAATATATAATAGTTATTGCTGTAGTGCATATTTTTCCTGAATTCTTCCTTCCTGTAATTATGACAAGCTTATTTATTAACAACTTAATCATGGCCATTATCATCCCCAGTGATCTTCTGTGTGTGAGTGCGGATGCCTTCGAGTCAGTCTTGACTCCTGGCAACTGGCTGGACGAGTCCCTGCAGTTTTCTTGGCAAGGTTTTTCAGAGGTGGTTTCCATTGCCTCCTTCCTAGGGCTGAGAGAGAGGGACTGGCCCAAGGCCACCCAGCTGGCTTCCTGCCTAAATTGGGACTAGCTCTCAGTCTCCCAGTTTCTAGCTTGGTACCTTTAACCACCGCTGTACAGCAAACTGGCTCTCCTATTTCTAATTACGTGTTTGTTCATTTAAAATCATACCATCCTGGTTTTCTTCAGAAGCAGAGGTTCAAACTGAATTTAAAAAACCTGAAACAGAGGCCAAAGATGCCCAGCTCGTGAGACCTGTATTTGAAGCAAATATTTGAACCCAATACATTGCCAGTCCCAGATCTGTTACAGCAGCTAAATATTACTCTGTATACAGTATGATTGCCAGGCTATCAAAACTTTGTACTCACCCAGTTATTTGGAGGAGTGGTGGTCCCGTTGACATGAGCACAGTCATGCCAGATGTAATAATCTGTATATTTTCCAGTCCTATTACGGCTAAGCTGAAACCACTTGTGCTTGTCACTAGTATGATTGGGTATTAGGTCCATTATCACTTTTAAACCTTTCAATTCAAGATGCAAAGAATAGTATTTCAAACAGCCACGCAATATACAGATGTATTTCTTTTCAGAAAGAAGTATTTTAATTTTAAAAGCAGAGATGCACAATAGCAAATGGAGATCAATAAACCCCTTATACAAGTATATTGCAGAGATTACTGAACTAATCCATGTGAAGCACCTGAAGCTACTTGAGATTAGAAATAAGGCTAAATGCTAAGTGATGCTAGTAAGAATTTTAAGCATCCTCTCAAAAAGACTTGTTATATTACTGGTCCTAGAGAGAACTGGAATTAATTACCATTAATTCTAGCAGTTTAACATTTCAATACAATAGACCCTTCATTCCTCCTTCCTTCTGGCTAAAAATCCTGGCCTTGAAAGTTGAGAGATTTTTAGAATGGCAGAATGTGGGGGCTGCAGATAAAAAAGAGATGGTGGAAATTGCAGATAATGACTCTTTATGTCAGTAGAAACCTTTCCCGCTCACATTGTGGCTTTTTGCATCCAACCCTGTATCACAGGTTATAGCACTGATCAAATCTTGGCTGATCTTGAAAAAGCTAAATAGGGTTGAACCTGGGAAGTCAGAAGAAGGCAAAGGTAAATCACTTCTGCATTTTTGCCAAGAAAATTACGTGGACCTGTGCATGTAGGCGTTGGGCTTGACCTGAGAGAGTCTTTACCTTTTTTTTTTTTTTTTGGGGGGGGGGGGAGGAGAAACAACATGAAAATTTGCTCAGGTTGAATTTTGCCCCTTTATATAAAAAAAAGAAGTCTCCTTTGAATCAAACTCTACTCCTAGAGATTATACGAACACATCCATGAAGGCTTTTTGGTAACATTATGGAAATGGTTTGCTACTTTGAAGTAAAGCTTTCACTCCTAGTATTCCCTGATAGACTCTCTTCCAAGTATTGATTGGATCCAACCCAGCTTAGTGTTTCTGAGATAAGGCAGGGTTAACCAAGTGTAGCCACCTTTACATAGAGTTACACATAAAAGAATAGAAAGTGGTGATTCTTTCTTAACACTAAATCCAACCTTTATCATGGATTGCTGCAACCAGATCTTCAAAATCCTTCATTGTTCCAAAGATTGGATCTATGTCTTGAAAATCCTCTATTCCGTATCCAAAGTCTTTTAAGGGTGATTTATAAAAAGATGTGATCCAGACTGTTTTTACATTTAGATACCGGATATGATCTAGTTTTTCTTGGATACCTAATCAGGAAAAAAGTGGAACAATACCCTGAACATTTTGGTTTGCCCAAGTCAAAAAAATCTTTTAAAGAACTGAATCATCATTAGTAGACAGAACATGGGATTAGGCTGGGGAAATCTGATTCTCAAATTGTGTTCATGTTAAACCATAGCCTGCCTAACACTGAATAAACCACAATTGGTTGGTTACATTCACACATCAAACCACAAACAAGTAACCACATTTATCCTTAATGTGTTGTATGAAGCTAGTATTGTTCTTACTACTTAATCATGAAAATCTATTAGTTATAACTAATAACATTGAAAAATTCAATTTATTTTTGCCACCTTACTTAAGGGTTGCTATAAAGACAAAGGAGGAAGACATTTGCTATTTAAATCAATCTGATATTCAAATTAATATTATTGGTGTTACTGTTGCACGCTCATGTTCAGGACTTCATAGCCTGCCATGTCCTTTTTCAGACAGGCACTTCCTATTTCCCAAACCTGCTTCTGTGTCCCCTTCTGAGCTTTGTTTTAAAAAAAATCTGCAAATCTCCAAGCCTGCAGATCTTAATTCTTTGGCTAGATGAATATCAAGATCCACAAGAAAAGAAGGAGTCGTTATATTTGTTATTCATATACATTATGCCGTATGATAATAAACACTGTGAAAAGAGTAGTTTCTGCAGAAAAAAGCTTGTGCAAAAGGACTTCTTTGCCTCCTCCTTTCTACTTCACCCTGCAGAAGGGGTGTGGAGCCTCCCCATAGATAAATTTCCCTCCCAAAGTTGCTCCTGAAATCCTCTCCAACTCCACTCTTGAGTATTGATTATGCAGTTACTGAAAAGGGGCAATACGGTTGCCTTCATTTTGAGACCATAAATACATAAAAACTTAGCATAAACCCCAAAATACCGTTAACAGAGTTGAATGCATACCTCAAACAAGAAAAAGGGAGAAAATCCAGCTAGTTTTTTTCCCAATAGAATCCAAGATAAGGATAGGTGTGGATTGCTCTTTAACAAAATGTTGCCAAAACCAGCTTGAAGTGAGAGGAAGGGGAAACTAATTATCAGATAAACATCCTTGTGCGAAAGAGCCCCGTTCTGCCAAAATAACTCTGCCTGATTTTGGGTGATTCCCACCCCTGACACACAGTACATCTCATTCCTTTGCTACCTTTCTGGAGTACAATGGACAAGAGAGCATGGAAAAGTCTATGATGAACCTCTGCTTGTGGTTCTCTAGATCCAATATAATAATAAAAAACAGGAAGAAGGGAAGAAGAAAAAAAATGGAATTGATCATTGTCCTGAATTTGCTTGCAAATAAGAGAATGACTGATAACTGATCTCCATTGGAGGGAGTCTAGATACTCTTGAGCCAGCACTGGCCTCTGAGTATGCCCTTCGGCTCTACAGTGATCTACCTCAGAGGTAGGAGAAGGATGTGAACGGGCAGCAGCTATGGCAACAGGGCCTGGCAGGAAGGCTTTTGGGACTTGATGGAATCTGTTCTTACCTGTTATCAAAATTATCTTCCAGAAAAAACTAGTTGTTGTTCTATGTTTCAAGGAAGAACTGATGGAAAAAGCATTATTGGATACTTTGCTCATAAAAAGCCTGATATTGTGAATTTCTTTCATTATGGAAGTGGGGTTAAAAAATATTTTAAAATCTTTTAATTTCAAGGAACAATAACTAAGGATATTTCTAAGGAGCGAGAAGGGGAAAATAATTTCAAAGTCAACTTCATCTTTTTTTCCCCCTTCAGTAAATTGCTTTTATTTGTTTGTTTATTTATTATTTATATTTATATCACCCCCATCTCCCCCAAAAGGGGGACTCTGGGCGGTTTACAGTAAAATCGTCAGTTAAAACCATATAAAACAACATTGCACTCTCACAAACATTATAAATAAAATAAATAGTATAGAATCCAGTGATGGTCAGAACGTGTTCGATAGGGAGGGCTCTATGGCGCAAGCTACCCCGAGGAACTGTTACCCCTCTCTTCCCTTTTGTGTTTATGTCTGCTTTTTCCTTCTGTATTCTTTGTTTCCAAACTGTCCTTTATCTTTTCTTTAATCAGAACTGCTTTGCTTTGTTCAGAAACTGATATAAGTGATCAAGTATGCTTTGATGATTGAATCGCTGGATTAATAGCTTCTAGGTCATTCGACATACCAGAAAAGGACAAAAAGTGAACCTCAGGCTAAATAAGGGTCCCCATCGATCCTACTTGAAAAGGATGGCCCCTGTGTAGGCACACAAGTTCACTGTAATTTCTCTGCTTAAAGCAGTGTTTCTCAGCCTTGGCAACATTAAGATGTGTGGACTTCAACTCCCAGAATTGAATTCTGGGAGTTGAAGTACACACATCTTAAAGTTGCCAAGGTTGAGAAACACTGGCTTAAAGCATCTTATGAATGAAGTCTACTGAGAATATTGCTCTGCGTGCTTTGAAAATAAGTCAGAGGAAGTGCTTCAGACCACATGCAAGCAGTAGCATAACAATTCTGTTATTAATCAAAGCAGCCGTATCTATTTTCAGGTTTTCATGTGTGTCTGAAAAAAGATGCTACTGGTTTAAAGAGTGGATTCATTAAAGCAACTCTTAAAGTAGTGGCATCTTTACTCAAGCTCATGCAGAAATCTGAAAAAAGGCAGGGTCCCTTTAATGAATAGCAGAGAGGAACATCCCTCTCCTACCTGTAGGGCTAACATTAACACCCTTAAGATGAATATATTAAAAAGTATTTCCAATTAACCTTTATTTTAAAGCAGGAATGCACTATCTTCCTGGTCTGAGATCCATATTCACCCTTCATATGGCCTGCTGGAAGTTGCTTTTCACCAAGTTAACCGGTGGGCCCCCGACAAAAATTAAATTTGACTTCATTTACATTTATATTGAATTAGCATTAAATATGAGGACTACTCTCCAGTCATGTGTTACTAATTTCTCCCTTCTTGTCTTAAAACTTACAATTTGGTAATAAACTTAGGAATCTTTGGAATTACCCTCAAGCCTTCTGGGGGCTTTGAGTGCGCAAGTTTGGACCTTTGTTTTAAAGGCATTATGTTCTACAAAATCTTTATTGTAGAACCTCTTTCTCTCTCCAAATAGGGAACTTGACAAGACAGTCAGACAAAAGAGCTCTAAAACTCAATTTCTTTTAAAAACATACAATATGGCAAGACTACCATCCCGCGAAACCTCAGCCGTCACCGAACGATTGGATACACCCACCTTTGAGATCACCGTTCCCATCTTTGTCAGTGTCCTTAAATGACCGAGGATAGATCTGATAAATGGAGCTGGCTTGCCACCAACCAAGGCACTTGGGGGACATGGCAATAATTGTGACCGTAGCTGCCACAAGCACCAACGAAGCTGCAATGGTCAACCAAAAGAGTATTTCTCTGGTAATCCTGTAGCGTGCCTGTGTGGAGAACTGCAGGAGCACCTCCTTGGGCATTCCTGCGTAAGGCTGCTGGGTTAATCCTTCCCGTGCTTCTGCTTCCATGGCGAGGGCACCAGCCTTTGGTAGCCCTTCCTGAGCTGATTCCTTGCCATCTAGCTCCTCACCCTGAAGATACCCATTGTTCTCCAAGCCTTCTTTCTCCCTCAGCTCAAGAGTGATTACTGCATTTTCTTCAGCCATTCCTTGTGTTCAGATCTGTCTCTTCCTGCTCAGAAGTCTCATGCAACTGAGAAAAAGTGGTTGAATACCTTCAGTTAGTGAAATAAATTCTCTGGGTGTCATTCGTCCCTGGTTTATAAATAAACCTGACCAACCAGTCCAAAGTCTGACTAAGATTAAGAGTGTCAAGTGCTCCAAGTCCTTTGAACAAAAGTCTTTTCTTTATAGCCTGATAAAATGTTGCAAGAGAACAAAGATCCAAATGGACTTCAAAAGAAAAAATGCAGGGCTTCTGAAGTGGGGTGATGGTGCAGCTCCCCCCCCCCCGACCTTTACCCTTAACCCTTTGATATCGGGAAGATGCTTCCTAGGCAAGCTTTCTGACCACTGCAGTAGCATCATGCTAATCCATTGAAATTACTACTTAACTTAAAAGGCTAATTTATTTTTAACTACTCGATGACTGAATTTGTTTATAAATTTATAAGGCTGCCCAACTCAGGACAACTCTGAGTGGTGAACACAAGCAGCTTAGGTACTGTAGCTACTTACATTAAAAGTAGAGTAAATGCCTAAAAGGAAAGAGAAAGGATTTGGCACAAAGTCAAAGCTGACTTACTTCATTGAAGCTAATGAGGATTTTAAAAAAAAATTGAATAGTTTTTATTAATCCATTTTCAAACAAACATACATAAAATAAACATGAACAATCACCAAAAGGGGGAAAAACCCATTACATAACACTTACACACATAAAGAAAAGAACAAAGAATCTGTAATTACAATTACATCCCAAGTTCACCTGATTTTGTAAGTCTTTAAATGGGAAAACTAAATTTTCAATGTTCACCAAGCCTGTCGAAGATTATTTTCCAAAGGGAAAGATAATGTGTAAAAGCAGATAAAGAACAAGATGGCAAATCTGACCAACAACAAAACTTGCAAGGGGCTCCAGCCACCCTAGCCCAAGGCCTGGGAGAAGAGGCAAGACTTCAAGGCCCTCCAGAATGCTATCAGGGTGGGAGTCGCCCAGATCTCACAAAGAACTTCATTCCAGGGGACAGGCACACCTCCTGGGTCCCCAAAGATGGCACTGTTTAACTGAAGGGACCCAAAGCGCACCAACCCTGTCAGTTCATATTGACCAGGCAGACACCAAGGGAGACAGATGGTCCCTCAAATAACCTGGCCCTATTCCAGGTAGGGCTTTATAGGTCATTATCAGCACCTTGAATCACACTTGGAAGCTGACCAGTAATGGTGACCAGTGTAGCTCATGCAGCAGAGGTGTCACAAGACTGCCCATATGCTGCATTCTGGACCAGTTGAAGCTTCCAAGTGGTCTTCAAGGGTAGCCCCATGTACAGCATATTGCAACAGTCTAGCTGTGAGGTGACTGGGGCATGAGTCTGAGGGGCCTCCCAATCCAGGAAAAGGCACAATTGATGCACTAGAGGAAACTGTGCAAAGGCCTTCTTGGCTACAGCTGCTACCTACTCATTGAGCAGGAACTGTAAATCCAAGAAGACCCCCAAATTGAGCACCACCCTTGAGTGGAGAAGTGCAACCCCACCCAAGGTCAAAGTTGGAATTCCCTGGATCTAGGATACTCCAACAACCACAGCATAATATGCGCTCTTATCCATGTTCAGTTACAATCCCTCTGAGTCTTCCTCCAACAGTGCTCCAGGTGTCTCTTCTGGCACTTCATCTCTTGGAGCTCTTCAGTAAACTAAGGTGTACCCTGGGATCAATGTGCAGGGAGAGGCCACATAGGGGTAATACAATCCAAGGTCTCAGCCAGCCACCCATTCCAGGCAGCTACTAGGGCCTTAGCTGGACTGCCCACAAGATCCTTGGGAAAAAACCCCAAGCTCCTTCTGGAACCCCACCAGGTCAATCAGTTGCCTGTGAGGCCAACTGAACTCTGCAGGGGAAGGTAATACCAGTGAGCTGAAAGGCAATCAGAGAATGATCTGTCCATGGCAATGGACTGATATTAATGTCCTCTACTACCAGATCACATTGCAACTGCCCTGAGACAAGAACCAGATCCAATTGTTGTTGGTATGGACAAGTTCTTTGGATAGATGAAATAAAAATTGAATTTTTTGGATATAATGACATCAGTTATTGCTAGAAAAAATGGATGAAATATCTGAGAAAATAGCACCTCGCCAACTATTAAGCATGGTGTGCCTCTTATTATACTTTGGGGTTCTGCAGGAAAGATTGTGCAGCTCAAAGGGAATAACAGAACTTATCCCAGAAGCTAATGTTCCATGATCAGTGAAGAAACTGAAGCTAAAAAGAGATTGGATATTCAAGCCTGAGAAATATCCAAAGTATACCACCAGATCAATAGTGAACTAAGAGGAAAAAAGATAAAGATTTTCAAATGGCCTTCACAGTTACTAGATTTGATTACAGGTAGTCCTCACTTAACAACCACAATTGGGACCGGCAACTCTGTCACTAAGCGATGGGGTCATTAAGTGAGACACCACATGATCGTGATTTGCAATTTTACTGCCAGCTTCTCTGTTGACTTTGCTTGTTGGAGGCCGGCTGTGAAGTGTGCAAATGGCAATCATGTGACTGTGGGACTTTGTGATGGTTGTAAATGCCTGCCGGCTGTGAAGCACCCAAATCTCATTCACATGACTGTGGGGACACTGCAATGGTCATAAGTGTGAGGAACTGTCGTAAAATTACTTTTTCAGCACTGTCGTAACTTTGAACAATCACTAAATAGGGCAGTCGTTAAGTGAGGACTACTTATATTGAAAATCTGTGTGGAACTCTCCAACACGCAGCATGTGCAAGAAGATCTAAGAATATTTCTGAACTAGGAGAGTTCTTCAAGGAAGAGTGGGGGGAAATGGAAAGCAAGTGCCTTCTCTGCCGTAGCGCCTGCCCTCTGGAATATTCTCCCTTCAGACATCAGGATGTCCCCAACCCTGTTGGCCTTCTGTAAGGCCTTGAAGACCTGGTTACGTGCCTGGGCCTGGGGCCCTGTGTGTGTTAAGGGCCCCATTTCTTGGCTATATTAACATCCATACATTGTTTACTTGGTGACCATATATATTTATTTTGTACTTTTAATTGTTTTTAATTATTGTAACTGTTTTATGGTTTTGATTTATTTATTTTACTTTATTTATTTATTGTTCAAATTTCTAACACTGCCCACCTCCCCCACAAGGAGGGACTCTGGGCGGTTTTATGATTGTAAGCTGCCCAGCTCCAGCAAAGATCGTTACCTTGTCGTGGTGCTGGAGCTTGAGCACCTCAATGACACCATGAGCTAAACCATGAAGGGACACCCAAGACAGGAAGGTCATGGCAGAGAGGTCAGACTAAATACAATCCCTGGGGAAGAAAATGGCAACCCACCCCAGTATTCTTGCCGTGAAAACTAAATGGATCAGTACAACCAGAGATATGTCGGTATACCATCGGAAGTTGGGACTCCCAGGTTGGAAGATGGTCAAAATGATACTGGGGAGGACCAGAGGATAAGTTCAACTAGCCCCAGATGTGATGACGCAGCTAGCTCAAAGCCAAAAGGACGGCTAGCGGCCGACGGTGCTGGTGGTGAACGACGAATCCGATGTTCTAAAGATCAACACACCATAGGAACCTGGAATGTAAGATCTATGAGCCAGGGCAAATTGGATGTGGTTATTGGTGAGATGGCAAGATTAAATATACTGTAGACATTTTGGGTGTCAGTGAACTGAAATGGACTGGAATGGGCCACTTCACATCAGATGACCACCAGATCTACTACTGTGGACAAGAGGACCACAGAAGAAATGGAGTAGCTTTCATAATTAATAATAAAGTGGCTAAAGCAGTGCTTGGATACAATCCAAAAAACGATAGAATGATCTCAATTCGAATTCAGGGGAAGCCATTTAATATCACAGTGATCCAAATATACGCCCCAACCACAGATGCTGAAGAAGCAGAAGTAGATCAGTTCTATGAAGATCTGCAGCACCTACTGGATAATACGCCAAAAAGAGATGTTATTTTCATTACAGGAGACTGGAATGCTAAGGTGGGTAGTCAAATGACACCTGGAATTACAGGTAAGCATGGTCTGGGAGAACAAAATGAAGCGGGACATAGGCTGATAGAATTTTGCCAAGACAACTCACTGTGCATAACAAACACTCTCTTCCAACAACCTAAAAGATGACTTTATACATGGACTTCACCAGATGGTCGACACCGAAATCAGATTGACTACATCCTTTGCAGCCAAAGGTGGCGGACATCTATACAGTCGGTAAAAACAAGACCTGGAGCTGACTGTAGTTCAGATCACAAACTTCTTATTGCACAATTTAGAATAAAACTAAAGAGAATAGGGAAGACCCACAGATCAGTTAGATATGAGCTCACTAATATTCCTAAGGAATATGCAGTGGAGGTGAAGAATAGATTTAAGGGACTAGATTTAGTAGATAGGGTCCCGGAAGAACTATGGACAGAAGTTCGCAACATTGTTCAGGAGGCGGCAACAAAAAACATCCCAAAGAAAAAGAAAACCAAGAAGGCAAGATGGCTGTCTGCTGAGACACTGGAAGTAGCCCAAGAAAGGAGGAAAGCAAAAGACAACAGTGACAGGGGGAGATATGCCCAATTAAATGCAAAAATTCCAGAGGTTAGCCAGAAGAGATAAGGAATTATTTTTAAACATGCAATGCGCGGAATGAATGGAAGAAGACAATAGAATAGGAAGGACAAGAGACCTCTTCCAGAAAATTAGAAACATTGGAGGTAAATTCCAGGCAAAAACGGGTATGATCAAAAACAAAGATGGCAAGGACCTAACAGAAGCAGAAGAGATCAAGAAAAGGTGGCAAGAATATACGGAAGATCTACATAGGAAGGATAATATCGGGGATAGATTTGATGGTGTGGTGAGTGAGTTGAGCCAGACATCCTGAAGAGTGAGGTTGAATGGGCCTTAAGAAGCATTGCTAATAACAAGGCAGCAGGAGACGACGGTATCCCAGCTGAACTGTTTAAGATCTTGCAAGATGATGCTGTCAGGGTGATGCATGCCATATGCCAGCAAATTTGGAAAATACAAGAATGGCCATCAGATTGGAAAAAATCAACTTATATCCCCATACCAAAAAAGGGAAACATTAAAGAATGTTCAAACTATCGAACAGTGGCACTTATTTCACTTGCCAGTAAAGTAATGTGAATAATGGAGAATGGAGAAAGCCAGGGAGTTTCAGAAAAACATCTATTTCTGGTTTATTGACTATTCTAAAGCCTTTGACTGTGTGGATCATAACAAATTGTGGCAAGTTCTTGGTGGTATGGGGATACCAAGTCATCTTGTCTGCCTCCTGAGGAATCTGTATAACGACCAAGTAGCAACGGTAAGAACAGAGCACGGAACAACGGACTGGTTTAAGATTGGGAAAGGAGTACGGCAGGGTTGTATACTCTCACCCTACCTATTCAACCTGTACGCAGAACACATCATGTGACGTGCTGGGCTTGAGGAATCCAAGGCTGGAGTTAAAATCGCTGGAAGAAACATTAACAATCTCAGATATGCAGATGATACCACTTTGATGGCTGAAAGTGAGGAGGAGCTGAGGAGCCTTATGATGAAGGTGAAAGAAGAAAGTGCAAAAGCTGGGTTGCAGTTAAACCTCAAAAAAACCAAGAATATGGCAACCAGCTTGATTGATGACTGGCAAATAGAGGAAGAAAACGTGGAGGCAGAGACAGACTTTTTATTTTTAGGCGCAAAGATTACTGCAGATGCTTACTGCAGCCAGGAAATCAGAAGAGCAATGACAAATCTCGATAAAATAGTTAAGAGCAGAGACATCACACTGACAACAATGGTCTGCATAGTTAAAGGTAAAGTTTTCCCCCACACATTTGTGCAGTCGTGTCTGACTCTAGGGGCCGGTGCTCATCTCCGTTTGTTAGCCGAAGAGCCAGCGTTGTCCGAAGACGCTTCCACGGTCATGTGGCCGGCATGATGCGCGCGGAACGCTGTTATAGTTAAAGCAATGGTATTCCCCGTAGTAACCTATGGCTGCGAGAGCTGGACCATAAGGAAGGCTGAGTGAAGGAAGATAGATGCTTTTGAACTGTGGTGTTGGAGGAAAATTCTGAGAGTGCCTTGGACTGCAAGAAGATCAAACCAGTCCATACTCCAGGAAATAAAGCCAGACTGCTCACTTGAGGGAATGATACTAAAGGCAAAACTGAAGTACTTTGGCCACATAATGAGAAGACAGGATACCCTGGAGAAGATGCTGATGCTAGGGAAGGTGGAAGGCAAAAGGAAGAGGGGCCGACCAAGGGCAAGATGGATGGATGATATTCTGGAGGTGATGGACTCGACCGTGGGGGAGCTGGGGGTGGTGACGGCCGACAGGAAGCTCTGGCGTGGGCTGGTCCATGAAGTCACGAAGAGTCAGAAGCAACTAAACAAATAAACAAAAAAAGCTGCCCAGAGTCACTTGTTGAAATGGGCGGCTATAGAAATTAAATAAATAAATAAAACAAAGTATAGAAATATTCTTGGTTATAGAAAACATTTGGAAGCTATTATTTCTGCCCAAGGGGGTATGACAAAGTATTGACCGAAAAGGTTTTCAACCTTTCACACATCCCATATTCACTGTTTTCTTATTTTGAATCTGTAAAAAACTGCACATAAATAGTAGTATGCATTCAAATTTCCGGAAGGATGTGCTTAATTTTTGTACTGTGTAGAGGTTATCTCAGCTTTCGTTCACTCAGGAATTCATTGAAACATATAATTTGACCAGGGGTGCCTAAACTTTTGCATACAAGCAACCTAAATTCAATTCATTTTTAAAGTTATTTTTAACAGCTTAAACCTGGCAAAATTGACAAACATGAGAATGCAGTATTCTTGCATGAGATCTTGTGTGAGAATAGGGAAGCCTCAAAATTTAATGGTTTTTGCAAGATTTGGAGCATTTTTAAGTTTTGAAAAATGGAGAGGGAATGCTCAGTCCATTATGCAAGAACATGTAATTGCATGAAGCTCATTTCTGGCATGATGGGGATTGGATTATGGTAGAGAAGTCCCCTAGCATAAGCCATGTATACTTTTCAGTGATGTAGAAAATGTGAATCCAAAATTAAAACAAAAACCTTTTTTTATGATTTATGAGATTGGAAGTATGTTATGAGAGCTCTGTTACAAGTTACCAGGCCCTAAAACCGAAGTTAAGCCCTGGCTACAGGTCTGAATTTCTTTCCCCAAGACTGCAAATTACCCAAGAATTCTCTTTTCCCACACCTGCACAACTTGTGTCACACCAAGAGGTCAAATGTGGGCCTCCCACTTGTTAATATATAAAATATGATCAACTTTTCATCTTTGCAGCCCAGTGTGGGGGGCAAGACGAGCCATAACTACTGGGCTGTGTCTCCTTCACCCATCGTTAATAAAGTCTAAATCTGTATCACTGCATTGGTGCACATTGATCTTTTGTTGCTATTACTCACAAACTCTTCTGCCAAACCTGGGCCAGAGATTTGAGTTTATTTGTATACTGAACCCTGGTAAGACGGAGTGGCTGTGCATTCCTCGGCATCTGGGAAATTGTCATCTCTAGTGCTGGATGGGGTTGCACTGCCCGACAGACAGACCCAGTGCGTAACTTGGAGGTCCTCTTGGACTCACGACTCCTGCTCGAAGAGCAAGTGGCAGTCGTGGCCAGGAGGGCCTTTGCTCAACTTTGTGTTGTGCGCCAGTTACGCCCCTTCCTGGAACGAGAGGCCCTTCAGTCACTCATGCCCTGGTTATCTCTCACATAGACTACTGTAACACGCTCTACATGGGGCTACCCTTGAAGAATATCTAGAAGCTACAGCTGATCCAGAACGCAGCTGCACGGACAATTTTGGATGTCCCGAGGAGGACACATGTAACACCTTTGCTGCGTGAGCTGCACTGGGTTTGTCTGCTTCCAGGTCCAATTCAAGGTGTTGGTTATAACCTTTAAAGCCCTACATGGCACGGGACCAGGTTACCTAAGGGACCATCACATCCCCGTCAAGTCATCCTGTCCCACCCGGGCATGCAGAAAGGGCATGCTACGGACCCCATCAGTTAAAGAATTCCATCTAGTGGGGTCATGGAAGCGTGCCTTCTCTGCTGTAGCCCCTGCCCTATGGAACATTCTTCCCCTGGAGATAAGACAGTCCCCCTTGCTCCTGGACTTCTGGAAAAATCTTAAAACCTGGTTGTGTCAATATGCTTGGGGCGGGAAGGAGAAAGTACACTCTTGGGGATGGCTAGTGCCCTAGGGTGGCCCTGGAGTGCCCTTCCCCATGGACTTAAGAAGATTCTGCCATTTGGATTTTATTATACAGTATTTATTATATTTATAAATTGTCAATGTGTATTTTAGTCTATTTATAATTGTATTTTAATGAATTATTTTCTCTTGGAAACCGCCCAGAGTCCCCCTCGGGGGAGATGGGCGGTGATAAATCTAATAAATAAATAAAATAAATAAATACATTTGTATATTACTTTTCTTGGTTACCTTGCAATATGTCTGCTACATTGACAGTTTTGGATACATTTTTTGTTCAGTCAGCAACTAATTCCACAGTGGCTACTTGATTTATATACATAAAATAATGGATCCACTGTATACAAGATTTGTCTTTATCTTTTTTCCCGCCAAGTTGTCTCTGTCTCTATGAAATGATATCTCCTTCCAGGAGCTTTTCCACTCACACCATTAAGATGAGCGGGGTCCATACTGGGCTCTGGATTTGGTTGAGTGGCTCACTCCTCAGCTTACATAAGATTTAAGTCTGCAAGAAACATTACTACAAAAATCACAAATGGAGACAATAGTATTTTATGCTGTTTTTGGTGTGTGTGTGTGTGTGTGTGTGTGTGTGTTTGTGTGTGTGAGATTTAGGATTTTCTGAATCTTTCTTTATTAATCACATTTATAACCAGTCAAATCAACTAAGGACTCCTGGCAATTTATGATAATAAAAAACACTGTCCATAAGAACAAACATAAAAAATTAAAATGTCCACAGTAAAAGATGTTTAAAATAAACTAATCCAGCTGTAACAGTAATCAATCCCAAACATAAGCCAAACAAGAATAATAACATCAATAAAAAAGAATCCAAAGTAAAACAATGGTGACAATTATATATTCAATACTCTTTGGAAAAGGTCCATCTTTAACATTTTCTGGAATGCCATTACTGAAGGAGCTGGTCTAATTTCTTGGGGGAGATCATTCCACAGAGCTGGGACCACAAGGGAAAAACTGTATCTCTTGGTTTCAGTTCCCTTCAGTTCACAGAAGTGGAGAATGGTTAATAGCATTTTTCGGAGGAGTAAACTCAACAGATTTTAGCTTCCAACCTGTCTGTCCGTAAGGTCTCCTACTTTACAGAAGATAGCCGTATTTTTGAAGATGTCCATGTGTCATATAAACACAACTGTTAAAGAAGAAAAATACGGCCTTGATTTCACTCTTTATTTTGCACCTTCACTGTATTTCTCCCCTAATCCCTTAAAGCTTACCTGCCAGGAGAATCAGTACGAAAGGGCTTTTGCTCTCATGTTCAACATATAGATTTCTTGGATTTACCTGTTTAAGAAGCCTAGACTAGGCAGGTCCTTGGCCTGATGCAGCAAAGGTCTTCTATTCTTCACCTTCACCTGACCAGACTTCCGTACAACAGGATTCAAGAGCCACTGGTTTGGACATCTGTGGCAAGGATTATAACTCAGTTTTACAGCACAGTACTACCTGGCATCTACAATTGGAAAGATCGTTGTAGCAGGAATTGAACAAGAGCCTTGCCTGACATTCCAGACAGTGGTTATGTTTGCATAACATTTGCCCATGGTTAACTTGCCCATGGTTTATGTAATCCAATTTCTTAAGATTCACACTGACTCCCTGAACCATAAACTAACAGGTTGACAAGCTAAAATGTGGTTGACTGGTTTATAGTTTGATAGTAGCTCTGATGGCTGGACTGATTGGAAGCTACATCTGTTCCATTTGAGTTATTTTGTTCAAATAATATACACCTGAATGTCTTAAAACTGGTACATCAGGAAGCGGCCTAGACTGGGCACTATATGCTGGTGTCTTTCATGCAGGGAACTTCTGATGTAGAGGAGTATATTAAAAAGTGAATGCAGTCTGCACTTGGAGCTCAGGACTGTATCATCATCATCTTTGACATAATCTGTTCTAAGGTTCTCTAGTGTTTCCTACTCAAGACATTGCCTGGGTGACTTATGGTTTTTTTTAGATTTTTTAAAATCCCTTTATTATTTTTATACATAACTCAGGCCGGGAACATACCTAATACTCCTTCCTCCTATTTTCCCCATTATGTTAGCTGATATATTACATTATTTTATGGGTAGCATAAAAGCTCATCTGAGATGCCAATAAAAAGCCATTCCCATTTTGTTGTCAAGAAAACTCCAATTTGTGACCTATTTGGAAAATAAAGCTGCAGTCCTATGCACTTTTGTAGGTGTAATGGTATGTGGGAAAGACCTTGGGAGACTGGGCCAAGAGACACTACCAAGGGAACAGTCAGGTAAGAGACAGCATAGCCCGCAGCTGGATAGTGGGCGGGGCAAGAGGCTCAGAAGAGACCCTCCCTAGTTTCTTGGGCTGCAAAGGAGATGGTGGGGGGAGAATTGTATTTGCAGACTTGCAAGATTCTGTCCATGTAGCTTTACAATAAAGTAGAATTACTATCTGGTTGTGATTCATATCTAGTTTACCCCGTGAGGCTGACAGTAGGGTAGATTAAAACCTGATTTATACTTGTAGTACAATGAAGTGGAACACATTGCAAAAGGGATTGTGTCACTTCAGGCTGCAGGTAGTGGATCATAGGCTTTAATGCTTTCTTGACTTCCTGCAAGCAGAAAACAGCATCCTGAACTAGGACCTTTCTCCTAGAAAATTTCTAGTTTCTTCTTGCAGGGATGTTTAGCTAAGAGGAGCACTCAGAAACGGTTTCCTGCAGGAGAATGGACTGGCTGAAGTCCTTTCTAATTTTATGGTTTGCTATCAGTCTTCACTGCTGTTTTTAGCCTGACCTTGAATTTTTCCTTAATAGTCTTTCTGAGCCCTGTCACAGGGTTAGAGGGAGGAAGGAGAGGCACCATCAAAGAAAAGTGAGACAAGGGGCAAGAATGCTTATTTTCCACCTATAAAATCTAGGAACTAAGTCCACATTCTGCCAATGCAATTCTTTGGGCTGAACATGATTTTTCACCCCGGCCTGACTGCACAAGGTACAACTAACAGGACGACAAGAACTTGGGATTCCAACCTGTGTGGAATAAAACCAGCGTTTCTCCTATATTCTGCTTTAACATGCAAAGGAAAGGGCCTACCATTCTGTAGCTAAAATGGAAAGAGAATTAGCAGACTTGAAGTTATTTTGAGGTTTCCAGAAATACAATTATAGAATGGTGGAAGAAATACACAGGGCAACATAAAATGTATGGTTAATAAAATCCCATGAGTTAATGAGTTGTTAACACCAACTCTTTTTCTTCTAACTCCAAAAAACATTGGAACTTGTCTAAAGAGGGTTGGGACTCTGCCTGTCTCAGCAGGCCAGTTCCAGACCACCTGAAGAGAATGGGGACAATTTGGAGTAGAGGGAGAGAGTGCTTCTAGAAAGATAGGTTTGAACATGGCCCATACTGAGCCAGGGACCGCAAAGAAAAATATCCCCAAAGGAGAGGCAGCCGGGTAGCCGCTTGGAATGCTGGGCACTGCTCTGTTCCAAGCCCATCACGTGACCCAGAGCAGCACGTATACAGCCGACCCTGGGGTTCCCAGGGCACATTTACAGCCCTCTGGCTGTTGCTGGTAGGGGGACTGGAAAGAATCCCAGAAGCTGCATGATTTCTTTACCTTGTTAAATATCCAAGACTGTCCTCTTTGGAACTTCCTCCAGTGCAGTTTCATAACTGTTATTATTGAATGTTTGTTTTTTTGGCAAACGGGGTTCTTGTGGTGGGTTTTTTGTGCCTTAAACTTTGTAAGCTACCCCGAGTCACTTGTGAGAGATGGGTAGCTATATAAATCAATTGATCAATCAAATAAGCAAGCCATGTTAAGCACCATTTTTACTGAGACGCATGGGGGATACAAGTCTAATAAACAATTCCCCCGCATCCTTGAATGATTGTCCCCAAAATAAACTGGCTGCCATTAAAGATGACCTTTATTTATAGTAGGGAACCAGTGGCTATTTAGGGAATACTTTTTAATAGTGAACTGGAATAACTGTAGTTAGGCATCATAGGCTTGGTTACCATTCCTATTGAGTTTTCCTAGCAAAGTTGCCTATCGCTTCTTCTCAAGCAGATTTTTCCAAATCCCACCCCAGCCGAGCCCCATGGAACTAGAACAGCTACAGCAGAATGCTTTTCCCTGTTGATTTTGGCTTCCTGGATTATTCAGTTTCCACACCTAAAGCTTCCTCTGAATCTTTCTTGAAGCCACCTTGGGCTGAGCTTGGCTGCCTCAAGGTTTTGCC
This sequence comes from Charina bottae, assembly GCA_023362775.1. Classification (NCBI taxonomy): domain Eukaryota; kingdom Metazoa; phylum Chordata; class Lepidosauria; order Squamata; family Charinaidae; genus Charina; species Charina bottae. The sequence goes on along the minus strand of JALMGJ010000001.1, from coordinate 69,129,424 downwards.
CCCTCAATAGAGCTTCTTACCACCTTAGTCACCAATCTGGCCTCAGTCCAAAAGGTGGGCTCATTTCATTGCAGAGCTCTGCTGCCGGATGCCCACCAAATCCAGCAGAGCAATTTCCCCCAACCTTGTGTCTCCGCGTATTCTGTCCCAAGGCAGAAGGGCGAGTACCCTTCTTAGTTAACATTCAACGTATCTAATGGGTGCCCAGTAGTCTTTTTGTTCTGCAATACATTTAATTGTGTTTTATTTGTTACCCTGATTTGTTTAGAAAAAGCTGAAAATTTTGAAGTGAATAGGTGGAGCTATATAGGTGAAACAGACACATCATACTACAGGTGAGAATCTTTTGCCACTTGGGTGTTCAATACAATAGTAGCTTTAAAGCATAGATTAACACTTTAGAAAAGCAAAAAAAAAAAAAAAAAAAAAAGCTCCACAGATCAAGACTTGTGAACCCCATCCAGAAGCCTTACATTCTACCCAGCATGATAAAAACACTTTATGTAAAACAAAGCCCTCCAGCTACATGGCCAGAGACCACCACTGACATGCCATTCTTCTGATCCTTTGGAATAACTTGCACATCTGGCTGCAAAAGATATTCCACATCCACAGCATCTTGAGAAAGGGCCCCAAATAATTTCTACAATACAATACAGTCCTCTACTAGCCATGACACTGCAAGAAAGCACACCCAATAAATCAGGTATACTTACATTCTAAGTAAAAAGGGCAAGAGGTTCCTCGCCATTGGACATCTAGCCACCTTGCCTTTTTCTCTTTTGAAGTATCTTTTGTTTGTATGTATGGGAATGACTCTCACTTACAATCCCAACCATTAGATTAAGTACTTGGAATGTTTTGAGTGTTGCTGCATGGGCAGGAATGAGCTACTGATTAGCTACTCTTTTAGTTAAGTGTTTGCAGAGTTTCTAGACATTTGAGCTGCTCAGAATTTGACATGAATTAAAGCATCGGGCCTGCGACTGCCTAATTAGCTATGCTCTGATAAGTCAACCCCACCAATTTAGTAATCATTTTCATGGACCTTTTGTGAATTGGTTAAGGAAGAAATAATGGTTTCCAGCAATAAGTATATGAAAATATTATCATTTGTATTACATGCAAGAAACAGAAAAACAAATTTAAGTATCATGTTCTTTTTCAGAGCCACTAGCCTGCAGAAAGTTTAGTAGGCATTTGGGATTCATGCTTTGTCATACAGTATCATCATCTATGAAGCTGAAAAGAATGTTCAAAGAGCTGGAGCTTCTGTTCCTTCAACAGTATGTACCGTTTGCAGGATTCAAATATCAAAATTAAAGGCTGAGTATTCCGTTGTTTTTAGAATTCACTTGTTAAAACACACCAACTGTAAAATCAACACCACAAATAAAAAACAAGAACAATTATGATACAAACAGTATGTTTATACTTATGAACAGATTGACATGCACCAGATTCCACATTTACAGACACCCCAGGCATCACAGAATGTTACAGCTTCATCAAATGGAGGTTACATGGTTTGCTACGTGAACAGGATCTTTAAAAGATCAGTCTTCCCCAATTGGAATTGCCTGAATGTTTTGGACTAAGCTCACAACACCCTAATGGTTGCTTTGGCTGAGGGGGGAAGGAATCGTAATCAAACACATCCAAAAGGTGGTCACTTGGAGAAAGCTGAACTAGATGTAAAAGTGGTGTTTACAGACCATAAAGCGCACAAGCAAGCAGCTGTAAACCATGAGGAAGCCATAGTGCTAGAGAGTAATGTTGATAACAGACGAGTTCTTTACAATGCCAAAATGAACCCTATTCAGTCAAAATCTTACATAAATCTGCTATTTACAGATCACCGTCTCATCTATTTAGAATTCGTAAAATTTCTTATGAGTTAACTTGATTGAATGTAAAGTTGATCTAGCTTCAATCCCCCTTTGTGATCTCTCTTACTAGACTTCGGTATAAAAGTTATATAGCAATTTAGAAATTAAAAAAACCACCCAAGTATTTACTGATCTGATCAAGTTTGTTTTTTCCATCAGTATCACCATCACCATCTAAAAAATCATGCCAGAGTTAAGTCAGAACCTAACAGCTAGAATAGCAAATTCTTCACTTTATCCAGTACTAAATGATGGCTATTTGAAATCTAAACCACCTGAAAGTTGTTCTATTTGTCAATCTATATAATAGACAACAGTTTATCACACAAATCTTTGTGGGTTTTGCTAGTATAAAGAAAAGGGAATGGCTTGCACTGGTATCTGAGGAAGAAATCCACCAATCTCATACTGTACCTTGATATGTTGTACACAACCTGTTCTGCATAGATAATAATCTGAATCTCTAAGTGGCTTTCCACAGCTGTAAGTTCATGAGAGTTACACCTTTAGTTAGCATGAAAACCAGATTTAATATTCTAAGACTGTTTCTTTTTTGTAACTTCTATATAAAACATGCACAAGAGTAAACTACATAACCAAGTTATTTTGTTACACTGATTCCTATTGATGGGACTTATTAAAGCCTGAATCCCTGCAGCATGTTACTAGTAGCTTAAAATCAATTCAGCTGGCACTGGTAGTAACAGGCATTAAATGGAAAGGCTTATTTTGGAAATAAGCCAAGATGTAGCTTAAGATCATGTTTCAGTAGAACTGACAGTCTGCCAATAAGGTGAACACATCCACACTATGGTTGGCAGAATGTTGCTCTGTAGAAACAGATTAGCTGGGGCTATTGTAATAATAACAAAGCCCAGCTTTACTCATCAAATGCATCAAGGTTTTTGATTCAAAGCCTTTTGCAGCACCTATTTGAAGCAAGCCAGTACTTTATATGAAATAGCAAAGTAGCTGGGTTTTAACTTAAACAGTGCTGTCATAAGGAGTTTCAGGGCAATTAGTATGAATCTATTATAAATGCATTAAGACAGATTTAATTCCTACATTAAGTTGCAGACAGCATCAAATTATTACAAAAATTGCTTTACTAAAGAGTTTAGGATGCACTTCATCTTACACATTTCCTCACTGGCTTGATCTACAAGATTCTGGCAAAAAAGCTTACAACAATAGGGTGACTATTTGAAGGAGGACATCTTAGTGAACAGATTATAGTACTTTAGTGGCATACTTCCATATCTACTGGTTTGGATCTATAGCATTTCTTTAGCAAATGAAAAGGCTTTTCCCATTCATGGAAATGACCAAGATTTAACAAAAATTCCTGCTGGAGGGAGGGAAGGTTCCAGATGCCCACTTCTTCTGATAGCCCTTGGCATTATCTCCCTTTATATTTTGAAGAGTTACCTGACCCCTCAAAGCAAAATGGGAGAAGACACAAGGAGAGGGAGAATTGATAAATATGACCACATCTCCTTTAGTATGGGAGTCTTGTGAGTAGTAATCCAGATTTGAGTCATTCAGGTATAAATATCTACAGTGCACGTTACCATTCTATAAAGTTGAAATTTTTAATTGGAAAAAGGAACAGGTTTATATTCTTATATTCTTAGATACGGCAATGTAAACTCTGGTTTCTATAGTATTCATTAGGTGTAAAATACTGGTTTTGGCATCCAACAAAACATCTTAAACTACATTTTGATGCTAATAAAAATGGATCTAGCTCAATTAACAGTATCTGGTCAACCATACCTCTTCTAAGGGTAATGCACTGAAAGAATGGTGATAATTTAGTTCTCTGTTCATTTTCTCTCTTTTACAAACTCTTCAGTCCCACAATTATTATCTGATATAGTATGGTAACTCAATAATTTGAATATCATATTTTTGAGAAATGTTCAGCAGGATTGTTATTGGTATGAGTTTTATGAGTTATATTCCATCAATGTGTTATAAAACCGTTATCTTCTGAACATTCTATCTGTATTCGATTCTTTTAAACTGTCTTTGATCCAATGAAATGTACAGATCTTAATTTATGGACTATATCTATTTGCGCATTACTGATCTTGTTTATATCAACCTGTACATTACTGATTTTTATTTGTTTGTTTATTTCATGTCCAGTACATTACTGATGATGTATGATTGCTATTTGAACTCAAGCACTGCAATAAAGGCCCAAGTTCATTACCTCTTATAGATCATGATCATAACAGACATACAGTATAGTATTTCCTATTACAGAACTGAACAATTTCTCTCTGTTTTCCCACAAAATAGGGCCTCTCACTGTTTTAGCAATCCTTTATTGAAGATAACAAGTTGGTTATGTTCACTGTATTGTATGAAACATCACAATATCATACTGGGAAGGTACTATCAGTACAGGATTAGACCAGAGCAGACAGTCTGAACAATAAACCATTTTGCATTCTTCGTTCCCTAGCTTTTAACAACCCCAAAAGGAAAATGAAACAAAAAACAGTAGGGACAAATACCTGTTAACATCATCATTTAAAACACTTTTTAACTTACAAGGCTAAAATCTAATGAATAAATAAAATATATTGTGGCAATAATCCTCTCTAGACCACCCCACTGCCAAAGAAATTTAAAAATAAAATAAAATAAAAAACACAATGAACCAAATGTTTGGGAAAGCTGGCTATAGGCACCAGGTCATAAGAGTGTACAAGGATTTACACTCAAGTGTGGGTAAGGGGTGGGGGAAGAAGGTTACAGAAAAATACCATGAATTTTATTTCACACAAAACCAGTTGATGACTGTCATTAGCTTAAACTACACACAAGGGCAATTACATCCTCGTTTGAAACACAGTTTAAACAAATAGGAAAATGTTTACAAGGCATCCACAGCATGTAAGTCATGTACAGATGGATACATTCATTATTTCCCCTCCCCAATAGCTTTTATTTTTTTTAGATAAATACTTTACTCTTCTCCACTTTCAGCATTAACTGGACTCAATACATGCACAACTCAAAAGAATTAAGAAAAAAATAAGGTTATTGCAAAAATAGAATTAAACTAAGAATCTTCAAGTACCTTACATGACGGCCACTCTGTACCATGCCCATTGCTTATAAAATGAAAGGTCACTGAACCCATGAAAATATCTCTAATATTTTCTTAGATTTAAAATAGATAATTTTAGCTGTATTTATAGTAATCTCAAAGTGATAATTTGAACTTTGTAAATAATGCAAACAATTAAAAATTATACCCATATTACACAAGACCTCTCTTTTAAGCTGATAGAAATCAAAGGAAAAAAAAACCTATAGAAAACCACATTTAGAACAAAATCACAATTTACATTATAATAAAGGCAAATATTCAGCATTTAAAAAAACTCGAAGCAATGAGTGAGATGTCAAAGCAAATTACAACTAACCATAAATTAAGTTGTTTGGTTTAAAAAGATTTCTTGTAGCAAGAGTTTAAGGATGTGTTATACACATGCGTAAAATTCGTATTTGTTTAGATGCCTAAAATCTCCTTATATTATTGCCAAATACACTTTATCTCAAGCAAGCAATAGGCAACATATCACAATTTGGACACTGTAGGAAATCCTAACAGTCTGGTAATACAGGTAAAACTGGAAAATTAAAAAACATACACATCCTATAGCATATTGCCCAACTGAATGACTTCCAAAGCCCAGAGCTGTAAAAGATTTCCATCTTGGTAAGGTGAAGTAAGTGTCTTGTTACAATTATTTGCACTCAGGTGTGCATATATTGTAAGTTTTGTTAAACCATAGTGTCTTCATGGTACAACTACAATCCCATGGTACTTTATGTACATTTAGTGAAGTGCTCCAAGCATTATTCCTTGGTTTTTAGGGCTCTGGCTCCATATTGATGTAACCAATATGCCCAAGGCTGGTAAAATACTGTAGTATAGGCAATGCTAAGAGTGGCAATATCAGAAAACACAAATATGAACAAATGATGGAAAATCCTAATAATTTCTTTCTGCCCATTTCACAAAATGTTGGAAATCCACCAGAATTTTTCCCTTGTATTGAAGAAAACTGATTAAAAGTTTTTCCCCCCTTTTTTCAGATTCAAAAGCATTTTAGTAGATCTGTAAGGCTACCACGGATCTTCTAGATCGCCAGCACCCTACAGGAAAAGAAGAGGAAAATTGTTAGTGCTATATTGACCTTAAAAAGCTAATATCCATATTGTTCTGAGTTACAACACAGAGAAAGCATGCACAGATGAGAAGAAGTCATATAAGACTGTATCTTCAGACACTCAATCATTATTGTTCCACTCTCCCAGCCTTGTAATTTTAGTGGCAGGATTAAAAGAATATACTGTCAGGAAAAAAACAAAACAGAACAGAACATTCCAATCTTTATGTCTAAGCAAGTTTGCTTGCATTTCTCCTAGCTAGCTAGTTAAAATAAACTGCAGAAATATATAAGTGAAATTGTTTTACCACAAAGTGAACATTTTTAAAATGACAATGAAGGTATGATTACATCCATAAAGTTAATAAGAATATTAATTCACATTTTGGTAGCGATTATCACTTGTATATACTTCAATGGACTTAATATAAGGAAAAAAGAAAAATACTTAAAGCAGTAAGTATTCACTAAATTTGTGAAAAAAACTGTTTTGTTCATTCATTTTATTTATAGAATTTACTATATTAGGATAGGGTAGCAATAGAGGCTATCAAAGTACCATAATTACTTAAAGAAAGTCAATATGCATTCAGATTATTCCATATATTTTTATTTGATTGTAAACAACTCATGAACTAAACACTAATTGTCAGTACATTTTAGCCATTAGATACATAGTGCTATGTAAGTGCATCCTAAATACATTTTAGAAAATTGGGTACAATTATAACGTCCAAACTACAGTCTAGCATAACACAGGATAACTTAAATGACTAAATTAACATGCCTTAGCTTAAACAGGCAAATGTGTCTGACATGAATTATCTGAAAGTCAAATACAAACATGCAATATCTACATCATTGTCAGTCATGGAAAGTGAGTTATAATCAACAAACTATAAATGATGGATTCAGATGACAATTTTAGGCTTCTCCAAAATTTTAAGTTAGGTCTCCTCCTAGTACAATGGCCAGGGTAACATTCTTCTTAGATATCAAACTCTAGCCCAACACCACTGAGATTTAAATTCACACAAACCTCTTGACCAATATCTAAGAACACAGATATTGTACTCTTTTCCACGTAGGCAGAGGGCAAGTATTTACAGTTCTCTTAAAGCTACACTTTGTAATATCTAATGTTCCCAGAAAGAAAGCCCTACATACACAGAATGCCTTGTGTGTGTGTAGCCAGTACATACAAAAGTTTAAAAAACTTTCTAAGATGTAACAAATATGGAGAGAGCAAGACATTATAATAACTAAACAATCAGCAACTGTGAGGAAAATGAAGGCATCATATCTTTTCATCATTGTTCATCACTCATTTCTGAATCTTCATTAGGACTCTGCATTTCAGCAAGCTGGTGCTCACATTCTGCTTTAGAGTCTGTCTCTTGATTATTTGATCCATCTGAAGTCGAGGCTGTAGCAGATTCACCAGAGCATTCTTCTCCCTGAATTTTAGCTAGCCTGTAACTAATGAGCACGTCTTCCAGAAGGTGGCGGTAGCTTCCCCTATGAGTAATTCTCACTTGCCTGAGAGCTTCCACCAATTTTCCCTGTGTTGCACCTTCTGCAGCTTTGTCGTAGTCCTTATTTAAGATTGAAGATCCCAGAATCAGTAGTTAAACTAGGATATTTCTAAAATCTTTAATACATTTGACAAACTATTAAAAATTAGAAGTGCTAGCTTCTAATAAGCCAACTTTCAAGCAATCTCAGTACGTCTTGGCAAAAAATTGTTTGAGAGCTAGGATTTAAAATATATATATAATGTGAAGTAATAAAAGTATGGAAAGGTATTTTCATATTAAGTTCACTGACAGATATGAAAGTTGTTAACTGAAAGTTATAGATGCCTGGACATTGATTTATAATCTAGATGTTCAAAATGCATACATTATTGTATAACTTGTACTGTTATTGTTCAAGTTATACATTACTTATGTTTTAAGACATACCAGTATATTCAAAATCTGTGAACAGCTTAAGTAAAATGAATTACCATTCAACATTTGGCCAATCTACATGGAACTGCCAAGGGAAAGCTTGCTGCCAACTATACTCAGTCAATAGAATATTATGCACTACTTTCTAAGTAAGTTTCCAAAGTAAGTAAGTTTCCTAAGTAAGCAAACTCATACCCCAAGAACAAGCACATGGGCTTATCCCCAAACATTCATATTTATTTATTTACATATTCTTCAAGGAACACTCTCAAAATTCAAGAGCCAAACATAACAGAAAAATCCTATGTAGTTCCAAGCTTGATTCTGTATGATTTTAAGGTACGAGTTCTCTCTCACAATGCTAAAACTCAGCATCGTCCAATTAAACTAGGTACAGATAATTTAGGACAAAAAAAAAAGAGGACATACTTCACGCAACAAATATAAAATTATGCTATCAAGTGGTATAGTAATTACAACATAATCTAAGATAGCTTTTCAAAGAGCACAGACAAATTAACACAGAATAAGACTACCAATGATTTATTATGATTACTATATGATTTCCCGAGGACCAGAAGCATTATGTCTCTGTATACCAGATGTTGGGGGGAAATAGTTGGAGAGGATTGCTGCCCTCATGTCCTACTTGTGGACTTTCCAAAGACACCTGGTTGTGCAAAAGTACTTACTGATCTAGATAGACTTTTGTGCTAATCTAAGGTCCTTTTGCAGATTATCAAGGATATGTGTTAGTACATACAGCAGACAACCAGCAAATTATCCTGCAAGAGACCCTAAAGGAATAGAAGAAATCCCAGGTGAGTTATGTGAGAAGGGTGTTGTAATAAGCCTTGTTTCTGTATCACTAAATCCTCCTTTTCAAATATGTTCTTCAAATTTGCCCAGTCCAGAGAAACTGGTGACAGTTTAGGCACTGTGATATAAATGACTTTTTTTCCTTTGAAATTCATCCCGTGATCTTTACTTAAGCTATACACAGATGCTAACCAAACAAGACGTTGTGGTGCAGTAGTTTTTATTGTATAAGCACGGAAGTATCATAAATCATGTAGAAAGAACAAGGACTGATTTTAAAAGCAAAAACAAAAACAAAAAAAAGAGTATTGGTAAGGAATACAGAACTTTCTGCTACCCAGCCTCTTCCTACAGTCTCTATCAAGCTCTTTAATCTCAACAAAATACTCTTTTATATCTGAAGTGTGTTGACAAGAAAAAGTTTAGAAGAAAAACTGTAGGAAGAAAGTTTGCACTTCTCACCTACACAACCCTCTTGTTTACAGTTCTTATCTGGAGCAGCCAACCTTCTCCAGTATGTAAATTGAATCATTTTACATCCTAATTCTAAATAATGCCATCAACACTAAACTTAAAAAGCACCCAGTATTGAATCACCAGTAAATTTTGAAACAGAGAACATTAAATAGTTTATTTTAGGGCCCCTAAATGTATAATTGCAGAAGGTATTTCTCATATTTGATGAGACTTATGCTAATTTTACCCTGGATAGCCAAGACCACAAGAAGAGAGATCACAGCTCTGGTGGCCATCCAACATCAAAGAGTACTATGACTGAAGGGTACAGATTTTCTCAGTGGTGGTTTCCAATGTCCTCCCCAGAAAGGCATACCTGGTATGTTATTTTTTTAACATTTGATTCACAAGGACTTTTACTTTTATCCTACACTGATACTACCATGTGGTGGTATAATTGATCTTATTTCTACTATTTTCCTTTCTGCTGTCTAGTTTATTGTTTTACAACACATGCATGTCTGTACCAATGTTTTTAATACTTATTTTAAAATATTCATATGAAACTGACTCTAAGCAACATTAGGAAAACTTCTGCACATATAAGGTCCCAGACTCAATTTTTGGAAATGCCAGGTAACACTAGGAAAGGCACTTTTATGTGAAAGCTGAATGACTGCTGCCATGCAGTCAATTACCAGATTTGGTATAAAGGTAGATCCTATATTCCATATTAGAGGAAAAATGAAATAACCTGCAAAAACATGGTATGTAAAACAACTAAAAATAGGCGGCCAATTTTCTTTCATTAAAACTAAACTATCTAAAGCTGTCCTGTTTTCTCTTTACATGCAGCACTGAAACGATAATTACCAAGAACCTGGCTGTTATCTGAATGATACTTCAATTTGTATTTTGCATCTTATGTGCTCACTGTTTAGTTTGGTAACACTCACCTGTAATATGAAATAAGTTTCAAAATTTCAAAAAGTTGCACAATACTGATATATAACAGCAACTTAGGAGAAGAATTGGAATACATAGAACAAACTTACAAAAACAAGATTTCTATTCTAATTCTGTATCAATTAGAGTAACTGAATAGAAAACAATTTGAGAACCTGACTTGGTATTATTAGTGAAAACATATAAACTGTTATGGGGAATGCTTAACAATACAGAAGTATTTATAAAATGCTTGCATGTTATAGATTGATGCCAATCTTCATTCTGCACTGAAACTATATCTTGCAATCTATAATAGATTATTTATTAATAATTTTTTTTTAATCCGTTCAATTGTGTCTGATTCTCGGAGACTGCCTGAACAAGTCCCTGTAGTTTTCTTGGCAAGGTTTTTCAGAAGTTGTTTGCCATTGCCTTCTTCCTAGGGCTGAGAGAAAGTGACTGGCCCAAGGTCACCCAGCTGGTTTTGAGCTTAAGGCGGGACTAGAACTTACGGTCTCCCAGTTTCTAGCCTGCTGTCTTAACTAATGCACCAAACTAGCTCACATACATACATACAATAGATTACGAAAATAAATGGGACAAGTAAATTGTAGGTCAATTTAGCAACAAAGATAAAACTTTCAATAATCAAGAATGCAATTTTAAAAAGGGGAATACACTATATTATTTATATGTGGGTTAAAATCCACATAGCAGACTAGATTTTAAAGCAGAGCTTTCCAAACTTTTCATGTTGGTGACACACTCTTATAGCAGGGCATCATTTTGCAACACATTCTTACAGCAGGGCACAAGGCAGGCACTAGGACCTGCGCGGAATCCTGGCAGGGATCAGAGGCAGCAGCAGCCGCGACACACCCAGACACTGCAGCCGACACACTAACGTGTCGTGACACACAGTTTGGAAAGCTCTGTTTTAAAGCCTTTGTATTAAACTGAGAAACCTGCAGTCCTTCCCAGTTTTCATTGGTTCAGCACTGCTTTTTCAACTGTGGCAATTCACAGGAAACAGAACACAGGAAAATCCAAAAATGGATGCGGTAGCTCAGCAGGTTAAACTGCTGAGCTGTAGGCTGAAGATCAGAAGGTCTGCAGTTCGAACCCCACGCAACGAGGTGAGCTCTCGTTGCTAGTCCCAGCTCCTGTCAACCCAACAGTTCGAAAGCTTTGCAAGTAGATAAATGAGTACCACCTTAAGTGGGCTAATTTGCTGGCGTCCTCTCGGGAAGTCGGCACCACCGGAGGAAAGGATCGGAGGAAGATCAAATGGCGGCGGTGACGACGGACCCGGATGTAACAGCTACAGGACGTCAGCAGCTGGCTCAAGGCATCCTGGGAATTGTAGTCCAGAGCCTGAAAGAGTCGGTTCCCTTACCCCCTCCCCTCACGCGCGGTTAAAATTGTGAATTGTATAACTAATGTATATATATGCTTGTAAGCCGCCTAGAGTCCTCCATTAGGGAGGGGATAGGCGGGGTATAAATACCACAATAAATAAAATAAAAAAATTTAAAAAAGCATTTCTCCAAACCACTACAGTCTGAGAACACACAAAAACAGATGCAGAAGCTACCAAAATGAGCCCAAAATGATACCATATATAATATAGATGAGAACTTAAATTATGAGGAAGAAATTACTATTGTTGATTTTTAAACTTAGGGGAAAACAGGTTTCAGGTTCAATTTCAAGCATCTCTACAAAGAGACAAAGTCTATCTAGAACCTTGGAGAGTCATTGCTATTTTGTACATACAATATCTGTACTAAATGTACCAATGTAGGGCAGCTCCTACATTACTTCTATGTTTATGACAGTACTCTTGATGAATTCCACTCCTGATGAAGAAAATGATTCATTCAAGTATCAGATATATGCAACAGTATATATTGTTTTGATTCACACATTATACTAAACTTGGTTTATTTAACCACAGTGTGTTGATCAAGCCACAGCTGGCTGGGCTCATATAATGCTATGGTTGGCTTCATATGCTATACTAAATAGACCTAAACAACTTATATTATGGCTTAGTGTGATATGCGAATCTACCATTTGTTTTGGTGCATTACAGTAGAAGTAAGAAAGGAAAGTCTCTGCATATTTCAACAAGAAAGTAGAGATCCTAAACACATTCTCTTAGAATGCTGTTCCATTTATATAACAAATTATTGATTATTAAGAAACATTTACATTTTATCTTAATTTTGCTTAGTTCAACAACTAAAACTCCTATACTCATGCCACATTTTAATTAAGCTGTTCACACTAATAGCTTTTTACCAGCCCTTAATATATAAATATAAATATAAATCACTATGCAGTTTCACCACTTCAGTAATCTACTTTTCTTATAAAAGAATTTCATATCTACATATAACTTTTATCTGTACATAGGGATTTAGCAGTGCAAAGTATCCAGCATTATCTCCAATTTTGACAACTTCTAGGTATGTGGTCCTCAATTTCCAAAATTCTCAATTACAGTGGCATTAGCTGGGAATTCTGGTCACTGGAAGTCCACACACCTGAACGTTCTCAATGCTGGAAAATAGTATCTACAGAAAAGGCTGTCAACAACAACACGCACATTCACACATATAAACACAGCACTTCAAGTTGACTTTGGGCTCAGACTATTTTGCTGAAGCTTTAAAAACAAATGGCTCAAAACAAAGCTCCGTATCAGATGATAATGTTAAACATTAAACATAGACAGAGTGAACAATATAGGTGGAGCTTGCTGAACTTTGGAAGGATGAATGGAGACTGACTTGGCCCAAACATGAAGCAAGAAATGCAACTGTTCAGAACAAATTATATATGGTATCTCAAGACTAAAGGTCTGGAGCATGTGATAATGCAAGGCACTATAAACTACAATAGAACCCAGCAGGCTTCTGCTAGATCCATACTGATGCTATAATTTTAATGTAGACCTCTGCCTTTGCTTCAGATAATTGGTAATTTGACCATCTTTGGAAAGCTATAGAGCATATAATTTATATCTCTCTAAAGATGGGACTGTAGCTATGCTATCCAGAACATTAAGAATTATTATTCTGAAATTGTCATAACTTAACCAAAGTATTTGAGCTTCTAAGTCATAACAGATGTAATTAATTCTAATTATGTCTCAGGCTACGCTATCGGAAACAAAATCTAGCTAGGTTTGAAAGATAATCAAACCATCAAAGACTGAATGATCTATTTAATGTTTACAGTTCAAGCACAGTACCAAGTCTTGTCTGCATTCCCTCCCTTTGCACTATTCCCAAACAGAAACCAGTGCATTGTTTAATTAATGTTGCCTCAATAATTATCCTCTTTATCTATTAAACACAATTGGAAAAAAATTAATCAGCATCTAGCAGAAAGACAAAGAGTAAGATCAAATACATACTTGACAAAATAGCTCCTAACATTAGGGATATATTATATGTTCCTGTATTTCACTTAAATACAGCACTAAAAGGAAATAAGGTCCTAGAGAAATGTTACATAGCTGTCCTGTGGTTTGAATGAAGCAGCAACCGTTTATATTAAAAACACCTTCTTTAGAACAAATCATTTAGTGGTCACCATTCACTGTTTAAGTTTAAAGGATTTCACTAGCATAATGACCAAGGTACTTGCAAACTCAGATATAAAGCTTTCCCCATATTGAAAGATTATAGTTTAACTGCATCAGGAAAAGCCAGCAATCAAAGATGAAGTACTTACCCCATCATTCTCTCTGTGTGGGTTCAGCCTGTTATAAACAGCTTCAATAATATTTCTCCTATACAAAGACAACATTTTGAAGTTACATTTTGAATAGTTGTTTGTATAAAGCAAGTATTTTCTTAACAGTCTGCCTGGTTGGCTAAATGACTATATGAAACCTCCACAATTCAGAGGAAATACATCATGGTATCAGATGATGAAGAGCAACAGGAGGAGTGTTATACGTGTATGTCCCTCCTTGTGGGTGTCCCAAAAATATCTTGGTTACCACAGTGGGAAGCAGGATACTGTTTTACAGATCCTGGTACTTTACTTTACTGTACTTTACTCTTTACTTTAGTCTACTCTACTTTACTTTACTTATGCATTTATATGGCTGCTGAGACTATGAGTCTCTGGGCGGCATACAATAGACAAAAAATCCATATATAATACAAAATAACCTAACACATTAAAACAGACTAAGCAATAAAATGGCAAACAGAACTGAAAACTTCTACAACTCACCCACTGGGACTCTGCTCCACCTGACCCCAAAGCCTGGGGGAACGGCCAGGTCTACCCACCTTCCTAGAGGCCTGTAGGGTTGGGGGCAACCATATGTCCTGAGGAGGATCACTCCAAATGGCAGAGGTTGCCACAGAAAGGGCACACCTCCTGGGTCCTGTACGATGGCGTTGTTTCAGTGAAGGGACCTAGAGTGTGCCTTCCCTGTTAGAACATGTGGGATGGGCAGATACCCTTGAGAGCAGGCAGTCCCACAAATAATCCGTTCCTGTGCAATGTAGGGCTTTGTAGAGGATAACCAGCATCTTGAATTGTACCCAGAAGCCTACTGGGAGCCAGCGCAGCTTGTGGAGTAGAGGTGTTATGTGGGCATAACAAGAGACACCCATGAATGGTATGGTAGATGGTAGTCTGCACATATTTACTCATTTTAATGCTTAAATATGATATTAAATAGAGTAGTAGCTAGATGCAATCCTATGCACTCTTATTTTAGTGTAAGCCTTCAGATTTGATATGGCCAAGGCAAAAAACATTCTGAAAATAGTCAGCCATTATTTATTTTGTATAGTTTATGAAAACTAAAGAAATACAAATGAAAGACATTCTGGCCCAAGCATTATTTATTGAATTTCTCTGTAAGTACCTTTGGAAAAAATGTGCAATAACTTGTTCTGGCAAGCATCTTGGACAAATGAAAGAGCACCTTGGATTTCAATTCTTGTGCAAAGATTTTGTACTAAGTCAGAAAAGGACCATTTATATCAAATCCTTTTGCATACTAAAGTGCATCCTAGTAAAATTTTGCTAGAAAAACAAGATAAATCAGTTATGCAGAAAGCCATGGTCCTGGACAGCATCAACTCCACCCAAAGTAAAGGTAATTTATTCAGGCCATCACTTGATTCGAGTATGCATTTCATTAATTACATGAAAAATACTAACAGATTTTGTATCTACTTGCATAAAAATAACAATTAATGGGAAAAAGTCCTGTTGTCTCTTATAACTGAGATTATATTTTAATACATTCAAAAAGTTGGGACTGACCAAACCAATTGAATAAAAATTCAAGCTGCACAGTCATCAACAGCAAACAAACAAACAAAAAACCCTGCAAAAATTAAACAAATGATTCACATCATTCTCTCAAGAGCCAAACATTGTTACTAAAGCATGTATAGTAAGTATTTTTGAATTAAATCTCAACAACTTATCTCTTTATCATACTTCAGTATTTTCCTATATTTTTACTCTCCGAACTTCAAATCTTAGGTACGCCATGAAAATAGATTAAAATACAGGTAGTCCTCGACTTACGACAGTAATTGGGACCGGAATTTCCGTCGCTAAGCAATGCGATCATAAAGCACAATGTCACGTGACTGCATCGTTTAGCAATGGCAATCCCAGCAGTCGTTAACTGAATCCCACTGGTCATTAGGCGAGGACCCACCCTGATCCAAGCCATTCCCAGGTTGGTCCCTCCCAGCCCCGACCCTCGGTAAGGCAAGGGACTGTCTCCTCTTCAACTCCCCCCACCTATCTCCCCACTCCCCATCTTTGCCCTTTTGGCTGCCCTGCATAGCAGTGCTCCTCAGCGCTGAGGCTGAAGAGGAGGACCAGGACCTTCAGCAGTCTCAGCTGGCTGCCACCACCCCTGGGCCTCTACTTCAGCCCTGGCACCGCTGCCGAGTGCCGCCACAAGCCACGCACTGCAGCCAGCCACCCCAGCAACCACCACCACCCTGCGCCCTGCAGGTCCTGCAGCACCCAGCTGACCTTTGCCGTCTTCCTCCCACTGCTGAGGTGCACCTGGCCTGTCCCTATGCACCATTCTCCAAATAGTGTGCACCACTCCGATGTTTTGGAAAGCTTCTGAGGCCTTCTGAAGCATCACGAGAATGGGGTGCGCAACTTGGAGAATGGTGAGTGTGGCCTCCTTGTGAGGTTTCCAAAAGGCCTCAGAAGCTTTCTGAAGCATTGTGAGAACAGCGTGCACTATTTGGAGAATGCTGCGTGCTATTTGGAGAACAGCATGAGTGGCCTTGGGAAGAAGGCCTGGCATGGCAGCAGCTGCCTCACATAGGGCCAGGCCTGGCATGTCTTGTCAGCAGTGGGAGGAAGACAGCGAAGGTAGCTGTGGAGTGCAGGGTGGCAGGGGCTTTGCATTGTGGTGCTGGGGTGGCTGGCCACGGCACGGGGCTTGAGGTGGCAATACTCAGTGGCAGCGGGGCTGGGACTGAAGTAGAGGCCTGGGGGCAGTGGTGGCTGGCTGAGACTGCTGAAGGCTCTGGGCCTCTACTTCAGCTCGTGCCGCCACTGCCGCGTGCCACTGTGCAGGGTGGCCAAAAGGGCAGAGATGGGGGGAGGGAGGGAGGCAGGTGGGGGGAGTTGAAGCACCCCTGCGGCCGTAAGAGCGGGTGGGCTGCCAAGCACCTGAATTTTGATCACATGACCGTGGGGGCGCTGCAATGCCTGTAACTTTGGGGACTGGGCATAAGTACCATTCGTTCAGTGCCATCGTAACTTTGAATGGTTGCTGAATGAATGGTTGTTAAGCAAGGACTACCTGTAAAGCAAATTCATGGAATTACCTAGCCTGAACCATTTTAGAATGCAACTGAGAAAACTGTTAAGATTGAACAGTCCCAGACAGTAAAACTTCACATAAAGTTGAGAGCTCTTGTCATCTTGTTCCTGACATATTATGCTATGTGCAGAAAACACAGGGAGAACATTCAATAAATGTAGTTACTCATCTGTCATTCTGAAATACAATTCCTAGAATATTAAGTATTTCTGCTGAATAACCAGGTCCACCCTGAAGTGCTCTGGGTAGGTTTTAACAGACCATTTCACTGAGTTGCAGAGCTAATAAAAAGTTATGTTGAACTTGGAGAAAAGATCAAATAAAAGTATTTGTTAATTGTAAACAGTAACTGAGGCATAAAAGAATACATTTTTTAAAATTTAATTGATACATCAAATTTCTATCACCGCCCATCTCCCCCCCCAAGGAGGGACCCTGGGCGGTTTAAGGCCACATTTAAGGCTACAGCAACAGTTATATGATCATATTACATATTTAAACTTGTTGCAAAATGCTTAATAAGTATATCTCTCTGCAAAAAACACAAATCTTCTTCTGTTCCATATACTCAGTTTTGAATGTTTTATATCTTTCACACACACACACACACACTGAAATCTTCAATGAGGAACTGAGTATATTTGTTCAAAATGTCTATTTTTACTTACTTGCCAGCTAGACCACCTCCTGGTGGCAAGTTTGGGATATTCTCTGCAGACAAAATGCGCATAACATGAGCAAGGTCAGGCATCCCTTCTTCACCCGACTTCTCCATAATTTCTAGTTAAAAGAGAGTCCTTAAATTATTAAAACTAAAAGCATATCCAGAAAATCCAACATTTGATAATGTAAATATCCAGCATAAATGCAATTCAGAACAGACATACCGAAGGTATACATTTACAGTGTTTCAAAATATGTAGAGATTTGTCTTAGTTAAAAAATAAATAAAAGCAAAAACAACAGATAGCTTTCAAATGCCAGCCATCAGTCCCTTTAATGTTGATTTCGGACCAAACTATAGAGATTCCAAGATGACTGCAATGCATTAACTCTAAAGCGAGACAATATTTGTATCTGCTTTACTTCTAGGCACCAACTCCTGGCATGTTTAATAAAGTCATGCATTTATCTCAGAAGAATTCAAAATGAAAAAAAGTAACGTGACTGCTAGGCTTCTGCTAATATAAGGAACGGTTATATCCCAGAAAACATAGATATTATGATCAGAACAGGCAGAAACAAAGGATAAATATAAATATTAGAAGTCTGATAGCACCTTTTCCAACCACCTAATTTTATTAAAAGGCACAAGCTTTCATGAGCTGCAGCTCACAAAAGCTTATGCCTTTTAATAAAATTGGTTAGTCGGAAAAGCTGCTACCAGACTATTTTTTGCCACCAGACTAACCCAGCTCTCCTCTTTCAATATAAATGTTACTATTTCATGGTTTATATTAGGATGAAAAAAATTAAAGTCTGCATAATTTTTCAAGAATTAAAAAAGGCCTGTTTCCACAATCTGAATTATCTCAAATGAATAAATGTCAGGATTTTGTCAGATCTTATGCTTCACCAAAATTCAATTACAATGAAATAAGTTTTATTACAATGGAATCATGATTTCTTCCACAACTGAAGCAATAAAACCAGTGAAGAGTATTTTGTTTTTAGTGTACCATGGAACTTTTGTTTTTGAAAAATAAATTATAGAAGTCAGATACCACTTTTGATTATTTTGATTTAACTTATTTTATTATTTCGTATCCAAACACAAAACTATTATTGGACTAACTGAATACTCATACACAATTACTCAGAAACAAATCCTCCTGTTCAGCAGGGCTTACTTCTTGTCAACTATTCAGGATTAAAGTAACTGCTCCAAACAATTTATGATCCCAAATAAAAATTATATGGAATTATTGTTTTTAAATATGCAATCCTTAAATTTTTGATTTTCAGTTTTTGCTTCTATCAGTGGCTTGTAACAGATGCCTTATCCTAAATCTTCAGGGCTAGATATTTTTTGCAAACGCTACCATGCCTGGATTTTTGATCTACCAAATTTCATTTTTGTAGAACGAAGTGCAACTTACATAAAAACGCTGCCCCACAATTTACAATCCCTTAGATAATGGAATTTAATTTCTTTTCCCTTCAAACATTCTTCAGCATTTCTTATTCATTTCCTCTGCAACTCACTGGTTCTTTTCTTTCTTTTTGCATTTAGTTTTATGTGAACCAGCTCTGCCACTAAGGAGTGGAATCAGGCAGCAGTTTCCACTGAGACCAACAGAACTCCCTCTCCATCTATGACCCTGCACACATTTCCAGGGTATGTCCTCAGGAGGGCTCTCCTCCAGGGCAATATAGAGAACTGAAGGGCAAGGACAAAGTCAATTTGTATTAACAAAAAGATACTTGCACAATTCCCCTCTATTATCTCCATAATTCCCTTCTACCTTCCCAAAGAGTATCTCTCTCTGCCATATTAAGCACTATTGGCCTTGCACAAACTGGTATAAAATAATCTAATCTTACTCTTGACTCTGTAGCAATATTCAGTGGAAAAAGAAAAGTGTTTCTTAAGTTTTCAGGTGGTTTTCTTCCTTGTCTATATGCTTTGAAGATCTTTTCCAATGTCATACCAAAAGGCTTCTATACCCTCTAAATATAATATGACATCCCATCACCAATCTATCTCAACTATATGAACCTTAAAAGCCTCACACTGGAAACAAGGATGACTGTCCAAGAGAAACTAGTTTATCGAACAGTAACTTTTAAGGCAAAAGTTTGTATTGCTTGTTTTTATCACCCTGTCATTCTCTTGGTTCTCATCCTCCAATTTAAAAACCAGGTAAACAAAGAGAATTGCTTTATAGCATGAAAAGAATATATAAAACTTAAATTAAAAGTGGATCAGTCAGAGAAACTTCTACAACTACAAGAAATTTTTTCAATATGTTTGCTTGTTCTTGAAAAGAAGTATTTAGCTTCAGTGCAAAATAAAGGGATATTTTCTTTGTTCTTCCATCTGGTTAAGTGATTGTCCCATTGCACAAAAACTGATGAAATAAGTTCTGATGTTCAGAAGTTGACTTTGCAAACTTAGTAATAGAAATACATTTTCTAATACATTATTTTGCTCCACAAAAATGGTTTAGGTAACTATTCCACAATTATTTTGTTTCTATTCCTTCATAACTCACATAAAATGGCAAGGTGCTTTTTTATTTAATCAAATTTCAAGCTGCATAATTAAGGAAACCACAGACTTTGTCAAAGGGCAGAGTTTGGATATTTATTAGAATCAGGAGAAATGTGGAAATGAAAGAAAGGAGAAAGGGAAAATAAGACTTGTATTCTTCTGTATTCTCTTCAGTTTTCTTTATATTCTTCTATTCTTGAAATAAAATTCCTTCAATATTCTAACTCTCATTTCTTGTCAAGTATAAGTCACTTAAAGTTGTTACAGTTCATCCAACGTACAGGACATTGAATGACTTGGGCAATTCCTGTGGGGAAAAAAATCAAAAGCAGCACACATAGTTTTGAAAAAAGATGGGTAACTTATTTTGTTGAATACCTTGGTTTAACCTTATTCATGAAATTGCATAAAATAATACAGAATTTGGCCCATTAGTTACTGCATATGATTCTGTGTATATTTCAAACACCCTCTCTCTTAAAATTGCTAGGGTTTATTGCAAGGTAAAAAAATTCCAAAGGGTTCAATGATAATTACTGAAATGCTTAAGCAGACTTTTCAAATAAACATTACAGGCCCTGTTTTATTTACTTATTTTTTATTTCTTATATTTATACCCCGCCTATCCCCTCCCTAACGGAGGACACTAGGCGGCTTACATACATCGATATATATATATATATATATATATATATATATATCATACATATACAATTCAATTTTAACCGTGCGCTAAGGGAAGGGGTAAAGGAACCGATTCTTCCGTGGCTACTTGGATTACAAGCCCCACAATGCCTTGCGTCGGAGCCGGCTGCCGACGTACTGTAGATGAAGCTGCTTTTTCCGGGATCCGTCGTAGCCACCGCCATTCCAGAGATCTTCCGTTTGGTGGGCGACCCCCGACAGGACGCCAGCAAATTTACCCACTTAAGGTGGTACCCATTTATCTACTTGCTAAGCTTTCGAACTGTTGGGTTGACAGGAGCTGGGACTAGCTCACCTAGTTGCGCGGGGATTCGAACTGCCGACCTTCTGACCTTCGGCAGTCTACAGCTCAGCGGTTTAACCCGCTGAGCCACCGCGTCCCGCTTTAAGTTCCTGAGACAAAAACTTCTGATTCTAACACAGCTTGCGCAACACAATGTGAAATCTTTAAAAAGTTTATTATTCTGAGCATAAGCGGAATAGATCTGTCGAAACTGGCATTGAGGGGTCATGAAGATGGTTTCTCCAGGAAAGTTCACTGGTATAGTACACAAATGCACAGCTTATAGTTCCCCAAATCTCTAGAGCATAGCTTTCCAAACTGTGTGTCGCGACACAGTACTGTGTCGCCTGTGGTGTGCAGGTGTGTTGCGCAAAAACCCGGAAGCGCTGATGGCGCGGTGCCATCAGCGCTTCTGGGTTTCACGCAACACACCTGCACACCGTCGCACCACTGATGTGTGTCACCAACAGTAAAAGTTTGGAAAGCTCTGCTCTAGGGTCCCCAGAGTTCCCCTAAAGTTGTTGCCAAACTTTATGTTTAATGTGACAGAAGGGTATTTATTACATACACCAGCAGTAATCTTATTAACTGAAGTTAGTTTATTTATTTAAATTTTTATCCTGCCTCTATTTTATAAATAACTCAAGGCAGCGAACATACCTAATACTCCTTCCTCCTCCTATTTTCCCCACAACCACCACCCTCTGAGGTGAGGTGAGGTGAGCTGGGCTGTGTGTGACTGGCCCAAGGTCACCCAGCTGGCTTTAATAAAGTTTAAATTAAATTAAATTTAGCTGCTGTCATGGCCATAACCCCATTTTGGAGAGCAATCCTTGATATGTCATTGAAAGACCATATGGCACTTGAACATACAATCATGCACCTCTGATGTAGCACACAAAGCATTCTGTAAAATGACCTTTGCAATAAGTTCACTAGTAACACTTCTATTGCTACAAACCTGCCTATTCTGGAAAAAGTGGACTTTAGGCATATGACTGCCTAATGAACTCCAACATTAAGTTCACTTACTTAGTACTCAGGAGAGTGTACCTGTGAGCTATACTCTACAGTATGGACTCTTGCATGGAATTTAAAGAATTACAGGCTACAAAAATCCCAGGTGCCAATAGCAGAATAGAACAAGAGTTTACCCTTGGCAATACCCTTCAAATTATAAATCCTGGTCTTACAATATAAGCTCCTATTATTAAATAGATTAATATCAGAAACAATAGTTCCCCACTGCCACCAAGCTGAAAAAAAATCAGCCTTCAAGCTTGCTATGTAAAATGTATACTTCTTTATTATAAAGGATTTAATGCATAGGGCTTTCATGCCAATTATCTTGTGCATATTACTAAGGCTTCAAGTTCTTAGTACACAAGATACAGAAAATGAACAACTACAGAAAGTGAACTCACTCAGTTCTGTTTATCTTGTTTTTAACCAAGCTTATGAACAAACCTGATGCCTAAGCTGAGTAACATAACCAGGTCTGCTGTCAAATTTAGCTACTTAATGTACCGTGTCACATAAATCAAACTTACAGTTATGTCACAATAATCATGACTCCAGTATACCTGCTAAGAAAAGAATTTATAGTGAAAACAGACAGTTGATGTATGTGGCATGTATTAGGCAGGCCATTGTGGAGTCTCTTTCATTTATTCCAAAGTTAAAAACACCTGAAAACACATAGGTTCTGTATGGAAACCTATCACCATAGTAAAATAAATGTATTTTCTATGTTGTTCATAAATGGTTTTCTAATGCAAAAACTGATCGTAACAACATATAATTTATTTACAGTTGCAATCAAAATTATTCAACCCCCATTGCAAATCAGATTTATTGTCAAAATTTACAGACTTTCAGCTGTTTGCAATGAACAAATCAAACAAAAGCAATTGAAATAGCATAGCAGAACGAATGCTTCAAGTGGTGTCCCCAAATTCAACTGAAAATACAACTTATAATGATTTCTCCAGTCTCAAAATTATTCAACCCCCTGAATAGAATCTGACACAGCAGCACACATACAGTACATTATGCAAAACAGGTGTTGTCTCAAGCACACCTGATGCAACTAATCAAGGGCTTCATTAGTTGCAACAGGTGTGCTTGAGCTGGAACACATGAAATACCTGAACTGGCTAGGGGTTTGGTGAGTGTCACGTCTAGCGAAGGCACTGAATGTTCCTAGAGACACCGTTGGAAGCATAGTTCGCAAGTTCAAAGTTAAAGGAACAGTGGTTACACTACCTGGACGGGGCAGAAAAAGGAAGCTGTCAATGGCTGCAACCAGATTTCTGAGAAGGCAGGT
The DNA here is from genome assembly GCA_023362775.1 of Charina bottae. Lineage (NCBI taxonomy): Eukaryota > Metazoa > Chordata > Lepidosauria > Squamata > Charinaidae > Charina > Charina bottae. Next base: position 69,105,792 of record JALMGJ010000001.1, on the reverse strand, counting down.
TGAGAGAAACCCTCGAGTGACTGCAAAAGACCTGCAGCAAGACTTGGTGGCAACAGGCACTGAGGTTTCAGTGAGCACAGTAAGGCGCGTACTAAACACAGGTGGTTTCCATGCCAGAACTCCAAGACGTACACCACCACTGACCCAAAAGCACAAGAAAAGTCGGCTCCAATATGCTCACAATCATATAAATAAGCCACAGAAGTTTTGGGATTCTGTTCTGTGGAGCGATGAAACAAAACTGGAACTTTTTGGCCCGATGGATCAGCAGTATGTCTGGAGGAAGAAGAATGAAGCATATGCTGAAAAGAACACTCTGCCTACAGTTAAGCATGGTGATGCTCTGGGGCTGCTTTGCATCCTCTGGCACTGGAAACCTGCAGCGTGTGGAAGGCAAGATGGATTCATTGAAGTATCAGGAAATCCTAGGAGAAAACGTCATGTCGCCTGTAAGGAAGCTGAAGCTTGGGCGTCATTGGACCTTCCAGCAGGACAATGATCCCTAGCATACCTCAAATTCCACTAAGGCTTGGATGCACAAGTAGTCCTGGAAGATTCTACAGTGGCCATCACAGTCACCTGACTTGAACCCCATAGAAAATCTCTGGTGGGATTTGAAGAAGGTGGTTGCAGCATGCAAACCCAAGAATATTAATGAACTGGAGGCCATTGCTCATGAGGAATGGGCTAAGCTGATGTCTGGCTATGCATCTCATTTGCAGCAGGTCATAACAGCAAAAGGGTGCTCTACTAAGTATTGAAGGTGCTTGCCATGAAGGGGTTGAATAATTTTGAGACTGGATAAGTCATTATAAGTTGCATTTTCAGTTGAATTTGGGGACACCACTTGAAGCATTTGTTGTGTTGAGCTATTTCAATTGCTTTTGTTTGATTTGTTCATTGCAAACAGCTGAAAGTCAGTAAATTTTGACAATAAACCTGATTTGCAATGGGGGTTGAATAATTTCGATTGCAACTGTAGATGCTCTGTATGCAAGTAATATTACAAAAAGTGACCCACCTGGCAGAGACAGAAAAGTGTACGTGAATAAAGAAATCATTTCAGCAACTGCATTATTTATTTATATTTATTTTATTTAATCAATTTGTATGGCTGCCCAACTTGCAGTCACAACTCTGAGTGGCTAACACTGAATTAAAAACAAATAAATACTGTAAATGTTAACAAAAGAAAAAAGAAAACCACATCAATGGCCAACCATAATAACTCTGTTAACCCTTACTGAACTGGCTCATCTAAAGCCATAACCCAACGCCTGAGGGAAGATCCAAGTTTTCAATGCCTTATGGGAAGACCAACAGGATCAGGACCATCCAAATTTCATGGGGGAGGGGGGTTGTTCCACGGAGCAGGCACTGCAAAAGAGAAGGTTTGCCTCCTGGGTCCCATCAGATGTCACTGCTTTACATAAGGGACCTGGAGCACGCCCACAACATCAAGGAGCCACCCCTTCCCTCAAGTAAGCATTCACACTGCCAGGATCCAACCATATGTCACCCCTGGGACAACCATATGTCACCCCTGGGACAACCAGGAGGAACATGGATCTACACACAGGTGACTGTAACTGATAGCCCCAAGAATCCTGTCTACTTCCTCAGAACCAACACGCTCAAGTTCTTCCTAGTTAACTTTGCCACACCATGCATCAGTCATCTTCAAAGAATCTGCACAACGAAATTCAACTCAGAGGACACAGTGACCCTGCAGGGCCTCAGTCAAACCATGCACCAGAGCCTCAGAAACCACCCAAAGTTCCCTCTGAAATCCAGCACTCAGCAGGCAAGGGGCCAATCTGATTTGGGGGCAAAATGTTTCATACCAAAGAGGCCACAACAGATAAGGATTGCCTCTGGGCTCCCACCCTCTTAACTTCACCTGGGGTGGGAATTTAAAGTAACCTCTTCCTAGTAGATCAAACAGAAATGTGGTGGTTATACTTGGAGGGCTTTACAGGTAAGCACTATTAGACATAGAAACCTACTGGCAGCCAATGAAATGCCTATAAGACTGTGGTTATTCTGCTGTGACAGTTCTCACCTACTCACAGATAGGCAGTTGCATTCTGTACCAATGGTAGTTTCCAAGTGGTTTTCAAAGGCAGACCCAAGCTGAGTGCATAGTCTATCCTAAAGGACATGAGAGAATGAGTCACCATCGCTTCCCTCTTCAAAAAGGGTCACCATGATGCAGTAGCTGAAACTGGGCAATAGCTTCCACCTGCTGATCAAGCATAAGTTGTGAGTCCAGGAGGACCCCCAGCTGCTAACCTGCTCCTTCAGTGGAAGTGTAACTCCATCCAGAGCCAATGTAGGAGCCAGAATTGCAAAAGGATGTCACAGAAACGGGTTTTTTCTGTCTAAGCCTGCTTTAATGACACCTGAATTGATCTGAAGAACAATTTCAAACAATCAGCAATTTAGTTCAACAGATACGATTTACTCTATTTACTATGTTTTAATTCACCAAAACCAAGATTACATACAGCATATTATGGTAGACTCCATCCCACCAGACCAATCAAGATACAATTCAGAGAGGCACATATCTACCTACCTACCCATATATATACTATATATGTGTATATATATATACATATACATACACACACACACACACACACACACACACACACACACACAGAGGATGCTGTAAAGTGGTAAAATGCAGTATCCTATGGCAGAAAGGCAGAGTATAATAAATAAATATATAATAAATAGTATGATAAAGTACAGGTAGCCCTCACTTAACAACCACAATTGGGACCAGCAACTCTGTTGCTAAGTGAAACATCATATGACTGTGACGGACTTACGTCAGTTCTGCTGTGGTTGTTAAGCAAATCACCTGCAGTTGTTAAGTGAAACATCATGTGACTGTGACTTGCGAATTTACTGCTGGCTTCTCCATTGACTTTGCTTGTCAGAAGCCAGCTGTGAAGCTCACAAATGAGGATCATGTAACTGCGGGACACTGCAATGGTCATAAATGCACACCAGTTGCAAAGTACCTGAATGGTGATCACGTGACCACAGGGATGCTGCGATAGTCATAACTTTAAGGACCAGTTGTAAAGTTACTTTTTCAGTGCCGTCATAATTTTGAACGGTTGCTAAACAGGGCAGTCATTAATCGAGGACTATTTGTATTTGGAATGTGCAGGTGGTCCTCATTTAACGACCACTTGTTCAGTAACCGTTTGAACTTGTGACGGTCATGTAATTGTAATCCAGGTGCCCTGCTTGTGACTACGACGTAGCATCCTGCGGTCATGTGGTCGCCATTTGCAACCTCCTTTGCTGGCTTCCTACAGCAAAGTCAATGGGGAAGCCAGCAGGAGGTTGCAAATGGTAACCATGTGATGTCCTCACTTAACAACACACGGTGATTCGCTTAATAACAGCAACTAAGAAGTGCCAGAACTGCCATTGCTAAGCGATGCAGTCACATGATGTCATGCTTTACGACCGTGTTGCTTAGCGATGGAAATTCCGGTCCCAATTGCTGTTGTTAACCCTATGTTTGAACATGGGGAAATTAAAAGGTAGTTCTGGGAGTTAAGCATGGAGAACTTTTGAGAAGATGAGTCAAAAACATTCAAATGTAGATCCACTAGTATGGATATGATTTTCAATTATATCCAAAGCTGAGAAGCAATTAATTATTTCCTTTCACAGCATCCCTCATTTTAAATTAAACTACTGTTACAGTTTAAATAGCTAATATATGTTACATATAAGAAGTGGGGTCGTAAATGTAAATTCTTGAAGCCAGTAGTTCAGCCATATTGCTTTTGATTAAGTTAAATTAATGATCACCTAAACAGGCACACTGTCGCCCTAATATATGTGAAAGATCAATCAGTATGGAAAAAAATTCAAGTGTCTATGGCAGGCTTTCCCTTGCTGTCCTCAGGTATACTGCCCTATAACACCATCTCTAAGTGGTATGGCCAGTGGTAAATGGTTGTAGTCCAACGCTCTTGGAGGACACTAAGTTAGAGAAGGCCTAGTTTAAGACTCAAATACCCCATACTATATAGGTAGTCCTCGCTTAACGGCCACAATTGGGACCAGAATTTCAGTTGCTAAGCGAAGCTGTCATTAAGTGAATCCGGCCCAATTTTATCTTTTTTGTGGTGATCATTAAGCGAATCACCATGGGTGTTAAGCAAACCATGTGGTTGTTAAGCAAATCACGCAGTTCCCCATTGATTTTGCTTGCCGGAAGCTGGCTGGGAAGGTAAAAAATGGTGATTACTTGACTACGGGATGCTGTGATGGTCATAAATATGAACCAGTTGCCAAGCACCCAAATCATGATCACATGACTGGGGGGGGGAAACGCTGTGACAGCCGCAAGTCGTTTTTTTCAGCAACATCATAAGTCCGAACCATCACTAAAGAAATGGTTAAGTGAGGACTACCTGTAGGTGGAGGACCAAAGAGAGCTCTCTACCCATTAGTCTACTTGCCTATGTAAGAAGAGATATCACACTGGGAGTTAGAGCCAAGTGAAATGAAGGTACACAAAAAAGGCAGAATTGAGAACATAACAAGGATCTACTTAGACAAAAAAAAAAGAGGGAGATCATAAGACAGAGAAATAGGAGGGAATAGGCTATGCTTAAGAAAAGCTTTGCAATGGGCATGAATTAAAGCAAGTGAAATGCAGTATGGACTAAAAACAAAGAGCTGCAATATAACACCAGAGTCTATTGAGAGAGAGGCAGCCTAGAAATGCCATAAAATAAATCAAACACCAAATTGTGATTGAGTTCTACAGGAATCTGCCCTATCTTGTACCAATCTCCACTGGGTATGACCACTTTGTTATAACAAATTTTTTGCCCTCTTCGTACACCAATAGCACAAAGAACTTTCTATAAGTGTAACAGACTATGTTTCTGTTCCAATCCCTGACATTTATACACTGAATACAACGATCTGTTCAGAAGCAGCTATGATCCAAAAACTCCTGCTTTCCTCTATATTATCAAAATTGCAGCCAAAGAACCACATGCAGCCCTCCAAATAAACCTGAACTTTCCCAAGGGTGGGGCTCATAGAAGCCTATTCTGCATGCTACCTTCATTCTTGTGCCAATATTCTTTCCATCCCCATCAGAGCCCCTAAACTGCTAAATGACCTCTGGGGTACCTCAGATGATTTATGCCACTGCAGTTAAGCACAGGAAGCAGCAGTGGGTTATTGGTAGAAATGGTTGGGGTATATGTGGCTGTAGCAAACAGCAGTGAGGGAATGTATTCTCAGACCAGAGTATTATCTCAAGTTGGCAAGGAGAGTAACCCCTGGTGAAACACAGCTGCAAAGCACCATAAGCATAAGTCCAGGATTATCTGGACCCCCTTCAGTCAGGATTCAGGCCCGGTATGGAACTGAGACAGCATTGATTGCACTACTGGATGATGTCTGGCAAGAGCAGAACGGGGGTGGTACATCCATCCTTGCTCTTCCTGACCTCTCAGCAGTTTTCAATACCATTGATCATGGTATCCTTCTGGACAGGCTTTGGGGTTGGAAGGACAGTGTTGTTGTGGTTCTCTTCCTTCCTTTGGAGCTGGTTCCAGTCAGTGTTGATAAGGAAGAAGAGGTCCAGACCGCGGCTTCTGTTATGTAGGGTGCTGCAGGGTTCAGGGTTCTCTCCTCTCCTGTTTAACATCTACATGAAGCTGCTGGATGAGGTGATCTGTCAGCTTGGGGTGAGTTATCATCAGTATGCTGATGATACCGAGTTATATAGCTCCCAGACTGTCCAAAAGTTGCTGTGGAGGTCCGATCTTGGTGTCTGGAGGCTGTGGGGGTCTGGATGGGGAACAACAGGTTTCGGCACAACTAGTAAGACAGAGTGGCTTTGGGTTTTAGGACCCCCCGGTTCTGGGGACATTTCATCTCTTGTTCTGGATGGGGTTGCACTACACCAGACAGATCCTGTGCGTAATTTGGGGGTCCTCCTGGATTCACGGCTTCTGCACAAAGAGGTGGCAACCTTGGCCAGGGAGCCTTTGCACAGCTTCATGATGTGCGCCAGTTGTGCCCGTTCATGGTCACTCATGCCTTAGTCACCTCCTGCTTGGATAACTGTAATGTGCTGTACATGGGGCTGCCCTTGAAGTGTATTTGGAAGCTTCAGCGGGTGCAAAATGTAGTACAGGCAGTTATGGGTGCTGGCTGCTTGGCAGATGTGACACCTCTGCTTCGTGAGCTGCATTGGCTACTGGTATGCTTCCAGATGCAATTCAAGATACTGGTGGTTACCTTTAGAGCCCTTCATGGCTTGGGGCCGGGCTACCTATGGCACCATCTCTCTCCAATGGCGTCTACCAGTCCTGTGAGATCTGGCAGGAGAGGCATGCTCCGGGTCCCATCCACGAGACAGTGCCATCTGGCGCGACCCAGAGAGAGAGCATTTTCTACCGTGATGCCTGTCCTCCGGAACATCATTCCCCCAGAGATTAGACTTGCCCCAACCTTGCTCACCTTTCGCAGGGCGTTGAAAACTTGGCTTTGCTATCAAGCCTGGGGCCCCGACAATATGTGTGAGCCCGTTTCTTGGTCTTGGTTGTGTTAAAATAACATAGCAGCCGAGAAGCTCAGTTATATTGTTTTTGTTGTTTTTAAACTTCTTGTTTTTTACTATGTTTTTATTCTGTTTTAACTGTTAGCTGCCCAAAGTTGAGCATAGAGATGGGCGGCCATATAAATTTATGAAATAAATAAGTAATAAATAAAATAAGCATTTGTGTTTGAGGGATGGCTCTTGCTTCCTTTCTCATCCTGAAGACACAAGTAGAAGGCTGGGTAGCCTGGAATAACCTTGCAGACCAGACCAAAAGTTCTGCTCTCCCTTCCTTCCTGCATTCCCTGTTCCTTTCCTTCACCCCAAAAGCCACACTGCTGCCAAGCCAACCTCCTGGTGTCCAGGAACAACATGAAAGGGGAGCAGGGAGAATTGAGGCACTGGACACTACTCATGGGATCTCTTCCAGCCACTGTCTGAAATGCCATCCACTCTTTTTTGCATCCTATGCCAACTGTTGGTTTTATTGATGTGCAAGGATTGACTCAGGGACCAGTTCACTTCTTTTCGAGCAAGTAGGTGTAGCAAGTATGGTGAACTTCTCAAGTTAAATGGCTGAGTCTGCAAAATATACTGAACTTTATTTGTCCTAAGAGAGGAGACTGATTACTTCATGATAAGAAACAAGCAGGTCTTCAACTTGGTAATTTTGTACTTTTATTTTCAATATTTTTTTAAATCTTGCTTTTCTAACAAATATAACTGATCACCTGAATGCAATGAGCTTAAAACTTAAGGGTAAAAAAAAATTGCCGTAACAAAGATATATGACAGTGTTAAATCGTTCAGTGAATGCTGAGTGCTGGCAATTTGCTTCATTTCCTAACTGTGAATTTCTCAAATAAAGATGAATCCAAATCTATGGAAGAGTTTACAGATATCATTTCTAAGTTACAGAAACAATTTCATATGTGGTATGATGATTTTAAAGTCATTGAATCTCAATTTTGGGTTTTTTCTACATCATTTGCTATGGAAACTGACAATGCTGCAGAGGAAATAAAGATTGAGTGCAGCTTCAGTGTGATGGCATTTTGAAGCTGAAACACATGAAGTTGGAATTTCACATTTCTACAAGTTTTTCTGAGAATACTTCCTGATTTGGAAGCATAGTACTAGCTTTACTTTTGTACCACCAAAAAATTAGTATTATAAATAAAAAATCTCAACTGCCGTACCTGTAATCTTACATTCTAGACCATAGCTTTCCAAACTGTGTCGTGACAAAACTCGGAAGTGGTGATGGCGCGTTGCTGCCACCCCTACGGCAGCATGCCATCAGTGCTTCCGGGTTTTAGCGGAAAACACAAGGCCGCCCCCGCCGTGCACGCTGCCACCAATAGCGAGAGTTTGGAAAGCACTGTTCTAGACAATATGCTAAGGACTTCGGATGGGTATGTATATTTGTAGTTTTAAGTCACAATAGTCACTTTCAACCAGTGGGCAAGAAACACTTGGACACTGCTGAATTATACTTCTGACCACTCTAGCTGGGATGACTAACTAACACTCTGATCCATAGTTTAGCAAAGCACTATGTTCCAAGCATCCCTTGCTTTTGTCAAATTATAATTAAGTCTTATAATAAGGTTGAAAAACAAGCCAATCACATTATTATGAGTAAAGTGACACCCAGTTTAACGTCTGCCAAAAAATTATGTCTATAGATAAAGTGGCTGAATGCATAGAACATTTAATAAAAGTAGGTAATTTAGCAAAATGGGATATTTGTCATGTGAGAATGAATGCATAAATAAATAAATTTCTAATTTGGTGGAGGATAGCTTCCTACATGCAAATCTTGAGATATGCATTTGCTCATGTCTGAAGCAATAATTTAACTAAAGAAATGGCTGCTCTAGGAAGAAGTCTCATAAAGAATATTAGAACAAGAGAGGCTATGATCTGTTGGCAGAAAGGAATCTTGAGACCATGGGCCAAAAAATGTGTGCTCTGAGAAAGTATAACTGAATTTTATATTGAACTTCCATCTGATGCAAGGTTTCTAGTTAAATTATTTTTTCACTGCATTTGTACCGCTAATTTAATCAAGAATGTCTGTAGAAATTAGAAAATGGTACAAAACATGTATTTTAATAGGTTAATATCTACCAAAAAAGGTTGAGCAATTGTCCAATATTGTTTGTAATACAGTACTAACTAAAATAGTTTCCAATTCCAGCCTCTCTATATATATAAACATGAAACTGTAGTTCTATTAATAGCATGATTTATTAATTTATTTATTTTGAATCTAATTATCCATTCAGTCGTATCTAACCCTTGGCAATTCCATATTTATTATTCAAATTTTTATCACCGCCCATCTTTTGCCTGGAGATAAATACAATATTCTCTTCACGAACATGTTTCAGAGACAAATGTAACAGCAAATAAGCCATATTCCTTAGTTTATGTTGTCTATATACTGTTCTAACACCACCAGGTATCATCTATCTCCCAATTAACCAAAGAAGTAAGTAATATCATGAAGAGTCTTTTCATAACTCTGTAGTAACATTATTCATTCTGCTTCTCTCATAAGAAAGAAAAGCTTTGTGCCATACTACTGAAAATAAACATGAAAATAACATGTGTTATTTTCTTCTCATTAAGGATATGGGTAATAAGCTTCACAAGCTAATAAAACAGAGTTTACAATAGACCATTAGCTCAGACAATGCCAAGGACAGAGCAAGGGGAACACTGAAGCATTAGAAGATTTGAAGATAACACTTAAATAGTAGACCAAATCTTCAAACTTATTGTAATAATTTTAAAATACAATCCAATAACTGGTTGAACAGAACAAAAACACAGTTTGACTCCTTAAACATCTTCTATTCTTTCAGCACTTGCCTTAGAGTATAAAAAAGGGTTGTTACTTGATGATATGGGAAGTATGTGATTAAGAACCACCCTACTATCAACTCTGAAAAGTGCAGCATTAAAATATGCCTTATAACTCAGACTATAACTAAAACATATTCAGTCATTAATACTTTTCATCTTCTCTAAGCTGAAACCTACATAATAATGACACACCAAATTATACACAGTTCACCAGCCAGTATGTAATAACTAGCTTGGTATTTGAAAACCTCATTTGATATTCCCCACCCAGGCAACAAATACAAAATCTGGTATTTTACAAATAAATACAAACAAAAATAAAAACAAATCTGGTAGATCTTTTCAATAGTGTCATCCTAATTAGGTTATCCCAATCATTTTATACATTTCATCAGTACATTTTTTTGTGCGTGAAAACAGAAAATTGGTTACTTTTAAGATTACAGTTTTTCTTTTTACTCTCTCTATTATTCTGTTTATATTCTAAGCAATTGCTGTTTTACTTTGTTATTTTAATGTTGTTTTAATATAGTTTCATTTTCATTCTGAACAAATAATTGCAAAGGTCTATCCGAACTAAAGGCTCATATCAACAGGAACATATCATCAGTTGAAGATAATACACTACCAGCACATCAACTTACCATTCTACCTGCCACCAGTGTGTGTGTGTGTGTGTGTGTGTGTGTGTGTGTGTGTATGCATTATTTTTTTAGATGACAGCCTATAACATTTCAAAATACAGCATGCAAAGACATAACGGCTACTGATACTATGGGGCAGAATGTGGCACCGGAAAGGATTACGGGACTCCTAGGTAAAAATCCTTTCTGCAAAGTCTGTTCAGAGGTTCACCTTGGACAAACCTTTACGGATACATTCTACTGTCACAATAGTTACAGGCCATTATAACCAAAATCTAAAACACCATTAAGTTATTCTTAAATTAAAAGATTAAGTTTCAGAAGTGAACAATTGAATCAGGAATGACTGATTGTTCCAAGTTTCTATCTACATTCTGTTAATTCTGCTATATTCTGTCACATTGTACATCAAGTATTCAGAATTACTTTTGTTTTTTTCAGTCATATCACTGCTAGTATTATATTATCCAGCTCAAACTTTAGAAGGCTAAATTACATATGCCATCAAAAACATTTCAGCCAGCTTACTGGTAATATTATTCTTACCTGTGCTGAAACATATGGTAGGAAAAGAAACAGACATCTCTAAAAATTCACCTCTAAAAATGAATGCCAACTATCATATTAGTATTTATACTAGGCCCTGAGGTCATCCTATTACATTAAGACAAAGAGCCATCTTTGTTATACTCACTAAATGCTGGACTAGAAACCAGGACACATGAGTTCTAGTCCTAACTTAGGCACAGAAACTGGCTGGGTCACTTTGGGTCACTCATTGTACACAATAAAGACAGGATAAAAGAAAAGAAAAAAGTAAAGAAAAATCTAAGGATATTCCCATTATCACAGCATTTTTTAAACAGGAAGGTATGAGCAGCTTGGGTTCTATCATTTGGTAAACTATACATCCCAACATCCCTCATCGCTGGATGGGAATTGTAATTCAGCAACAGTGAAAAAAGTACAGGATACTGAGAAAAAATGGCTGGTCTTTATATGGAAAATAAACAGCATTGAATTAGACTTAATATGAAAAAGTCTCAGCAGGTTGTAGCACCTGACCAATTTTGTCTGGGAATGGAAGCTAAGCAGTATCAGGTTTGTTAGTTGGTTCTAGGAGACCAACAGGAAATACCAAGGCTGTAAGCTAGACTGGGAAGTCAGAAATATTCCAGAAGGCAGCTATTTATCTATTAGATTTATATAGCTGCCCATCTTATACATTATATCATAATCCTGGGCGGCTTACAAACAATAATAAAATAAAAAGTGTAATACCAACATAAAACATAAAAAACATCTAGTCCCCCACCAAAACAACACACCCCTCACATCCAACAAACAACTTTCCTTAGGCTCCAGCCATGCACTCCTCCAACTTTTGTGGGGAAAGCCAGATCTTCAGGTGTTTTCAGAAGACGAGGAGGGTTGGGCCCTGCTTGATCTCAGGGGAAAGGGTATTCCAAGGGCAGGGGCTGCTACTGAGAAGGAGTACTGCCTGGGTACTCCTGGATGGCAACATTTAAGGGAAGGGACCTGGAGCACAGCCACCCTATTGGACCTGATGGAGTGGACAGATACCCTCAGGGAGAGGCAGCCCTGCAAATAACTTGGTCCCATGACATTCAGGGCTTTTAAAGGCCTTTAAGGAAATAATCAGCACCTTGAATGGCACCCAGAAAAGAACTGGAAGCCAGTACAGCTCAGGCAGCAGCGGTGTAACATGGGCAAACCATTGGGCACCCAGAACTGCATGCATCGCTGCATTCTGGACCAGTTGCAATTTCTGGATGGTCTTCAAGGGCAGCCCCATATAAAGCACATTGCAGTAATCCAATCGTGTAGTGACTAGGGCATGAGTGACTATGAGCAAGGCCTCCCAGTCCAGGAATGGGGCAATTAGCCTGCAAGATGAAACTGAGAGAATGAACATGGCTGCCACTTGCTCCTCAACCAGGAGCCACAAGTCCAGGAACACCCCCAAATTGCGCACCAGCTCTGTCCGTGGGAGTGCAACCCTGGCAAGAGTCAAAGATGAATCTTCGGCAGATACGGAGAACCAAAACCACATAGCCATTCTGTCATGCCAGGGTTGAGTCAAAGCCAGTTCCTCCGCATCCAAATCCTTATAGCCTCCAGGCACTGGGCCAACTCTGGGACAGCACTGCTGGGTCGGCCAGGGGTAGGAGATGTATAACTGGTTATCAGCAGCATACTGATACCACAACCCATGATGTCATATAAACTCTCCCAGCAGGATCATGTAGATGTTAAAGAGGAGGGGCAAAAGAGTTGAGCCCTGAGGCACCCCACAACGCAGGGGCCTAAGGATTGACCTCCCCCCCCACCCCTGACTCGAACCTGCCACAGAAGAAGAACCACCACTGCAAAACAGGGCCCCTCACTCTCAACCCCCAGAGCCAGTCCAGAAGGATACCAAGGTCATCCAAGGAAATTGGATGAAAGTTGTCTAACAGGTTGGGTCCAAGGAAGACCTCTTAAGACATGAGTGTACCACCGCCTCCTTCAAGGAAGGTGGCACCACCCCCTCCTGCAATGAGGCATTTATCACCACATGAACCCAACTACATGCCATCTCCCAGGTCTTAACCAACCAGGAGGGGCACGGGTCCAGGACACAGGTAGCAGAACTCACAGCCCTGAGGACCCTATCCACTTCCTTAGGAGTAACCAGCTGAAACTCTTCCCAGATAGTGGAGCTCAGACGTGCTGCAGTCACTTCCATAGGACCTCCCAGCCAATGTCCAACTCCAAGCAAAGTCGAGTGACTTTATCTGACAGATGCCAAGAATTATCTTCACAGCAGCTGAACAAGGGCTCCCTCAGTCCCTCCTTACCCAGAAGGTATCTGGTCACCCTAAACAGGGTCATCAGCCAGTTATCTGCAGATACAATAAGAGCAGAGAAGTAAACTTGCTTCGCTGCTCTTATTGCCGCAAGTTAAGTCCTAATAAAGGCTCTCACCTGTGTTTAGTCAGCCTTGCTCTTTGTCTTTTGCCAGCAATGCTCTAGGTGTCTCTTGTGTTGTTTCATCTCCCACAACTTTTTGGTAAGCCAAGGAGCTCTCCGGGATCCACAAGCACAGAGAGTTCACATAGGGCAATCCAATCCAAGGCCCTCGTTGTATGCTCATTCCAAGCTTGGACCACAGTTGACCAAACTGTGCTCCAGAGCTTCTGGAAAAACCCCAAATTCCTTCTGGAATTCAACAGGTCCATCAGTTGCCTGGGATGGGCTGACTAAATAGGCCCTAACTCCCTGCAGTGGGGGGTGGGCACAGAGAACTCCAGAACCAAAAGGCCAACTGCTTCTGGCTGTTGTGAAGAAAACTACAAAGTTGTGTCCATGCAGTTACTAGGATTAAAAAACATCTTTATTAACCCAAAAACTCCCCATAAAACAACTGACATTTCCAATTTTGACTTCAGGTTTAGTAGACACCCAGCATTTCTCTAATTTATCACATTCTGCAACTGAATACAACTTCACATTATAGGTTTGTTATTAGGTTTTAAGAAAACTTTCTTAAATCTGTCAGGTAGCTATTCACATTACCTGCTCTTCAGAAAGGTTTGCTATTATATAAGTAAGAAACTATTCCCATCAGCAATGAACTAACAAGCCTAACTTAAATATATGTTTACACATTTTGCAAGATAAGAAACTTTGTTCTGCTGAACAATCTGCAGGGTCTAAGACAAACAGCTGCATCAGCATCTGCTCTAGGTTGCTCTGACTCATGCGGTCCAGGTGCACATTCATGGCATTCTGTTTCCTGTACAAAAGCTGTGCTCTAGTCCACTTGTATTTCAAGTTGCCCCAATTATTTCTAGGGGAAAAAAACTAATACAAAAGTTAACTTCTTACCTTCCACCCGTGATTCCAAGTGCTTATCCAAATCTGCATCTCTTTTCATTGCCTCATCTGAGACCTTTGGAGCATTTGAAAAGCAAACTAGAACAATACTCATGTTATCACGACTTCCCTATATTTTGGGAGGAAAAAATATTACATATTTAAGGTGAATGCTTATCCTTCTCACAACCTTAGACTGCATGCTTATTCAATAAAATATTTTAAAAACTACATGCAATCGTTTGTCAGATTCATTTTTTATTTCCAAATTTAAATAGGTGAAATCCTGTTAAATTGTTCTACTGACTAAACAGTTTCTAACAGAAAAACAAAGAAGAACTATTTCCATTTTCTCTCTGCATGCCTTCAAAATCTTCTCTGGAGGACAGGGGACTTTAGGGAGTTGGGCCTGCAGGGCTGAACAAAAATCCAACTGACTAAGTGGACCTGCTCACACAACTTTGAATTTTCCCGTAAATAAAGTAGTGCTTAGGTTTATCCCACATGACATACATGAATTCAAAACATCTCATATAATGTGTAATTTTGCAGTGATGTTCAGCTATTCAGATCCAAAATATTGCATCAGGAGGGACATGGGCATGTTTGCAGCAAGCTTGCCCATGAAGCACCATTTCTACTTTGGATCTGAATAGCTGCACCTCTGTATTATTTTGCTCCTTAATTTCCTTTTTTGATTTATATAACTATAATTAAACAAAATGTTATTCTTATCAACTCTGGTCAAGATGGACACGCATGCGCTAGAGGATAATGTAGTCTCGTGGATTTACAATTGACTGCACAACCATATCTAATGAATGCTTATAAATGTTTCTACTTGATCCTTAAAGGAAGTTCAAGTGGGGGTCGCACAGGGCACCATTCTCAGCCCAGTGTTATTCTTTATAAAGGATCTAGAGGAGGGAATGAAAGGAATGCTTAACAAATTTGCAGATAACTCCAAGTAAGGGGACTGGCTAATACTTCAGAAGATAACATCATAATTAAATAAATACTCAGCAAGATTGAACACTTGGCCAAACTTCTGAATGAGGTTCAGCAGTGAGAACTGGAAGGGTCTACATCTGGGTAGGAAGTAGCAGATGCATAGATACAGGACTGCAGAGATTTGACTTAGGGACAGTGCATATGGAAAGGATCTTGGAGAATTAGCCAACCACCAGCTGAATATCAACAAGCAGTAAGATGCAACAGGTAAAAGGCTGGTGTGGTCTGGGACTGCATCAAGAAAAGTACTGTGTATAGATGTCAGGTGCTAAAAGAGTTTCCCTCTCCTCTGTACTGGTTTGATTACACTTGGGAATACTGTGCCCAGTTTGTTAATTTATATTTATTTATAATTTCAATTTCTAAGGCCATATTCTCATCAGTGATTCTGGGCAGCTTATAGTGGTTTAAGAATAGTTAATAACAACAATAATTTTAAAAAACCACAGTGGGGTGGCAGACACATTCCCAATTACCAAATTACATCATAAATAGCAGGTACACACATTATCCTAGCTCAGTGCCTGTGGGAAGAACAGGCCATATGGAATTTGGGGTGGAATGTTGTTCCAAAGAATAGGTATGGTAAAAGAGAAGGGGTAACACGCTTTAAAAGGAATATGGAGAAGCTGGAATGGGTTCAGAGGATAACTGCTAGGATAAGGGGTATGGAAACCAAGCCCTCTGAAGAATTATTAAGAGAGCCGGGCAAGTTTAGCCTGCAAAAGGAAAAACAAAGGGAAGACATGGGAGTGGTCTACAAATATCTAAAAGGCTGTCACATGCAAGAGGGAGGAGACCTACTCTGGTTGATACCTTGACCAGGCCAAAGTCTAGGGATATGCAAAACTCACTGATTTAGGAACAGAACATTCACCCCTAGAACAGCATGGTCTGAGAGGAAGTTTCGCATGCTCTGAAGGGGGATTGGAATGTATCGGACTCCTCTAGAATCAGTGAGTTTTGCACATCCCTAACAAGGATTAACAAGTTGAAATTAAAAGAAAGGATTCTGGTCGAATATAGGACTTTCCTGGTGATAAGCACCCCGGAAGTTTTCAAGTAGAAGCTGAACAGCCACTTATTGGGGTGATTTAGTGGATATTCTCACTAGCAGGGGGATGGACTAGATTGATTTATAGGAGCCCTTATACATTTTGTGATTCTGTAAGTCTTAATTCCATAATATATGAAAGACTGAAAGTCATTTAAACAATTTTAGATACTTGAATATTTTGGAGTTATTTACATTTTGGAAATCAGATTCTTCGGCTTTAAAAAAATCAAATGTAAAGCATCTGCACTACATTCTACTTAATTTAACAGTTTTACAAAATTGAAGATTGGATATTATTTGTTTGCAAATAATAAGCAGTTTAACATATACTCGTATGAATTTCTTTATCCTTAATTCTGAAAATTTTAAAGCTTTCTTCTAAAGGCTATACATGTGCTTTAAATAGTAAAGTGACATTTCATTCTTATCAAATGAAAACCCTGGAAAAATCAATGGTAATAAAAAATACTAGTTTGGGTGGGGGAGAGGAAGAGCTTAAACACTGAGAAGCAAACCACAAACAATTTCTAAGCATTGGAGAAAAAAAATACTGCCTTTACTTCCTTAAACAAATCTAGCTTGTGGGTGTTTTAAATATTCTCCTTCAAAGTAAAGATGAATGTTAACTTTTAAGAGTGAATAGAAACTACGTTGTAAAGAATTTAAAAGTGCTATTTGGATTGTATAAAATACAGTGCCAAGCCCAAACAAATAGCAGGTGAATGCCTAATAAGACTGCAATCATATGGAGGCAGACTCATCAATATCAAATCAACGATATTTTTAAAATTAATTTTTGTTCAGTTTTAGCAATAAAAGGAACATCCAAAAATAACCTTTGGTCTGAAAAGTTTGAAAACAATTACATACCTTGTGTAAACAAGTATCCACTACCCAATTGCACACTTTTTCCAGATCATCTGACACTTCAAGCCTAGATTTAACAAATTCACAGAGCTCCTCGTTGCTCATTACATCCCAGATTCCATCACAAGCCAAGACAATAAATTCATCCTCTTCAGCTCTTACAATTTCATAAACCTCTGGTTCTGGAGAAACAAGTTGTTCTGTAGGACCTTTGCCATCAACACATTTGTAGTCATAGTCCCCCAGAGCACGAGACACTGCTAATGAGCCATTAACACGCTGAATCATGACACTCCCTCCTGCATTCTGGATTCTCTCCTTCTCCCTTGGATTGCAAGGCTTGTGATCCTGTGTTGAAAAACAGACCTGTCCATTCCTATATAGAACAGCACGTGAGTCTCCACAATTGATAAAATAAATGTGCTCAGGTGAAATCATAACTCCCACTGCTGTTGAGCCACTCCTGTCCATGCCATTTCTGAGGTCTGAAAAATTGCGCATATATTCATCGATTTTCAAAAAGCCAGTTCTGATTCCACTCTTAACATTTTCTACTGAAGGTTCAAGAGCACAGCCGGGCTGCTCTGTTCCCCTGAAGTCTTCATTGTTAGTGATATGTTCTAATAAGTGGTTTGAGCAGTAATTTGCCACACGAGATCCTGCGTGACCATCATAGACAGCAAAGAAAGACCAGTCCTCCAAACCATGAGGAATTCCTACAACAGCTGTGTGAGCATCTTCCATTTCAACTCTCCAACCTTGCATACTGCTGAGGCCATAACGCAGGCCATTTCCTGCCCCATGAGCATTATGTTTCTCAGTTTTTGGTTTATCCAAAAATGCACCCATGTTTCCTAATTTACAAAGATATCTGCAAAAGAAAATTTGATCCTGAGTAGAGTAAGTATCTTAATACAGCACAAAAATCATTAAATGATACCTGACCAGCTATGCAAAGTCTGTCTTCAAAACAGCCAAATTATGATAAATAATTATTTTAGTCTGCTTTGGAAATATAACCAAGTTATGGAATGCACTCTAATGGGGCTTGTATTCAGTCCTTACCCATTCCACTTTTAAGAAATAAATGCCTTTCAACCAGGCTTTCTTAGATGGCATTAGTTTTAGCTTTTCAAAATGAATGTTTGTGTTAGCTGACTAGAGTGCCCCATGGACAAAATAAATAAGCCAAAAACCTTGAAATATATAGCATTTATCTTTTTCTTGCTAAATAATAAAAAAGCAATGTTCAAATCAGGAATCACAAATCCCATCTTACATGTACACAACATATCTGTAAATCTTTAGCCACAGTAGTTTCCATATGCATGGTTCTTTTATTTGTTCTTCTACTTTAAATATGGATTAGCAGATACACATACTTATCTCCCAGCTGTAATCAGTAATAGTTATAGTCAAATTTTATGCCATCAGATTCTTTTGAACAGGCAGACTGCATTAAAGCATTCAATTAAATGGAGTTATGAACAGAACACAAGCATGTGAATCCATACGTAGGAACAAGAAAGATTAAAACAGTACTCATGGTAATCTAAAACAGTACTTACTAGCCCAACATCTAGACATAAAGTTACAATTTCCTATTTACAGTAAAGCTTTTTAAAAACGGGGGGGGGGGGGATGGAGAAGTATCTTGCAACAACTTAACAACAGGGCTCTTTGAAGCATCTGAAACAGGTGCTTTGGAAATCATGTTAGCATCACAAAGCACCTATATTCGAATAATGAAAACAACAGCATCTTTTGCAAGGCTCATGCTGGTGCTTCAAAAGCTGCCCCCAATTACCTTTGCATGTATGTGCATGCATGTGGCTGCTCTAATGCTCTGAAGAGAACTGCTTCTCTCACACTACTACATTTTGCAAAGTACTTCTTTCAAATGCTTTCTACAGTTCCTGTAAACAGTCATTTATGTTTTCCCCCAAAGCCAACATATTTAAATAATATCTATAGATCGGACAATTCAGAAGTATATAGTGAGCATCAACTATTTCAGATCAACAGAAGTATAAACTAGATGGCATCCACAATATTCTATGAATCAATGATGTTCAGAAATCAAAGGACAGTCCCAAATGACCTCCCAGTTTCTCAGAAGTCACAAATAGAGCATTAGAGTGCTGGAATGAGAGACAGGCCATTTCAAGAAATAAGATTATCACTATTCAACATTATGTAGTACATTGCAATAAGCTCCATAAATAAAGTAACAAACAACCAGTGTGCTTTAATGGTTAAGATGCTAGACTAGGAGTGGGGAGACTCAGGCTCAGTCATGGAAATTCACTAGATGACTTTGGGACAGTCACTCTCAGCCTAACCTATATCACAGTGTTGTTGTAGGAAGAAATAGGTCTTAGATATACCAAATAAAAATACCACTATACTACTAAATTTTTGCGCTTCTTTATGTGCACAGGAATCTTGATATGTGCAACATTTATAATATTTAATCAATCTCATAAATTCTCCACAAAATAGGTCATAGCACCAGGTTACTTACATACACTGAGTTACATAATGGATAATGTTCCTGACCAAAAAAATCTAAAATACGGTTAATGTGTATGGTGCGCAAGGGAATATAGTTCAACTATCATAGGTTACTAACTGTGCTATCAGATTTTTCTTATGAAACTAATGGACTTCTATAGAGAAATATGTCTGAAACTGAAAACTCAAATAGTGTAGAGCATAGCTTTCCAAACTCTGTGTAGCGACACAGTACTGTGTCGCCTGCAGTGTGCAGGTGCATCAGCGCTTCCGGGTTTCGTGCAACACACCTGCACACCACCACCACGTGCACCGCTGTGCTGCCACCGCCATTGGTGTGTGTCACCAACAGGAAAAGTTTGGAAAGCTCTGCTGTAGAGAATAGTTAAGAAAACAGAGCATCTTTTGCATATTCCTGTTCAAAACATAATCTATTAATACGTAAAGTCCCAACAGCTGGATAGAGATCAGTTATGTATTCCATTACATCTAATCCATTATCAAGAAATACTTACCTCTTAACTGTACTTCTGACAATTTTTGCTCAGGTCTAAAAACTTATGGTTTACATTCCTTCAGCCAACAGGCATAGAACAGATTAAACTTGAAAGCCTTCAAATCATGCAGAATGCAGTATTTGCTTTAACTTGGAATTTCCTAGGAGAAAAGACAGTATTCATTAGTATATCATACTGCAGAATGAATTTGCAGATTAGGAATGAATTAAATATTTCATTTTACGACCCTTATTAATTATAGTGTAGGTTTCAGACATGTACAATATTAAGATCTATTTATTTAAAAGTCATTATTAACATTACACCAAAACTTTCAGATAAATTTGAACAGGTAGAAATATATTACTCAAAAAACAAACTATTCATGGTACAGCTTTGCTCTATGATAAGACTAAAATACCCTTAACACAATTCCATGAACTGGAGGACCAATCTAAGACAAAACATATTCAAACATTGCTCCAGGTAGTCCTCACTTAACGATGGTAATTGGGACCAGAATTTCCATCGCTAGGTGATGCGGTCATACATCCTGGCAATTCCCCTTGCTGTCGTTAAGTGAATTTTTCCAGTCATTGGCTGAGCGCCCACCCCACCCCAAGCCAATCTGGACTTGATCCCTCCCAGCCCCGAACCTGAGTTAGGTAAGCGACTGCCTTCAACTCCCCCCACCCGCTTATCTCCCCATCTCTGCCCTTTTGGCTGCCCAGCACCCTGCCTTGCAGGGTGGCAAGCAGACACAGAACCACGCTGTTCTGGGGCTGCAAGAAGCTCCTGAACCGCAGCACAGCACAAAACTGAAACCGCCCCAGCCCAGCCATGCAAAGCCACCCCAGGAAGCTCCAGCCACCCTGAAAGCTCTGAGAAGAGAGCACCGCTTTCCGAAGACAGCGTTCCGAAGGAAGCCACGTGGAGGAAACATTCACCGGAGAAGCTGGGTCCGAAAAGGAGTCAGCAAGGTGCTTCTGCTTTGCCCATAGTGGCTGGGCAAAAAAGCAAAAGGCCGATGTGGGGAACTGGGAGAGGAGGCAGCTGGGTAAACTAACACTGGCTGGGGCGCGGCTGCAGCTTCTTGAGGCGGCTGGGCTGGGGCAGTTGCAGTTTTGTGCTGTGCTGCAGCTCAGGAAATTCTTGCAGCCCCCGAGTCTGCTTGCCACCCTGCAAGGCAGGGTGCAGCGCTTCCAAAAGGGCAGAGATGGGGGAAGATAGGTGGATGGGGGGAGTTGAAGCACCCCTGCAGTCATAAGAGCGGGAGGACTTCCAAGCGCCCAAATTTTGATCATATGACTGCGGGGAAACTGCAATGGTTGTAATTTCAGGCACAGGTTGTACATCCATTTCTTCAGTGCCGTTGTAATTTCAAACGGCCACTGAACGAATGGTCATTAAGTAAGGAGTACCTGTACTTCTTAAAGTATTTAGAACAGTAAGCTTTAGAAGACTTGCAAAAAATAAACAACCTAGAAGGATGCTCCATTGTTGCAACATTACTGAATTCAAAAGGGATTTTTTCCATAACTAGATATTGTATTAATCAGAATAAATATTGTATCTGAGAAAAAAAGTGCCTCCATTCTCCTCCCAACATTTCAAAGCAGATGTAGGAAGGGCTGGAGGAGATGGGGAATTGCTTCCTCTCCTTTCCAATGAGGGAAGGTATTTCATAACAGAAATGCTAATTTATACCACCTATGTAAAATAAAACAGAGGTGGATAACCCATCATGCTACAGTACTGAGCTGCAAAAATCCAGATGACAAATAAAGTTTTGCATACTTGTGTGCTGCCATCTAGCAGTCGTTCTGATTTAAGCAACACAGATACAGTAGCTCTAATCTCTATAGCAGAGCTTTCCAAACTGTGTGTCGCGACACGTTAGTGCAGGGGTGGGCAACGTCAGGCCCGCAGGGCTCCCGCCCGCAAACGCCGCCCCTTCCACGCAATTGGCTCCCGCCCGCAAACCCCGCCCCCGTGCTTGTGATTGGCTCCTGCCCGCAAACTCCGGCCCGTGGAAATCCCAGAAACCCCGCCCCCCACCCCCCCTGGTCCCGTTATAAATATCCAAATGGCCCTTGGCAGAAAAAAGGTTCCCCACCCCTGCGTTAGTGTGTCGGCTGCAGTGTTTGGGTGTGGCGCAGCTGCTGCCGCCTCCGAGCCCTGCCAGGATTCTGCACAGGTCCTAGTGCCTGCCTTGTGCCCTGCTGTAAGAGTGTGTCACGAAATGATGCATATCTAAAAAGTGTGTCACCAACATGAAAAGTTTGGAAAGCTCTGCTCTATAGGCTGCTGATGAATTTTGCCTATATGAGGATATGCTACTAAAATAACAGGGAATAAGAAAATAATCTCAGCAAGCTGTGCAAAAATATTTCCCCCATTTATTGCTGCTGCTTTCTGAGGCCACAGAATATCCCTCCCTTTTTACTTACTGCCATTGCTATCCACTGCAGCTGCTTCTTACCCTGGACTTAATGCTAATAATTTGCTAGTTAATTTCTGTAAGGGCATGAGTAACACTTCATGCACACCCCTCAACAATCTGCTATTATGAAGAAAAATATTTCCTCTTTCCTTTAATCTCACTTTCCACATAAACAACCCTTCCCTCTTACTCCAACCTCCTGCCCTTTGTATGATGATAGAGCATCTATCAGCACACTGAAGAAACTCTGGTTTCTCAGGCTAGCAGAAATGAATTGCATCTGATGCTGAATGGAAGAAAGTAAGAAATCTATGGATTTTATAGCGGTAGGAAGGAAATATTTAGATGGGTTTTTTGGGGGGGAGTTGATTTGGAGGTTTATATATTTGTTTAATTTTTTTTATATAAGGGGAAGGAGCAATTGTTTTT
The DNA here is from genome assembly GCA_023362775.1 of Charina bottae. Taxonomy (NCBI): domain Eukaryota; kingdom Metazoa; phylum Chordata; class Lepidosauria; order Squamata; family Charinaidae; genus Charina; species Charina bottae. The sequence goes on along the minus strand of JALMGJ010000001.1, from coordinate 69,082,976 downwards.
AGTATTTTTTATAATGTGCTAATGGAATGACTTATAGAAATAATGTGATATTGGTTAGATATAGAGTAAGGAATTATGGAAATTGCTGTATATTCTTGTTGAAAGTCGGAAGTCACCTTGTTATGTAATCTCTTTAAAAAAATTCATTTTGTTTTTTCACTTTTTTTCTTTGTAGTTTTTTGTTTTTTTGTAGTTTTTATCTTTGCTTTAAACTTAATAAAATTCTTATTAAAAAAAGAAAGAAATCTATGGATTTTACTGATAACAGGTTAGGCCCTTCAATCCGTATGTGATAGAAGATAAAAGTTAATGTATTCAACAAGGAAAGACCATCGACTGTTACATATATGAACTACATTATCTATATTTAATTAATCTAGCTCAAATTTGGTTTCATTTATTTAATTTTTAAAGATTTAATTTAAATTCTTTTCACTTTTTGTGGTGGCCCTCAAGACACTACTTGAAGGCAAAGTGCAGTTCCTGACACTGAAAAATACAGTGCTTTCTAATCTAAAAAATAAAGTTTCATAATATTTTCAAAAATTGTATGATCTGCAAATATACATTCAATATGAATTTCTGTAAATTTCTGTGTTTTCTGCAAAGTGTATCACACAATATCAAAACAATGCCTTGCTTTAGAGCAAAAAAAGGGGGAGGGGAATTCACCTTCAAGGAAGGCCCTTCTGCTCACACTGCATACTATTTCTTTTACTGTTTTTTTCCTATTCTTTTCCTATTTCTTTCGGTAAAATTTAAGATAAATTTAAAAATTACAAAAATAGTAAACATACACAGCATAGCATGAAGTCTAGTTTTGGCACAATATAAAACAAAACAGGAATTCCACTTTGTCTGAAAAAATTCTCAAAATCAGTTTGTTGGAAGGGAACATTTAGGCTATTGAGTCTAACTGATCTGAGTCTACTGTGGTAGAGATGGGCGGTGATAAATTTGATTAATAAATAAATAAATAAATAAATAATAAACTCCCTACTGCAGAGCTTTCCAAACTTTTCATGTTGGTGACACACTTTTTGGACATGCATCATTTCGTGACACTCTCTTACAGCAGGGCATCATTTCGCGACAAACTCTTACAGCAGGGCACAAGGCAGGCACTAGGACCTGCGCGGAATCCTGGCAGGGCAGGTTTGGAGGCAGCAGCAGCCGGGACACACCCAGACACTGCAGCCGACACACTAACGTGTCCCGACACACAGTTTGGAAAGCTCTGCCCTACTGACTGCAGGAATCCAAATTAAAGCATCCACGATAGATGGCTGTCTAGCCTCAGCACAAGCACATTCAGGAGTCCACCATCTCTCTGGGTAATTGTGTCCACTGTCAAGCCTTTTTCAGTTAGGAAAAGTCATTTTCCCCCTAAGATTCCATCAGGATCTGCCATTCTGTAACTTAAATCTATTCTTCTACGTCCTGCAATCTGGAATAGCAGAAAATAGGTCCTGACATTTTTCTCTGTGACAGCCTTTCAGCTATTTGAAGTGTGCTATCACCTTCTACATCATCTTCTCAAGCCTAACTTTTCCAAGTCCTTCAAATCTCTGAGAAATTTACTCCAGGAACATCAGAAGGTGGGAATGAACAGGAACAAAGCCATACACAAAACTAATAAGATAGTGATGTTATTGCTATACAAATATACAAATTTATCAGACTTTATGTGTATGTGTTCATATATGTATATGAATATCTACCGTATCCATAGTGGCCAAGCATAAATATGTACTCTAATACCTACAGCATAGCTTTCCAAAGTGTGTGTCATGACACACTACTGTGTTGCCTGCGGTGTCCTGGTGTGTCACGCAAAAACCCGGAAGCGCTGATGGAGGAACCAAAAGAAGCGGCACCCCGCCAAACAGCGCCGCCGCCACACTGCTGGCGGCGGCGATTGGCAGGGGTGCCGCTTCTTTCGGTTCCCATCAGCGCTTCCAGGTTTTTTGCGCGAGACACCAGGACACCGCAGGCCGCACCGCCACCACTGGTGTGCGTCGCCAAAGTGAAAAGTTTGGAAAGCTCTGACCTACAGTATCTTAAAACTTAGAAGTTAACTAAATGACTTAACTTTCTACTATTTTGTTTGTAATACACAAATGTTTCACTGCTAGTTTCTTCTTCCACACTTATCTACAGGATTAGGATTAGGAATGCTAACAGCTTTTATCTTTAATACTCTCTCTGCCACTGTCTCTACTGGGGTTGCATTTTTTCTTTCTGTTGGCTCTTTTCTGCATGCTTCTGCTGCCTCCAGCACCTTCCTGGTTCTTCTCCCTGGCCATGGATTGTCTGGCTTCTGGCTCTCCAGCTGTTGTCAATTCTGTTCCATGCCGTGTCCAATTGCCTCTCACTCCAGCAACTTCTCCAATCAAACCTAAATAAACACCCCTCCCCCTTTCTGTTTACCTCCTGTGGCTTCTTTTATAGTGCTTTCCTTTGAAATCTATGTGCCAGCTTGCAGGTGATCCTAAGGAATTTTAAACTCCCCCCCCCTTTCTCTGTAAGTGCCTACACTGCCTAAGCTGGGCAGCTGATTGTCAGACCACTGAAAATAAAAAAAAACTTTAACCACAATAGTCAGACATAACAGGTTTCTGCTTCAGGGCAGTTCATCCTTCCACAAGGGGTTTTCATCTCCAAGTCCAGCAGAATTCATTTTAAAGCCCACTGATCAAGCTTGCTGTCTTTAGGCTAAATACATTTTTACCAGTTCTTGTGTGATGCAATCCATCTTGTGTTAGCAGTTCAACTTCTAGGTAAGTCAACCATGTTTCCAGAAGCCAAATCCATCCCACTAATAAATTTGCAAAGCCAGTCATTCAACAGCAGTTTTCTTCTTTTCCTTTACATCCTTCATCTATGAACTGGAAGGATAGATGAGACACCAACTAATCCCCAGGTTCTTCAGCTTCCTTTCTGGGCCTTCAAAGTTCATGGTGACATCATTGTAGCTGTTTCCCCCCCAATATTATTTTCCCCATATTCAATAGCAGGAAAGGATAATTTTATTGGAGCAACTAACATTTGGAAGTTGTTTTTTCACATAATTCCTTCTGGCAGAGAGTTCACTAGCCTTGCTCACTTTGATTGACTCCCTTTCTTAAAGAGTTGTTTCCTCAGTCAGCTCCTGCTATAATATGCCCTTTGATTTTGTAAATCTTCATCTTTTTTTATAAGCTGAAATGTATCAACTCACTGCTCAATCCAGAACTTCTCCTTCAAGCACCACTACAAGCTTGCACTTGCTGCAAATATGTATCTGTTGGTTTGGGGCAGGAACACAAGCATGTTACTAGAACTGCAGGTCACGCTTGCAGATTCTTGTCCTTTCATTTTCTCTCATTTCTTAAGACATTATGAAGAAGCAGCTGTTCCTTTCTTGAACTCAAGAGGCTAAGAAAATGCTAAGTCTTAGAGGGAAAGTATGTAACAATATGTGGATAGAATTCTATTTCATTCTAGATTAAAATAATTAAAGATCAGAGGTTCCAGAATGCAATTGCTACTCTTTGGCTAACAAACGGAGATCAGCACCGGCCTCTAGAGTCGGACACGACTGCACAAATGTGTGGGGGGAACCTTTACCTTTTTTACTATAGATTCTCAACTATAGTGCTGCACTAGTACAGTTGTGTAGTAACGACAAAATGGAGTCAGCCATTCTAATATTTGGCTCTGGATCATTACAATATGAGCAGGAAATGAAATATTACATATTACAAAATAAAAATTTATTGTGCAATAAATATATGCAAATGTGCAAAGACACACAATGATCTAAACAGAAAAGTCTATCATTTTCTACCCCATTATCCCAATCTGGAGGCTAATAGTGATAAATCTTTCTACCCTATCATATGAACCTTTTAATTTATTCACTGTTTAAGATACCTGAATGAAAAGAGATCTCAATCCATTCTCCTCTTTAGGAAGAGAAAACTAAGGATTGGTATTCTGCTCTTCAATTCACTCACCAGAAAAGCTCAAGTTTTTCCTAGGTTCTCTGCAAGTGATGCTTCCAGATTAAACAACTCTCTTTTTATACTTTCCAAGAGCTACTAGAATCTATATCCTAGGTAACCTTGGTAACAGAAGCCAGCCAGCATAATATCTTATGCCACTGGCCAACTTGAATGTGCAGTAAAATACATGGTAGCTCCTTCTCCCTCAAGTTTCTATTCTGGACTTTGAATTGCAAAAGTGGTTGAGACTAAAAGAACAGAAGACAGCAGACATGCTTTTCTGGTAAACTATTTCTCTCTAATTCTACTTCAGTGTGCTTTTGTCAATGATGATTGATTTGCCTATCAGTACAAATAAGTAAATGAGAGAAACACTGTGCACTCGTCTGTGTGATACTAAGTATTAAAGGTCTCATGATGAGGTGCCTTCATTTCTGACTTTGTTAATACTATATACATACATACATTTATATATATCTCCCCAAAATACAACACAAAAACAACCATGCAAAAGCATTCAAAGGAACACTTTGAGGAGAGTTTCTTAAAAACAATGCCTTTAATAAGGTATTGTCAAACATGCAAAGTGATATTAAAGGAAACTAAAATGATTTTCATAAGACTTGAGTAGGGAGAATAGGAAGTTTTGCCTGAAACCAAACAGATAATAGTGACATTAGAAATGCCTATCTAGAAAAGGCATGCTTCAAATGCTAAAACTGAAAATGCTAAATGCGCTGAATCTTAAAAGACCAGCACATCTGGAGATGACTTTAACTGAACCAATATGATAAAAATGGAACAATACATTTAAATGTTAAATTAAATAACAGATACATACATAATCTTTAGCATAGTAAAATATAATTTATGGGATTGTATTTAAGCAAAAAAAAATTCTAAGCACTATAGCACACACCCTGTGTTTCTTGGATCAGGCATCCTTTAGTCAACTTGTTGAAGCATCTATAATAGAATGGTTTTATTTGAATGCAAGAACTACTACACCCATGAAGCTAAGTTTTTAATACTATCAGAATAAAACAGGAATCAAACATTTTAAAATGTTACTTAAGTATCCAGCTACATTAGCACACTCATCTGCTGATCCCTGCTAGGCTTCAACCCATGGCAGGTCAACTTCATTTACTATAATATTCCTGGGTATATGCCTTCACTAATTTGGTTACGCCACCTCACTTGCAGCATGGCAGAGGTACAAGCTTTAGAAATGTAAACTGGAATGTCTGATTCTGATTATCTCCTGTGACTGGAACTTTTTCGGGATAGATTTCTTTACTTTCCCAACTTCTTTTGTGATACTTGAAATATATGCTGATTCACAGATTTATTTTCCAAGGGTCCTTACAGTGATCATGTACAACAAAGGCGGACAATCTGTTGCCCTCTTAAAGGCATTTGCCATAAACCTTATATTCCCTTCCACTCTGGAAGCCTGCTGATCAGGGTAGTCCATGAAGGATCCTGTTACATATATTCCAGCAAACGTTTCATGGATCACCTAGAGACTTATTAGTTCCCTACTAGTAACCATGCTTAAAATGACTGACAAGCAGATCACTGAGGGGTGAAAGTGTAAAGAACATGCATACTTATGAGAAAGTATGAGAATGAGTATATACACATGTCTACGCGCTCCCATCCCACTGTGAATGAAAAGATTCCTCAGCGTGTACAAACTGAAGCATTAACAGGTATCTCTCTTTTAGGGACTTACTTGCTCTCCTCTCACTGGGATGTGTGAAAATGAAGTTGTTCTTAGCGGGGAGCAGTACATCCACATAAGACATGACTATGAAGGTTCTCAGTCATCCAGGTGGAATTGTCTGTAGCTTGAATCATGTCAACTGGATTTCTATTTTCTCAGTGGAAACGTTTCGCTCCTTATCCAAGGAGCTTCTTCAGTCTGAGCAAAGTTAGTAAGGGAATCCTTAAATATGTTTCTAGGTGGCTGTGTGACCTTACACCTGGGGCTAGGTCATGGTTATTTTGAGATGTTATTTCTAAGTCCCTTTATCATCTAAAGGAGGATCGTTAAGATCACCATGCTGCTGTTGAGCTTGCGAAATGGTCTTAATCTTCCTAGGCACAGAAGACAAAGCAGGGAGGAAAATAGGGGAAAGATTGTGCCTGAGGCCCCCACCTCTATTCAGGGAAGGATTTTCCAAGTTGGCATAAATGGATTCCTTGACCCCTCTCTCAAACCACCTATCTTCTCTGTCTAAAATGTGAACATTAATGTCCTCAAATGAGTGTCCTTTTTCCTTTAGATGAAGATAAACTGCTGACTCTGGTCCTATGGTGTTACTTCTCCTGTGTTGGGCCATCCTCCTGTACAAAGGTTGTTTGGTTTCTCCAATGTAGAGTTCAGAGCACTCCTCACTGCACTGGATTGCATAAACAATCCAGTTTATGGATTAGGTCTGATGACTCCTAGTTTGTGCTGCAGTGGATGGTGGGAGTCAAACATCAGACATTGTCACACAGAGCAGAAACCATCCCCACCTCCATGGATTCCAAAAAGAATGAAAATCAGCATCTGAGAACAGCTCTGAAGGCCTGTGGATATCCAAATTGGGCCTTCACTAAATCTAAATCTACCAGACCTAAAACAGCGACAGATAGGGCTGAGACTCAGAGTAAACGGAAGAACCTTGTCATTCCTTACATGGCTGGCATGTCTGAAAAGATAAAAAGGATACCTGGCAAACACCACATACCTGTATATTTCAAACCCACCAACACACTGAGACAGAGGCTTGTACACCCCAAAGGTCAAACTCCAAAACACAAGAAAAGCAATGTAGTTTATGCAATCCAGTGCAGTGAGGAGTGCTCTGAACTCTACATTGGAGAAACCAAACAACCTTTGTACAGGAGGATGGCCCAACACAGGAGAAGTAACACCATAGGACCAGAGTCAGCAGTTTATCTTCATCTAAAGGAAAAAGGACACTCATTTGAGGACATTAATGTTCACATTTTAGACAGGAGAAGATAGGTGGTTTGAGAGAGGGGTCAAGGAATCCATTTATGCCAACTTGGAAAATCCTTCCCTGAATAGAGGTGGGGGCCTCAGGCACAATCTTTCCCCTATTTTCCTCCCTGCTTTGTCTTCTGTGCCTAGGAAGATTAAGACCATTTCGCAAGCTCAACAGCAGCATGGTGATCTTAACGATCCTCCTTTAGATGATAAAGGGACTTAGAAATAACATCTCAAAATAACCATGACCTAGCCCCAGGTGTAAGGTCACACAGCCACCTAGAAACATATTTAAGGATTCCCTTACTAACTTTGCTCAGACTGAAGAAGCTCCTTGGATAAGGAACGAAACGTTTCCACTGAGAAAATAGAAATCCAGTTGACATGATTCAAGCTACAGTCCACATGACACTTTTGTGCTTTCAAAACTACTACTGACATTATGTACCACTGTCTAATGCAGAGCTTTCCAAACTGTGTGTCGGGACACGTTAGTGTGTCGACTGCAGTGTCTGGGTGTGTCGCGGCTGCTGCCGCCTCCGAGCCCTGCCAGGATTCCACGCAGGTCCTAGTGCCTGCCTTGTGCCTCCAAACCTGCCCTGCCAGGATTCCGCACATATCCTAGGGCCTGCCTTGTGCCTTGCTGCCTCCAAACCTGCTGTGATTCTGCGCAGGTCCTAGTGCCTGCCTTGTGCCCTGCTGTAAGTGTGTGTCGCGAAATGATGCATGCCTAAAAAATGTCACCAACATGAAAAGTTTGGAAAGCTCTGGTCTAATGCATTATCTACAAAGTCATTTTTGAGACAGATTGCAAACTGCAAATCTTATGGTAAAACACCTGGCTTAATTTTGGGGATTTGCTTCTTTCCAATTCCACATTTTGCAACATCTTGCTTGCTAAAAGTTCTAGAAAACTCAGAAATTTGCACTGTTTGAGGCCATTCTGTTTATTTTTAATGAAGCTGTTTCTCTACAACATACGCTAGGCTTTTTTTTGTCATGGATGAACAGTGCTATCATTTTTCATCTTTCCTCAATAATATGCATGTTTCTATCTTTATACCATCTTGGGCTGCTATCCAAAATTAAATTTGTCATCACTGAAAGAGCTGTAAAGTACACTGGACTGGATCTTCCAATTGTGATTCAAAAGTGAACACAAAAACTTGCTAATCAAATTGAATTTGCAAGCACAGCTCAAAAGGGGGGCAAGGACTCATCCCACTATAAACACAGAGTTACAGAAGTGCTTCAGAAGATACACACTTTTTTAACATACAGGTAGCCCTTGTTAAATGACCACTCACATGGTCACATGATCACAATTCGGGCGCGTGGCAACCGGCTCGCAATTATGCAACTGCCGTCACCGTGGTCATGTGACATTGCACTTTACGACAGTGTTGTTTAAACGAGGACTACCTGTAATTCTGAAGTTCAGAGCAATGTCCCAAACAAGGACCCACTATTCCCTATATATACTGAAAGTCACAATCTTGTTTCATATGTTGGTACTTGGTATCTGCAAAGTACCATTTATTCCACAATTTAAATACTCATTATTATAAGCAGAAACACTGCGGATGAAGGAAGAGTATTCAACAAAAATGGACAGATGAGTACTTTTTTGTAGAGACAAATACTAAGGCACTATTAATTTGTAGGGAAAATGTGTCAGTTTTCAAAGACTACAATTTGAAAAGGCATTATATGGAAAAATATGCTGCCAAATTCGAAGCGTATCAAGGAATTTGTCGTAAAGACAAATTAGCGGAACTGAAAAAAAGTCTGTCTCAACAATTTTTTTTAAAAAAAGTCACAACTCAAAAGGACTCTATGATAAAAGCTAGTTATTTGGTAGCAAATCTGATTGCAAAAAAATCAAAACCATTTACCGATGTTGAGTTTATTAAGCAATGTATGGAAAGTGTGGCAGATATAATTTGTCCTGATAAAAAAAGCAATTTTTCTAAAATCAGTTCGTCTCACCAGACTATAGCCAGGCAAATTTAAGAAATAGGAAAATCTATCGAAAGAGGTTTGAAGAGTAAAGCTGCTAATTTCAAATTTTATGCTTTGGTGATGGATGAAAGTACTGATGTTACAGATACGGCTCAACTTGCCATTTTTATTAGAGGTATTGATAACGAATATAATGTCACTGAAGAAATGGCTTCTCTGGTGCCATTAAAAGACACAACTAAATCTCTTGATTTGTACAAAGCAGTAAAAATGACATTAAAGCAATTTTCTTTAACCATTGTCAACATATCTGGTATATCTACTGATGGTGCCCCAGCGATGGTTGGTAAAAGTGAGGGACTCACAAAATTGATAGAAGACGATGCAAGTGCCGCCGGCAACTCATGTTTGATGAAGTATCACTATATTCTACATCAAGAAAATTTATGTGCAAAAGCTTTAAAAATGGATAGTGTCATGCAAATTGTCATCAAAGCAGTGAATTTCATAAGGGCCAAGGGATTGAATCATTGCCAATTCCAGGAGTTCCTTAAAAGTATGGATGCTGATTATGGGGAGATCATTTACTTTTCTGAAGTAAGGTCGCTAAGTCGGGATAAAACGCTGAAAAGATTTTATGATTTGCGAAATGAAATCAAGTTGTTTATGGAATCAAAAAGAAAATTTGTGCCAGAATTTGAAGATGAAAAATGGCTCACAGATTTATAATTTTTGGTGGATTTGACCGCTCATTTAAATGAGTTAAACATGCGTCTTCAAGGTGAAAACCAACTTATCACTGCAATGTTTCAAACCATAACAGCATTTGAAATGAAACTTATGTTGTTGGCAAGCTCAAGTTATAGAAAATAATTTTATACATTTTAATACGTTGGCTAAACACAGTCCTCTGAACAGCGAGAAATATGCAGCCTTGCTTTTCGGTTTGATACGGGAATTTGAGAACAGGTTTCAAGATTTCCGGAAAAATCATCAATATTTTGGTATATTTTCGACTCCATTTTCAGTCGACATAACTACATTACCTCCGAATTTTCAAATGGAATGCATAGAGTTGCAATCAGACATTCAACTCAAAGAAAAATTTGATCATGTCTCTCTACTGGACTTTTATAAGACCCGTCTTCCCAGAGAAAAATATCCCTCCCTTCACAACCACGCCTTATTCATGACATCGCTTTTTGGCAGCACGTACATTTGTGAGCAACTATTTTCAAGGATGAAGCACACGAAGAGTAACATTAGAATTAAAATTTCTGATGAGCACCTTGAGAACTCACTGAGAATTGCAATCACTTTCATCGAACCAGACATTGATGCATTAGTTTCACAAAAGCAAGGTCAAATATCCCACTAGTTTCACGTTGCCCTTTTTTAAAATTTTATAATAAAAAATATTAAAAAATAAATGAAGTTTTATTACTTATATACATTAACTATATTATATATTTTATGTGTGGCTCAAGACAATTCCTCTTCACTCAATGTGGCCCAGGGAAGCCAAAAGGTTGGACACCCATGGACTACACTAAGTTATTTTTAACAAAAACAAAAAGGATTTTAAACATTTTTTTTAATTCTCTGAGCTAAATGACAGTATCTCCACAATTTTATTATCTAAAGATAAATCACCTACGAAAAGGGGGGTGGGGGGAGAAGAGAACTACTAAAAACATTATGGGTAAATATTTAGTTTCTACCTTTTATTTAAGGACATGATTTATCCAAATAGTAGTCCTTTCTCACTTCACAGTAATCATAGCCTATTTCATCGAAGTGAGTTCCACAAAATTAGCAGTTTATGTTTGCTTTAACATAGCTGTATTTTTGACAAGTTTTTGTTTCACACTAAATTTTAAAGCTTTCTACTTCATGTTATCATTTGTGCAGCTATAATATTCTTTTTGTTTAAATATTTATATGACACTGATCTCAACTGAAGTCCTTCTTCAGATACTCCTGCCCACTGAGGTAAAGGGGCTGACTACAAGATAAAAGGTCTTTCAATGGTGGCACCCATATGTGAAAATGCCCTTTCAAGAAAGGCTGGCCTGACACCTAGATCATGGTAATTTTGGTGCTACATGAAGGCCTTTTTATTTTCTTAGGCATTTTAAAAAACCATTTGTTGTAAAACAACATTTTGCAACTGCTATATTTATCACTATTATTATTGCTGCTCCTGGTTTTTATCTTACCAGGTTTGCTGTCCTCTATGCAGGTGGTACCGATATTGAATAAAATAGAATGTTTTTATACTTTTTTTTTGGTGCAGTTCATCAAACTGTTTACCAGTCAGAGAACTCCTGTTATTGCACAAAACCACAGTCAAAGAATGGATAAAAGCCTTATAGTTGGAAAAGACTATGAAAGCTTTGCAAACTAAACCACACAAACTAATAAGCAATTCTGTACTTTATCTCATCAGGATACCTGCTGTTTACTGGATTATTAAAAAAATTAATGGCACACATGGAGAAAAGCTTAATCCATTAAGTTCCTTACTAAGCCATTCAGCAATCTAGCAGCAATACTAACTTCTGTGATCAACCAAGCTCAAATGAATAATGACTTTAAAACTAGGCAATGATTAATATGGTTTCAACCAGAAGCAAAGACCTTTCATTTTTACAAATATATATTTGGTGATGTTCTAGGTTGCAGGTAGGAATGGCCAGCCTTTTTGCTCCCATTGAAGATCACATTCACACATAGGTAAACTAGTAGAGGCCACATACCAATTATGAGAAGATACAAAATAGAATTAATCTTTGAGTCTGGCCTCTTGGTTCTGATAAGATTGACCCTTAAGAATACAGTTAGTCCTCGAGCTACGACCATTCGTTCAGTGACCGTTCGAAGTTAAAGAGGCACTGAAGAAATGGTACTTATGCCTGGTCCCCAATGTTATGGCCATTGCAGTGCCCGCAGTCATGTGATTAAAATTTGAGCACTTGGCAGCCCGACCACATAATGACCTCAGGGGTGCTTCAACTCGCCCCACCTGACAATCCCATCTCTGCCTTTTTGGCCCCCTGCACTCCACAGCCCCTGCTACCCTGTGTTCCACCACCGCCAGCTGACCTTCGCCATCTTCTTGCTCCTGCTGCTGACCAAGCATTCCCGACCTGGCCCTTTGTGAGGCAGCTGCTGGCTACATAAGGCCTTCTTCCTGAGGTCACACAGCGGTTTCCTTGTGAGACTTTGGGAAAAAGGCCTCACGTGGCCAGCAGCTGCCTCACAAAGGGCCAGGCTGGGCATGCCTCGTCAGTAGCAGGAGCAAGCAGATGGCAAAGGTCAGCTGGAGCGGGAGAGTGCAGGGCAGCAGGGGCCTTGGAGTGCAGGGCAGTGAGGGCGGCTGGGGCTTCACACCGCGCTGCTGGGCTGGGCTGGCTGCAACTTCCTGGGGCGGCTGCGGCTTCACACGGCTGGGCTGGGGCAGCTGCAGCTTCGAGCTGCAGCTCAGGGGTTTCTTGCAGTCCCAGAGTCACAGTGCGCCAAGAAGCCCGAGCCATGCGGTTCTGGGGCTGCTTGCCACCCCACAAGGCAGGGTGCAGGGCAGCCAAAAGGGCAGAGATAGAGGGGGAATAGGCAGCTGGGGGGAGTTGAAGGGGAGGCAGTCCCTTACCTTGTAAGAACCGAGGCGGCTCGGGCTAGGAGGGACCAAGTCAGGAATGGTTTGGATCAGGGTGGGCCCTTAGCTAACAACCAGTGGGATTCGATTAACAATGGCAATGGGGACTGCCAGGATTGCCATCGTTAAGCAATGCAGTCATCTGACATTGCGCTTTACGACCGCATCGCTTAGCAATGGAAATTATGATCCCAATTGCCATCGTAACTCAAGGACTACCTGTATTGTAATTGGTTGAACATACTGCCTTAACATCAATAGTAACTTTGTTTTAGACAACTCCACCCTGAGAAACAGTTTCTAATTCCCAGGAAAATCAAATCTGGATGAAGCTCAATCAGTTGAAATACCAAGAGAACATCCTATGTCCTGAATTCCTCAAAGGAAGAATATAAATAATTTTTAAAAGTTCCTTACTACTGATCTTGCATTTACAATTCACTAAACAAATTAGTTTTCCTGCATACCCAGAATCATTGACTACCATGTTTCCACACCTTGTTTCTCAGCCACCACACCTTGTTTCTCAGTCTTGGCATCTTACTCACATCAAGTCCACTGATTAACACTAGACAAAAGTCAGAATATAACACAGAAGAAATCCCATTTGCACTTAACGCCACCTGTTGAAGCCACTAACAGCAGGATTATATAGAATCCAGCTCTTGAGGTCGATACTTCCAAATAGTTATACTGGTAGGACATGAAGGGAGCATCAGGTCTGCGGAAACTCACATTTAAAAAATCTGAAAATGACACTAACAGATACTCATAATGTGACACTACAGTGCCAAGATAAACAACCAGAAATTTAGAATTAAGGCAGCACATTCTTTATAGTGGAATTTTAAGAAGTGAGGAGTATCACTGTAATTGACTCTTAAAATGTAATGCAAGAACTTAAAATAATGATTTTACATAATTAAATCTTACTTACCAATCAGAAATACAGACCAAAGGCAAGAGATAGGATTCAGAGTAAAATAAAGATTTCATGAGGAAGAAAGTGTTACAGACATCAAAAATAAGAATACTCCAATTAAAACTTTCTGGTTGGAGGGGACTATGTGTATCCTTATTTACCCAATAAAAAGACAATTTCCCCCTAAGCAAATATTGGTATGTGTGGGGGATCATTTGCTGAAAATAAGATGCTAATAAAAACTGCAACTCTCCCTGCTTTCAGATCTATGCCTTTGAAAATGTATAGTTGCTTGACAGGGTTTGCCTGCCTAATGACTTTAGCCCTTTGTAATATTTAAACAAGGCTTCTCTCTTTCCTCCCTCCCCATTCATTTAACTTTTTCCCTCATTTCATCTCCATCCACTTTTATTCCTAATTTTCCTTTTTTTCCTCAGTGCACTTCCTCCTCCTCCCCATGTTTTCTGTTTCTTGCTCTTTTGGCTACAGACTGTGTGTGTTAACTGGCACTAGATGTGCTGGTCACTAGTAAGTTTCCAGGTGCAATTTAAAGTGCTAGTTTTAGTCTTTAAAGCCCTATATGTCTTAGTGCCAAAGTATCACTGTGTCTTTCAACTAGAACTGATCCATCTGATATGAACATCCCAGGAAAAAAAATGCATGTAATTCCTCACTATGACGACACAGCCTTTCCTGAGGCAGGTTAAGACAAAGCTCTCCTGCAAGGCTTTTCTAACTAGCTGGGATATCATCAAAGGAATTTTATATGTTGCTCTAGTTAGACTGTTGATTTTAATTATTTGTATTACTTCTGAACTATACCATGGATGTTTAAGCTTTGTATCCTGCCAAACTCACAACAGTGGTATAAAAATCTAATACACATTTATTTGTTGTATGTGCATGTTTGCACACATATGTATACATAATGTCATGTGCACAGATTTGCAGGATATCTCCAGGATTTGTTTCAGCTGAAGTTGGCAATTCTGAATTTAACTTTAGCATTACACATGATTTTGTCTGTGTTTCTAATCCTTTTCTATTTACTCTTCTTTGCTGGATGGGGGAAGATTTCTTTTTCCTCTGAGATAAAAACAATAACCTTGTTTATATTACCATTTTATTTAACCAAGCATTTTTAGATCACCTTGTAATGTGCATCCCTCACAAGACAACTTAGATAATTAAAACATGAAATGTAAACATGTCAAACAATTACAAGAGTATGCTCTTCAGTGAAGAGGGTAGTGTCTTATGCCTTCTTATTTTCAGGTAAATACAGTAAGTTAGTCAGGTTTAGCAACTTGGAACTTGAATATATCTGAAAACTGGAAGCACATGCTCTATCACTATTTTTTTAATACAATAAAATTTAAATACAATATTTATTTAATTAATTAATTAATTTATATGACCGCCCAACTCCCCCAATGGGGGACTCTGGGCGGTTTACAATAAAACCAAGGTTAAAATATAAATATAAAATTACAAATTTTTAACGTAATATAAATAAATGTAAAATCCAATCTGGTGAGTTGATCATAAATACTAGGAAGGACATTATGGTATTAACCACCCCCAGGAGGAGCTATTACTTTTCCCCTCCCATGCTAGGCAGCAGAACCAGGTTTTCAGATCTTTCCTGAAGGTCGGGAGGGAGGAAACCTGTCTCAACTCTGGGGGCAAAATATACAAATGGACCTGTAATAAAAGTGTCTCTAAAGGGAATGCCTATAGTCTGTTTAAGGTTCTAAGAAATAGACAAACCCTTCTTGTAGAATATCCCATTTCTGTCCATCCCAAGGATTACATGACCACTAAGCACACTGAAGCTTGCTGGTCCTTTTCCTCTGATGGTTCTCCTCTCCATCCTAAATTTATTCCTCCTAATCCTTGATTCTTCTAGTATTCTAATATTTTCCTCCAGAGTGTGGAAACAGGCACTTTTGTACACAAAAATACAAATGAGATTGCTGTTAATACATAGAATTTATACACTAAAAATGCATATGTTATTGTTTCCACACAAAGTCACAAAATTTGTTAGATTTTTCAAATAAGAGCAAGTATAACATATTTTTTTATTTCAAAGCTGCATTACTACGTCTCTTTCTGCTTCTGCATTTCTCTATCTCTCTCCTGGATTCATGTTTCCTCTCTGTGCACTGCATTCCTAACTTCTCCAGTGTATTTTTGTTGTTGTTCAGTCGTTTAGTCGTGTCCGACTCTTCGTGACCTCATGGACCATAGCACGCCAGGCCTTCCTGTCCTCTCCATTTCTATAAATCCCTCCCTATTTGCACACACATCTTTTTCTATGGATATTCCCATTTCTGCCCGTTTTATAATGACATACGTTTAAATTGTATATAGATCAATTTCCTCACACTTTTATTTTTAATCTGTCAGGATATTTCCCATTCTGATAAAATAGGTCAACTGTATATTTTGCATATCATAGGGACTGACACAATGCATTAAATCATAGGTACTGAATGAATCACAATTGAATGGCTTTACTGCACAACCCAGTAAAATACAGCTTAGTATGCTGCATGAACCTTGCCACTCATGCACTTTTTTCTAATGGGCAGACATAATGACAAATGCAAGAATTCTATGAACTCAGGACTTACGTTGGTTTTATATCTTGTAAAAGAACCAGCATATGTTGGTTTTATATCTCAAGGTCAAAGTTATACAAAGTGGTCTCAAATCCAGTTCACTGTGATCAACTCTAAAAAGTACTTAGCAATATAGGTTAGAACCGTAGCTTATTAAATATTATGTGTAAAATTTTTAAATGCAAAGTGTTTGGTACTGAATAGAAAACCATCAACTTAGGTTCTGGTATTTAATTTCATTATGCATATGTAAAGGTAAAGGTTTTCCCCCACACATTTGTGCAGCCGTGTCCGACTCTAGGGGCCGGTGCTCATCTCCATTTGTTAGCCAAAGAGCCAGCATTGTCGCTTCCACGGTCATGTGGCTGGCATGACGCATGTGGAACACTGTTACCTACCCACCGAAGTGGTACCTATTCATCTACTTGCATTTGCATGCTTTCGAATTGCTAGGTTGGCAAGAGCTGGGGCTAGTGCGGGAGCTCACTCCGTGACACGGGGCTAGGGATTCGAACCTCCAAACTTGCGATCTTCCGATCAACAAGCCAGGCGTCTTACCCGCTGAGCCACCACGCCCCTCATTATGCATATGTATAAGACTCATTTTTCAAAAAATGAAATCAACATGAACTTTTTGCATGATGAGGATGAGGGAGTATAAGGCAGGAAAAAAAACAAGTATTATTATTGGGCTACTATATATGTAACATTATGTGATAATATAATGGACACTACTGTGAGGTTCAGGAAATCACCCAATAAAGCTAGTTGCTAAAGGAATATCCATTATACATCAAAACTAGTAACACAATCTAGTTAATAACTATGGAGAAAGTGTCATCTCTGGCATTTGTAAATAGAAGGCTGAACTGACAGCACCTGCAAGAAATACCCCAAGTTCAAGAGGGCCCAATACTCAGGGAAAGTGACTAGAATGAGACTTTAATTTCTGCAGATTTGTATCTTGAGGCCATCCTGTTGTATGTTTGAAATGGGCTCAAAAATTAGAAATTCTCTGTAATATGTTTTAATGCTTTTCTTTTCTTAACTGTCAGATGTTTGCATATTATCCATGTACTTTGAAAACAGCTTACAAATATTTAGTTATGCCTACAGAGTCATGCTTCCATACATTTGCAAGTATACTGCAACTCTCTATTATGTGCCAATAACATCTGTACTCATAGTTAGCAAGAATCTTTAAAACAGCATCCATTATTGAATGATCTGGTAACCTCAACTGAGTAGCAAATGAAACATCTAGTAAAAGCTATTCATTTCTGCTATCTAAATATTTTCTACTATCTAAATATTTATGATTTGAAAAAAATGTCCTGGTATGTAGCCTAATTCTTCCTGAATGAGAGAAAAGCAGACATATTCCCTTTTTACCCTTCTTCCAAACAAACTATATAAATATTTCTATCCTACATCTTTCACCTTGTTCACCATTTCTGTCATACACTAAAGACTGTCCCTCATCGTAGGCTCCAAGGAAGAAAACCAAGGCGTAAAATGAATACAATGGCCCTTCAAGATCCTATTAAACGAGCTTGCTTTCAATCAACTCTCAAGGAACATCTGCCTATGGAACTTCCTGAAAATGTTGAGGAACACTGGATTAAATTGAAGACTTCTATTATTTCAGCCTGTGAACAAACTATTGGATACCAGACTAAGAGACATCAGGACTGGTTTGATGAGAACGATAGTGAGATTGAACATATTATTGACAAGAAAAGGAAAGCCTTCCAGATATGGCAAAAAGATATTAACTGTGCCGTTCAGAAAAAAATCTACGCCAGTGCAAAGGCAGAAGTCCAAAGAAGAACTAGAGAACTTAAGAACATATGGTGGATAAAAAAAGCCCAAGAAACCCAACATTTTGCAGATGCTCATGATGCACGGGGCTTTTTTAATGCCATAAAGGCCATCTATGGACCAACAAACCATGGTACAAATCCCTTACGCTCAGTAGATGGTGCTAAACTTCTAAAGGACAAAGAGTCTATCGCACTGCGCTGGAAAGAGCATTACTACAATCTCCTTAATCGTCACTCTACTGTGGCTGATGAAGTCTTCTTGCAAATCCCGCAAAAACAAATAAGAAATGAGCTTGCAGTACCCCCTAGTTTGGAGGAAGTCAGTAAAGCCACTAAACAAATGAAAAATAACAAAGCTAGTGGACCTGATGGGATTCCTGCTGAAGTCTTTAAAGAAGGCGGGCCTGAACTTACACAACAACTTCATAAGCTCATCGAAAAAATCTGGATGAGGGAGGAGATTCCAGCAGACTTTAGGGATGACATAATTATCACTCTCTTTAAAAAGGGTGATAGAACAGACTGTGGAAACTATCAAGGCATCTCCCTTCTAGCCACAGCAGGCAAAATCCTGGCAAAGATCATCGCAAACCGTCTCCTATCTGTATCAGAAGACATCCTCCCTGAAACGCAAATTGGCTTCCGCCCTTCCAGGGGAACAGTGGATATGATCTTCACTGCACGACAGTTTCAAGAAAAATGCAAGGAGCAAAACCGCCCTCTGTACATGGCGTTTATTGATCTGACTAAAGCTTTTGATACTGTAAATCATACTGCTTTCTGGACCATCCTTCTGAAAATCGGATGCCCTGATAAATTTGTGAACATCTTGCAGCTACTCCATGACGGCAACAATCCTGAATAACAATGGCTCTCAAAGCGATCCATTTAAAGTGGAATCCGGCGTTAAACAGGGATCTGTTATTGCTCCAACCTTATTCGCTATCTTCATCGCTATGATTATACGCCTTGTTGAAGAGAAACTTCCTACTGGTGTAGAAATTATATATCGAACAGATGGAAAGCTTTTTAATCTTAGAAGGCTGAATGCAAAAAATAAGGTAATTGCAACTTCTGTTATAGAACTTCAATATTCTGATGATAACGTAGTCTGTGCACACTCCGAGGAAGATCTTCAAACTATCCTAAACATCTTTGCATAAGCATTATGAAAAGCTCGGCCTCTCGATTAACATTAAAAAAACCAAAGTGCTTTACCAGCAAGTTCGAACCAATCCCTCTGCAGCGCCATCAATCCAGCTTAAAGGTGTGTCACTAGAAAATGTTGACAACTTTTCTTATCTCGGCAGCCATCTATCTACAAAAGCCGACATCGACGCTGAAATTCAGCATCGCCTGAGCTCTGCAAGTGTAGCTTTCTCCCGAATGAAGCGTAGAGTGTTTGAGGATCGGGACATTCGCAGGGAGACCAAAATGCTTGTTTACAAAGCCATTGTACTACCAACCCTTCTGTACGCCTGTGAAACATGGACCCTCCACAAACGCCACCTCCAACGTCTTGAAAGATTCCATCAACGCTGCCTCCAAAAAATTCTGCCAATTACTTGGGAAGATAGGCGGACTAATGTTAGCGTATTAGAAGAAGCGAAAACCACTAGCATTGAAACAATGATCATCCAACATCAACTTCGCTGGACCGGTCATGTTGTTCGAATGCCTGACCATCGTCTTCCGAAGCAGCTACTTTACTCCCAACTTAAGAATGGAAAACGGAATATTGGTGGACAGCAAAAGAGATTCAAAGATACTCTCAAAGCTAATTTAAAAAAATGTAATATCAGCATTGAGAACTGGGAAGCCCTAACTCATGAGCGTTTCAATTAGAGGTCATCCTTTATTAATGGCGCTATGGACTTTGAAGAAGCACGAGTACAGGGTGAAAAGGAGAAAAGAGCTAAAAGGAAGGCACATCAGGCAAACCCTCATCATGACTGTCTCCCACCCGGAAACCTATGCCCTCATTGTGGGAGGTTGTGCGGATCCAGAATTGGCCTTTATAGCCACTTACAGATCCACCGTTAAAATTTTACCTTTGGAAGACAATCTTACTCGGCTACGAGTGATCGCCAATGAATGAATGACTATTGATTTATTCTACAGCTCATTATAAAACATGTTATAGAATAATAATTTTCAACTCCATGAAAAACTGGCTTCGTACAGCTTCTCAAGAAGAAAGGATTTAAAAATCGGAACATGAGATAAGCAGACCACAAATACACTGATTTCAGTACCTGAAAAGTTCGCATGTAATTGCAGACATTAATGCGTCTTAACTGTGAAAGCTAGTGAAACTAATAGTGAAAGGTATATTGCTCATAACCAACCCTGATGCTCATTATATAACAACTTTTCCTTAGAGATTCAGACCCTGAACCTTATTGAACCCTTGTGTTGTACTTTTTCAGATTAATAAAGGAAGACACATATTTATACGCCAAATATTTGCAATCTCACTTCTAATTAAAAAAAATGTGGAAAGTCAAAGGAACAAGGTATGAATGCAATGGAGTCACTGCTTTCACTAGGTTTCAATGATTAAGACATACTAAAGTAAAAGTTTTCTGTGTCCTTTAAGTTCTGGAAAATTTGCAGCACTTTTTTTCCGATAAAGCATACCATTTATTAGAAAAAGAACTAAAAATAGCTTCACCTTTAACATGGGACACTAAGCAAAAAAGTGGGGGAGGGGGAAGGAGACTGTATGCTAGGGTCCACAGCTGAGGAATAGGAGAATATTGAGGAAGAATTCAGTGGGTGCCAAGACACCAGGCTTCTTGGCTATTTCAGTTCCCTATAAACATAAACAATTCATATGCTTTAAATGGTCAAGCTACTATTTGGCTTTTGGCAGGACTCCAGAGAAATGAAGTTCTACTGTTGTAAAGTAGCCACTGAAAAAGCATGCCTCTTACATGCTTTTGGCATTCTTGTGAGTTTGGTATAACATGCATGCTTTATTCGGTTAAGTATCTTTAGTGTAGGGCCTAACAGTCATTTAGGATTTCACAGTAAGAACCAGCTCTTTGAGTCATGAGTTGCAATCCTTCCTTTCTAAAGCCTCAAGGAAGTTATAGGATCACTTTATGCATCCCAAATGCTATTTTGTTAATAAATTCTAGCAGTTCTGATGGGCAACTAAGATGGAGTCAACAGCTGCGGCAAGAGTTAAGTAAGCTTAGTGAGTTACCACTCTCCTTATTCAATTTTAGTTGTTAGAAAACTACAACTGGAATTACAGTAGATACATCCAAAACCTGCTTCCCGCAGTCCACAACCACAGTAAAATACATAAGAGGACATAATATTGTTACCTATTATATTGATCTTAAAAATATACCAAACTTGCATTAAGCCACTGGAGATGAGGAAAGATTTCAGAATGATTCTATAGGTTTAACATTCTAACTGAAAGGCCATATTAACTCTAAGTACTGTACATATTGCCTGTGGTACCATCTAAGCTTGTGAAAACATTAAGACAAAGCTACGTTAGCATATGCAAAATCAATCTACCTTGTATTCAACCTTTCAAAGCATTCTTGCAGTACAGGAAACAAACAACCCTCCTTTCCTATTCCAATATCTCTGCATGTAGATATGAATATTGACTGAAGGCATCAGAATTTCCACACTAGCAGTTTAAAGCATTATCCAGCCACTGTTGTAGCACTATCCCTAATTTAAGACAGGCTTTATATTGCCACAATAGCCAGATGACACTATAAAGTGATATTGCAGAAAAGATTCTATAACATGTTGTGTATTTCATACTTGATAAATGGGGAGAGCAGCCTAACATTTGGCTGATTGTGGCATGCAATCATTTCCCCCAGGCAATGTCTCTATTCCCTCTACTCTATTAGAATGAGACCTATGTACAGTCTTCACAACCCTAACCAGTAGAAGACATGGTCTTAGGAGCTGCAGAGAGAACATAATGTGACAGAATAGAAAATGTCTACTGGGGGTAGGGAAAACACCTGTCTAATCAGCTGTGATAAATCACAATGATGTTTATATTATGGATGGCAAGAGAGTCTAACCTTAACTTTTAAGGACTTGAGCTTCAAGTCCTTATACTAAGGAAACCTCCTATTACTGTGTTCAAGTCAGACTTTCAGCAAGGAACACCACCACTATACATGAGGCATGTTCTGTATAAACAGGTATGGGAGAGGGTTGGTTTCCAATATAGTGGTGCTGTTTAAGTTACCTGACCATCCTTGTCAAGCTTCAAGGATGATCCATTTCTGTAAGCTCTTAAATAACACTTTTAATCCTCCATCTTTTTTCACAAGTTACATGCACTTAGCTCAGTCTTGTGGCAAATACACATTAAACAGGCTATACTGTACTCAGATTAACCTCAATAGTTTAATACAAATGCTGTTATCCATACATACATGTGGCACAGGGCTGTGTAAGATATTAGTCTTTACAAGTACTGAAGTTTTCTATATATTACTGTCTTATTCTGCTAAAAATCATACCTCACAAATTTCATTATTCCATATATGACATGAATAAAAATTCTCTGATTAATATTATTGATGTATTTCAGCATGCATCTCCCTTTAACAATATTAACTCTGGCTAAATATAATTATACATCCACTGAACAATCAAACACAGGGTACAAATATGTTCAAATTTACAACTCCATCTTTATTAGTACTCTCATGAAATACCAAGATTTTTTCCAAAGCAATTGCAAATTTAAACCTTTCCTCCAACTTTCTAGTCACCATCTTAGTTTTTCAATCCTTAGTACAAATGGAAGAAAAATTCCTAATTTTGCGTGATCTTCAAATGGGGGCACAGAAAGTAATACAAAACTACAGAGAATCACTTAAGGAACGAATAGAATAGAGATTTGTAAATAAAAATACTTAGTTTACATTATACATTCTTTCCATTGAGCTAAAGTTAAAAATCACTTTATAATGCATATAAATGAAAGTAAATTAGTCAGCAAGTTTATAGGCGGCCCTCAGATCTGACTTCCAGTCAACCACCAAAATGTGTAGGTTTCACTACTACCTACATCATCAAAACTACAACCAGTGTGGGGCTATATCCTTCAGGGCTACCACAAAAAGAGTAGTCCCCTTTGGTAAAATTAGTCCCGATCTGCATTAATCCCAGCACCGCCCCTGCAGAGAATCTAAATACTTCAGATGTTCGCATATCCTATCAAAATCAGCAAGGCGGGGAGGCCAGACTAGTGAACGTCGCTATATATATATATTTTTTAAGTGGAACAATTATAAAATTTCACTCTGTGGTCGAGATCCAAATAACGGAGCCCTAACATGTATCTGGGAAGAAGGGCCTCCGTCCTCCCTCCCATCCAAGCCAGGGAACGGCGAGATCTCGTTCACCCAGTCCACATCCCAGCCTGTGCCCCACCAGAAGCTCCCTCCAGTCCCAAACTGCGCCTTCCACGCGGAGGCCCCCGCAGAGCAGCCGCAATCAGCCACGAGGGGCTTACGACCAGAGCCCCCAGACGATCCGCCTGTTTCCATCCTGCTGTTCCGACCGAAGACCACCAAACCGCGTCCATCTCCACCCCCCAACTGGCCTAACAGCGCAGATACAAATTCAGCCATTCCGCTTTCTCCGCGCTACATAGAAGCCCCAGAGGGTGCTGCCGCCCTCAACGCCAGCGGAGGCCCAGGCCGTCCTTTTTCCTTCAGTCCGCGTCGTTCTTTCCTGCGCTCGACGTCTCCCGCCTGACAAGGCCTCATCCTCCCCGTCAGCCTTCGCCCACTCCCCGCCCCGCGATCCTTCCCTCCGAAAGAGCCGGCCCGGGCCTGTACCTGGCGCCGCAGCCTCTTAGCTTGCCTAGAAACTCCGCGCCCGCCCGCGCAAGGAGCCTCCGTCTCCCCCACTGAGGCGTCGGGTCAGGCTACAGCTCGAGCCGCCGCCTCCGCTTCCTTCTTCTTTCTCCTCCTCACGCAGCGGACTCTCCTTTCATCGGCCTCTGCCCTCGCAATCCGAGCGCAGCCAGCAGCGCAGACATGTTGGAAGCCTGTATCCCAGCGGCCGCTACTAGGCCCTCCCTCCTTCCCTGCCGCGCAACGTCAGAATGCACCGGGTGGGAGGAGGGGACAAGAGCCCCCTCCCTTACCAGAACCTCGGAGGAGAGAGTCGAGCCGGTATTTAAAAAAAAAAAAAAAAGACTTGCCTTTACTGGTCGCAATGACGGTCATTCAAACGCTCTGGTCACCGCCCACATAACCATTGGATCTTCTACCTGTCAGGCCTCAAATTCTAAATATCGATTGGTTAATTTATTTGCCATTTATAAAACATCTCAGTTTCCCTAACACTCGTTGGGTACAAGTCTCTTTCTCAGCTTCGCAACAATTGGTCGATAGCTCAGCTTCCCGCCCTCATCTATGTGCTTCTAGAAAACTACATGGTTATGTAGCATGAAGCTTTATTGGTGCCAAACAAGTGCCAATTTACTTCTTCACCCCGCCCCATTCCCTACTACTTCTTTCTCTTACAAAACATAAACTGACTTCCCCCTAGCCCGCCTTTATTTTTACCGTCATATCATTGGCTGAGAAAGTTGCCCATCTTAGCTACCTTCCGCGTCCTTTATAAGAGCTTCTCAAATAGCCGAAGAGGCGAGCGTCAATGTTGCACCCTGATTGGGAAGGGCTGCAAATGGGGCGGGGCGGAGGGGGATGAGAACGAGGCGGTATTTGAAAAGCAATCGAGCAAGTCGCCCTCCCTACTCCACTCCCCAAGGCCATAATGGACTCTTGTCTTTGATTGGCTAAACACTGGAGCGGCCTTCTCTCAAGTACTTACCAGGAACGGGGAAAAGGGAGAGGGAGAGATACCCGTATGTTCTGCTGCATTACATCATTGCCAACCAATAAGAAAACGCCGAGGGTCTCCGTTTACCTTTAGATGACAAAACGGTCTGAAGGTTGTGGAGGTTTAAATCGGGTCTTTCCAGTGGAGTATGCTTATTCCAAAAGAAGCAAGCCCTGTTGAATCAAATGCGAAGTACAGTAGGGTCTAGGAAGTATGCCTAGGAGCCTTTATATGAAATAAGCATCTGTGGATTGAACTAGGCCACTTTTCCACATGCATGAAATTTTAGCCTCAGTTGGCAGATACACATCTGTGTGTGAGATAAAAAGTGGGGGAAAAGAATTAAACTAAACAGCTCCACTGTGAAAGCTTTGCAAAGTTTTTTATACATTGCTCAAAACTCCATGTTTCCTTGAAAAAAAAGTTACACTGAATTCAAAAGGCCCAAAAAGAACAATCCAAGGGCTACAGGAGGTACTATTTTCTTACCGATTTAGGCATCTAATCCTTCCTCAGCAGCTCCTATTTCCTGCATTCTTCCCAAATTTTGCATGATTATTAGGCAGCTACCGAGGCCTGGCAACAAGGATGGCTTTTCCAGCATTAGTTGTCTGATTCTTCGTTGGAGCACTGTTTCCTTCAACTGACCCTAATGGCAATTCTGCATCACAGCATCAAGCTGCTTCTGGCCTGTAAATTCCATCTAGATTGCGACACTTGAGCAGCAGTGATGGCAAGGGGTTTAATCGGGACTGTGGGCTGCTGCTACAAGTCCTCACTGGACAGTTCCCCTGCTGCTGCTCCCTCCTATCCCTGCATCCTCACCAATTTACACTGCCTATGGATGGACATTCACACCTAAAGTCCACAATTCCTTATCCTCAGGTGCTTTCAGTGGAAGTTTCTACAGAGTCTTGTTATTCCAAGCATACAGTGCCCCATTTCCAAAGTCCTGCACTCTGCATTCTCTGGTTAATGTTGAGTAAGTAGTAGTAATAAAGCTTAATTATACTACTAATTGAAGAAATGGAACTAGTACTGTAAACTGCAGTATTGTAAGGTAGCATTAGAACATAAAGGAATAAGTGGACTGATTATCACGGGGCAATGATGATTCAATGAAATGCTCACCAAAGCTGGTTGCTGTCTCATTGTTTGCGCAAGACAGAAAAGTGGTCTCATGACAGAAAAGCATTCCCTAAAATGACCCCTTCCAGAGTACAAGTTACCTTGGAACTAAAAAGAAGACTGCATCTTCTCAAGAATCAACTGATAGACCTGTTAAAAGGAAGAAGCTCGGTTCATTGTGTCATTGTTTAGAGATTCCACGTTTTGGGGAGGGGGTTCAAAAATGGAAAACAGATGGCGCACTAGGGCAGAACTATGCAGCCGTGTATCCTAGGGCACAGTAACCGTGCAGTACACATGTATCAGTGATGGAAGGGAAGGGGGTATTCCTTTTGCAGGCTACAGCAACCAATTGAAATGGAGTTATGGTGTAGAAGGAATTGAAGCATATTATGTGAACTGGTCAGCAGGAAAGATACAACTACATCTAGGCAGAGCCAGAAAGCATGATCAGAGGTTGCATTAGCTTCTGACGGGGTGGGGTGGGGTTGAGGGTAACATGCATTCCTGCTCTCCACTAATGATGGGTTCCTTGTGCTTGTATCGGAGTACACTAAAAGTGCTCTTGCCCTGAGCAAGACAATCCCAATGGGGCTGGACTCTTCTTCTTCTTGGTGTAATGCTAATGACATAGGAGAATTTCCCTGACATACTACAAAAGGGAACCTAATGCAACACACAAGAAAAGCCTTGTACTGATGCAGTATTGGGGGGGTTTTGGTTTGTTTATTTGTTCAGTTGCTTCCGACTCTTTGTGACTTCATGGACCAGCCCACGCCAGAGCTTCCTGTCAGCCGTCACCACCCCCAGCTCCCCCAAGGTCGAGTCTGTCACCTCCAGAATATCATCCATCCATCTTGCCCCTCTTCCTTTTGCCTTCCACTTTCCCTAGCATCAGCTTCTTCTCCAGGGTATCCTGTCTTCTCATTATGTGGCCAAAGTACTTCAGTTTTGCCTTTAATATCATTCCCTCAAGTGAGCAGTCTGGCTTTATTTCCTGGAGTATGGACTGGTTTGATCTTCTTGCAGTCCAAGGCACTCTCAGAATTTTCCTCCAACACCACAGTTCAAAAACATCTATCTTCCTTCGCTCAGCCTTCCTTATGGTCCAGCTTTTGCAGCCATAGGTTACTACGGGGAATACCATTGCTTTAACTATGTGGAGCTTTGTTGTCAGTGTGATGTCTCTGCTCTTAACTATTTTATTGAGATTTGCCATTGCTCTCCTCCCAAGAAGTAAACGTCTTCTGATTTCCTGGCTGCAGTCAGCGTCTGCAGTAATCTTTGCACCTAGAAATACAAAGTCTGTCACTGCCTCCACGTTTTCTCCCTCTATTTGCCAGTTATCAATCAAGCTGGTTGCCATAATCTTGGTGTTTTTGAGGTTTAACTGCAACCCAGCTTTTGCACTTTCTTCTTTCACCTTCGTCATAAGGCTCCTCAACTCCTCCTCGCTTTCAGCCATCAAAGTGGTATCATCTGCATATCTGAGATTGTTAATGTTTCTTCCAGCGATTTTAACTCCTGCCTTGGATTCCTCAAGCCCAGCACGTCACATGATGTGTTCTGCGTACAGGTTGAATAGGTAGGGTGAGAGTATACAACCCTGCCGTACTCCTTTACCAATCTTAAACCAGTCCGTTGTTCCGTGGTCTGTTCTTACCGTTGCTACTTGGTCGTTATACAGATTCCTCAGGAGGCAGACAAGATGACTTGGTATCCCCATACCACCAAGAACTTGTCACAATTTGTTATGATCCACACAGTCAAAGGCTTTAGAATAGTCAATAAAACAGAAATAGATGTTTTTCTGAAACTCCCTGGCTTTCTCCATTATCCAGCGGATATTGGCAATTTGGTCTCTAGTTCCTCTGCCTTTTCTAAACCGAGCTTGTACATCTGGCAATTCTCGCTCCATGAATTGCTGGAGTACCTTGCAGGATCTTGAGCATTACCTTACTGGCATGTGAAATAAGTGTCACTGTTTGAACATTCTTTAGTGTTTCCCTTTTTTGGTATGGGGATATAAGTTGATTTTTTCCAATGTGATGGCCATTCTTGTTTTCCAAATTTGCTGGCATATGGCATGCATCGCCTTGACAGCATCATCTTGCAAGATTTTAAACAGTTCGGCTGGGATACCGTCGTCTCCTGCTGCCTTGTTATTAGCAATGCTTCATGGCAAAATGGGATTCTTTGGGGGAAAGGGGGCGGTACCAATCCTTTTGGCTGTGTCTGTAAAAGATAAAGCCAGCTGTGATGCAACCTTGTCTATTACAAAGTGAGGAAAAGTTAATATTCTTTCCTTCCCATCTTCCAGGAAGAGAAAGTAGCTCATTATCTTTCTGCCAGTTGCCTCCTATTCTGCTCAAATAGTCTAGAATCCAGATGTTTTTTTGCACATTTCTATATCTGTGAAGGAGGGACGTGATGGCTCAGTGGTTAAGACGCCAGGCTTGTCGATCAGAAGGTTGGCGGTTCGAGATCCGAGCGCCGTGTGACGGAGTGAGCTCCTGCACTCGCCCCAGCTCTTGCCAACCTAACAATTCAAAAGCATGCAAATGCAAGTAGATGAATAGGTACCACTTTGGTGGGATGGTAACAGCATTCCGCGCACGTCATGCCAGCCACATGACCGTGGAAGCGTCTTCGGACAACTCTGGCTCTTCGGCTAAGAAACGGAGATGAGCACCGCCCCCTAGAGTCGGACACGACTGTGCATGGGAAAACCTTTAAACCTTTATATCTATGAAGATGGCAAATTAGCATTGGTTCCAACGCTGCAAACCTCTGCACACTAGGCTGGATGTAAATCTCATTGGTCAGAATGAGATGCAGAGTGAGGCATTTATGACTATAATGTTAATATATGATTGTAATGCTAACAGAGCTTACCTCCTGGCTAAACATGGGTAAGATTGAACTGCATAGTTACTTGGTAATAAGCACCACTGAATAATTGTCAATGCTCCATTGCACTGCACCTGCTGTGCATGCAGAGATCCCAGGTTCAAGCTTTGGCATCTCTGGGTATGGCAGAGAAAAGTCCTGCTTGATCATTTGTAAAGCTACTGCCAGTCAGGGCCATCTGTACTGAGTTACATGGATGAATGCTGTGAATGAATATAAAGCAGCTTCTTACATTTCTTAATGGGCTACATGAGCTTTCCCTGCTCCCTACTGTTTTGGACAAGCCTGGGCTTTATGCTCCAGCTGGAAGAAGAGGAGGTAGCTAGCTAGGATAATTTGCTTTATAACATATATTGTTAAAATTGTGTGCATCTTGTTTGAAAGCTCAATAAAGCATTTGTTGTTGTTGTTCAGTCCTTTAGTCGTGTCCGACTCTTTGTGACCTCATGGACCATAGCACGCCAGGCCTTCCTGCATACACTATGTTAAACAGTAATGCACATCTTTCCCTTCCTGCTTAAATTCACAGCAAGGGAAAAGGACTTTTCCATCTGGATAGGGTGGTCATTCTGAAGAACAGAGTCAATGAACAAATGATTTGATCATGGTATAGGGCCAGGTTGACAATTATGTCTGCCTTTCTCACTATCCTGCTGTCTCCCCAGTTTTACAGACTTAAGACAAAAACAGTTCAAGGCACTGATTGCTGGAAAAAAGAACATTAAGTCTCATGGTTTTTACAGGCAAAGTGAACAAAGAGATTTGTTTACTGTTTCCTGCTCCCCAATCTCAAAAGTCCCAAAGCAGTGAAATATTTACAAGTAAAACCAAAGTCACTAATATGCTGAAAATATTCGTGAAGATAACAGGAATCCCAGTGTTAAAAACCAGGATCACATTTGTTAAAAGCTAGCATCTAAATATCTACATCTCTAGAAATCTAGATAGATATAAAGGAATTTCACTTTACTTTATAACAGTATAGTCATTACTTCAGCTTCCTTGGCAAGGGAATTTCAAACTCTGAACACCACAAATTGTATTTTGTTGAGCACCAACTGATAGGGGGTCTACATTATGGAAGATCGAAGCATATAACAACAACAACAACAACAACAACAATCTGATAGTAAGCAGACATTGAAGCATCCTGATCCTCAACTGGCAGAACTTTAGAAGGTGAAACAAACGCTTTGAACTGACCCAGAAAACCAGATCGATGCTTTAAAAACTGGCACTGTAGAGTACCTTGAAAAGTAGAGGATTTAAAAGACATTAATGAAGTTTGATGGGATGACATTTTTGATTGGAATGCAAGAACTGAAGGATACAGCTTATTCAAAAGGACATAGGCCAGACAAAAAGAGAGGAGGAATGCCATCATATATAAAGGGCACAGATGCATTGAGATCCAAGAGTTTTATCATGAGAGTCCAGTCAAGAGCATTTAGGTAACACTGCAAGGAAGAGGAAATAGCAAATATATTATTGAATCAATAATGCCCTTCTGGATCAGATTATAAACTTTCTGGGAGAAGAAACTTAGTAATCAGAGATTTTAACTACTCAGACTTCTGATGGAAAACCAATTCAGCCAAGACTGCAAGATCCCCAAGATTCCTGAGTATCTTGCTGACTTGTTTCATTTTCCAGAAGATGGAAGAAGAGACAGGGGGATCAACTGTCTTAGATCTTATCCTAACCAATAGAGAAGAGCTTGTTGAAGAGGTAAAAATAGTGTGAACTTTGGGAGAAAATGAACATGATTTTATTTGGCCACCCATCTACCAAAAGTAACTCTGGGGACTTCCGGTGGGAATAATGCGGACTGAGCAGCTTTGCCCATGCGCTCCGCAGGCAGAACTAGCATCATGGCAGTTTTTCCAGGCACAGGCTGGTTTCTCCTGTAGCCCAGAGCATTTTTCCGGATCAAGGAAAACACTTGGAATCGACCCATTTGTCCTCCAGACAGCGAGTTGTACCCAGGAGATTGTGGACAGCGTACATGATCGACCGGTAAGACTTCGCCGGGAGGCTGGGATTTCATAATTTCCGAGCTGCACTGCAGCCCTTAAAGGGACAGTAAGTCCGGCCACCCGATTTCATAAACATCCAATTTATTGTTCTTTTTAAAGTTTTTGTACCCTAAGAGAGGCTTTCTACAGAAAGAAGAAGCAGACTCTCTTGGTGCTTATAGTTATTTCTGGATGTAATTTTTAAATTTTTAAGTTTTGGCATGTTTTCCCATCTAAAGATTAAGGATGACTGAGAATAAAGAATTGCCTTCCTGTTATTATTTTTGTATTGAATTTGAAGGATTGAATATTTCCCTACATGTTGGATTTGTTGGATTTGAATTCTCAGATTTCTGTTCACTTTCCTTGGGATCTGCTTGTTAACTTATTTTTCTTTGTGCCAATTTTATCCAGAACTTTTCTATTAACTCATTAACTCATATCTGCGTGAGTCAAGTATCCAGGGGGCACCATAATTTACTGCCTGAAACATGGAAGATTTCAAGGAAGCTTCTTCAGGGTTCTGTTATGAGCCTGAGCAGACCTTCAAAGAGATCCTTTTAGAGTGTTGTCAGTGTCAGGATGGAGGCTGAGCTTGACGAGTCTGATTTGGAAATAGAGGGGTCGATAACAATAGAAGCGGGAAAGAACGGGGATGGCGTGAAATTTGAACCAGCTCCAGAGCAGCTAATTGGAGGCAGCCTGGAAGGAGACTCACCTCCACCTATCAGCACGCAAGAAAGGAGGTGGGAAAGGCAAGGCAGAGCAATGCGAGGCACGATTGGCTCCCGCTCACAAACGGCGCGAAAATCAAAAGGATAAAAGGCGAGCATAGCGTGTGCACATTGCCGGAAACAACCATTCACGTTCCATACTGCATCCTGGAGTGAATCGCAATCCTGTCACCACTCCAGAATCCCCGCTCGGACCTCACCCTGCTTCTACACCAGAGTCTTGCCTTGTAGCCCAGCCAAGCCTTGCGCCAGAACCTTGCCCCATCGTCCAGCCATGCTTCGTGCCGGAGTCTTGCTGTGCCACCCCGTTGTGCCCCGCGCCGGAACCCTGCCTCGCTGTACAGCTGCGCCTTGTGCCAGAACCTAGCCTTGCCATCGTGCCCAGTCCCGTGCCGGAATCTTGTCATACATCCACATCAAGCCTCGAGCCAGAACCTCGCCTTGCAGCCGCCGCAACAAGTCTTGTGCCGGAATCGTACCTTGCAGCCGCGCCAAGCCTTGCGCCGGAATCCTGCCCCGTCTCCATGCCAAGCCTTGTGCCAGAACCTTGCCTCACAACCACTGCGCCAAGCCTCACACCAGAATCTTGCCTCACAGCCATGCTAAGCCTTGCGCCGGAACCCTGCCCCGCAGCCACGCCAAGCCTCATGCTGGAACCTTGCATCGCAGCCACGTGATGGCTTGCATTGCAGCCACAATTCCACACCTTTCTGCTTTGAGCCTTAGTCAGGACAGGACAGTCAACCTATTCTGCAGACTATTCGGGACTGTGGGGAAGAACTTATTTCTAAGCTGTGTCATCTGGCTGAAGATATAATGGAGGAAGATGAAGATTTTGATAAGAATAGAGACTTTCTTATTGACAGCAAGTTTGAAGTAATGCCAGACGAAGACTACATTTTGGTGTTGAAGGGGTTAAAGCGACTGTCTGAGCTGCAGATTACAAGGAGAGCTGTTTTTCTGAAGAATTGTTATGGCTATATGGGGGGTTGTTATGGGAGAGAAGAGAATCTGCTTTGTGGGAGCTTTTCTGCTGAAAAGTTTATTTATTTTATTTATTTATTTATTTGTCTTATTTATACCCCGCCTATCCCCTCCCTACTGGAGGACTCTAGGCGGCTTACAACATTATATATTAAATCCAATTATACATCATCATTTTACAATTTATTACCGCGCGACAGGGAGAGAGGAAGGGAACCGGCTCTTCCGCTGCAGGCATTGGACTGCAAGTCCCAGAATGCCTCGCTCCGCGCTGGCTGCTGACGTCCAGGAAGCTGGTATTTCCGGATCCGTCGTCCTCCGCCGTCATCACCGCTCTTCCAGGTCTTTCTTGGATTGAGGACGACCCTCCGCTGGACGCCCGCAAATTGCCCCACGTGAGTGGTACCCATTTATCTACTTGCTATATTAGCTTTCAAATCGCTGGGTTGGCAGAGAGCTAGGGCTAGTGACGAGAGCTCACCTCGTCACGCGGTTTCGAACTGCCAACCTTATGGTCGGCAGTCTAACGGCTCAGTGGTTTAACCCGCTGAGCCACCGCGCCCCTTTTGTTTGGGTTTATAAGGGGGGCAGTTGGGCTGTTTGATTCTTGTAAGAAAAATTTTGCTGAGAAGTCTTGAGTTTTTAAGGGGAGCAGTTGGGCTGTTGGATTTTTGTAAGAAAAATGCCTTGGGTGTAATAGGGAGATATGTTAATGCTTTGGTATACTTCGTGGTGGGGTAAAATCAAGAATGTGTAATTGGATTGAGAATGAGGTTATTATGATTTCATTTCTCTTTAATGATTTGGATTAAGATTTATTGGATTTTTCTTAAGATTTGTTTGATTTGTAAGACTTATAAGGTATTCATAAGGTATAATAATAATTGCTTACTCTTTAGGTTTAATAGGATTAAGATTGTTGTAGTATTATTAATTATAAAAGTAGACAATTTATATCTTTTTACAATTTGATTTTTATTAATACTGGATAGAACTGTATAGAATAGTGGTGGGAAGGAAACAATTAAATTAATGTTGCTTTAGGGGGAAGGAAGTTGATTTAGAAATTAATATAATATAATATAATATAATATAATATAATATAATATAATAATATAATAATTGGAAGGAGCAATTGCATTAGTGATTTATATATGTGTTAATGGAAGGATTTTGTCAAGATGTCATCCATGCCATCCTGCCATGGAACCAGGAAGGAACATCCCGCCACTCCGTTAAACTCACATGGTCGTTTGGGGGTGCCTAACAGTAAAACTACCAGACGTGTAAAATAGGGGTTTGGTGTATTCACAGAACTGCAGATTATGTAAATAAAAGTCTCGCGCTGAGCGTTTCAGCACCCAGGATAGATCAAAGGGTGATATCGCCACATTAGTTGATTCGGACCCAAAAATATCTGAGAACTGAGAGACAAAGGGAAGGGCGATCGAGCCGCGAATCCCGATGGGGGGGAAACTTGGAGATTTTAAAACTAAAACTTTGTGCTTGGATCTGCTTTTTCAAACCTCCCCCCCATCATCACCACCACCCTCTTCCTCCTCCTCCTTCATGGTTTGTTCCGCTAAAGCTTGGAAATGTATTCTTCACCCCTCTGCCTTGCCCAGGTAATTAAAGCTTTCTTTAAATTGTTAAAGCTTTCTCACCCCTCACCCCAATATTCCCCTTCACACACACACCCCGCGCTGCTGCGCTTCGCATTACTACGGTATTCGCTTTCTACTCCACTTCCCTGTTTTCTCCCTGAAGTTTTTTACTTTCTACTCCGCTTCCCCACCACACAGCTGATTGGCGTGGATATTTTCCACCCTGGGGCGGAGCAAGCTGCAGGTTTTGAAGAGGGGTAGTCTTATACGGCGAGTATATCCCAAACTCTATATTTTAACTGGAAAAGTTGGGGGTCATCTTATACGCCCAGTCGTCTTATACGCCGGAAAATACGGTAATGTGATCTTGGTTTGATATAGAGTAAGGGATTGATTATGGAAATTGCTGTATATTCTTCCTCTTGGAAGTCAGAAGTCACCTTTCTATGTAATCTTTAAAAACTCTTTTGTCTTGTGTTTCTCACTTTTTTAGTTTTCTTTTTTTTCTTTTTGTAGTTTTTGCTTTAAACTCAATAAAATTCTTTAAAAAAAACAAAAGTAATTCTGGGCAGTGAACAAGATATAGTTATCAAAAAAGCAAAAAAGATAACATTAAGACTCATATCCATAAATCAGCCACTCCATGTTCCCTTGGGGTTCAAGGGAAATTGGAGCATGGTTGTACAAGCACACTAGATTTCAGGAGAGCCAATTTCAACATGCTTAGAGAAGTACTAGATGGGATCCTAAGGTCAGAAATCCTTTGATCAAAGGGAGTGTAGGAGAGTTGGGAGCATTTCAAAAATAAGATATTAGAAGTACAATTACACACCACTCCCATTATAACAAAAATGGGAGAGAGAGCTTAGAAAACTATTGTGGATGTATAGGCAGCTTTTGACTGGGATAAGTGTTAAAAGGGACATGTATAAGAAATAGAAGATGGGTTCAGTTACCAAGGAGATATACCACCAAGTAGCTAATATCCACAGAAAAGTTTGAAAGGTTAAGGCACAAAAGGAAAGTATGCTTGCAAGGGAAGCTGAAACCAACAAAAAGGACTATTTGACTATGTCAGTAGAAAAAGGAAGGGGTGGGCCCATGCTAGGAGAGGATGGTAGGATAATAACAGGTGACGGGAAGAGGGCAAAGCTCCTCCACTTCTACTTTGCTTCAGACTTCTTCCTAAAACGAGATGTGTTCAAATGGATCTAAGTAAAACAACTGACAAAGGAGGGAGTAGAACCTTTGAAATATAGGTGTGTATGTATGTGTTTGGAAACGAGTATTTTCAAAAAAGTAAGGTGACAACTTCGCAAATGCTAGAGTTTTGTCACTCCTTTATAAAATATATCGAAATAGTGATTAATATGCTGGGTTAAATATAGGTGCGACTTTTCTGAACAAAAATACTCCATGAAAGTTGCTGCTATCTGAACAAAAAGCAACAAATTGGAACAGTGCACTGTAAAAACTACAGTTCCTACTGCTTCTTTAATGGCTCAAGTATGCATTCCATTTAACACATGCAATATAGACACACGTGGAGGGGTGTCTGCAGGGTATGCTCGAAAAAGTCAAGATGGTGGCTGTGATTTTTTTTTTATCACGCCCTGCAGATACCTGTGCACACGTGTTTCAGATGAATATTTGAGAGCTCAAAAAACTAAAAGTAAAAGGTGAGATAATAATGTGAAAGTGTTGTCAGTTTCAGTATCTTCCTGCTGTTACTGATGTTATTTTGTCAAGACGTATTTCACAGATCACTGACCTGGGTGTAAAGTGGACATAATCTATAAAGAGATTAGTATTATCTCTACAAAGACCAACGTTTTTTCACATATTAATAAGAACATATTACAAAGAAACAACAAAAAAGTTCTAGATTAGAATCTTCTAGAAAATAACAAATATTTATAAATCAGTCATTGATTGTAGTTCTTTTTAAAGATACTCTGTTTGGATAATGACTAGAGTTTTGAGTTTATGATGATTGAAATTTAGAAAGTATATTAACTGTACATATGTCCAGGTACCAGGAGAAGATCTTTGGACTACAGACAGAACCACTTCCTTTCCAAATCCTTTATTTTTCTGATATTTAGAGTTAAACACTTCAGTCTCAGTCAGCTATGGTTGCATATTAATAACCATATGAAATTATTAGTTTGTAGAAATAGGCAACAGATTTGCAACCAAGAGTTGCCCTTTATTCTGAATTTTTCCATCCTTCTGGGTGCCACAGGGTTATAACGGTGATATTGAACCAAAACATTCAGCTGGTTGAAGAGAGAATTTTTTGCACAGGACTTCTATCAATCTGATCAATAAAGCCACCCAGCCCATAAGAACAGGAGCACTGCCAGTTGAATATCACATGGCAGATAGGAACCCTGTGGTATTTGTGTACTCAGTAACAGGGGAAATCATATTTGAAATAAATAAATCCCAAAATAGTTTAATACACTTGGATGGCTTTGTAATCAGGTCAGATTTTATGAACAGCAACTGGATAAGGCAGAGTAACTACAGTACGTATATTTTCCAATATAAATCTCTCTGAATTTGTACTCATTTTTGGAAACAATATCTAATTTTTGCAAACTTGTGCTTGAAATCTGACTTCCTGATAGATTTCCCTGGTATACACATTATTTTCTGCCTGGCCCCTGAGTTCACTGCTCTTGGCAACTGTTTGATTTTACGGATCTTTGTAATGATCTCTGTGTTCTGATGCGCTGGCCAGCCGTTCTATAAGGCAAATGATGGATTGGAAGAAGAAATAGACTGTGTTCCCCCATCCATGTGTCCGTGGGCTGCCATCTTTTCCAATTCCTTCCTTCCATTGCTTTCTCAAGACAGAAAAGGGTGTCCCAAGTGTATCTGAATGTGCCATCCAGTAGCTGCTCCTTGGAGCCTTAGCCTGTTTCCCTCAGTAACCATTTCATTAGCTCACTGTTCATCTGTAAGTAGTATATTTGACACTGCAAGCAAATAGCTGCTATAGCTCCTATGGCTGTTCAGAGCTATCACACTCTGTTACCCTAGTGTGGTTTTTTTTCCAAGTTGGCAGCCCATGCTGGCTGGGGAATTCTGGGAGTTGAAGTCCACACATCTTAAAGTTGCCAATATTGAAAAACACTGCCCTAGTGCCTTACTCTAGGGAAGGACGTGATCTCATTTAAGGCAAAATCCTTCAATGCCCTGGATATGAGTTTTAATTTTGAAATTATGCGGGATGTTTTGTAAGTACCCAGTATCTGATGCATAGGCAACATACAAATTGTGGTAAGCAAACAAGCAAACAAACTTGAGGATCAAGGTTTATTTTGTCTTTTAGAGCAAAACAGAGGGTTTATTATTGATCGTTAGTGGCAATGCAGTTTGATGCCAAATCTCAATGCAAGCCACTTGGAAATAGCATCTATTCTTTCACTATCTGACAGAAAAGGAAAAAGAAAGCTGCCAAATGAAAAATATCCAATATTGAACATTAACTTTCTATTAAATGAAATGTCAACAAACAAATTCATTGGTTTATCTTTTTAATTGCACCTTTTTCAGGTTCAAAATGACCAACATGGGCTGTTTGTTATATATCTGGTTCTGAACAGTTCTGGTAATAGTAGCAACAGAGTACATGAGAATGCATTAACTTTTATGAGCTTTTTTTTTTAACCTCCAGAAATATTTGGTTAGCCATTACCAGAGGGATAATTTTATTGTATTTGCTAATATATTAAATTTGTTGAATATTGATTTATATTCTACCTTTTTTGTTTTGGGTCTCACTAGTTTTTTTCCCCCTACTCACTTGAAATATAGCAAAATATATATTTGCCATTTTATCCAGCAACTCTTCTCTTAAAGTGTCTTCCTAAGTTCAGCATATCTTATCTAGTTATTTTATTGAGCCCTGTAACCATACAAAATATTGAAATTTGGTCTAGTGGTTAAGACCCCAGGCTAGAAACCAGGAGACCGTGAGTTCTAGTCCTGTCTTAGGCATGAAAGCTGGCTGGGTGACTTTGGGCCAGCCACTCTCTCTCAGTCCAACTCACCTCACAGGGTTGCTGTTGTGGGGAAAATAGGAAGAGGAAGGAGTATTAGGTATGTTTCCTGCCTTGAGTTATTTATATAAATAATAAAGGTGGGATAAAAAATCTAAAAAAAAAAGTTCTGTATGTGATTCTGCCCACATCTTTAATTTACCTTCCATTTTTTATGCCACTAGCATGAAACTCAAGATACAACTGAAGAAGTTCTGTGTCATCTCTCTCACTAATCAATGACCTTCTTTGATTATGACATCTCAAACCCAAGCTCAAAAAGAAGCTTTTTGCATTGAATGAAGTTAATCAATAACTAGCATGAAGGACACCACAGGGTACTGTGCAATGGAACAGAGAATAGCTTTTACTAAATGTCATTTCATAACACCTCCCTGTGGTGGTCCAATCTATTTTGGGTCCAACAGGAAGTCGTAATTCAAATTACTTTTTGAGGTGCAGTGGGCAGATTGTAGAAATACACTGAGTAGGAAATCAAAAAGAAACAAAAATCTTTCAGGTACATATCGTCACATGAAAACACTTTCTGTGGTTCTCCTGCAATCAGTTTGATGCTTTTGTTTCTACATTTCTGAATATAAAGGCAGTATCTTTATTATATATTATTCGTCCATAAAGGAAAGGGTACTGAGGTTTGTTGCATCAAAATGTCCTTGTGAATTTTCTCAAAGGAATGGAAATTTGCATCACAGACCTATACACATCTATTCTAAATGAAGTTCCTTTCAGTTCAATAAGACTTACTCCCAGCTGGTATTTATTTATTTATTTATTATTTAAATTTATATGACCGCCCATCTCCCCCAAACGGTATCATTTCCACATAGCACTGAATAAATGTTATATAAACAAGCTGAGGTACTTCCTTTTCCTTTGGCATGGCTACCAGGAAGAGATTGATTAAAAATGAAAGCAAAAGTTTACAAATGTGATTAGTAACTATAACAACACCTACTTAAGTTTGTGCTGGTATATGTGGGCACTGTATTTCTGAACAAATAAATAGTCTTAGATCATGTTCACGCTTTGAACAAAACTGCTATTTTGTGGACATTAATTACTTAATTTGCTAAAATACAACCCATAAGCAAAGAATATGCTCTACAAACAGCAGCTAATGTTTATTATCCATGGTGATGAAGTGCTGTATTTTACAGAGAATAACATTCTATGCTATAGTCCACTCTAATGCATCTTCTGATTTCCAGGAATCCATTTCTCCAAGTCTATGCAATTGAATAACACTAAAAGGACAGGGTGGAACCAAAGAAACAGATGAAGGTGGCCAGCATGCTGAAGGCTTAGCAAATGACAGTGTTTCTACAGTTTTTTCATTTACTTATTTATTTATGTATTGGAATACTTTAGACTGCTTTTTGGTCCAATATAGTTGCAAAAAATAGCTTGCCTTAAACTATCTACAGTATGCATTAAAATATAAAATGAGAATTAATAGTGCTTTTTCAAAGAGCAATACTACTTTAAGATGTAGGTGGAGGCTCATGTTACATGCAACAAGACCAACCTGCATCCTGCATTCTCAAGTAGTAACAGATGGAAATATGGCTGGAAGGGAAGGAGACAGGATAAATAAGGGAATTATGAAGCCTACCTTATGGCATACACCAATGGTCCAAGTCATCAAGAAAAATGATAACATGCCCAATCTGTAGAACTTTAAAAGTGAAAGTCTGGTCTTGGTTAAATATGTTGTTTCAGCATTTGAAAATATTTTTCAGAAAATAAAAAGAGCCAAGATTTTTTAAAAACTGGATGCCTCAAACTGGTTTCAACATCAATAGTGCTAAGCTGTTTAATTGTTATTCCTGTAAACCAGGTATGTACAAAACCCTTTTCAAGCCAAAATCTGGCTTGACTTTTCAATGACATGCTGGGGCAGCAGTTCAAGGAAGTGGGCAAGGCCAGGACAAAGGCTAATTTTGATTTAATTCAGATTTAATTAGTTGATCAATGAAATAGTTGTTAAAATAACTCCCCTTGTATTTAATATTTCCAACTTTCATTAAATTAAAAATTATCATTTGGCAGTAAGTTTTTCGAGTGCCTCCCCTGGCTTTAAAGTCACAGTTTTTCCCATTAGCTTTAAACCTCCCCAAAGGAAAATCAGTGGGTACTGCTATTATTCATGTAGTCACTAGATGGTGATGAATTATATCTGGGTGGAGTCCAGAATGTCTTGTTACTGTTTTATTCTTGTTTATGAAAGCCTAAAAACATTCATCTCTACTATTCTAAATGCTGGCCCTCCAAGCCATTGACAGCAGTTTCTAGACAAAATGTCGATGAAGGTTCTCAGTCATCCAGGTGGAACAGTCTGTGGCTTGAATCATGTCAACTGGATTTCTATTTTCTCAGTAGAAACCTTTCACTCCTTATCCAAGGAGTTTTCCTTATCCCCTATCTTCCCCTATCTTCCTTCCTGCTTTGTCTTCTGTGCCTAGGAAGATTAAGACCATTTTGCAAGCTCAACAGCAGCAGGGTAATCTTAACGATCCTCCTTTAGATGATAAAGGGACTTAGAAATAAACATCTCAAAATAACCATGACCTAGCCCCAGGTGCAAGGTCACACAGCCACCCTAGAAACATATTTAAGGATTCCCTTACTAACTTTACTCAGACTGAAGAAGCTCCTTGGATAAGGAGTGAAACGTTTCTACTGAGAAAATAGAAATCCAATTTCTAGACAAAACTTTTTCCATCCTCCAAACTTTTGACATTTACCAGAGTACATTGCTTGGTTAATCAATCTTTGTTTACATCTTTAGATCTTGCCATCTGCTACACTTCAGCTGTTGTGAAGTGATGCCAAGCCTTCAATGCAGAGTTGTATCCATCCAATTCCATTTAATGCAGTAGCTGGATGCTTTCTGCAGAAGGCAAAATCGTTATTCCTATGCCTCATGCCTGCCTAACTCAGAGATATTATCATTGCAATTTAGACTGAGAATGTATTTATATCAGTCCGGAGTCCACATGTTTCTACTATTATAGTGTTATTTGCTTTGCCATTCTGAATTTTTTATAATCACATTCCACACAACATTCCAAAATTGCACCTGACAAAAATACGTCTGTGAATATCAGTAAGCCATCCTGTATCTGTTGACATTCATTACATAAGCATATCCTGGTAAAGCTTGATTGTTCATTCTGTTTTAGGTTGCTTATTTAACTATAGCTCTTATGCTGCTTTAAAAAAAAGTAGCAAAAAAAATCTGCCCAAAACAGAAAAATGTGCATACCTCCATGGTGTATTGTCACTAGGTGGAAAGCATTTAAAAGATTCCACAATTAAAAAAAGAAAAGAAAAAGAAAACTATTTAGCAGAGGAGACCTATGAAAAAATAAAGCACAATTAAAGTATTCTTTGTCTTGATAAATCAAAGTAGACAAAAGTGATTACCAAATACCTTTTCTGTATAGGTCAAGGGGGGCAGAAGATTAATTCTACTGAGACTCTAGTAGTTACAGATATAGCAAAAGCAATAGATAAATTAATACAATTTGGAGCTGTTATGAGATGGTCCTGGCAGATAGCAGCAGGTAGCAAGCCTGGCTGAGCTAAAGAAAAGCTAAGCAGGGAGAGACATGGTTGGCACCAGAAAATCCCAGAGCTGTGGCCAGACTGGGATATATAGGGGGGAAAAAAGATTTTGGCAAGCTCCTTTTTTTACTCTTGCCAAGAGAATTACATGGACATTCTTGGGAACGTGAACAAATGAGGTGCGTGTAAACCTTCGTCTGCCTCATTTCAACATGAGTTGTACTATATGCAAGGGCAGCTGGGTGTTTCTCCCTTACAGCTTCTCCCTGAGAGACAGAAAGTGTGCTCTTGATTTACACTCCCTTGATATAAATGGGGTGAAAGAAGTTCCAAATGGAAAAAAATATGCAAGAGAGCTCTGGGTCCAAAATCCCCACTGATACAACACTGACGTTTTGGCCAAGCATTCCCATATCATTGTCGTCCAGAACAAGAAAGTAAAAGAACCAATTCCAAGGAAGGCATAACTTGAGACAAGCCAAAACTTTAATCCCAGCTATTTTCCCCTGCCTGCAAGTCTTCCCCAGCTGCACATCCCCACATCAACATTTCCTTGAGAAGTCTCCATCTAAACATAAAGGAGGCATTTTGCCAAAAACAGGAGAGGAGAGAGTAGAAGCTGAAAGTCATTGGGCAAATTAGCATTGTGTGATCTTAGCTTTCAAATGACCTCCTTGCTGTATAAACAAGATTATGTAAGTGTTCTGGTGGAAAGTGCAGCTGTTTTACACCACTGCCATCTTGAGGTTGGTAAACAGAGGATTGCAGCAGGAGACTGCGCTCATTCTCATCATAATCTTTACAAATCAGTCGCCAGGATGTCATTGGTGAGACTTGCAGCCCAATCCTTTCCATAGCTATTGCATTTAATGGGGTCTGCTTCTACACAATTGGTAACTTGTTTTGGCTATTTGTTTAGGCTGCAATCAGTGCTTAGTTCTGACTTCACACGTTTTCCTTCAGAGCAGTGCCTTCTGTTGCACAGATTTCTCCTTTGGCTTGCACTCAAAAAAACAGTCATTTGTCTGAACGGCTGTGCCTGCTGGTTCAGCGGGCGGAGCTGACAACGCAGTAACTTTTTTTGGGCTCAGGCAGGTTTTCCTGAAGCCCAGAAACGTTCTCCGGATCAAGGAGAATACCTGGAATCATCCCATCTGTCCTCTGGACGGCTGCTTGCAGCCAGAAGATCGCAAACAGCGTTTCGTGTTCGACTGGTAAGAGTCAGCTGAGAGGCGGGGACTTCATCACTTTCCAAGCCACACTGTTGCCTTAAAGGGACACTAAGACCAGCCACCCCATTTCTAAATCACCAATTTGTATTTTTTTTAAGTATATGTACCCCAAGAGAGGCTTTCTACAGCGAGGAGAAGCTGGTTCTCTTGGTGCTTAACGTTATTTTTGGGATTACTTTTTCTTTAAAAAAAATTCTTTTAAGTTTTGGATTTTGTTTTCCTTCCAAAGGAAATTCCAAAGATTGAGAGTAAACAATTGTCTTCCTGTTATTATTTTTGTATTAAATTTGAAGATATTAGTATTTTCCTACACGTTGAATCGGCTGATTTGAACCTTCACCTTTCTGTTTTCACTTTCCCTTGAGAACTGTCTGCTATCTCACTCTCACTTTATGTAAACACACTTCGGAAGCCTTCCATATCTTCGACGTTCGCTGGTTAAGCTCCTAGGGGGCACCATAATCTACTGCGTGAGACATGGAGGATTTCAAACA
The DNA here is from genome assembly GCA_023362775.1 of Charina bottae. Taxonomy (NCBI): domain Eukaryota; kingdom Metazoa; phylum Chordata; class Lepidosauria; order Squamata; family Charinaidae; genus Charina; species Charina bottae. The sequence continues at coordinate 69,039,404 of JALMGJ010000001.1, read as the reverse complement.
GATTCTTTCTGACTTTCACCAGGATTTTAAACAGATTTCTTCTGACTTCTATCAAGCTTTTATGCAAGATATCCAGGACATTGTGGAAAATATGAGATCTAAAATGTGCCATCAGGTTGGGGATGTGGTGGATGAAATTGAGGAATTTAAGAGCGATAGAGAGGGTTTTTCTAAGACTGAGTTTGGGATTTTTATCGAGATGCTGGATGAAGATTGGATAATGGAGTTGGAGAAATCTGAGGGAGAGAGTGATCTGCAAGCCATAAGTAAAATCGATCTCCTGGTGGAATGCCATGAAAAGAACCTGGAATCTTTGAGGGGGGCAGTTGGGCTGTTTGATTCTTTCAAGAGGAAAGCTCTGTGCACATTGTGGGGATATGTAACTGCTCTGGTTTATTTTGAAGTGGGATAATGGTTGAAGAATGTTTATCTGGTTTGCTTTAAGGATTTGATTGATGTTATTTGCCTTTAAAGATTTGGATTTACTGTTTTGAATTGGCTTTGTTTTTTGGGTTTATTAAGATTGGGATTATTAAAATTGTACTATTAAGTATAATAGCAGACAACTTATGTGCTTTTTAATTTGATTCTTATTATAGTAGACAGAAATGTATAGAATAGTAGTAGGAAGGGAATAATTAAATATGTTTTATCTTTTGGATGGGGAGAAAGATGTTTAGGAGGTTCATATGAACTTTTTTTCTTTATTTAAATATAAGGGGGAGGAGTAACTGTACTTAGTGATTTTTATTATGCGTGAAAGTGGAATGACTTATAGAAATAATGTGATCTTGGTTAGACTTAGAGCAAGGGATTGATTATGGAAATTTTTGTATATCCTTGCTGTTAAAAGTCGGAAGCCACATCTCTTTGTAAATTTGAAAAAAAAAATTCTCTTGTGTTTCCGCACTTTTAAAGTATTTTTTCTTTCTATGTAGTTTTTTTGTTTTTTTGTAGTTTTTATTCTTCTCTTGAAACCTAACAAAATTTACTATTAAAAAACCCAGTCATTTGTCACAGGGCAAATGCAACCCCTTTTCCTCCAGTGAGCTATTCAGAATGGCATATAGACCTTGGCTATGTGACTGGCACAGGGCCTTTTAAAGTAATCTCTATGAGACTGAAAGTGCTGAACATCATAAATCTCTCCCCAGTCTGCTTGGTTTTGAGAAAGTGTCCCTTATTTTCCCTTTTCAATTGCAGTGACTTTTAAATATCTTTGGGGACTATAGTTTCACATGCTCAAGTGCTGTCATGCAATAGTAAGGTCAATGGTTAGGAATATTTAGAATACAAACATGTGGAAAGTATCAGCTGCTTTTACATCATAAGGTTAATTGTTCCACCCGTATGTCAGTGCGTCTAACACATTTTGTTACAAAATGAGTTACCCACAATCTATTTTATGTACAGAAACTGATTATATTGCTATTTTAATTATATTTCAGCACAGTCAACAGGACAGCACCCTCCATCGCCCCTGGAATGTTAGTTTAGCTCAGCCCAAAGGACACCCAAGAGTTTGCCCTTTAGCAGAGAGGAATGGCAGTGGGTTCAGAAGAAACTGACAGGGATTGCTGTCACTGCTTGCCACAATCTGCTACCTGAAAACGTTGCATTCCTCTGCCTAATGTGAGAGCCAGTGCAGGTGCTTCAAGTGACACGCTGAAAAGGCCATAGCAGCAGACAGCCACAAGCTGCGATTTAAAATTTCAGGGGTGAGTTCCCGAGTGGATGAGGTAGCATCTTTCAAGAGAATTGTCAGAAACTTAAAAGAAAGAGTATAATAGACCCAGTTTGGCAGTGCATAGCTCTAGGCTCCAGTGCCAACAGCTGTTCAAGGATGCTGGGTTCTATAATCAGGAAGCATCGTTCCAATCCGTGGGCCATGGGGACCCATATAGCAAGACGGTCTCTGGCTGACAGACGGAAATAAATGAAATGGCTAGATACCCTTCACCTGCCTTCTTGGGACCGATTGCCATCAGCTATTCTTTTCTTCTCTCCTTGTGTTTGTGTGTATAGTGTTTAATGGGAAAACTCTGGAATGTTAAAACTGGGAAACAGTGTTGTCTGGACCTCCTTTAAAATTCCGTGAAAGTGGAAGGACTATTGCACAATGAGGGTCTTCTCTGGAAGCACCCTTGGTTCTATGATAGGTACAGTGACCGTATTTTCTTGGAAAAAATAAATATACCTGTATGTGTATGTATGTATATACACACAAAGTTAAGTTACATTTATCTATAACAAGGTTAAACCATAAAAATGCAGATATGTACATACACAACAAACAGCTTTTTAAAAATCCATTCTTCCTTGCATCTACTATTTCTTTACCTACCTTTATTGGTGCCGCTGAAATAGCATAGAGAAAAATGCCAATTCAAAAACCCAGCCATTTTTTTAAAAAAATTCCTTGAGGAGGTAGTTTTTCCCCTCTGCTTTTTGAAAAAAGTAAGTTCAGGGTTTTGCCATTTTTTTATATTTTTCCATCACCTGACATAGAAAGGGTTTGATGTTTTAGAAAAGGGTTATAAAAAGCTGCATCATGCTAAGTCAGACCACTGCAGCAGATGTCCAAGATCTAGATACTTTCCCAGCCCTATCTATAAAGGCCATAGATCAGATTTGGGGCCTTCTGCATGCAAATGATCTAATATAAAGCAACAGTCCTTTCCTTTATCTTGTCTTGGAAACACTGGTGAACATGGATGTGTAAAACTCACCAGTTCAGGAAGAGAACATTCCAGAAAACTCTAGAATGCTGCATTATTCCTTTAGAGCACTGTTTCTCAACCTTGGCAACTTAAATTGTGTGGACTCCAACTCCCAGAATTCCCCAGCATGATGGCTGGGGAATTCTGGGAGTTGAAGTCCACACATCTTCAAGTTGCCAAGGTTGAGAAATACTGCTTTAGACCATGCTGTTCTAGGGGCAGTTCAGTGATTTCTTAAAATAAATCCTCCAAACTGAAAGAAGTTTGAGGTTGTAATGGTACGTGGGAAAGACCTTGGGAGATGGGGCAAAGAGCTGCTGCCTAGGGAACGGTCACATAAGAGACAGCATAGCCCACAGCTGGATAGTGGGCAGGGCAAGAGGCTCAGAAGGGACCCTCCCTAGTTTCTCAGGCTGTAGTGGAGACGGCGGGAGAATTGTACTTTCAGACTTGCTAGATTCTGTTAATGTAGCTTTACAATAAAGTAGAATTAGCTTATCTGATCGTGTTTCCTGTCTGGTCTACCTGGTAAGGCTGACAGGGGTGTTCTGAGGGTTGACTAGCCCCAAATAGGCCTATTTCATCCAGAATACCATTACATGCATGTAAAAATGGATGCTGTTTCAGTCACCCAGTTGTGCCTACTATTTTGAAGCCAGTGACCATCACTGCAAACAGTCCTGCCTGAAACACTTTCCAGTTCAGAAGATTTACTTCTGGAAACCACCAAACTGCCATTGGAATAGTATGCTTTAGAGGAAATTCAGCGTAATCCAGTGAAGAAACTGAATGTTCCAGAGTTCTCCGGAATGTTCTATTCTCAAATTGATGAGTTTCTGAATTGGTAAGTTTTGCTCATCCTTACTGGTGGTCATTCTGTAGCAGAAATAGCAGAAAAAGAATAGAATAATTGGCCAGGGTTTGGACTTCTTTCATCAGCTGACATAATAAAACTTTTGCCTAATTTATATTGCCCAAAAGCTCTTGGAATTACACATTTGCTTCTGGAATGGCAGATTTTGTGTTTAATTGCACATCTATTTTTTATTATGTTGTTGTTGTTTATTCGTTCAGTCGTTTCCGACTCTTCGTGACTTCATGGACCAGTCCACGCCAGAGCTTTCTGTCGGCCGTCACCATCCCCAGCTCCCCAATGGTTGAGTCCGTCACCTCCAGAATACCATCCATCCATCTTGCCCTTGGTCGGCCCCTCTTCCTTTTGCCTTCCACTTTCCCTAGCATCAGCTTCTTCTCCAGGGTATCCTGTCTTCTCATTATGTGGCCAAAGTACTTCAGTTTTGCCTTTAATATCATTCCCTCAAGTGAGCAGTCTGGCTTTATTTCCTGGAGTATGGACTGGTTTGATCTTCTTGCAGTCCAAGGCACTCTCAGAATTTTCCTCCAACACCACAGTTCAAAAGCATCTATCTTCCTTCGCTCAGCCTTCCTTATGGTCCAGCTCTCGCAGCCATAGGTTACTACAGGGAATACCATTGCTTTAACTATGCGGACCTTTGTTGTCAGTGTGATGTCTCTGCTCTTAACTATTTTATCAGGATTTGCCATTGCTCTCCTCCCAAGAAGTAGACGTCTTCTGATTTCCTGGCTGCAGTCAGCGTCTGCAGTAATCTTTGCGCCTAGAAATACAAAGTCTGTCACTGCCTCCACTTTTTCTCCCTCTATTTGCCAGTCATCAATCAAGCTCGTTGCCATAATCTTGGTTTTTTTGAGGTTTAGCTGCAACCCAGCTTTTGCACTTTCTTCTTTCACCTTCGTCATAAGGCTCCTCAACTCCTCCTCGCTTTCAGCCATCAAAGTGGTATCATCTGCATATCTGAGATTGTTAATGTTTCTTCCAGCGATTTTAACTCCAGCCTTGGATTCCTCAAGCCCACCATGTCGCATGATGTGTTCTGCGTACAGGTTGAATAGGTAGGGTGAGAGTATACAACCCTGCCGTACTCCTTTCCCAATCTTAAACCAGTCCGTTGTTCCGTGCTCTGTTCTTACCGTTGCTACTTGGTCGTTATACAGATTCCTCAGGAGGCAGACAAGATGACTTGGTATCCCCATACCACCAAGAACTTGCCACAATTTGTTATGATACACACAGTCAAAGGCTTTAGAATAGTCAATAAAACAGAAATAGATGTTTTTCTGAAATTCCCTGGCTTTCTCCATTATCCAGCGGATATTGGCAATTTGGTCTCTAGTTCCTCTGCCTTTTCTAAACCCAGCTTGTACATCTGGCAATTCTCGCTCCATGAATTGCTGGAGTCTACCTTGCAAGATCTTGAGCATTACCTTACTGGCATGTGAAATAAGTGCCACTGTTCGATAATTTGAACATTCTTTAGTGCTTCCCTTTTTTGGTATGGGGATATAAGTTGATTTTTTCCAATCTGATGGCCATTCTTGTGTTTTCCAAATTTGCTGGCATATGGCATGCATCACCTTGACAGCATCATCTTGCAAGATTTTAAACAGTTCAGCTGGGATACCATCGTCTCCTGCTGCCTTGTTATTAGCAATGCTTCTTAAGGCCCATTCAACCTCACTCTTCAGGATGTCTGGCTCTAACTCACTGACCACACCGTCAAAGCTATCTCCAATATTATTATCCTTCCTATACAGATCTTCCGTATATTCTTGCCACCTTTTCTTGATCTCTTCTGCTTCTGTTAGGTCCTTACCATCTTTGTTTTTGATCATACCCATTTTTGCCTGGAATTTACCTCCAATGTTTCTAATTTTCTGGAAGAGGTGTCTTGTCCTTCCTATTCTATTGTCTTCTTCCACTTCCATGCATTGCTTGTTTAAAAATAATTCCTTATCTCTTCTGGCTAACCTCTGGAATTTTGCATTTAATTGGGCATATCCCCCCCTATCACTGTTGCCTTTTGCTTTCCTTCTTTCTTGGGCTACTTCCAGTGTTTCAGCAGACAGCCATCTTGCCTTCTTGGTTTTCTTTCTCTTTGGAACATTTTTTGTTGCCGCCTCCTGAACAATGTTGCGAACTTCTGTCCATAGTTCTTCTGGGACCCTATCTACTAAATCTAGTCCCTTAAATCTATTCTTCACCTCCACTGCATATTCCTTAGGAATATTAGTGAGCTCATATCTAACTGATCTGTGGGTCTTCCCTATTCTCTTTAGTCTGATTCTAAATTTTGCAATAAGAAGTTCGTGATCTGAACTACAGTCAGCTCCAGGTCTTGTTTTTACCGACTGTATAGATGTCCGCCACCTTTGGCTGCAAAGGATGTAGTCAATCTGATTTCGGTGTCGACCATCTGGTGGAGTCCATGTATAAAGTCGTCTTTTAGGTTGTTGGAAGAGAGTGTTTGTAATGCACAGTGAGTTGTCTTGGCAAAATTCTATCAGCCTATGTCCTGCTTCATTTTGTTCTCCCAGACCATGCTTGCCTGTAATTCCAGGTGTCGTCTGACTACCCACCTTAGCATTCCAGTCTCCTGTAATGAAAATAACATCTCTTTTTGGTGTATTATCTAGTAGGTGCTGCAGATCCTCATAGAACTGATCTATTTCTGCTTCTTCAGCATCTGTGGTTGGGGCGTATATTTGGATCACTGTGATGTTAAATGGCTTACCCTGAATTCGAATTGAGATCATTCTATCGTTTTTTGGATTGTATCCAAGCACTGCTTTAGCCACTTTATTATTAATTATGAAGGCTACTCCATTTCTTCTGTGGTCCTCTTGTCCACAGTAGTAGATCTGGTGGTCATCTGATGTGAAGTGGCCCATCCCAGTCCATTTCAGTTCACTGTCACCTAAAATGTCTATATTTAATCTTGACATCTCACCAATAACCACATTCAATTTGCCCTGGCTCATAGATCTTACATTCCAGGTTCCTATGGTGTGTTGATCTTTAGAACATCGGATTCATCGTTCACCACCAGCACCGTCGGCCGCTAGCCGTCCTTTCGGCTTTGAGCTAGCTGCGTCATCACATCTGGGGCTAGTTGAACATATCCTCTGTTCCTCCCCAGTAGCATTTTGACAATCTTCCGACCTGGGAGTCCCATCTTCCGATGGTATACCGACATATCTTTGGTTGTACTGATCCATTTAGTTTTCATGGCAAGAATACTGGGGTGGGTTGCCATTACCTTCCCCAGGGATCGTATTTAGTCTGACCTCTCTGCCACAACCTTCCCGTCTTGGGTGTCCCTTCACGGTTTAGCTCATGGTTTCATTGAGGTGCTCAAGCTCCAGCACCACGACAAGGTAACGATCTCCTTTGCTGGAGATTTTTTTTTTTATTATATATTTTTAAAAAATTAGATTTCTTTACCTACATTTTTTGGTAGTTATGGTGAGTGAGCAGCCTATACAACAGATTTACCATGATAAGTAATCTTGACCTTGAGAAATTACTATAGCAAGGCTGCTGCTGTTTCTTTGTCTATGTATCTCAGATTTCTCAACCTGTGGCTAAAATTCCCAAGGACTGATTTTTTTTTTTAAAAAAAAGGTGTTCAAGTTCTGAAATATATGATATTATTCTTGCCCTAGGTAAAGGAAATGAATAAATATGTAATCCAGATTAGACACTTAAATAACAGACCAAAGAATTTTTAACTGCTTGAACACCATTTTGGAGGAAAGGGTAAGACATAAGTCTAATAAGCAAATACATACTTTCCCTGATTTCCTTTAACTGTGTAATGTTGGCTTAGTTTGCAGCCACCCCTGTTCTCTGTGTAACATACAAACAATAAGTGTAGACTCTGTACAATGTGTGAGAAAGCCTAAATTAATGTCTAAGTCAGCTGCCTGACTGTCAAATGATAGGGCTGGCCTTGACTCAAGCCTTCCATCCCAGTCAGGACATTTGTTTCTGAAAGAGGATTTCCTCCAATTGGCTTTAAAGCAGTGTATTCAGATGTGTGCTGGATGATAACAACTATTGGAGAAATTGTGTCATACTTTGGTCACCTTGGCTGAAAACTGGAGTAAGTCCAGGAAAATAAAGGATGTGATAATTTTGATAACTGCCAACTATATGTTGGGAGCCAAGTCATTCACCTAGCAACTAACATTCACCTGTATCGCAACTCTTCCAGCTAAGAAAACCTCCTTCTCTTTTCCTTCAAGCACCAGACAGATAAATGGTTACATCCTGGCAGGTGATGTGGAGGAAAAGGAAAGGTGACACAGGACAGTTCAATTACAGTGATAAAGTGATGAGCTGTAATTATGGGAGAGTCAAATTCAAAGTGAGGCTTAAAAAGAAGGTCAAACAGAAAAATGGGATTTATCTGGAATTGTGTCTTAGCATATAATAATCTGACCGCAGGTGCAATTTGGGGGCTGCTACTTGTCAGATGGAGCTCTCTTCCTATATAGAAGATGCTAAGAAGTGCTTCTACCTTATGGCACTCATGCTCTGGGGATAAAATCTATAGAGACATTAGGTGTGCCATCTGTTTTAATGGACCGAAGACCTCTGTCTTTGACAGCTCCATGGCAGGCAAAATCCACAGTAGCTTTTCTGTCCATGAATAAGCAGTGCTACAGAAATATTAGGAGTCTCAAACCAGAGGCCAGAGTAAAAATCATTCGTCTTTCTCTTTCTTCTAATCACAGGATGAGCCTCTTTGTGTCCCTACAGTGACTTCCTATCCATTCCCAAGCCAAGTACAAATTCTCTGTCCTTATTTTCAAAGCCAGCTTTTCACTGTCTTGACCTCCATCTCTTTGATATCTTCCTAGCCCTGACTGTTACTCCTCCAGTTCCACTGCCTTCAGTTATCCAGATTTCTGCATTTTCAAAGGACTAATCTGTAGCCTTTCCCCCTGGCTGTCCCAGAACATATTTTTGATACTATATTTTACTCTTCCTTTTAATTCCTTCTCAACTCTTCTTTCCATGAAACCTTTGGCTCATTGTTCTACTGCAAACTACAGTAAAAGTCTGGGACCCTCCAAAATATGACTACAGTAACTAGGGATGCTAGCTAGGGATTCTGGGAGTCTAGTCCAACACAATTGGATGGCTCCAGATAGAGGAAAGCTCTCCTATCTGTAACCAAATCAAGGCATGGACAATTGAAACAATTGCCTATTACTTCCCTGTTGACTTGTCTTTCTCCCTCCTTCCCTTTCAACTGTAACCTCTTTGAGTTAGGGATCAATGTTCTTGTAATTGGTTAGTGTCTGGCATGCTGGTGGTTTTAGTAGTGGAGACTAGGACATATTCCTCCATTTACCACCATGATATTCTGCAAGCAGTAGGAACTATTGGACTAATTGCAGATGCCTCATTTTTAGCTATTAATGCTAAAAATGCTGCCCGGTGAAACAATGAACTAACAAGATCTTCAGGGATCTGGGATTCAGGGCAAATAGATGGTCCAAAACAAAAAAGATTGAGTTTGCAAGCAACCAAAGGCAGTTGCTCAGGATCAAAGACAGCCAGGAATAGCAATTTTAGAAAGTTTTATATGGCTGGGTATATATACTACATTGATCTCTGATTGTGACCCATGGTTTACAGTACTACTGTAAATTAACTGAACTGCCTGGGTTTACTCAGGACACTGAGCCACAAACTAGTCAATCACATTATAACCTATTGTTGTAAATGTTACGTTATGGCTGCTATTAAAAGTACTTCCGCATCCTATGCAGCTTGGCTTTCTTTTGCAAATTTCCCATCCAAACACTTGACCTGATCTAACTCTGTTCAGTAACTGAGAGACCAACAAGATCATAGCCCTTAGGTGATGAAACTAAGCAAATGAAAAACCGAAAACAAAACCCAATTTACGACAAATACAGTAAGCTTTCAGCAGGAGGGCTGGGCATACACATTACTTGATGGCCATAATCAAAAAGTTTATTATACAAAGACAGATTGTTGTAATCACTCGCTGGATCGTCACCTTGTTGTGGTGAGTGGGCTTGTGTGTTCCCAATGAACCCTGTGATCGAAGCCGTCGGGAGTCATGTACTCCTGGCAGGGTCACCCATGGCGGTAAGGTCCAGGGGGAGGAACCAGACAAAGAACGATCCAAGAAAGACCTCAACGGCAGAACAGGCGGAAGATAACAAGGTGTATTGTTACAACGGCTGCGAAGGCGGATGAAGGCTGCAGCAGACAAAAGGTCACCAATCGTCATGGTATCCATGCCATTGGATTAGAGCCTTTTTCTGTGAAGGTTGTGTGCTGATCGTTGTGCACCGATCTCCACACATACAACAAATTCACGCACAGGCGTCTTCCAACCACACCAAACCCAAAACAACCAAAAGTCCCATGGCGACTGACGAATGGCAACGGGGGCAGGACTGTGAAATCCGGAAGCTCCTAGTCATGGACCAGCACATGGGCGGTGGATACGGATTCAGTCGCCCTGACTCAAGGATCGAGGCAGTTGAGTAGTTCGGCAGCTGTATCCACGACTGAGCAGCCCTATTTAGGATCCACTCTGCTCACCCCATATGGGGAGGGGGCTAGAAAAGGTGCCCTAAACATAGTCTGCCTCATTTTCTCCCTGACAGGATTACCGCGACCAGTGGGGTCACCATCTAGCGGTCGTAAAAAACACATGAATTTTGGAACATGGAATATACAGACACTGCAAGACAATATGGATAGTGAACGACCTGAACGTAGGACTGCCATTATGATAACGTAGTCTGTGCACACTCCGAGGAAGATCTTCAAACTATCCTAAACATCTTTGCAGAAGCATATGAAAAACTCGGCCTCTCGATTAACATTAAAAAAACCAAAGTGCTTTACCAGCAAGTTCGAACCAATCCCTCCGCAGCGCCATCAATCCAGCTTAAAGGTGTGTCACTAGAAAATGTCGACAACTTTTCTTATCTCGGCAGCCATCTATCTACAAAAGCCGACATCGACGCTGAAATTCAGCATCGCCTGAGCTCTGCAAGTGTAGCTTTCTCCCGAATGAAGCGTAGAGTGTTTGAGGATCGGGACATTCGCAGGGAGACCAAAATGCTTGTTTACAAAGCCATTGTACTACCAACCCTTCTGTACGCCTGTGAAACATGGACCCTCTACAAACGCCACCTCCAACTTCTTGAAAGATTCCATCAACGCTGCCTCCGAAAAATTCTGCAAATTACTTGGGAAGATAGGCGGACTAATGTTAGCGTATTAGAAGAAGCGAAAACCACCAGCATTGAAACAATGATCATCCAACATCAACTTCGCTGGACCGGTCATGTTGTTCGAATGCCTGACCATCGTCTTCCAAAGCAGCTACTTTACTCCCAACTTAAGAATGGAAAACGGAATATTGGTGGACAGCAAAAGAGATTCAAAGACACTCTCAAAGCTAATTTAAAAAAATGTAATATCAACATTGAGAACTGGGAAGCCCTAACTCATGAGCGTTTCAATTGGAGATCAGCCTTTATTAAAGGCGCTATGGACTTTGAAGCAGCACGAGTACAGGGCGAAAAGGAGAAAAGGGCTAAAAGGAAGGCACGTCAGGCAGACCCTCATCATGACCGTCTCCCACCCGGAAACCTATGCCCTCATTGTGGGAGGTTGTGCGGATCCAGAATTGGCCTTTATAGCCACTTACGGATCCACCGTTAAAATTTTACCTTTGGAAGACAATCTTACTCGGCTACGAGTGATCGCCATTGGATTGTTGTAATATAAAGTATTTGGGCACTTGTAAGATGTTCCCATCAGGAAATGCTGAAGCAGAAACCATCGTGGACATTTCTGCAGTTAGCTGCTATTTCTTCCCTCTCTCTCAGCTTGGTGCTTCTTGTTAAGTTCTGATCCAAGCCAATATTGTCCAGTGTCTCCTAACTATTAAGTTCACCAGGATTCTATAAAAGTATATTATTTGATCACAAGAAAACAAAAAAGAACATATATAAGAACAACCCTAAGTGTGAAGTGCATCTTCAGACAAAGAAATTTATCTCTGAGCAGTCTTAAGTGATTTCATTTTGTACCTTATCACTAGATAACAATATTGTATGTTTGTGGCAATCAATGTAGGATATGGGTTTAGTGTATGGAAGAGAGATCTGAGATTCTCAGCTGATGAATTAATGGAATGCAGCGATCTTAAATTGGTGCAACCAGAAATTGGAATCTTGATTTTATAATGATGTTCCACCCAGAACCAAACTTGGATGTATCATCCCAAATTTAGTCTGGATTTGATGGTCATTCCTATTGCCAATTTATTCAAGATAAAAGCTTTTTTTAATTTACTTTGTAAGGGTCATTCAATTGTTGGATTATCTGGATAAATCAGAGTAGTTTCAACAAATAAATTAGAGTTGTTTCAACAAGTTGAAACTATAATATTAAGGCTATACTATAGTGTATATTGTAGTAAACAGGGAAATCTACATACAGTACCTTGCCTGGGGTTCCTTTGTGGAAGAAAAGTGAGATACTAATTAAATAAATGAATGGGATATTAAGAATATTAGCAGAAAAGTACAACCTAAAAGACGACTTTATACATGGACTTCACCAGATGGTCGACACTGAAATCAGATTGACTACATCCTTTGCAGCTAAAGGTGGTGGACATCTATACAGTCGGTAAAAACAAGACTTGGAGCTGACTGTAGTTCAGATCACGAACTTCTTATTGCAAAATTTAGAATCAGACTAAAGAGAATAGGGAAGACCCACAGATCAGTTAGATATGAGCTCACTAATATTCCTAAGGAATATGCAGTGGAGGTGAAGAATAGATGTAAGGGACTAGATTTAGTAGATAGGGTCCCGGAAGAACTATGGACAGAAGTTCGCAACATTGTTCAGGAGGCGGCAACAAAAAACGTTCCAAAGAGAAAGAAAACCAAGAAGGCAAGATGGCTGTCTGCTGAGACACTCAAACTAGACCAAGAAAGAAGGAAAGCAAAAGGCAACAGTGATAGGGGGTGATATCCCCAATTAAATGCAAAATTCCAGAGGTTAGCCAGAAGAGATAAGGAATTATTTTTAAACAAGCAATGTGTGGAAGTGGAAGAAGACAATAGAATAGGAAGGACAAGAGACCTCTTCCAGAAAATTAGAAACATCGGAGCGAGAATTGCCAGATGTACAAGCTGGGTTTAGAAAAGGCAGAGGAACTAGAGACCAAATTGCCAATATCTGCTGGATAATGGAGAAAGCCAGGGAGTTTCAGAAAAACATCTATTTCTGTTTTATTGACTATTCTAAAGCCTTTGACTGTGTGGAACATAACAAATTGTGGCAAGTTCTTGGTGGTATGGGGATACCAAGTCATCTTGTCTGCCTCCTGAGGAATCTGTATAACGACCAAGTAGCAACGGTAAGAACAGACCACAGAACAACAGACTGGTTTAAGATTGGGAAAGGAGTACGGCAGGGTTGTATACTCTCACCCTACCTCTTCAACCTGTATGCAGAACACATCATGCGACGTGCTGGGCTTGATGAATCCAAGGCAGGAGTTAAAATTGCTGGAAGAAACATTAACAATCTCAGATATGCAGATGATACCACTTTGATGGCTGAAAGCGAGGAGGAGTTGAGGAGCCTTATGACGAAGGTGAAAGAAGAAAGTGCAAAAGCTGGGTTGCAGTTAAACCTCAAAAACACCAAGATTATGGCAACCAGCTTGATTGATAAACGGGAAATAGAGGGAGAAAACGTGGAGGCAGTGACAGACTTTGTATTTCTAGGTGCAAAGATTACTGCAGATGCTAACTGCAGCCAGGAAATCAGATGTTTACTTCTTGGGAGGAGAGCAATGACAAATCTCAATAAAATAGTTAAGAGCAGAGACATCACACTGACAAGAAAGCTCCACAAAGTTAAAGCAATGGTATTCCCCATAGGAACCTATGGCTGCGAGACCTGGACCATAAGGAAGGCTGAGCGAAGGAAGATAGATGCTTTTGAACTGTGCTGTTGGAGGACAATTCTGAGATATTTATTTATTATTTAAACTTATATTACCGCCCATCTCCCCCAATTGGGGGACCCTGGGTGGTTCACAATAAAGACAAAGTTAAAAATACAAATACACAATCATCACATCAATAAATAAATATAAAACCCAAGTGCAAAGATGTTAATACTAAAAAGGGTTTCCAGCCCCAGGAGGAACTGTTAGCATTCCCCTCCCATGCAAGGCAGCAGAACCAGGTCTTCAAGTTTTTCCAGAAGGTCAGGAGTGAGGAAACCCACCTCACCTCCGGAGGCAAGATATTCCAAAGGGTGGGCACTACTGCAGAGAAGGCCCTCCTCCTGGACCCCGCTAGATGGAATTCTTTGGTCGATGGAGTCTTTAGCATGCCCTCTCTGCATGACTGGGTGTGGCGGGTCGATGTTCTGGGGATGAGACGGTCCCTCAGGTAACCTGGTCCCATACCATGTAGGGCTTTAAAGGTGATAACCAACACATCGAATTGGACCCAGAAGCAAACTAGTACCCAATGCAGCTCGCGCAGCAGAGGTGTCACATGTGCCGATAACTGTCCGCGCAGCTGAATTCTGGACCAGCTGAAGCTTCCGGATACTCTTCAAGGGTAGCCCCATGTAGAGTGTGTTGCAGTAGTCTATATGGGAGATGACAAGGGCATGAGTGACTGTTTGGAGGGCATAACTGTTGTACAACCTGAAGCTGCGCAAAGGCTCTCCTGGCCATGACTGCCTCCTGCTGTTCGAGCAGGAGTCATGAGTCCAGGAGGACCCCGAAGTTCCACAGTGGCTCTGAATGGGGTAGTGCCACCCCATCCAGGGTCAAAGATGACAATTTCCTGGATCCCGAGAGGCCATCAATCCACAGCCACTCTGTCTTACCAGGGTTCAGCTGAAGCCTGTTGTTCCCCATCCATACCCCCACAGCCCCCAGGCAACGAGACAGGGCGGCGACCTCATCACTTACTTCACCCGAGATGGTGATATACAATTGAGTATCATCAGCATATTGATGATACCTCATCCCATGGCAACGGATGATCTCACCCAGCGGCTTCATGTAGATATTAAATAGGAGAGGAGAGAGCACCGAACCCTGCGGCACCCCACACAGGAGGGGTTGTGGGTCAGATCTCTCCTCTCCTATCACCACTGATTGGGAGCAGCCCTGGAGGAAAGAGGTGAACCAGCGTAAAACTATGCTGCCCACCCCCAACTCCCTGAGCTGCCCCAAAAGGATATCATGGTTGAGGGTATCGAACACCGCTGAGAGGTCTAAGAGAGCAAGGATGGATGCACTCCCTCCATCTCGCCCTCACCAGAGATCATCCATAAGTGCGACCAATGCGGTCTCTGTCCCATATTCTGGCCTGAAACCTGACTGAAAGGGGTCTAGATAATTCGTTTCCTCCAGAATCCTCTGGAGTTGCAACGCCACCACTTTCTCAACCACCTTCCCCAAAAGGGGGAGGTGGGAGATGGGACAAAAATTGTCCAGAATAGTAGGATCCAGGGATGGTTTCTTGAGGAGGGGGTGCACCAGCACCTCCTTAAAGGCCACCAGGAACACCCCCTCCCCCAAGGATGTATTAATCATCACCTGCACCCAACCACAAGTCACCTCCCGGGCCAATTTTACTAGCCAGGAAGGGCAAGGGTCTAGATGACATGTGGTAGCAATTACAATCTGGAGGATCCTGTCCACTTCCTCAGGTCCAACAGGATCAAACCATTCCCAGATAACAGGGTAAGTACATTCCTCTGGCATCTCCCCAGACTGTGCTTAAAGCTTAGAGTCCAACTGAGAATGGATCTGAGCAATTTTCTCCTGCAGATGCTCTGAAAACTCCTCCAAATGACCCTGTAAATAGGTCACTGTTTGTACTTGACCCAGAAGAGATCTAGTAATCTTAAACAGGGCCGTCGGGTGGCATTCTTCAGAGGCAATAAGATCGGAGAAATATTCATATTTCACCGCTCTTACCACCACAAGGTAGGCCTTAACAGCAGCTCTAGATTGTGTTCGGTCAGATTCAGTCTTCATCTTTCTCCAGCGGTGCTCTAGATGTCTCTTAACCTTCTTCAAAACCCTCAACTCCTCCATGAACCATGGGGAGTGATGGGTTGAACGTGGCAATAGAGGTCGCACAGGTGCGATCCTGTCCAAGGCCCCGACCACCTCCCTGTTCCAGGCTGCGGCCAGGACCTCCACTGGACCATGCAGCAGATCCTCAGGTATAACCCCTAGCTCCCTCTGAAACCTCATAGGGTCCATAAGTTGCCAGGGGCAGACCAATCGAATGGGTCCAGCCTCCCTGCAGAGTGGGGTGGCACAGGAGAATCTCAAGGTCACCAGGGCATGGTCTGACCATGACAACGGGGACAGATCTAATCCTACCCTCAGATCACATTGCCACTGCTCAGACAAGAAAACCAAGTCCAGGTTGAGACCACTGTCTCGAGTCGGGTCCCGAATTATCTGGAACAGGCCCATGGCTTCCATGGTAGCCATGAATTCCCAAGCTGCTTCCAAGGTACGTCCCAAGGATGGCAAGTTGAAGTCCCCCAGAACCATAAGTCTGGGGAACTCCACTGCCAACCCCGAGATGGCCTGCAGCAGTTCAGGCAGGGAGGTTGCCACGCAGCAGGGAGGCTGGTACAGTAGGAACACTCCCAACTGTTCTCAGGAACCCAACTTGAAAAACAGGGTCTCACAACCGGCCTCTTGTGGAGCAGGGCCCCTGTGAGCCATTAGAGACTCTCGGATGACAACCGCAAGTCATCTAGGAATTATATCGTCTAGGAATTGTGGAGTTGTAATCACATATACTTGGATGGTACCAAGTTGGGGAAAGTTGTTGTAGGAGAAACACAGATTTCCAGTTGTATACTGTATGCTACCTGTTCCCTCTGAAGGCAGAGTAGCAAATGTTAATAAACTTCAAAATGTATGCTGTATGTCCACTGGAGTAGAACATTCTAGGGATACCTGTCCAAAGTCTTCAGAATTTAGCTCCCTTGGTAGTAATTTAATCAATTGGTTCTTTCTTTCTTTCTTTCTTTCTTTCTTTCTTTCTTTCTTTCTTTCTTTCTTTCTTTCTTTCTTTCTTTCTTTCTTTTTCTTTCTCTTTCTTTCTTTCTTTCTTTCTTTCTTTCTTTCTTTCTTCTTTCTTTCTTTCTTTCTTTCTTTCTTTCTTTCTTTCTTTCTTTCTTTCTTTCTAGTTGAGGGAGATGAATTCATTTGCAAAACCATCAGGAACTACTCTGAATGCTTTATTTTTCCTACAGCAAATACATAAACAGATGCATCGTTGTTTTATATTCCATATGAAAACTATGGAGCAATAAAATAGAAAATTCATTTAACATAGTTATCTCAGTTGTGGCAAAATATTGTTCTTTGTCAAATTCGCAGCCATTTCTTTGTAAGAACTAAGAAGTCACTTGCTCTCCATGCATCTAATTGCCACGGCAGGGATCCCTAAAATCTGGAATACACTTCATTTCATAAAAGCAAAGTGGTCCAACCTCAAGTCTTTGTTACTAAATTTGTGCATATGCTTTTCAGGCATGGGAAGCTACTGAGTAGGCAAGTTGATACTGGACAAATCCCTGATTAGGCCCTTTGTAATGATAACCATCCCCACTGTGCTGGAATTGATTAGTTACGTTTGGAGAAATGCTATTTGAACAGTAAGTCGCTTAGCCATCTTCTCATTTTCACACATCATTCAGCATCCTACTGTCTTCTGGCCCATTCTTTCCTCCTCTCTTACAACAGCCTACACAGCATGTCCCCTGCCATTGTTTGGCGTAGTTTAAGATGGCTTAGAGAAGAAAATGGCAAGGTAAACAGGTGGTGATCATTGCCACTAAAATGGTTAGCAGAGCTGTGGCACTCATTCTTCCATGGAGCAAGGAAGGAAAAGAAGTAATGGCAGTTCAATCAGTGTAATAAACTTATGGCAGTTCAGTCAATGCAATAAACTAGTTGCTACCAATAAGCCTAGGGTCCAGCCTGAGAACCTTTGGATCCCAGCAAAAGGCTTTGCATGGAAGAAGACTCAGCACCAAGCAGAAAATGTATTGCAATGAGGTTGAAGCATTTTTTTAAAGTAACACAAAAAGTAATGCATTTCAGGCTTGTTGAAAATGCTGTTCAAATTGTGATATAACTCAATGCCAACTATCAACACAGGGTTCATGCTGTTGGGGTTATCAGGAGTCAACTCAGCATTGTCTCATAAGCATAATAGGGGATCTTTCTAGTAAACGCATCTCTACTGTGCTTGTGGGATGTTACCTGAGTCACCTGATTTCCTCTTCCTCCTTGGTTTGGGGGATTAACATTCTCCATTATGCTCCCTGGGCACACCTGCAAGCAGGAGGGCTGCACAATGCAGCTCTCGTCCATTCCATCTCGTTTGCATGCAGATCGACTATGAATCTACTCCTGTCCAGATCTACTGAATAAATGTAAGCTATCTCTACTTTTTTCTTCATCAAACTAATGTGTGAAGACTGAATTTATTTCTGAACGCAATTAAGCTTAAAGTGCAAGTTCCCTGCTGGTTCACGCTTCTACTCTGCAAGATTGTTGTTAGCTGCTTGGAGTTCTTTTATTAACCCTCACGACTCCATCAAGGCTTACAGGCCCAGTACAAGACCAGTTGGCCCCACAGCCACAAAAAGGGAAGCTGCTTTGCACATTTAAAAAGCTAAGTTCAGCAAGTTTTTTTCTCCTCTCTCTAAACCAGAGCTTTCCAAACTGTGTGTGGCGACACAAAAGTGTGTCGCCACACACAGCGTGGTGTGTCGCCACACCACCCGGAAGCGGTGGCACGCGCGTGCACGGCGGCGGCACGGTATCAGTGTTTCCGCGTTTTAGCGGAGGCTGCCGCCGCCGCCGTGCACGCGCGCGCCGCTGCACACCCCCTGCACCACCGCTGTGCACGCACGCACCGCCGCACGCCCCCCCATGCCGCCGCCATGCACACACGCACCGCCGCACGCCCCCCTGCGCCGCCGCCGTGCGCGCCCCCCCCTGCGCCGCTGCCGCCGGTGTGTCGCCAGCAGCAGCACTTTGCAAAGCCCTGCTCTAAACAATGGAGAAAGAGGAGGGGCCTCCCCCATTGCCAAAATTGACTGAAGATAATTACTCAGCATGGCTGTTCAGATTAAGGATGCAGCTAGATTTTGAAGATTGTTTGGATGCTCTGGATTCACCAGAACCAAAACCAGAGGATGGGGAGGATGCCAATAAACAATGGAAGAAAAAGAATAAGAGAGCTAAAATTCTCATTGCTAGATCTCTTCCAGATCAGATTAGCAGAGATTAAAAATATTTCTACTGCTAAGGAAATGATTGAGAATTTATGCACTCTGTATTCAGAAGCTGATGATCAGAAAGTGATCTCTTTGTTATGAGAACTGCATGCATGTAATTTGGAAGACAGTGGAAATGTAAATGACCACCTGATCAAAATACAGGCCATCTTTGATCATCTGAGCACAGTTCAGAATCTCATGAATGAAAAGCTTAAGATGCCTTTTTTGCTAAGCACGTTACCAAATAGATTTTTTCCTTTCATTGCTGGTTTGAATTTAGAAGGGAACAATTTTTCTCACCTTCTGGGAGCAATTAGATCAGAATGTTGGAGGCAAGAGAATTTGCATAACAATAGATTGCCTAGCAGAGACATTGGTTACCTAGCAATGAAGGGTAAATGTGAGCTAGAGCCATTAGTGACTCATCAAAAGCCCAATAAGAGTATTATTTGTAATGCTTGCAAGAAACCAGGACATTTTGCAAAGTTTTGCATAAGCAGGGACAAGAAGGATTTTTCCAAGGGAAAATCTTTTTAAAGTGAAAAAGCTTCACACACTGTTTATAAAGCTGATACTGTTCATAAAGCTGAAACCAATAAATGCCCCAGACGATGAGTAATCGATTCGGGGGCCAGCAGGCATCTATGTGGGAATAAAAGTGACTTTTGTGAGCTAAGTGAAAAACCAGAAGGAAGCATAACATTAGCAGATGGCAATTCAATTTTGATTCAAGGAAAAGGAAATGTGCCATTGCAATGCTTCAATGGAAATGAACACAAAGATCTTATGGCAACAGATGTCTTTTATGTACCGGACTTAGAAGCCAATTTACTGAGTGTCTCAACATTGAATAACAAAGGTTTTAATGTAATTTTTAATGCTAATGGGTAATGTAAAGTCACCAGTGAAGAAAAGATTTATGTTACAGGTTTTCAAAAAGATGGCATTTACCAGGTGCACTGTGAACAACCACCACCAGATGTCAGCCTCACCTATTGGCAGCAAAAGGAGGACAACAGCGCCACCACCTGGCACAGGCATTTTGCACACCGTGATTTTAATGCAATGTTAAGAATGAAAACTGAAGGCATGGTAAGAGATTTTGAAATAAGCAACCATGATAAATAGGAAATAATTTGGTGATCAAGAGTTTTGTCTGTAGAATTGAAAAGCAAGAGGTGAACTAGACAAGATATCTACTTGTGTCTATTTAAGTGCAAATGGACCTTTGGATTGGGGCCAGAGGCAATAATGTATTTATTTTTTGAGATTTTTGACATTACACAGTTTGATTCATTATATGCATGAAAAAACATATTTTATTTATTTATTGGTCCAATTTATTTATTTTATTAAATTTTTATTGAGTTTAGAGCAAAGATAAAAACTACAAAACAAACAAAAAGAGACAACAAAAAGAAAAAAAGTGAGAAACACAAGAAAAAGATTTTAAAAGATTACATAAGAAGTGACTTCCGACTTTGAACAAGAATATATAGCAATTTCCATAATTAATCCCTTACTCTAAGTCTAACCATGATCACATTATTTCTATAAATCATCCCATAGGCATATAGAAGTCAATAAAAGCAATTGCTTTTTCCCCTTCTATATAAAGAAAAATAGACAAATATATATCCTTCTAAATCAACTCCCCCCCCCCCCCATAAAAACCCATTTATAAAATATTTCCCTCCTATCACTATTCTATATATTTCTGGCCACTATATTAACAGTCAGATTATAAAAACATTAAAGAACATTTCAATTCTCTACTTTTATGCTTAGTACTGCTGTATCAATCTTACCCCTATTAAACCTTTAAAAACAAACTTTAAATCATTGCAGAAAAATAGAATCATACAGCCTTGAAATCAACCCACACACTTATTCTTAATTTCTTATCCCACCTCAAAATAAATCAAAACATTTAATCTCCATATTATGCACATGGCATTTTTTGTAAAAAGAACAAAGAATCCAACTGCCCCAGATTTCTCATATAACAGAGCTATCTCATTCTCAAAACAAACTCTGAGAGACCAGTCATTATCTTGCAAGCCGAATTGTAACTCCTTCATGACCAACATATATTTGTCAGCTGGCATTTCTTCACAATCTGGATTCTCACAGTCAGGAAAGATGCCTCCTTCTTGATAAATCTCTTCCTCTCCCTTCAGAAAATCGTCATTCACTTGATACATTTTAAAGATAGTATCCCGAACATCTTGCAAAATAACTTGAGTAGTTTCATGAATAATTTCTTTGAAGTCAGCACGGAGCTTAGCACAGAACTCTGAAATCATCTCCTTAAGGTCATCCATAATTCAGGCAGTAAAGTCTAACAACCTCCAGTACTAACATATAATAATAATAACATACTAATAATAACATACTCCAGTACTTAGCTAATACCGCAAACCAGCAAATACAGCATCCAAAGGAAGTGAACAGAAAACTGAAAACTCAAAATATCAAATTAAACATGTAGGAAAAAATTAAATCCTTCAAATTAGATACAAAAATAGTAACGGAGAGATGATTATTTATTCTCAGTCCTCCTTAAATTTTACATGGGAAGTGAGCCAGCAGTTAGAAAAAAGCTTAAGACACATCCAAAAACAACAATGAAAACACCAAGAGATTTGTTTCTTCTTGCTGTGGAAAGCCTCTCTTGGGGTACAAAAACTTAAAAATATTCAAAATTGGGTGATTTAGAAATGAGAAAGGCTCGACCTAATGTCCTGATAGGGCTGCAGTGTGGTCTGGGAAATGGTGGTAACCCTGACTCCCGTCTCCTCTTACCGGATTAGCGCCAATGCTGTTGACGATCCTCAGACTACAAGGGGACATTCCAAAGTACAACTGGGATAATTCTGACAGTTTTCTGTCCATGAAAACGCTCTAGGGCAACAGGAAAAGCCTA